>CM043874.1:17493629-18196129 GCA_023846275.1 Vanilla planifolia | reverse complement strand
ATAAACGACATCATGCTTCAACAACTAATTATAAACCACCCTTATTATCTACTTTATTATTAATTGATAAATTTGTTTAGATCACAAATAAATTGCATATACAACTACTATATTACCTAGATAGTTATCTTTCATCAATCTGAATGATATTTCAAATTTAGATTAATATTTGTATTATGGGGTAGCAAATCATATTGCATGCTCCACCAAGTCCATTACCTCTAGCCAAGAGGATATTTTTATTTATTTAATGAGATAATTAGAGGCTTTGTAAGTCTTAAATGTTTTTGTATTTTAATTATTGTTTGTCTTCTTCTACAAGTGCATTATGTATCTTTTATTAGGTAAAAGGTTATAGAGACAAGATGAGGTTAATGTCTCACAAACAAAATCGAGACGACAAAACTTTTGCTTCATTTAATAAATTTGTAACATGCAAAGAGTTCTTCTAAAAAAGCTAATTATTTACTCATATTTGATATTTTTTTACAAATTTTAAAGAAACTTTTGATTAACAATTTCAACAATCACATGAGCTAGATTTTCATGAAAGCCAAAATAAAAAATTTAAAAAGCTTTCTTACTTATTATAATTAATTGTGAAGACTTTGATAATTATTTGAGAAAACAAAACTACTTCATACCAATTCAAGATGTAATTTTTTTTTATTAGAGATGTTTGACCATTAGTTACACAATCAACCAAACTTAGACCAACAAATCTTAACATTTCGTCTAAGATTAGAGTCTAATTTGGGGGGACCAAATGGTCAAATTCAGAACAAACATACCTTTATGAAAGATTGGGAAATGGTTTTAGAGAATATATTTATTTAGAGTAAGGAATTTGATAATTTGTAGTAAAACACTTTGAACCAATTTCAGCTAAATTTGGAATTTTTTATAGATAGATAAAGATAACAAATATTTTAAAAAGTTCTTATTATAATAAAAACTATATATTTTATTTTTAAAATGAAATCAAGTGCAATTACTATTCTCTTAACTCTATTAATAAAACTTTGGTATGTGATCAATTCTTCAATTTTTTTATCAATATAATTCTTGTGAAGCCAATTTTACTTGTTTTGTAGATTCTCAATTATGATATTTTTAAAAGTATATTTGCTTTTTTTAATATATAAATAACCCTTTTTGAAAACAATTTTTAATAAGTTTAAAAAAAATTAAACTTAAACAAAGATTTTCTCTATCTCTATGCTATCATGTTTTCATTGATTGTAATGAATTATAGTGTCCTACTAAATCAAACAAGTTAAAGATTATGTTGAGTAAGAGTTAAAGAGTCATGTAAACTAGGTTTTGATTCATTGAAAACAAACAAAACTTTGGAGTTATTTCTATATCAAAATGGGAAGAAGGGTTTAAAGAACAAAGAATCAATAAGATTAAAGAAAAAATTGATCTTATGTACTAAAGAGAAAATATTATTATTTTTCAAAGACTATTTTGTCCTCTTTTATATACATTGTAAACTTTTCTATTTTACAAATAAATCAAAAGGCTCCTTTCTTTAAAATTATTTAATTTTTTTGTCAATAATTTATTAGAAAAACATTTTTTTTATAAAAACTTTATTTCAACTATAATGTGTATGTCAAATAAAACTTTAATATGAATAATATCATGCAAAAAAATGTGCACAAATATGTGTGTGTGTGTGTGTGTGTGTGTGTGTGTGTGTTTTATAAGTTTATTTAGTAGTTATGATTTAAAAATTAGGCATCTAAATATATTTGAAATAATCTTTTTAAAAAAAGTGATTAATATTGATAGAAAAAGAATTCCTTATATTATCATCTGATTAAAATAACTTTAAACATAATTTTTAAATATTCTTTAACAACAAATTTTAGTTTTAATGCTTATATCAAAATAAAAAATAAAAAATTCAAAACATTTAACAACATGATAATTAATTATTCATGTCATCATAAATAAAAACTAATAAAAAGTAACTATACACATTAATTTCTATACCAAACATCAAAACAAAAATTAAAATATCCATATAAATTTTTAAATAAAATTAAAACAAAACCATATCTAAAATACACAAAAAAAAACTCTGATATTTAATATATATTTATTTTAGTAACATATAAGCAAATATCTCTTGCATTTAGCATCTTCATAATTACGTAATTAGAAGAAAAGTCAACAACCACCTGGGGATTCTGTCCACGTCACGAGATTCGGGCCCACCAGATTCGAATCCTCACGAGAGAGAGATAGAGGCCGTTGCAAATAGCAGAGATCGGATATGGTTGGAGATTTCTGCTATAAAAGGGCGGCGAGGATTTCGAGCTAACTTCATTAATCACCGTCGTGCTTGTTGTGGCTGCTTCAGATGGCGAGCGGAGAGGCGAAAAGCAGTGAAGAGAAGTCGCTCGAGAACTGGCTTCCTGTGACCGCGTCGAGGAAGGCGAACTGGTCTTACTCCGCCTTCCACAATGTCACCGCTATGGTTGGCGCCGGCGTCCTCAGCCTGCCCTACGCTATGTCGGAACTTGGATGGTAACTCGGAAATCTTCATCATTTTTTTGGGGTGATTTTTTCCTTTGTTTTGTTTTTGCTTATTGTTGATTGTTATCTCTTGTGGTTGCCTCATCCTTTTGCGTCGATAAGGGGAAAAGTAGGATTAGGTTTTCTTTGGCTGAGATAGGATTTCTATTTTAGGGTTTTTTTTGTACGTACTTTCGATTTGGTGGGTTTCTTATCTCCGTTTAGATTCTGGAATTTGGCATTCGACTGAATTTTTTTAATGTTGTATTCGCGATTTTTAGATGTAGAAAAAGGGGCACAAGAGAAATTCCCTCGATTGATATACTTGATTTGAATGCCAATTTTATTCATAGTTGTGTTTACCAAGACATTCGTGATAACATCTAATAAGAACACAACCATTCAATCCAAGCCTATCTACTTGAACCAGGAAGCAATGCAGCAAAGGCAAACACCCTATAAATATAGAAGCAGTTGCATGGTGTTCATTTAATTCTGCTACTCCCTGTATTGGTTTTCCTGCATATATTAAACCTCCAACATCTTGTTTCTTGTATGTTACATTGCTGTTATTCTTCCTTCTTCGGAAGGCTTCAAGTAAGAGGAAAGAGGGTGACATTATACTTTATTTCCTTTATAATTGAGGTTGTTCTAATCGTTTTATGCTTTTACTCTTAACATTTTTCTTCATGTTTACTTTGTTTTTTCTGCCTCTTCTTGCTGCATGTATCAGCTATGTCCACATTAACTTAAGAATGTAAACCCCACTTGTTGGTCCATTCGACCATTTTTGTTGTTCATTATGATTCCATGCCTATATGTTTTTCATCATAAGTTCATGTAAGATTATATGCAGTATTTGCTCTCTTATGATGAATGAGTAATCAATCTGGTTTTTTAATTTGTTCAGGGGTCCAGGTATTGCTACAATAGTTTTGTCATGGGCCATCACTCTTTACACATTGTGGCAAATGGTGGAGATGCATGAGCTCCCCGATAAGGCACCAGGGAAGCGTTTCGACCGTTACCATGAGCTGGGCCAATTTGCTTTTGGCGAGAAGCTTGGACTATGGATCATTGTCCCCCAACAGCTTATGGTGCAGGTTGGAACTGATATAGTATACATGGTCACAGGAGGCAAATCCCTCCAGAAGTTCCACGAACTTGTTTGCTCAGACTGCAAGAACATTAAACTCTCCTACTTCATCATGATCTTTGCCTCGGTTCATTATGTTCTTGCCCAGCTTCCAAATTTCAACTCTATCTCTGGTGTTTCTTTTGCTGCAGCTGTCATGTCTCTCAGGTTTTGCATCTCACACACATCTTAAGTTCTTCTAGTCAAGGCTTGGTAAGTGAAACTCCTAACAACTTTATGCAAATTTATTCATCAATGTTCAGCTATTCGGCCATTGCTTGTTTTGCTTCGGGAGCTAAAGGGAAGCAAGCAAATGTGAGCTATGCTTTGGGTGGAAAGAGCACTGGAGATAATGTCTTCAACTTCCTTAATGCACTAGGAGACATTGCCTTTGCCTATGCAGGCCATAACGTTGTTCTTGAGATCCAAGCGACCATCCCTTCCACACCTGAGAAGCCTTCAAAGAAGGCCATGTGGAAAGGTGTCATTTTTGCATACATAATTGTTGCCATTTGCTACTTCCCGGTTGCTTGGGCAGGATACTATGTGTTTGGAAATTCAGTAGATGACAACATTTTAATCACTCTTGAAAAACCCAAATGGTTGATTGCCATGGCAAATATGTTCGTCGTAATTCATGTCATCGGAGGCTACCAGGTCAGTTCTTCTTCACTCACAATGATCTATTAGTAAGAATATTTCAGTCAAAACTAGTATTGGATGTTGCAATGCTTTTAAAGCTCTTCGTAATAGTTCAATTTAATCATTCCTCCTATGACTCGTCTCATTTAGGTCTACGCCATGCCCGTTTACGACATGATGGAGTCGATGTTGGTTAAGAAGCTCAACCTTCCACCTGGTTTAATGCTCCGTTTGATCGCAAGAACAACTTATGTTGGTACTATCCAATTCCTCCAACCTTTCACTTCTCATCAACTTAACTTTTGCTTCACTTCATACTATCAAACATCTATGCCTGCTTCTTGCAGCTTTCACAATGATAGTGGCCATAAGCATCCCTTTCTTCGGCGGGTTGCTCGGATTCTTCGGTGGATTTGCATTTGCTCCGACGACATACTTTGTAAGCTTTCTCACAAACACAAACTCAAGCAAATTGATGGGTTTGAAGTATAATATGTTTATGTAAAACCTCTTCATGCAGATCCCTTGTATCATGTGGTTGATCATCAAAAAGCCAAACAAGTTTAGCTTATCTTGGTTCATAAACTGGGTGAGAAACTCTACCATGAGAAGCAATTTCTTTTTCTTTTTTGTTGATCTAATGTGTGGAATCTATTTGATTCAGGTGTTTATTGTTATTGGCGTGGTGTTAACGATCATATCACCCATTGGAGGACTAAGAAACATAATTCTCAGTGCAAAGGACTACAAGTTCTTCTCATGATCTTGCTTAGGGTTGATTCGACATAGTTGGAGGAATCAGAAATAGGTTTAGAAGTATTATTGTACAGAGTATTGACAAATTGTGTATTTAATAAACTATTGTTGATGAATATTTAGTTAAACAATTTTTAATTTTTTAATTAATATATTTCTTTTATCTATACAACATCATGTATTAGCTTTGTTGTTTTGTTCTCAGGATAATTTTGCTAAAAAAGTTTTAATATTATTAGAAAAAACAGTTAAAGATATTGTATTTGTTTAATAGAAATAACAATTTAACATAAGTATCTTATAAGGTTGAGTAAGTTGAAATATATGAGAAAGATTTTGGGTTTGTTTGTTTATGACTAAAATATTGAATTTTTTCAATTTTAAATTTATTTTATAAAAAAGCTTTTTATTTCTTTTAAAATTGTATACTTGTGATGATTTGTTTTCATTGAAATATGAATGTTTATATAATAATACATTGAATTTAAACAATATCACATGAGATTATATTATTTCTTTCGCATATTCGTTTAAACTTTTTTTTCACATGTTTTGAGGTTGAACTTAGGCTCCCATGAGAAACAAAATAGGTCATATAGACAAAATTATCTTTTTTTTTTATAAACAATAAAATTGAAAAAAAATATAATTATAAGAGTTGAAAATAAATTTATTTTAAAAAACTGGGTAGTAAAAATTCAAATGAAAAGATGCATATAAACAACATTGTATATTTTGAGAGAGAAATGTTGGCAATTGATAGACTTAGCTAATGGTCAAAGAAATGAGACACTCGACAAAGGTTGATGGCAATGATCGTATTGTATTGGAAACTAATAGCGTTCACCTAAGATCAATGGTGTGGGATTTGAAGTGATTGATGACAATAAGCAAGGCCATTGTTGTGCTTAGCGATCAACAATTAGTTACAACCAATGACTAAAAGAACTGGTTACGATGATTAATGATGGTCAAAGTAATGTTTTCAGCCATAAAGGCAAAGTCAATCAATTGTCAACCATTGTGATAGAAAATGATAATTACTAACAACTATAATACCAATAGATGATCATCAACAATGATTGTGACAATAATTTGTGATCTACAAAAATGGTTGATGATAAATAATTAGTGACAATGACAATAGATGGTAATTAACTATGGTTGATGGTTGATGCCTTATGGTGATTAATAACAATTAATGATAACAACATAATGATCAACAAGCGATGATTGATGATGGCAAATGATAAAGTAATCAATGTGCTAGTTCATGTTTGACAACCAAAGTCAATCCCCATCTAACATTTGTTTTGACAATCAATAGAAAAAATAAAAACATAACAAAATTAACATACTACATAATACAATAAAATTTAATAAATTATGATTAAAACATGATATTAAAAATATTTAAAAAAAATTAAATTGTTTAACATTATTAGGTAAGAGTAAAAAATATAATAATTATATTAAAAAAATTAAAACATAAGTTAAAAATCCTACATTAAAAACCATTATCCACAAAAAATGAGAAAATGTTATGTAACAATAAAAAATATAAATTATAAAAATCACAAATTCAATAAATCTCAACTAAAACAATTAATTTTTTTAACTTTTAAAATAATTTTTATAAACTTATTTTAAAAACTCTTATTTATTTTTAAATCATTTGTATGTAAAAAAAAATACAATAAGCTAACAAAATTCAATTAGACTATATTTAGAATTTTTATAATATTTAACCTATTTATTATATTTAGACCTCTTTTAGATAAATATTAACATATTTTTAATGACTCAAAACAATCCCCAATTGCTATATTAAAATTTCTCAAAACTCTATCAAATTCATCATCACACATTCAAAACTGATTGTATCTAATCAAATTATCATAAAACACGATGTTCACAAATGAACTGATCATTCAATCCTTCAGATTGTCCAACCATCCCTTCTCCCATACTAACACCAAAATACTAACAAAAGATTGTAGTATACAATATCATAGCATCGTATTGTACAAACTACTAGACTTCAACTTCACTAAATTCACTCTTTATTTGATAAGAGTTATACCATACAATATATATAATCATATTACACAAATGTTTTAAAACATAAAATTCTCACTCAAGTTAGATAAGAAAATAAAATAATTATACTATATAATAAATGAAACAATATTATATAATAAAATAAAAATCCTATACTATATACTTAATAAGATTGTTGTATCACTCATTATTACAACCACATATAAACAATTCATATCATATAATAAACACATTCTATTGTATAATATGACTACTTAAACTCAAGGCTTTGTCTTTTATGAATATTGATTGACTTATTGATTATTATTAAGCCAATTCTATTTGTAAAAATTATATACTCAAATAATAAGATGTGTTTAAAATATGTTATAAATAATTTTTTTTCATACACACTTAACTCATCATTCTTTTATTGACTCAAATAAATTGTTCTAAATCTTACATTATGATACCATGATAAAAGGTTCTCTAAATATTCTCAAATATGTTTAAACTTTATGTTCCATTGATGCTAATTACAATTTACATACACAGAAACAAATCTTTTGAGTTAAAAACAAACTTCTCCAATTACTGACCTATTAATTTTAAGATATAAGACCTCAAAAACATATAAAATATATATTAATAAAATAATTTTATTATCATCAAACCAATAGTAAAAGTAAAACAAAAAATCAACATAACCAAACAAACAACCAAATGCCTCAAACAACATCAAATTCTAATGCAATTTTAGAACATATCAAAGCTCTATAATCCTATCTTCCAAACAAAAACGCCACAACTCATATGGTTTATATACTCAATCTTTTACAAAAAAAAAAAAGTGTTTAAAAATACAAATAAGATTTTGCATATTCAAGTTTTGAGCCGTCTCTTTTTCAGCTAAAAAAAAATGAAAAAACATAAAAAAAAAAAACAATTTTATCAAATCAAAATAACATCTAAAAATACACCAATTACTCTTTCACCCAAAGGAAACAAAATCTACAATTACCTTCTCACAAAACAAATCATTTCACTAAACAACCATTGACATTATATTATCAAACATGTAAATTGTCAACAAATTTTGATAACAAAACTTTTTAAATTAAATCATTTAAGAATAATCGAGCTTTTCATGTATTGGCAACAAATGTTTTGGTAGACAGATGCACTTGATAGGCAGAAGTCACATATTAAAAAAAGCAGGCCAAAGCAATTTTAGAGAAACAGGAGAGTAAAAATTTCCAATCAGAACTTTTTAAGGAATGAAGCAAACAAGCTCTGAATTACTAACCAAAAGAATGACCCTACTAATTGATAATACAATTTTGTTAGTTTCTTCTCACATTCAATCAGCTGTTTTCCAATTTGTGGGCATTGCTTGACCATAACACTAGGCTTTCTAAGCATGGTTAGCACTTTCAAGCAATTTTGATCCATTCTAACTGTTTACATTCATTCATTCAAACTGATCGATCAAAAGAATGGAGTTTCGACCGAGAGATATCTTCAAACCAAAACACAAAAAGTTTTCATTCATTTTCGACCAAAACAAGATTTATGATTCTTCATCAAGTTTCAACAGTTATTTTTTAAAACTTTTTTAAAAACCTCTCGATTTATACTACTAACAAAGAAGACCAGTACCACTAGAAATATGCCTGGGCATTTGGTAATGTATATTCAACAGACAGAAAGTTTACAAAAGATAACAAAAAGAAGCATTACAGTGAATCAGAAGAGGCTCCTCAAAATTTGAGAACTGCTTCTGTCACAAGTACTTAAGAGTCCCACTGCACCAAAGAAATTTTTAAAGGAACTATCTTACAGTCCAAAACACAAAACTTGTTATAATGAAAGTATGTTATAGTTCGACCATTATATCATAAATTAGACAAGCACCCTGTCTTTTTACATTCATCATCTTGGTTCATTAAAAAATGTTCTTGTTCTTTATCATTCATAAACATCTTCTTCAAGCATAGAGAATTAATTTTCTAAGAAGCAGCACTACTAATATCAATTATAACATTTGTAAGTGGTCAGAGTACTTCGCAAGTTCACATGCAAAGAATTTCAACCTCAATCTTGAAAACTAATACAATATACCAAAAAAGAATAATATTCCCTTAACAGTTTGAAAGGATGTTGTGCAAACATAAGACCAAGCTACAATTCAAGTTAATAATGGAGAAAATTTCCAGGATCAAGAGATAATTGGGGTAGGATAAAATTTATCCATTTTAGTAACCATATTAGTTTACACAAGATTACGAGAATTCAACCACAAAATTTGTTTGAGACATTAGGCCTAAAAACATCGCTGCGTAATACCATGTTATTTAAAGATACTAAGTGTTTAGTTAATGGCATATTTAAATAACATTGTTAAAAATTAAAATTGTGTCAATAAAAAATGACATCAAGATGCCACTAATATTTGAACAACATCTATTCATTAATCATAAAAAACAAAAGAGTAGCTTGATAAAGTTGAGCCAAACATTAAAAAAATGCCAATAAATTTGTTATAACACTCAGCCAAAATATGTCATATACTACATTGCCCTATAGAAGAGAATGGCATAGAAGTTTGCTTGTTTGGTGGTGATTGTGGGGATAGCAAGAATAAGAGGCTAAGATAAGCTAGTGCATGCCCAAATCTTGGTTTTTGGCTAAGCTAAGGTAACAAAAATTAGCATAAGTTTACCTCCAAACCAAATGAGGGCTAAAACTAAGGTTAAACGCATTATAGATAGGGAGTGATTATCCATTTTAACCCATTTGAGAGGAAGGGAGGTTGCTATATTAAATTTATATTTTGCATTAAAGGAATTAGGGAAGGAACGTGGCTTGGCAAAATTCAAGTGAATTAACAAAATTCCACATTTAAGAATGACTGTTATTCCTGGAGACTAAAGTTAACCTATGACAAATTGGGACTCAACCCATACCCAAACCGTCAAGATTTGGTATTTCTATATGATCTAAAAGAAAACTGTAACTATGATTGCAAACTTAGCTTCAGCCAGCACAAAACTGGAAGGGATTAAATCATTGAATTATTATAAAAACATAAAAAATTGACAAACTAACCCTTTTTACTTTGTGAACTACCGGGTTACACATGCTTTTATCACTCAGCGCAGCAGCTCTTTCAGCTGCTGTGACCCAAAGTTAGAACCTTTCCCCATTGATTCACAGTTATTTCACCTTCTTCCCACTGATCCCCTTACTCTCCTTGAAAAGCTCCAACCACAAGTTCGAGATCCAGATGATGCTCACCAATATAGCCCCGCCAACCACCACAATCCAAGAAACAGAAACCCACCTCGGAATCACATCATCGGCCACTCCACTCAAGTAGAAAAAGCTCATCTTCAAGAAGAACAACGGCCCGAGTACTACCCTCATTATGGAATAGAGTGTGTAAAATGGCGGCGACAAAAACCGATAAATTTTCGCTGCCACAGCCGTCTCGTTTCGCCGGAGTCCGGCAAGTGTCCAGATGTTCTGGCAGGCGCTCGTGACCTCAGCGAGCACCAAAAGGACAACAATGGCAAAAGCCCCGTGGAAAACGAGGTACCTGCAGGTGACGAAAACGAAGAGAGTGGCAAGGTGGTGGGCGATGAAGAGGACGTCGCCGGGAAGGAGGACGAGGTAGTGCAGGAGATCAACGGTGAAATACGCGATGCTGAAGTCGAGGGCGATGTTGTGGGATCTGGAGTTTTTCGAAACGAAGCCGGATTCAGGGTTCGCTAAAAGCGCGCAAATGGCCAACACGACGGCGGGGGTTCCGTGCACCAGTGAGATCAAGCAGCTTGTGGCGTCCGGCCGGTGCTTGGGGCTCCAGTTTCGGAAAACAAGGAAATAGCCGATCAGGTATATGATGGAGAACATCACAAAGAAAGGAGGGAAGTGCGTGGCTTCCGGAATTAGGGTTTCCATCGTCCCGACGACGATGAAAATCTCCAAGCTCGGTCTCTAAGGACCGTCTCTTAGGACGAAGGATTGAACTTTTTCAGACCTCAGCAAACTCTAACCTCACGTATGAATCACTGGGAAATCCGAAGAAAATCCGGGCGTGAAATGTGCTCTGAGATTGCGACGAATAAATAACCTTTTTACAGAACTGTTTCTAATTGTTGTTCCACATACGTACACGTCTTTTCATCCACGGTGAGATGGTTTAGTGCACGTTAAGTTACGTTGGTCCAGAAGTTAAGCGGAAGCGAAGAAGAGATAAGGCCCCCCTGATACAGCTTTTTTATTGATGACGTGTCCATTTTTATCCGCCGAGGAACTTGCCTACCCAATAAAGGTCTTAATCAAAAATGTATTGTAAATTATTTAAATAATAATTTTTAATATTATAATTGTTTTTTCTATTTGAAAGAAAACTTACATTAGCTTCCATATTTTCTACTATATATTATTTAAATCGCATTTTAAATAGTGGAATAGTATTTTACTTCACCCTGTCTCTAATTTGTGCATTACAATTAAAATTAAACTCAATCTCCAAACCCAAGGTGTGAAATGGTCATAGTGAGTATATATGAAATTTTGATTAACATTATATCAAAAATTAAGCATAATGATGAAATTTTAATATGATATTAATTATTATTATTAATAAGTTTAAATTTATAAGTTGATGACTATTTACTAAATGATTTATTTGATATAACATAACTCTTAATACTATTTTTCTTGAAAAATATTAACATAATCAAGTAAGACATCCATAAGTCTGTAGATTTATTTAATCGAGTATCTTATGTTCATGATAACACATTCATTGAGTCATTTATAGTTGGTTCAAATGACTAGACCATGTCCATTATGGTTGGATTGGACAAGATAGAACATGTTTTAAGTGATGAATAATTTAGATGATATTTTTGATAGAATAAAAGATTAAGTATAAATGAAATTTGTATTAATAACACATTACAAGTCTAATGTAATATTAAAATTTTAATATATAATTAAATAAAAAATTACTTATATACATATGTTTTTAAGATAATGAATACCCACTTTATGTATTAGACTTAATTTTTATCTTTTAATTGGTTCAATCCCTCTCATTAGCTTAATTTATTAAAGTCAAATCTTAAGTTTTAGGCTTTCTTTTGCACACAATTTTTTACCTTACATTTATGTAAATCTATTTTTTTAAAATAAATTATTTTTTTAATCTAAAAATATAAGAAGGGCTTAGAGTGATTAGAAGTATGATCAACACCACATATAAGCCAAAGAGTTATTAAAAAAAGAAGAGAAAGAAGATGAATAAAAAAGAAAAACAAACAACGAAAGAAAGAAAAAAGAAAATCTAACCTCAAAAGACCAAGACATATAAGATAAAAGAGAAAGTTCAAGAGAGAGGTCTAAATCACTTATCTAAGGCTATTATAGCATTTCAATGTATTTTATAGAAAAAAATAAAAGAGAGTTTATTTTATTTCATGATTTTCTAATTTTGCTATGATTAAATAGTTTGATTAGTTTTTTAGGTTTAATCCAATGGATATTAGAATGAGTATCATTATGCAAGATTGTGGACATATATAATCAAATAGTCCTATGACATTGATCGAATAATTTGATCATATCTATGAAATTAGACAACACAATCCTATATTACAAAATATAAATGTACAAAGAGTCGTATTTTTGGATGTCATGCAACCATGTTTAAAATCAAATAAGTTGGGGAACATAAGAATTGAAACAAGTAGCATGGGTTATATGAAGTAACTTCTAAATCATTCCAAGCCCAACAAATGCTTATTCTCTAATGTTCGAAAAGTAGTTTTTGTTAATAATATTGTTTAAATTACATGAAATTTTGATTAGCAATGTAGAATAATTATTATTATTATATACTCAAATTGAGTGAAGATTGTTTTTTATTTACTTAAAGAGTTTATTAAGCTAAACTATATATATATATAGAGAGAGAGAGAGAGAGAGAAAGAGAGAGAAAAAAGTTGCTATTGCTAAATTAATCGACAAATATAGTTGATGAAAGAAGTGCAACTAGTAAGATCAAAGCAAATGAAAGAAAAAGGAAACAAAATGTAAACAAATACCCCAAATTTCGTTGTCGTCTCATTATGTGATTCACTATAGTTTTAGGAAACATTAGCTTGTTCAAATCATATGTAAAGCATAGCTTTTTCACTAAAATTTTTTAGATGAAATTAGAAATTCCTCATAGTTTGAAACAACAATAAGCAATTCAATTGAATTATCAATCAACCTAAACCGACAAAGCTACATTTTGATCACTCATTACGACATCTTCAAGGATTGGTATGCACAAGACTCAGCCAATGTGAGGAGGGAGGAGCAACTCAAATTGTTGAAAGTAAATTTCACTATTTTAGAGTATGAAGATAGATTCCCAACTTTAACCTAATATACATCAAAGATGATAACAACTAAATAATAGAAATACTTCAAGCTTAAAAGAGGATTGCAAAATTCTATTAAAGATTTTATGGTTCCAATACAATATTGTGCATATGAGAAGTTAATGGAACTATAAAGTAGTGGAATAAAATCATTTAGCAACTTAACCAACTTCAATTTTTGTGAGCAAGTTTTAATAGTCGCTCTAGTGTTAGTTCTTGAGACAACAACAATACTAGTTAGATAGTAATGGTAGACAACAATGTCCCAAATGCAATTGGATGCACTAAGTAAATGCTTTGAGATAGATTCCATTATTCCATCAATGATAAAAACAGTCACGTAGCCAACTTTTGCTAGATGTTAATGGTTTCAACTAGTAGGCTTAATGGTACGACCATGATTAGTTCTCACAAGGAACATAGTCAATTGAGTCGATCTAAGTTCAAGAATATGCTATCACTTGTCAAAATGTCCCAAAGTCATTTGAGAAATTCTTATTATTACATTATTTGATTCTAAAATATCACACATATATTTCTAATAATATGTTTGATAGAATAATATCAAAACTTTGTCAACTTAAAAACACATTATATGTGATGTAATCTACAAACACTGAATTAGAAGTCAATTAGTTTATAGATGAAGAGATAAAAATAACAAAAAATTAGTGCCTAAGCTAATAATTACAATTATGTTTGAAGTCATAATATAATAAAAAAGGATTAGTTGTCTAATCACAAAGTAATTAGAGATTTTTTTTTGAAGAAATAATGAAAGACTAGAGATAGTAAAACAACAAAAGCAATGTATTATAGGTAAGATAAAAACATACCTTCTGTAGGCAACTTCAGAAGGTAGCTGAGCATTTTGATCATCCATTTCTTCACTCCACTTCCATCTCCAAGCTGTCCTTGTTTGAATTTAGGGTTATCCATGAGTCTTATAATTCCATTATTATAAAAATTTTTAATGTTTTTAGCAAAATCCAAGATTTTTCCATCTCTGTTTCCCTATAATTGTTTGTTTTCTTAACTAAATGATCTCCAATTATCATTAAACTTCATGACATCATAAATGGGCAAGTCCCTTACTACTTTCTTGATATGGACTTCCTAAGAAGATGACATGATGGTTCCTATTGATTATCCTCACTAGGAAGAAATTTCACAAATTACAAATGCCCAAACAAAATGTTATACATTTTTATAGTATTTTCAACTATCAAAAGCATCAGGTTTTCTTCAATCTAAAGCCCAGGAGACGACATTGCTCACTAGTCAAATGTAGTTAGAAGAGATTATTGAGATTTTTTTTGAAGTGTACCAAGATTATTTAGGAGTTAATTCCCAGATATTTCAACTAAGGTTGTCATTTTTAAGAGATGTCCTTAGTACAATAATCAAGTATAATTGCTTATTTGTTTGTTTAGGTTGTGTAGATGAACTATGTTTTGTTTACTATCATGATGCATATGAATTCTATATTAGCATCATGGGATGTTGTATGATTTTTGAAGTTTACGGATGTATGTGTTAAATATCAGCCTTTGTGTGCACTTTTTGTTGACTTTCTAAGATTCACTTAGGCCCAAACACCTTTGTATCGCATCTAAGCCATACCGTTATGCAACCACATCAGATGACCACTTCGATGTTGTGCATGAACCACACCATGCATTGTGTTGGTGAGGCAATGATAGAGAGAATGTGTGATTATAGTAACGTTAGGTTCAATTAGGTGCTAAGGGATGGAGTCAAGCCAAGAGTCATGATTAACCCATCTAAAAATTTTTTATACTCTTTATTTTGTGCATTTAATTTTTCATACTTAATTGTTTAAACTTAATAACAATTAGAAATTAACAAGATTTTGAAGTAATAAAAATTTAAGTAAACTCAATCAATCCTCTCTATAGGGTTCATCAAAAAACCAACATAAAGTACAAACACCTTTGCTAAAACTTTGTTGAATTCAACAAAAATCAAAGCTCCTCCATATGTTATCCTCAAAATCATATAATTACTTTTTCACAAACAACTGGACTATCAACAATTTGAATTGTACATGCTATCCAAATCCAAGAACCCATACAAACCCATCCTCCAATAACACCATAAAGATTAATGCCAACAAAAAATATCTACATTTGTTATTTATTCTCTCTTACAGATCTTGAACGTTTCATCAAACATCATTAATAAGTTGCTAAATTTTTTTAAGAATCTTGATCAACTCCACCTTAATAAAGATATTCTTCACTTGATGTCATAACATAAAATCCAATCTTCATAGATAGACTAAAAACTATGTATTGCCATGTGTGCAAGGGCTTTATAAAGAAGGTTGAACCAGCGTTTTCAATTGTTGACTCCAATGTCTCCATGAATAGCCTAGAATCTATCATGCTTGCATTTAAATTAGCCAATGCTCATTAACTTGCACACTACTAAACACATGAGAAGATTTTTTTTGCTGACCCAAACAACCAATGCATCTCTAGCATCAAAACACGCAAGAAATAACTTTTAGAGGTACAAAAGAACTTATGTAACTTGACCTTAAAAAGACCAACTCCAAGTTAGACTTGGTCAGAAATTCTCTATTTGATCCCAAAAAAAACATGATCCAATCTATAGAGGTACAAAAGACCTTTTCTCTCTTGAAAATTCCCCACACATTTATATAAAAAAAATTCTAATAGGACCACACATTACAAACAAGTCTGTCTCAATATCACTACAGATGAAATTATGGTTATATATAAACTACACAACACAACTTCAACACAATAATTGAATCTTGAGACCATCTTTGAGTTACAAGGCACTAAATAATATAAATAAATTGCTTTTAGACATTTTCAATTATACAAAATTAATTTATCATATTATAGATAAATTTCCATATATGAATTCTCAACACTTTTGCAAAACTATAAAAAATCAACACCAGTTACAACTCTAACCTGAATTGATTAAAACAGGGAAACTATTCACCAGTAATCATGTGGAGGTTTCGCCTAATGAAGGGAGATTGATTCCAGGTCTGGACTCCCAAGCTCTGCGCTTCCTATATAATTCAACTGCTTGCAGCCTCAGCCTTTCTTTAGAAGCATCAATAAAATTTTTAGGCACCTGCAAAAATGTTCAGCATCTGGTGCTAATACCTTAAAAGAAACATACTTTCTTACCATAACAATCATTTAGGAGTCTATCTTATAGAAGTGATTGCCTTTGAAAAACATTACTTAAACTGTTGTTTTTAAAGAGTTTGTTTTGCAGAAGGTATGGTGCGAATAGAAAAAGGGCTTTCCATTTTGAAGTGTTTTTATTTGTCGTTACTATAAAACAGAAAAAATTTAATCAAATTTCTTCAAAATAGAACTTAATAAAAAAAATAATAGAAGTTCTGAGAATGATAACCACGAAGGCATCTTACAGAACAATCCAGTTACCTTGGGCAGTGAAAGCTTAGGAGGAGCCTGAACGACTTCACCAAATTTGACATCTTCTCGCCCTGGGAAGTCTAGTGTCTCATTCAACATTGTTTTCTTGCATTTTGTCTTTCTCTTTTCAACGTATCTGCAGGAATGAAATTTAAAAGGTAAGAGTTAGAATGCCAATAACATTTAGGAGCACTCTATTTCCGAGAACATTTAGGAGCATTCTATTTCCGAGCAACAGTCTTGGCTAATGCTCGAATCAAAGCTATCAAAAAGGCTATAGAAAGGATTATATACAAAAACCGTGGTTTATATCTTGTAGTTTTGAGTTTTTGGCAAATTCTAAAATCTCCATTAAAAGAGTTGAGATGATCCATATAACAAAAACTGTTATTTTGGGAAACCCTCTTCGATACACACATTGCTTTAGGTTAATGTAAGGCCCATTGTCCTGAATATAAAGCTGAACAACACATATGTTACTGCATGCCATCCATATGAAGAACTGTCATTTAAAAACCCTGGTTGATTGGCAGATTATTCCATTACATTTCAAACTCCATAAACTGTTGAGATGCAACGTCATTTGGGTCTATGTTCCCACTTCAAATGAATAATCATTTGAGGCCCTCTACTAAACTTGTAATAAATTTTTTTATCCAATTATTATAGATCGACTTTCCTCCTATCTTCATAACACAAGAGATAACTTGATAAGTATACAACAATTTTATTTCTACAAACACTTTTTAATCATGGCTTACCAAATATAATTACATTAAGACAATACATTCCCAACGTACCAAACTCAATACGCTCTTCCCTCGCTACCTTCCAACCACAGCAAACCTACTTTTTTTTTTTTGGTAAATTGTCGTATAACCTTTTCTATAATTGACAAACCAAGAACGTTTGAAACCTTTATGTTACTTGAGCAAATTTTGAAGGCAAAACGACATTGAAGAAAGGAGAATGTGGGAATGAGCTAGCATGCCATGATAGAATAGACTAGTCAACAATGCTAAAAAAGACAAGTATTTTAAATATGTTGGGTATATATGCGTGCTGACGATAACATGGGATGGAATGATATCAAAGCAAGTTTTGGGCACAATAAAAAGATAACATCACTAAGAGATATAAAGGATTGTTTCATATACTGAACAATATTCTAATTTTTACCAGCATAAAAGATGATGGGCATTGAAGATAATTCCTCCTATAATTTTGCCAATTTATGAAGATTCTACAACCCAAATTTAAGGATGTATCCTTTAAGGCTTCTCCTAACACACTTTCTAGAACAATACCAATTCCATAATTCATTATTTTCAGTTGTGTTCTTTCCAAGCATACTCAAATCCACAAATTGCTCTATGCCATATGAAAATATAACCTTCCCAATCAAAGTAATTGTAAATGAAACAGTCAAAACAACTTCAGCATTCACAGATAATCAGTTCTTAGGACAGTGAAACAATTATTAGTTGGATGGGAGTGCAAGAAAAAAATACACAAATTAAAACTAGCATATTGCACTTAAGGGGAAAAGATAAAGCATTATAGCTAACAATTCAAATGTGCTATTGACTTAAAAGTATTCATTAGTATTGGAATACAATGATAAAAGTTAGATTTGTACTATTGATAGTTATAAGATTTAAAACTTACTGTTTCTTGCGTTCTTTCCTTTTTGAATGTGCTGCAAGCTGATCCAAATTCTCAAAACGGAGGTCCCTTGCTGTTTTTTTCTTTCGTTTTCTTTTCCTCTCATCAGCTAAACCAGAATCTGCATCTGCAACGTTATCTTTCGTGACAATATTTTTTGTTTTTTCCAAAACAACTTGCATATTGTCACTGGGGGTCATGCATTGTGCATCTCTTGGATTTGGTTTCTGTAAAACAGTTGCAGACTGTCATAGGATACTCCACTCTAGTAATATAGCAATAAATGTTCGGAAACTCAAGGATGATTTGCATAACCAAGAAACCTAAGTAATGAGTAGAATGATCAGTTATGATTTGCATAACCAAGAAACCTAAGTAATGAGTAGAATGATCAGTTTTTCAGTGGTGCACTATTGATCCCAAGATGTATAGCATTTAACATAAGTAAAAAAAGTAATAATTTCAATCAAATTTCAACTCCCATATCGAAGTTATATTAGCACAACAAAATAACAGACCCCAAGTAACCCACAATTTTATGAAACTCGCAATCTATCTCTTGAAGGAGAGGCAAAAACTTTTGTCTAGAAAATCATGAGTTAGTTGCAAGTATAACTCACAACTCACTGCTGCCCCCTTTTTCTTCTCTCTCTCCCGTGGAAGAGGGACAAACGGGAATGAGTGCCCACAAGTTGCAACCATTAGGCTTAATGCTTAATTGCAAGAATAGCCAACAAATCTCCTTCTCCAGTTCTTATTTTCTTTAGGATGTGCTAAGAGACATACATAACTATAACGTAGTACCCTATAGAAGGAATACCCTCTAGCCCAAGATAATATGTTGCAACCTATTCCTCATAGAAATCATCCTTTATAATCCTATTGGCTATTAAAACCTCCTCTTCTGCGACAGGTAGTCTCATCACCCTTTAATCCATCGAAATAATTACTCAGGCTTTGTATGCCAAAATAGAATTAATTAAAAAGGATTCAAATTTCATATTCAAGTAAAATAAAGGATAAACAATTCGAGATAACAAGATTAATCTCATTGGTAAGTATATAAGGAGAACAATTAGTATTTGACTTTGCCACATCTACCTCCAATAGCAAGTATGGTACCAAAAAAAAACCTAATGGGACTGGTTTGGTTCAAAGAAAATGAAATCTTTTTTGCAACGGAACAAAATCTGCTCCGTGTCTCAGTCCCAGTATGGCTGATCATCCGAAAAGACCAGTCTTTTTCACTAAAAAACGGGCAAGTCACAATGGGTGCAATTTAAAAAAACAAAATCCGAGTTGTGGGTTCAAGTTTTGATCTCACATGCAAGATATATCTCCAAAACAAGAAATGTTCACTCAAAGAAGAAAAAAAGCATACATTATTTGAGTCAAGTGCATCTGCCTACCAAAAGATTTGTTGCCAATACCATGAAAAGATCGATTATTCTTAAATGATTTAATTTAAAAAGTTTTGTTATCAAAATTTGTTGACAATTTACATGTTTGATAATATAATGTCAATGGTTGTTTAGTGAAATGATGTGTTGTGAGAAGGTATTTATAGATTTTGTTTGCTTTGGGTGAAAGAGTAATTGGTGTATTTTTAGATGTTATTTTGGTTTGATAAAATTGTGTTTTTTATATTGTTCATTTTTTTAGCTCAAAAAGAGACGCCTCAAAACTTGAATATGCAAAATCTTATTAGTATTTTTAAACACATTTTTGTAAAAGATTGAGTATATAAACCATATGAGTTGTGGAGTTTTTGTTTGGAAGATAGGATTATAGAGCTTTGATATGTTCTAAAATTGTATTAGAATTTGATTTTGTTTGGGGCATTTGGTTGTTTGTTTGGTAATGTTGAATTTTTGTTTTACTTATTATTGGTTTTATTATTGGTTTGATGATAATAAAATTATTTTATTATTTTATTATGATAATTGTCCAAGAAATGCCAATTTGATGATAATCTCATTGGACCTTGATCTATGGCATAACTTTTCCAATAACATTCCATGCAATGTGAAACCACCAAGGCATTAAGATGCACAACATTAGATATGAGATCTAAGAGAATATTAACATTTCTTTCCTTAAGCTAGATAATGATTTTAAAATATTCTAATAATATATATATGGATAGTACACTATAAGCAATGCAAAAAATGTCCATTTCCAAAGAAACTTTCTTTAAGATAAATGAAGATAAAAAAATTGCTTTTCTCAAGGCTAATAATCCTAGATGTAACTTGATCCTTGATATCCCTCACAGCATATTAAAAATCGCTAAATCAAAAATTTGCTACAATGATCCTTGAATCATGATTGTATGTGTATAAATAGACAATCATTCACACAAGGGAGAAGGCTGATCAAATTTAAACCCAACTTCCAATGCATCCCGTTCATTCCAAATTTTGCTCCAAGATGAAAGAAAGAGATGTTGAGAAAAATTTTGAAATTTGTAGAACCCATTTCTTTCTTTAGATTGAAAGCAAAACCCTATTAAAGTAAAAAACCCATATGTTCTACAATCCACCAAATATGTACACTAAAAACCCTGAATAAAGGTGAAGAATTATATATTCTACTAGAAGGTTAAACTATGTGATTGAATCATAAATCAATGTAATCAGAGTTTAAAGTTTACCTTGCTCTAAATTTCATGTATAGATAAATTTTAATCTTGAGCTTACATTTGAAACTATTAAAAAAATCTTGAAAAAAAAAGGTACTATTCATCTAAATGAATATTCACACAGATCCTAAAAATACCTATGTGCCAAAAGCATCATAGACTCATTTATATTATACGGTAACATAGCACATAAAAGTAAGCTTTTAATGATATGCCTTTAAATGTTTTGTTACACAAGAAAAATAAAAGAATAAGAAACTCATTGTGTGAACATGTGATAAAAAACATGATAAAAAGCACTATTCAAGAATATTATCAAAAAATCTTATATACCACAACTGGGTTTTTTATTACATACATACCAGTTAAAATATATCCATTTGCATGTATAACACATAAATCTTTAATATTACCAAAATATTATCTTAATCTTGAAATATACTAAAAAATCACACTAACTATTAAAACTAATAATAATTAACTTTTAAATTGTTTAATCTACTACATCAATTCAAAACAAGTTCCAAAAATTTTGATTAGAAGATCAATTTTTTTAAAATTGATTTGATATATTTCTCCATCTTAAATCTAATTTATTTAATTAATTTAAGAGTTAGATATTGTTAATTTTAGAAGCTAAAATAGTTGCTTAGCAATATCTGAAGATTAGAATGGTATGGAGGAAATATTAAAGATTTAACTGCTTTATAATCAAATGAATAAGTTTTAGATACTCGGCAAATAAAAATCCCAGCATTAATATACATATTTTAAAAGATGGACAAGAAAATGGAAAAAAGTATAAAAAAAATCTCAGAACTAGTTGAGCAAATAGACTTCGTAACCTCTTATTCTAGGCATGAAAACGTAAAAACCAGAGCAAAGAACCATAGAAGTTAAGGAATTGATTTCAAAAAGAGCATAAAAATTCTAAAATGGAGTTAACCAAGGACTTTTTGAAAAAAAAAAAAGAAAAGAATAATAATTGAAATAATGGCACTTATTTCATTTGCATCTTCCCAAAATCAAAAGATTCAAAACCATGGCAGCTTTGCATTGTTTTGAAAACCAGATAAATATGTAAATTGTTCAATACAAATAAAAAGAAATTGTAAGTTATAGGACCTTTCTCTTTAGCATAAAATGGGATATATTTGGTAATAATTTCACACCTTAATTTTGATTTAACAATCAAAATTATGAATTGTACATGAAGCATGCAATAAAATGCATAAAAAGCTATCCATGAATTCACCAAAATGGGTAGAGTCTGTGTACTTGGCAACTCATCAACATCCATGAGCTTAGCCATGACATTACTACATAAAATGCAAAACCATTAAAAGAAAACAATCACTTGTGCCTCAGCAGTATCACAACAATTTTAACATGAACTACCCATAAAGTCAAAGCCCAAGTGGAAGTTCTATCTCTTAACTGCATAAAAATTTGGATGTCGACATCAAAAAATAAACACTTTCTTCCTTGCCACAGTAAAGTAAGTTAATAGTCCGATCACAAGTTTGACAATGTTTATATAGTAATAGACTATCAAAAAAAAGGGACAAAAGGACAAACTGTCCACGCAAGTCCCATTAGCAAGGCTTAAAGGTTTGTACTCTACTCATTCATCTATATAGAGCCACAAGCAAAGAAATAAACGTGGAGAGGCCAGGCCTCGCATTCAAAGAGCAATACATCAATGTCTAGAGGAAGCACTTTACAAAGGAATAACAGATAATCCAAAGTCGTATGTTCAAGTACCTCTTCGTTCAAAGATTCACCACTTGTCTTCCCGTTTACGGTTTCCGCAGAGCTTCTGGCAGCTCCTGAACGACAAAAGTGACGCCAACAGTAAGCTTCAGAGAAGCGAACAAACTTCGATAAAATCCTGGCATGTTAGGCAGGAGATGAATGCGGGAAATATAAGAACCGTTCGCGTCAGACAGAAAGCACGACCTTGCTTTCCTGCAGAGATGTCCTTCAACTGTATGATCTTGCGGAGCTTGTAGGGAAGGGCTTCGAGATCCTTGGCATTGGGCGGAGGTGGAAGGCGGTTGTTTCCTCCGTGAGCTGCTATGTAGTTCTTCTCTCGCCGCCTTCTGCCCTTGCCCCCCATTGTCGTCCCCGCCGCCCACGAAACGAGGGTTTAACAGCCGTTTGGCATCCAATCTTGGTTGGAACTTGATTCGATCCAAACTTTTCTCGTAATTCAATTTACGCATTTATATTAAATTTACAAATATAAAAATTTACAAATAAATATTCATTTAATATGCAACTTTTTTCTCATCACCTATATCAAGCTAAAAAAAATTATTATAACATTATTAATACATTATTATCAAAAAAGAATGATGCAACATAACAAGAGAATTCAAACAAATTCAAGATATGCTTAAATTCATTATTGACCATAGATAATATCTCAAACAATAACTTTAAAAAAAATCAACAAAGAGAGTATTAAAGTTTTTTTTTAATTATTTTACATTTATATAGGTGTTTTTTTCATTATTTTTTTATTATTTTATTAGGTTGAAGATTATTATACTTTTTTAACATATTTAATATCTCAAAAATATTTTTAAAAAAATATTTAGTTGTTATAAATCAAAGATTATTCTAAAGTGTTTTAGTACATACATGTTATAATAAATCAAATTATGAAATTTTTAATTAATTATTTCTTGTTTTTAAGAATTTATATAAATTTTATAACAAAAACATAGATTAGAAAAAATAATATATATATATATATATATATAGAAAGAGAGGTAAGCATCAAAATAAGAAGTATGATTTATTAGAAATTGAATAACAGCAAGATTGAAAAATCATGGGTGTTTAGATTTTAAAAAATAAGGCATAAGACCAAATGTTATATAAAATTTAATAATTATTTGAACTATAAAACTAACATTTATCAAAAACTAAAATAAAATATAATTCATAAAAAAATATGAAAAATAAGCTTAGATGTAGATCTCATAAAATTGCTTTAAGTTGAAATTATCTTAGTATAAATATAATAATTATAATGACAATCTAAAGCAATAAAGAATGAACTTGGTAGAAGTATAAATAGGAATAAAAATAAGATAAGGATCGTATAGGACAAATAAGCCATTGTATTACACCATTAATGCATAAAAATGAATGGTCAATAAAGGCAATATAATCCCCTAAAATACAAAAACAAACAAGTAATATATAAGCACAATTAATTGAGAAAAAAAGTTAAACTAAGTCAAAACAGTTAAGAAGGAGACAAATCATATAGTACGATGGGCATTAATGTGGAAGTATGATATGATATATAATAAGTATAATACAATAAAATCTTCGAGTTCCAACATAAGAAGAAAAACATATTATATGGTATGAATCATACAGCTTAATCAAATGAGAGATTAAGATCACATGACTATTATATAGGTATATTTATACCAACATATAAGAAAAATAAAAATAAAAAACCAAGCACCTAGCCATATAAGTACAACAAGACAAACTGTGGTGACCCAATAATAATCCTTATCAAATTTTGATGTACTAATATCTATTTCTTTCTCTTTTCTTTTTTGATATTTTGAAAACATATAAATTTATTTTTTGCTTTTGATAAAACCATGACAAAAGAAAACATTTATACTTTTAAAATCAAGAAGCAAAAACATCTTTTACAATTATGTTAAAATATAAAACTTTCATAATTCTTTTAAAGACATATGTACATATAATATTAATGGTTACAATTCTTTTACATAACATTTTCTCGCAAATAAAATGAACATAAAAATTACACATGTAATGATATCAGTATATTCTAAATTATCATATGTTAACTCTCATTATATTCTAATAATCTGATGTGGTGTCTTCCTTTGGTCTAAAAATATTAGGTTAAAATAAGCATAATCTAATAGACATTAGCCTAGTAACAAATAATTATATAAACATGTAAAGCACTACAATATTTAGATAATAGAATACAATAGTCATTTATAATAATACAATATAAATAAAACTTATAAGCATATAAAGAAAAGTAAAATAATAAATGCATATTTTTTTTCATATGAATCTTTTGTATTTTTATATATTATTTAATTTTTTGTAACTTTTTATTTTTTAAAGAATTTGGCTTAAGAAAATACTCTTTTTATTCAACAAATTAAGCATGTTTAGGAACCTGTAATTCTACACTTAATCACCCAAAAAAGCTCATATCCAAAGTCTGCTATTCTAACATGACATTTTGCTACTCTTGACAACTTCACATTATGTTTGCTTTGAGCATTTACCTTCCCTTCACAAATCTTTTTTTCTTATTTTGTTTGTTTTTCTTTTATTGCCTTTGTGACTATTATAACAAATCAACTTATCTTTCATGTTCATTGCTATACAATTATATTAATAAGTGACTATTAATCAAAGTAACACACCATTCTTGCTCGATCATTGCATACATATATAAGTCATTATGTAGAAAACATTTTCCTTTTATCATCATTAAAAAATTTTATTTTTTGATCATCTCTTATATATATTTAAATTTTAGTAAATATCATGCATTAATATAATTATCTTTTATGTATATTATGTCAAATTCATGCATCAATAATTTAATTTTTTTAATCAATCAATTAAGCATCTATCTTAACCTTATAAATTCATTTAAACATACACACATAAGTATAAGTTTTGCCTACCTTTTAAAACAAATGGGTGATCTCATCCATGCTCAAGTCGTTTAGTTACTACAATACCTAAAATTATATTTTTCTTAATTTTATCTTTATCTTTTACATAACTTTCCTCCAAGTCTCTTAAAAATACTTTCACTTATTCTCATCTCTTCTCTATATTGACAATAAATGAGTGATCCACTTCTCAAATTTTCAAAAAAAAAAAAAACTCTCTAAGTAATAACCAATATCTTATTTATACTTGTTCTCATGACTTTTCACTTGTTAGTCTTTCAAATGTCTTTAATAATTATATTTTTTATGTGGATATATTTTTACCTTCTAATATTTTATTTATAAAAGTTTATCATTGATTAAACTCATACTTATATATTTTTTTTCTAGTCATGTTACACCCCATTTTTCCTAGGCTGATTTTTGGCATACATTTTTTTTTTTTTACATATAGACAGCTCAGATCGTCCCATACCAACCTGAGTAGCCTACGAAAAACATAGGATATAACACATCATTACACACCTACTTTCCTTAACAATGTGGATCCCATCTCCCGGGTACACCGTCAAATCAGGTTCATGACTCCTGAATTAACAGATGGACTCGCGCAATGTTACTCCTACTAGACCCTATACTCCTAACACATACCGGTAGGAGAACCGATATAATAGAAGTCTGAATCCCCACGGTTAAGTTCCATAGTCATGTAATGACCTCACCATCAAAAATAAGATACATAACATCCACAGATAAAATATGGCACTCCACACACTATACCACCAAGACAATAAAATAAAACAGTGAATGGAAACTACATCACAAGAATAAGATCCAAGTCCAACAAATACAATATCATCCAACTAGATACATAAGTCAGAATCACCCTCACATATTACATGACATAAGAATAACAGTCTTCCTGAATACATCCAATAGTATCAATCACACTAACCAAAATGTCTCAGAAAATCACAGATCAGATATCCTCCACTAGCCTGCTGACCACGATCCCACCTAATCTGGGTGGCGTCAAGGCTGTCGAGCCGCTGGAAAAATATAGCTAATAAAGGAGTGAGCTACGCCCAGTAGGAAAGACAGCTAGTAAAAACTCACATGCAAGAGAATGATAATAGTAAGAGTATAGGAATACAGCATAACAATGTATGGTGGAAAGGCACTCTCAGTCCCAAACTCTGACCAACCACAGTCACCCCCAGTCACACCAGAGTAGCTCTCCTCTGTGCTCCCAGGCAGCATGCCAGCGGGACACGCCCATCTCTGCGCACGCATCACAACGCCTAGCACCCGACACCGCAGCGTCTCTCGTCAATCAATCTTCTGGAGACTATAGACAGAACCAGTCACATAGATCTCTAGCCAACGTGAGACACCCCTGCCACCCTCAGGCACGCAGGCCTACACACTTGGCTAGCCACGGCAAGTCACCCCTGCCACTGCCACTCTCAGGCGCGCAGGCCTACACTCATGGACCAGAAGAGATCGACTCAGCCACCGTCCCAAGAAGTCCTCTCCCACAATTTCCATAGAAGCTCACGCCCCTACAGTCATTGCCAAGCTCTAACTCCAAGATTCGGCAACATGTGTCCAGATACAACAAGGCGCATACCAGTCCACATGTATACTGTGGAAGCTAAGTCTGTACCGCACAGTTACCTACCACAACTACGCTAAAACATCAAATAGGGCCTATAGTAGTCCGGTCCAATATGTCAATCCATGAAGTATGCCAATCCATGAAATATGCCAATCCATGAAATATGCCAACATTGAGTAAACTGACTCAATCCATGTCATTGCCATCCAAGCAACACTACTGTACCAAAATTCTGACTATTCTGGTAGCACCCAAGTGTCACACTTCCTTCCAACTAATCCAGCTGCACTGAATTTATGGGTAATTTCCAACAGTCAATTTCAACTTAGCTACGTGATTTCAAAAAATCACCTTTTTCTCACTTCAGGAAATTTTTAAATTAAGAAAATCAATTTCCGCCCTTCATCCATTTTCCGAAATTCGGAATAAATTTCCGAATAAAATTTAAATTTCCACATATATCCTTTTTCCGAAAATTAATAAAATTTAAATTTCCACATATATCCTTTTTCCGAAAATTCGGATTAATTTCCGAATTAAATTTCCTCCGCGTCGTTCGTCCGCGCCGAATCCCGCTGAAACGGTTTTCGCTGCCGGTTCGGAACCCTCGCGCTGAACCGCGACACCGCCGAACCAAATACCCGAATTAAATTTTCCTCCGCGCCGTTCGTCCGCGCCGAATCCCGCTGAACCGGTTTTCGCTGCCGGTTCGGAACCCTCGCGCTGAACCGCGACACCGCCGAACCAATTTTTTAATAATCCGTTAATCGGATTAATTATAATTACTAATAAAATGGCGTAAATACCATTAATTACTTAATTAAATTTGTAATTAATCTAAACCCTTCTACTTCCTCGGTCCGACGCCCGCGAACCCTAATCGACGCAATCGCCGACCAATCCAATCCTTCCGTCGAATTCCGGCGAACGCGAACAAGGAGAAACAAAATCCGATGTTCGTACTATCCTAATGTTTCAATAATGCCACTAATTTCTAATGTTCATCCAAAATTCCCGCCGAAGGAGTTCGCCCGTAAGCATTAACTAAATTTTCCAGCGAAATGGGAAATTTTCCAGAAAATCCAAAATTTGCAAAAGACGCAATTTAGCATTCAACTAAGTCCGATTTTTCATCCACATGTTTGTGTTCATTAAGCAAAATATTCCATGCTTTTAATTTCTACTAATTAACTAATTTAAAACTGAATTTCCTACCTTTGCTCGTCGCCGGCGACGGTGAAGCTCGCACGCGATCAACCGCAGCTCCTCGCTGAACGAAACCGGTACCAAATTGCTCGCCTCTGTCCCGCGAATCTCCGGTTACCAAAAGCCCCTTGGAAGGCTGCCGGAAATTACCGCCGTTCGCCGCGAACACCTCGCCTCTAGCCGCCGTTCGAAACCCTAACAGCCGAACAAATCAGGTTAAATACCCAGCTTAAACCGGTAATAACCCGTTAAGACCCATTAAGCGCCGGTTGACCTTCTAAAAACGCCGCTTAACACTCGATCAGCCGGTTAATCTCCACCGCTGATCTCGCCCGTTCGATCCGCTTATCCGCGGCTTATCCATACGCACGCGCAAACGCACCTCGGTGAACCGCCCGCCTTCGCTGAACCGCTCCGGTCTGGTTCACGTGCGGTAAAAGAAACCAAATTCCGGTTTTTTAAAAAAAATAAATCTCGGTGCTCCGAAAAATCCCCAGAAAATTTCAGAAATTCCAATAGCCTCTAATTGAGCTCCTGGCTCATCCTACTGTCGATCTGAAATCATCCAAGCCACAATTGAATTATTGATGATTAAACATATAATATTTTACCGGGTATAACAAGTCATTTATTTATTTTTTGGATTTTAAGATGTATTTAGTTTCTATTAATCATATAAGTGTGATCATGAAATTAATATTATACATCTTTTATCTTATTTAAATCTTATTATCGAGGTTAGTATTAGTTGATTTATGTCTATATTAGTTAAACACTTTAAGATTAAAAAAACGCTTCATAAAATTACTAAAAATATAGTGAGTTAGCACATGATAATTTAAAAAAGTTATAATTAGTATTATATATGTAATCTTTATATTTATTTTAATTAAGAAATATTAGTAAATGATTTGTTAATTATTAATATTATATATGCATGTATTTTTTTTAAAAAATGTGAAAACCTTTATGCTTATACTTGATTATAAAAGATGCTTTCATTACTTGATTTTAAAATGATAAAAATATTCTTTTATTATGATTTTTATAGAAAGTAAAGAATGGTTTTTATATATTTTTAAAATATTAAGAGCACAAAAAAAGAAATAGATATAGTAACACCAAATTCTAGGAAGATTGATGAAGGGTAGTGACAACATATCTATATGATTATATTATAATATAGTTTAGTGGCCTTTTATTATAATATGATATGCTTCAAAAGAGGATTTTAAGTTATATATCATGCCTTGTCCATCTTAACATTAATTAAACCTATATGTTTAAAAATATTAAATTTTTAAGTAAAAATAGAGGAAACAATAATATCTAGATAAAACAAACTAAAAAATAATAAATGTGACAAGAAACATCACATCAATAAAACTAAAAATAATAACTATGCACAGTGTCATAATTGCCAGTACAACTCAAAAGCTAATAAAATACTTAGATGTAACATATGTCAAATAAATACAATATAAATCCTCACATGTAATATCTCTTACAAATCTCACAAACAAACCATCCTCTCAAACTCAAGTTCTTAAGCTATCTTCTAAACACCCATAATTTTATGAATATTTTATATCATGGCTTATAATATAAGTAAATAATAAGTATAATATGTTTAGTAAAAAAACTTCTAATTATAAGCAAATAACACAATATAAAAATTTAGTATGTACCGGGTAAATATAATAATAGTAAGTAGAAATTAAAGACATCTATAAAAGATATAAAAAAATGTTGAATCACTATATATATGCTTATATGTATCATGTTCATGTAAGCATATAATTGTCTCAAAATATTAATATTATATAATATTTTTATAATCTCTTTTCTTTCTTACTTTATTATTTATTTTTCTTTTTTCTTTCATTTATTTATTTATTTATTAAAGTTTTGATTTTCTCATATGATTTTATTCTTACTTCCAACATCTCATATTATATCATATCAAATCTTCAAAGCATTAATCATATCTTTAAATCACCATCGATCTATACTAAAGTACTACATGAAAATAGTCTTCTTTCTCTTTTATACAGCACCAAAGTACTCACAATAATATGAATAAGATCAAATGATATTCTCAATCATAAAACCACCACCCACATCACTTAGTACAATGTACTCACGATAGAGAGTCTTTGCTTATTGTGGTAGTTAATATAATGCTAACGACAATATAAATGATCTCATCATATCAATTAGTCACATGATGATGCCATAGAAAAAATCACACTATATTCTCATTTTTTTCCTATTATCTTATAGATTGACATGCTTATTTAGCTAATTATTCTCTTTTTTATTTCATTTTATTTTTCACCTAATATTATGAATGTCGTGCATTATACTCACATCACATTCCATACTTATATTTTTAAAAAATCAATAAGTTAATTTATTTATATTATAATTATTCATTTTGTTTATCTATTAGTTCTAATAGACATCTTTCATAACTTTTTTTTATTGAATCCTTAGTTCTTACACCATTATTTGATGATAGTAAAACTATTTTATTATATAATATTTTTTAAGTTTTTAGATATTTCATCTAAATATCAATTTGGTAAATCAATTGGAGGACTTGGTCTTAACTCGAGAGTTTATCGATAGTTTTTTGGTGTAAATCATAAGTGGCACCAAGAGGAATACAAAACTTTAAAAAATAAAAAAATCATTTTGGAGTCATCTTTGTTGGTATTAGTAAGCATCATGGTATTAACCCCTAGCGATGAAACTTTATTTAATAATAACAAATCCTAAGTATTTTTAATAAATTTGATCTACTAATTGTTTATATTCTAAATAGTTGATGCTCATATTAATATGAGAATTTAAAGAAGAAGAAAAGCAAAATTAAAATCTCAAAAAAATCATCTTAATAAAAATGACAAACCACTAATAAATATTTTTTGATATTATTTTTAGATATTTTTAATTTTATTTTTAAAATATTAAGCTTAATTAAAATTAGTTTTTCAAATACAAAAATATTAATTAGTTTTCATCTCTAATATCCTTGGTCGTCATCTTTGATTCAATATCTCATATACATATTTTTCAATCATTTGATCAACATCTTTGAAATCTTGTTATTTAATAATGATTTAAATAAGAAATCTATAATTAAAAAAATTAATTTTCATCGTTGTTTGGTGTTCACAAACTTTGCTATAATATTCGAGTCAGGTTGAGGCATGAATCCTGAACCTATTTAACACATTCAAATTTAACTTGGATTGGGGTGTTATGTATTTAATCTTTTGATTATTATTAAGCATGGATGATTAAATCTCATACGTATAAGAGACAACCAATCTCAAAATCAGGCTACCTCTAATGAGTGTTAAAATGCTTATATAGAGAAAAGTACTTTTCAAACACACCATGTGGACTAAAAGTACTACTTTTACTGTGCAATGAACTCAAAAGTTATGGGAGTGACGTGAGTCGTTCGATCATGCATTTCATGATAGAACGATTACCATCATATCTAATTTTTCAACTACTAATTTTATTAGTAGTCTGATTGTGCATTGTCGAGATCGTATTATCTGTATTTCTTCTACTTGACGAGTTAAATACTGCAGTCAAATTGTGATTCTGATTTAACAGCCCAAAATTAAATGTATATTTCTAAAAAGGCATTGATTAAATTCTATATGTCTAATCGTGCAGTTTTCGCAATCGAATGACCATTGTTTGGTCAAATCCAATGGCTCTTTTAGCCATTTTATTTGGAGCTATTAAACAATTTTTTTTAAAATATTAAATTTTTAATTAACTATTACAAAAGCAGAAATGTGATGATTAAATTGAGTATTTAATAAGTGTTTTTAGTCATTAGAAGATGTCTATAAATAGGAAAATTATTTGGCAAATTTTTTTGATAAAAAATTTTATAAAGTTCTAAAGAATAATTCTTGAGTCATGACCTCAAAACAATTTGCAATCGTTGCTAATCGTCGTCTCCTTATGCACCTTTCTTTAATGAACTCTAAATTTCTTGATTTATCTACAAATTAGCTAATTTTTCATTTTCTCATTTTATAATTGATTAAATTGAAATAATTGTGTCATGTTAAATATTTTTTAAGCATATGAATTTATTTGTACAAATTTTTATCATAATTTTCTTTCCTCTTTTTATCAATTTTATTTTATTGTAAAGTTGTTGTAGTTTATTCTATTTTTTTGTTATAAGAGTTTAACTTACCTATCTTTTGACTAGACACCTTATATAATTTAATTTTTTATGTCTAGTTTTTAATGGAGGTGGACATAAGCTTGATTTTAAGTCAAGCCACCTAAACATTGCTTGTGTACACATTTAAATTTTTGTACCTTATTATTTCATAATTTTTTAAGCTTTATTATCAAAATAAAAATTAAAATATTTTTAAGAAATTAAAAATTTTAATTCTAACAATTCACCTCCTTCTTGCTAAACAATATTTCAGTAAGCACAAAAGACATAATTATTTACTTAGACGTTATGATTATTTAAGGCATGCATTTTATTTAGGTCTCTTACCTCATAAATATCTTATAATATAACAAAGTTGATGAATTATATCACTTATAAGAGTTTAATTAAGTTTAAATTGGCAAAAATATACTAATCTTACAAAACAATATCCTTATTTTATGTTGTGATTAGTTCATAGGTATGATCAGCCAAAGGGTTAGACTTGGCAAACTGATATTTGACTTGAAAGTTTAAGATATTCATATAATACAATCTTTTGATCATACAAGTACAATCTTGGTTTAATCAAAAGGGTGTTAACTAAAAGATAATATTTAAGAATTTCATATTAAATAAGATTCTTTATCATACTTTTAATATCCATAAACATAGAATGTATAGTATTCTTAACTATAAAATAAAGATGTTTTTGAAGAATGTAAGAATAAATATATTTTGTATTAATTATAAGAAGATAGATCTTATGTTTATAAGTCATAAACCTTAAAATAGTAAGTTACCTTTTCGGGTAACTCGAGCTTGAATTTTATGGTTAAACATGTTAGAGATAATATAAGTTTTAGATGTGTGATAAAATGAGAATAAAACTTTTAGATAAGAACAAAATTCAAGTAAATTGAGATAATATATCACTTAAAATATTGAAATATTATAATTAATCTCAAAGAATTTTGAATATAAAAATCATATATTTGTTTTATTTCTTATAGATGTTAGATGTATAACAAATATTTTTTATGACAAAAAAATGTATTAACAAATAATAGTTTTTATTGATTTTAACAAAATAATGATAATTATAAGATTGAAATAAGGAAATAGAAATTTCATTAAGAATTTGTGATAAATCATAAAAAATGAATGAAATTGTAAAGAACCATGAATAACTAAAATGATAAATAAATTAGTGATGTTGTCACAACTAGTCATTCACACCCTATAGTCATCGAGGAGCAAAATTCAAGATTATATTTTGTTCACCATCTTCAAGCTTTGTATAGTTAACCAAGGCACTTTTACTATATTGTCTAGGCATATAAAAATCAATACATGTTATAGTAATGTTAACCTCTTCTCTTAGTTAGATCTTTCATTTTATAAGAAGAAATTATATTCTAACAATTTATTATCACAAAAAGGATCAATATGAATATAATTATTTGTAATAAAATCTCAAATTATTTAGAATTGTTAGCATAGGCTAACAAATAAAAGTAAAACTTTAACTTTTTAGCCTGTCTAAATATATGAGTTGATACAAAATATGTCTAAAACGATTTAATTAAAAATCTAGCTATTTAGTAGAAACAATGTAAACATCCAGAAATATATATTAATTATCAAAATCCTTATATAGTTGCGATATGTTTATATCATATATATATATATATATATATATATATATATATACAATACAAAAAATTATTATATTATATCAAAATTTTCAAATAAATAGATGATTATTGATAAAAATTATTTAAAAAAATGAATATGACTCCTATCTTGTAATACAAATATCAATAATGTAGATAACTTTGAGTTTTCATTATTAAAAAAGTTTTTTTAAGTTTTTAGTAATTTTTTTTATCAGTCATGATATTTGCTAAAATTTAAGTGAAAATTTAAAAAACAGTAAGGTTTATATGAGCTAGAAAAAAAAAAAAAAAAAAAAAAAAGCAGCAGCAAAACACACAGGGCGAAGGCAATGCTCGGACCCGGTGGCTGAACCTGGTCCTCACCGTCGATACGTCTCAAAGTCCTAAACCCTATCTGGTGAATCTTGCAGCCTGCACGTTACTGAATCGCCATGTACTCATAGCACGATGCCTTCCGGGTTGGGTTGGAGACTTGTATTTCTTCTGAGAATCGCGAAGCGGGCAGTGGCACCTCGGAGTGGCTGCGTTTGTGGCGTTCTCCCCTTCGTGTTTCGTTTTCCCGTTTCACCCAGAGTAGAAGATGTTTGGGCGACGCGCACAGCTGCGGGAAGTAGGGGGTTTTGTGGGTACGCCGCGGAGCAGTTTTCAGATGACGAGTACGAGTGTGACTTCGAAAGCCAGCAGGTATAAACTGACATTTTTTTTTCGCCTCTAGCAATGCGCCGTTGTTTCTATTGTTTTATTGGATTGAGCGGAGTATTTTGTCCACTAGCAGTCTAGGAAAGCATAAAGGTCTCAATTTTATTAATTCTTTGATTGTTCGATGGCGTTCATCACGAGTATAAGGAAATGTATTGCTCCTCTTCAGCGAGGCTCTTTTTGGAATGGAGTATTTTTGCAAGTTTGCTTTTTTTCGCTGATATAGTATGTACTACATTTACTTTTTCATGGCTTGGCAAACTTATCTTATTTTAATCTGTTCACCATGCCAGTGATTCATATGATGAGCAGATCGGCAATAAATATTCACACTGACGTTCACTGTTCTAATAAGCTACCACTGAAAAAAAAAAAAAAGGGTAGGACCTTGGCAAGGAATACCTGAACCTCCTGCTTGTTACCCGTAACACTTAGCACCGTTAAAGTGGAGCATGCGTGCAATTAGTTTGTTAGAAGCTTGTATTAATATCCAGTCTTGCTTTTGCATATCTGTTGCTGAATTGTTTCATGTATAAATTGTTTCTTCTTTTGTCCTTCTTAGCTGTCTTCTTCAGTGGCCAACATTGATGAGTGGAGGTGGAAACTTAGCATGCTTTTACGTAATCCTGAAGAACAAGAAGTCATTTCCAGAGATAAAAGAGATCGTCGTGACTATGAACAAATATCTAACCTTGCAAAAAAGATGGGGCTTTATAGGTAGTAGGCCAACATTTTTTATTTTACTTTTGTCCAGAGCATTCAATCGAGTTTTGGTATATATGTATAAAGACCTCTACCTGCAGTGAGTTGTATTGGAAGGTAGTGGTGGCTAGCAAAGTTCCTCTACCAAATTATAGACCTGATCTTGATGACAAGCGTCCACAAAGGGAGGTAAGTTTCTCTGATTATGTTTCATGAATGAAGCATTTGATGTTCTTCGTGGGGGTTTAAAATTTTTCTATTGTTTAACAGGTTGTGATTCCTCTTAGTTTGCAAAGACGGGTTGAGGGTCTTTTGCAGGAACACGTAGATAGAATGGAACTTGCTGCTTGTAAGAACAGTAAAACATTGGAAGGTAAATCTTCTACAGTTGATGTCGAAGAGCTCGTAGATGATAGCCAAGATCCTTTGGTTGATGATGTTCTTATGGAAAAGATTCTTCAGAGGAGGAGTTGGCGTATGCAGAACTTGCAAAGAAGCTGGCAGGTTGATACATAATGAAACATTTACTGCAATGCTTTAAAAGGCAATCGTCATATTCAAAGCATCCAGTTTTCTTGCCATATAGGCATCCAGTAATTTGATAATATGAAGCTATTGTTTTGAGTTATTAGTGTGTTCAAATGTTTGTTGCAATTATCTTTGGGAGATCTGTTTGACATGCATGCTATTGGAATGCACTTTTGCAGCTGTTCCTTTCTGTTCATTAAAATCTTCTGCATATTTTTCCATTTTTATAATTTATCGTATTTTTGAACTGCTATGATGCTTGAATTTAACAGGAGTCGCCTGAGGGTAGTAAAATGCTCGATTCTAGAGGATCACTTCCTGCATACAAGGAGAAGGCGAGGCTTTTGGCTGCTATTGCCCGTAATCAGGTTTACTGTATACTTTATCTTGATGCATCTTTTGTGCAAGCAATGGAGCTATAATCCTGTGTTTAGGGTTTCATGTCTCTTTCCTCTCTCTTTATCTCACATCTCTCTCTCTCTCTTTCTCTCTTCCCATTCTCTACAAAATTTCATGGTCAGTTTAAGTGTAAAGTTTGTTATTAGAAGACACAAATCTATGTTGCACTGTCTTATTATTTACAGAAAATGCATGTATATCTTAACATGCAATCCAACCGAAATGTACCGACTTGCTTCAATCTGTTGTACACAAGCATAATTGTTGCATGTGAAAGACAGTGGTTAGAAAAATCTTGGGGGTTGTGGTAAGACGGTGGCAAGAAATAGTGAGACTAGATTATTTCATAATGTAGATAGGTGAGGTAAGTGTAAGTTTAATAGAAATATGGCTTAAGACCTTGGTTAGAAAAACCTTGGGTTAGTCTTAACTTCAAAATTAATGTTTAGAAAATACCCAAGAGCCCAATTGATCTTATTTTCTATAGGAATTGTCCCTAATCTCTAATTGTTAATTGTTGATTTATAATCCTTAATCTTTATCCTTAACCCTTAATCCTAAACTCCTAATATCTAACTCCTAGTTCCTATCTCTAAATAATAATAGGAATTCCATCCAGTGCAGTAATAGAGAGGAGGACCTTTGTGATCATATTGAGATTGCAGGAAGAAGTACTTGGTTGGCATGGCAATTGTTGGATTGCATAGTTTTGAGTGGCCATGATGGTTTGTCCCCACTAGTTTGCATCTTCACTTTAAATAAATGACAGTTGGCGAGAGAAAGCTTCTCGATATGCTGGAAGCATATTGTTTAAATCTTTAAGTGTGCATGATGACTTGAGACATGCCCCTCATTACTTTGGAGCACAATTGATGAAAAGGGTACACGAAACTTGACGCTTCACAACAATTTCTTGAGTTGAACAAGACATAAAATTGCTGTTGTGGCCAATCGTGGTAATGTTTGATGGAGGCGGCAGATGAGATTTCAATTGTTAAGTCATGCTTGAGTGGTTTTTCATTGTGGAACATGAGATGACTCTTTGGTCAATCTACTGATAACAAACTTGTAGAGATATAGGCGATCTGATAAAGACTTGATAGGTTGTGGTGAAAATCTATATCTTCACAATTTTTTTTTCATGAATCAATAGAAGTTTGTTTTAAAATTTGGATAACAAACTTCTCTAAGAATGCCTATCGGTTAGGTTGTTATTTATTGGGATTTAAACCTTTATTCAATCTTGTTGATTCGAAATTCAATAGAAGTGGTATGGGTAATTTTTTTTGAAAACAAGTCTCAATGCACTTTAAAGCTTGATCTTCTATTATGTCATTTTAGAAGACTAAAGCTTTTTGACCGTTCTCCATTGCTTGCCTTTAATGATTCTTTCCTTTTGGTTCGGTAATTTGGCACACACAAGGCCTCAGTTTGCTGCATGGACTTCCTTTGCATTTCCAATTTTTAGCCTAGGTTAAATCATCCATACACGGTTAATTCTTAATTTGTGTCAGTGACTGAAAACCAAGATCGAGTTTTTGGATTGGCAGCAATCAAACATTGAACTTGCTCAGTATTTTTTTCTTGCTGAGCTTATCTTGATTACTTTGGAGTTGAGTTTTAAGGAACTTCATAAGTTTGGAGTTTTTATTCAGTCAATTTCAAGTTGAACTTGGTTTCCTCAAAAGTTTTAAGGAACTTTGTTTTTTAGTAAACACTGTATGACCTTCTTGCCAAGGTTTGATTCCTTACATCTCTACTGCAATAGGTCATGTATAGTCCAAATTGTAATATTGGTAAACTGTTGCAAGAACATCATTTGGGACTTCGCTTAAATTCTCACTGAGGAAGTATGAAGCTTTTTTCCAATCAATTGGTATTTCCAAGCCAAAAATGAGAGTTGGCTCAATATTGGTATATTTTCAATCCAGGTCAACTGAATTCAAACACAAATATAATTTTTAGCTGAGCTTATTTTGAAACGTTTGGCTGTGGTCTATGCTTGGTTCACTTGAACTCTTCTTGTCACCTACATTTGTATTTAAATGCTAAGGGGATTAGTCCTGCGTACAATTCATGTTTACCTTAATAAATGATCCAAGAGTTCATCAATGTAGGATAATGACTTGGCAGTTGTATTACTGCTGTCTGGTTATGTGATGCGATTCAAAAGTGTGTGTGAATCATAAAAGTGGAGAAATTCGAGATGGCTGTTTAAGAGAAAAAAGAAAGACTTTGGATAATGATTTGGATTGAGGGAGATGAAAGCTTCTCTGCTGGTTTATTTTTCTATCATGCATCTTTTTAGCAATTTACTTTTGAAATTGGAAGGCGTAGAATATTACCTCATTGATAAAGACGGTTGTAATATAAAAATTGATGCTTTCTGCTGTGCGGGTTCATCTAAAAAATGCTGTTCTTAATGCCAAAAGAGGATTACAACCAGGATTACAACGTCTTGAACCTATTTATGTTTAAGGCTATGTTTGTGGAGTCCAATTTTTATAATCCATTTTGTTACTTTATCAAGAGCCTCTGATTGATATATATGCTACTGCAGCTATTATTGATACTTAAGAGTTGTCTTATTGTGGTAGGTAATTGTAATTTCAGGAGAGACTGGGTGTGGTAAGACTACCCAACTTCCTCAGTATGTATTAGAATCGGAGATAGAATCTGGTCGAGGAGCTTTTTGTAATATCGTTTGTACTCAGCCTCGAAGGATTTCTGCTATGACTGTAGCGGAAAGGGTTTCTGCTGAACGAGGGGAGAAGCTTGGCGAAACGGTAAGCATAAAGACCATGAACTGTAACCATTATGTGATCTCTAAGGGATATTGTCTCAGCCATTTCATTCTTGCTTCCAAACAAAATTAGTTTATGTGATAGGTTGGTTACAAAGTTCGGTTAGAAGGTATGAAAGGAAAAAATACACATCTCCTTTTTTGTACCAGTGGAATTTTGCTGAGAAGATTGCTAGGGGACCGTAATTTGAATGGCGTTACCCACGTTTTTGTTGATGAAATTCATGAAAGAGGCATGAATGAAGGTAGTTTTCTTAAATTTTTCAGAGCATATGCTTTGGTTACTTTATTAAAGAATGGTGATTTGTGGCATGATATTTTACCTATTTGCCACTTACTGCAAATGTTCTACTAATGCAGATTTTTTGCTAATCGTGTTGAAGGATCTTCTCACACGTCGTCGTGACTTGAGGCTGATTTTAATGAGTGCTACATTGAATGCCGAAATGTTTTCTGAATATTTTTGTGGAGCTCCCACAATTCATATTCCAGTATGTTTATTTTTTATGAAATGTGATTTTTAGTTTGTTTTTTTTACTGTCCTTAGGTAGTTTTTTGCTTGATATTATTTTTTCTGTTTCATTTCTCAATATATTTGTTGTTAGCTTTAGGTAAGAATTCATACTCCTTGTCCATTTCTTTTATAAGGTGCTTCTTGACTCACAATATTATATCTAATAAAGTCGTTACTTCTGATGGGGATGCAATGTCAGTGAAATTGGTAATTTTCAGTTGCTAAATGTTTGCACAATTGATGATGATGCTTTATCTACTCAAACAACATAATTTATACAAGTTGCACTATGAAGTTTTATTCTTTTCAAGCTCAAGATATGTTTTGATGGTGAGGATAATTTTTCTTTCATTCACATTTGGGTAATGCTAATGCACTCATCTATTTTGCTCATGAACTCTCTTGCATTAGTTTGGTGGGAATCCATACTGGTTGCCATTATAAAGATTAATGGATTATCCATTGTGTTATTTGTTGCTATTAGTCTTATTAATAAAATTTTGTTTCTAAGAGTTGTATATGTTTCAGGAACTATGATTGTGGCATATTCATGGTACTTCTAAAGGAAGACAAATAGAAACCATGCAATGGTGTTGAGGAAGTTTCTGATGATAGTTGGCCAACTCTATTATATTTTTGTACCATCTTAAGAGTTTTCAACTATGAGCAATGCTTTTTGAATAACTTATTCCTATGTTATTCTAGTCATAAAATTTACTTCATGCAATATGATATAATTCAATGAACCTAGTGATATGCATGGGTTATATGCTAAAATTTATTAATGTGTTTTTTGAATGTGATATCTTAGGAAGATTAAATGATAATCATTTAGGATATGTTGATACTTTATATCACCATTGGATATCACCATGGGATATGGTCAAGAATGTGCACCTCATAATTACTGAACTCATGGAGGAATCTTGCTTTTAATAGTGTGGTAGTCATTATGAGTATTTATTATTTTTTTAGTATGATAGAATGTTAAAACTCATATAATTTTTATATGTGATATTTATGATCTTAATCTTATTGAAATCATCTTTAATTTTCATCTTAACCTATCTTTCATAAACACTTATATGTTCGTTAAATAGTTTGTGATACCTTATTAGTTTGACAATTAAATTTTTTTATTTAAGACCTAATCACATCAGTGAGTGTAAACGAAAATCAATTTTTCAAATGACTTTAAATTACACTTATCATACGATAAGATATTTTTATTGTATCGTACGATCAATTTTAAAATAAAGGTACAAAATAGAATAGAATGGTCCAATTGAGTAATCAACAGGAGTTTCAATTTATTGTATAGTATTGTCTTTTATATCTTGTGGTACGATTGATTTATATTTGTCAAGTATTCTTATTTATACGAAATGTCAATAGTCTAGGAGATAGTATAGATGTATTTGTACAATATGATCAATTATTAGAGTATGGGTGAAGAGTGAAATAAAAATCTTGAGAATTTCATACGGTATGATAGTTATCATCATACAAAACAATCAAGTTCTTAGTTTGAATAGAAAAAATCCAAAAGTTTTTATAGTATGCTATTATTCTATCGTATATGTTCAAATCTATTATATGAACATATCCTTCTTGTATTTGAACATGAGAATTTCATAAGGCATGTTAATAATTTTCATTATACAATCTGAACAATTCATTTTCATAACATCCTACAATATGATCGGTTATTAGAGCCTATGACAATTCGTTTAACATTTTTGAAAATTAGATTATAGTTGTTGTTTAGACATTAAGGCTATTTTATTTGACCTTATGAGTATTATATGCTTGTAAATAGGATAATAAACCATGAGAGAAGAATCTGATATGAAAATAATCAATTAAAAGGATTACTCTCACCACTTCAATAGTATGCATAAGCTTTCTCATCTTTCATAGTTCTTGAAACATATTTCTTGAAACAATATGTATTAATCTTTTCACATCTTTATCATCTTTTATTATTAACATATTTCTATCTATACATTTAGTATATCACTTGAGTTTTGCTATAATTATAGGTATTTATTGTACAAGTTTTATTGTCGTTGTACATTTTCTTGTAATGTGGTTGTTGTAAGTCATTTTTTTTTGCTCTTTTGGATTGTTTTGTGATCTTTGTGGATATTATTGTAAAAGTATTTCACCTACCCATTTTTAAACAAGAGGTAGTTAATTGGGTGTTGTCTTGTGTATTTATGGAACCACCTAATATCCTTTTTCTTTATTTATTGTAATTTTACACAACCATTTCCAAAGTTAAACAAAAATTTTTCTAAGAGAAATATATAGTGTACATAACAATAATTGCAAAACTTCAAAATTGTCTTTTAAGTTTAATTGATTACTTGAAAAGTATTATTCATTCTCTTCTTGTGAGAACATTGCACTTATAATTAAGTTAACATTTATTACATATTCTTCAAAATGAATACAATATGCTTAGTTTCTTGACATTAAGCATCCAAAAATGGATGCTGGTATGTGTAATCAGATTTAGAACTTTGGGTATAATACATGTAATTGGGCAAGTTTTCTAAGATATACTAATTAATATTTCTATTTGATAATATATTTCAATATCTCTTTTGCACATACTCTATTGACATGATAATTGATGGCCAAATAGCCAATACATATGAGTGGTTTAGGTATCTTGAACCAATTGTACAAAATGATAGGAAATTAGATAGTTTTATCCTTAAAAGAATTAATGGATAATAAGTGCATTTGTAATATTGTGTAATTGAAAATTTTCCTCTCATTTAAAAGCAATCAAATGACTGCAATGCGACCAATGAAGTTCCATGGTTTAGAAGTTTGATATGTGAGGTGCATGCATACAAATAGAATGGATGTTGAATTGCGGATTCTAAGATGGATGAATGAATTTACAAGAGTGGGTTGCATTGAAGATGGGTTGAACTATAAAAAGTTGGAGCAGCTCAAGTATGTAAGCTCATGAAGCATCTACTAAGATGGTCTAAACATGTCAATTGTAAGACTAAGATGTCTGAGATGGGGTGGAGCTGACTAAATTGCCCATATCTGTTAAGGGAGAGGAAGGCTAAAGATGCAATTGACTAGTAAGTTGATCCTTGTATATTTTAACCTTTTAAGAGTTGTTAATTGAAAGACCATTGTAGAATCATGTAGTCAACTATTTAGTGGAATCAAGTCTTATTGTTGTTGGTGTTATATAAGAAAACTTGTCAGCTCAATAATAAATAATTGTTCATCAACTTCTTTTGTTGTAAGAGTGAAGGAATTGCATTGCAAGCCCTATTGTTTCGCTTTTGTAGCTAACATGTTTCTAATTTTAAAATAATGCATGCAGCAATAGTCTTTGCTTATAAATACACAGTTTGATTCTTATATGATTTAAAAGATATATGCATCAAACTTTTGTTGTTGTATTTTAAAGCTATGGTGGTAGTATGCCAATGATAATTGATCGTTGGTTTGATAGATTCTTTTATTTGGTTATCAACTGAGGTAACTTATATAAGATACTTGATCCTCTTCAATTAGTTATTACATGCTACGTAGATTAGCTTATTGCCAACCTTTGTGAGATGTAGTCTAAGCTATACGTGCTACTTCTCTCTTTCACTGCAGGGTTTCACATACCCAGTCAGAGCATACTTTCTTGAGGATATCTTAGAAAAAACCGGATACAAGTTAACTTCCTTTAATCAAATAGACGATTATGGCCAAGATAAGTTATGGAAAACACAAAGGCAGCTGCTTCCTAGGAAGCGGAAAAATCAGATCACCACATTAGTTGAGGTAAATAACTTACAAATGGTGACGTTGACTGTCATATTCTGTCAGATGTTTTGTTATGCTGTACTTCTGTGATATGCCTCCCAGGATGCTCTTCGGAACTCAAACTTTGAAAACTATAGTGGAAAGGCACGTGATTCTTTGACCAACTGGACCCCTGATTGCATAGGTTTTAATCTCATCGAGGCTGTTTTATGTCATATATGCCGGAAGGAGGGACCTGGTGCTGTTCTTGTATTTATGACGGGATGGGATGATATCAGTTGCTTGAGGGACCAACTTAAGGCGCATCCTCTTTTAGGCGATCCGAACAGGGTTCTAATTCTCCCATGTCATGGGTCAATGGCTACATCTGAGCAGGTGGTTTACAATAAATCTGTTTGTTGTCTTTATTTCACCAATTATGTGTGTTTGTAAAGAGAAGATCATATCTTAGGCTTTTTATGTATTCATGGTTTTGTTAATTCTCCTCTTTGTATCCATATCTTCAGGTAGCTTTTTTGTTTCTTCTGTTTTTACTCCATTGCTTGCTTAAACAATTATACATCCATATACTAAATAACATACCATTTTTTTTGTTAATCATAATTCAAATTGTGAAATTTTCATATTAGTATGGGGTCAGCTGTATCAATTTCCTTTTTTATATTAGTAAAACTTTTGTATGCTTTTGGTGTTCAAAACCTTAAAAGAACAGTGATTTTTCATAGGTGTTGGCTATGGCTAGCAACACAAAAATTGCACGTTATCTTGCTGTCGACTTTAACCTTCAAATATATGCTAAGAGTTGTAAAAACCTCTCTGAAAGAAAAGCCTTAAGAAAATGCTAGATTCTTCTTCATTTGAGAGGAAATTGAAATTAATAGTTCTGATGTTTCTTAGATAGCTAAAGAACTATATGTTAATGAGTAGATTTCCTTCAAGGTTATCTTTGAAGGTTATAACATGTGGAAAAGGTGTGGACAAGCAATCTACATGCTAGATATTTGGTCCACATTCTGAAAGAGTTATTTGGCTCTGCTTGGTACATTTCCTTAATATGATTAGCATATTGTGACATTCTATTCTTGTTTACATCCTCACCTCTCCCTTACTAAAGATGTGATTATAATGAAACTACCACTTGGATATAAGGATTTTGGAACCAAATGGTGGAAGCCTGTAGTTACAAGGATGCAAAATGGATGAAAAATGGCAGAACATCTCATACTTTTTGTTTGGTGACTTTTATAAGTAATTATGTGCTTTACTGCCATTGGGGGTCTCTATCTACTTGAGTTTTGTTCAGCTTTCAATCTGATCAGTGCACAAATCTGAATATAGAGCGTAACATTTTTATTCAATATAGACCAAACCTGATGAATTCATTAGTTGTTTTGATGTTCTAAAGTTGGTGATTTTCCAATTTTTTGTTTAATTATGTGCTATTCTACTTTTTGCTTCTTCACTGGAACATATTCTTTCTGCTCTAAGCAAATGTAGAACTTGAAGATTGTAAAATATTTTATATGGTTACAAATCAACTTTTTGGTTGAGTTTTTGTACTAATACCAAGTTATGTTGATAAAGCTTGGTAGCTTATGTCCTTTTTTTGATCTCATTACTCATGAAATTGGCTTTCGATATTTGCAGAAGCTTATATTTGAGAAGCCACCTGCTAATATACGCAAAATTGTCCTTGCAACAAACATGGCTGAAGCAAGTATTACAATTAATGACATTGTTTTTGTTGTTGACTGTGGTAAAGCAAAGGAGACTACGTATGATGCTTTAAACAACACACCATGCTTGCTTCCTTCCTGGATTTCTAAAGCTTCTGCTCGGCAAGTAATATATATCTTTTGTTTCCTTGTATTTATCATAGCTTTCCAATCTGTTCATGTTAAATTGTTTTGTATGGTTGTTTAATAGGTAATTCCGTGCTATAAGTCTACTTGTTTTTTGTTGATTGCCTTCTATAGGATGTGTGCTTGGGTTCAAGTTCTGTTAGAGAGAAGCTCGTACTTTATTCTTTAGGTTGATATCCTTAAAATTAATTTGTGTTTGATTATTGTTCTTGTTAGGGTGACTTGTGGATTGGACATTTGCATAAATATTCATGAAATATTGCCCCATTATTTTTAATGTAGACATAGAAACCCTAAAATCTTTATATAAAGTTAGTGTATCTTAGAAATCCATCAACAAAAATTTGTACATTTTTTATAGATACGTATCCTTGAAAAATAAGAAATATAAATCATAAATTTGAGAATACTATTATGCAAATTTAAATAAGATTTGTTATTATCAAAAGCATAATCTTGAAATGATAATTCAACTTCCCAATAAAAATAATTCGAGAATAATTTAAAACTTAAAGTGAGAACAATCACTTTTAAAAGCAAGTACACAATTGAAAACCTTGAATTATGATGTAAATATTAGTTCTTTGTTGGAATACTAAAAAATCACTAAAATCATGAAATTTTGCATACAGAAATTTTTAAATAAAATATTTTCAAATTTCTCTTGCTTTAGCTACAATTTTCCCTCCCTTGAACTTCCGTTATTTTACATTGAAATATTTAAATACAATCTTAAAATGTGGTTAAAAAATTTTAATTCTATCTTTTTAAAATTTTAAATTGTTCTTAGTAATCCTGAAATATATACAATTTTTAAAATTACCTTAATCAAGTTGAACGAAAAATGGTAGTTTTCTATTTAAAAATTTTAATATAGAACACATAAATCCAATCATCAATAATTCCATAGTTGCATATAGACAACAACAAATAAGTTAGACCAATTTAGCATAAAAATGTTAGCAAGAAAAATGTTAAAGAAAATTTGAGTCATGTTTAAACATTTTTGAAAGCTTATGTAGCATTTCAAACATGACACGCTTTTAAATGTATTAAACTTTTTATATGAAAACTTTTCATTTTCCCAACTTTTCATTATGTAATTATGCTATTAACGTAAATAATTAGAAGATAAAAAATAATTAAAAAATTATTGAGTATGACCACTATTTTTTTTCTTTAAATTGTGAAATAGATATTACTTTTGAACCTATTGAAAATTAGATATTAGAAAAACTGTGTAGTTCTCTAATTTAAAATTAAGAATCAAATTTGTACAGGCAAACAAATGATAATTTCAGCAAATAAATTAATGTTCAAAATATTAAGGTTTTAAAGGGAAGTTTCAATAATGAGGGCTCATTTAAGGTTGTTGGGTTTACTTTCTAGAAACTGTTTAGTTAGGCAGCGTATATATACATCATTTCTTATTATCTCAAATAGTTTATTGTATCTTTGTTAATCAACTTATTGTTACCCAACAAAAAATTGTTGCATAGATTGTTAAATTTTCTCAGAGTGAGATATTTTATTGAACAAGGAAAAAGCATTACTTTTATGATATATAGGTATGTAGTTGCAAGTGATCATGAGAGCCTCTTTCTGCTTCACTGCAGTATGCTAACCATAAAGCTATATTTGTTTTGGAAAGTTCCAAAATTTCTATATCTCTAGTAAATTACATGGTAGTTGCTTGAATATGTACATTTAAAACTTGTCCATTAAATCATTATCCTTTTGGAATTCCAAGAATTTACTTTTTAAATTGTTCTTTGAATTATTCTTTATCTTTATATTAAGACTTTAGTTGTATGAATAACAATACTAATAGTTTGTTCTTCTATTACATTCTCTAAACCGTGATTCTATCCCTAGTTTTCCTAAGTTTAATGTCATGTTTGAAATTCTTAGTTGAGATAATACCTTTTTTTGTTCAATTCTTACATAGAGAACCATGGTTGTGCAATCTATCAATTTCTTTGGCCTTCACCCACATATATAGTTTTATGCGGATACCATATTTACCTATTGTCGAAGTATGATAACCATCTACTTCTACAACTTTACTAGCAAAGTATCTATATTCCAAGTTTCCATTCTGGTGTTAATGCCTTCAACTACTTTCTTATTTTTCTTCATGACATGAAAACTTTTGCCCATCTGTGATTACACATAGGCACCAAGGTAGCATGCCTTGCTTGTTGGCTATTGTACTAAGGTAATACAGGTTTGGTTAGAAGATCTGCACAAGTAAATATGTTTTGGCATAAACATTGTATTGTTTTCTTGTGTGGTTAATAAGCTTCTAGGCATTTATGATCATGAAGTCATTTTGTATTAACTGATAGCTCTAGCATGTTCCCAATTCAGGTACATGAGAGTTGTTATGTACCTATATTCCTATTCATATCTTTGTGTGCCCGACTCACCAACATCCATTCCAATATTTACTACATTTAATACGTAATTTTACTCGTGTTCCATGAAACCTTCCCCAGTTCTCATGGTTGCACCTAGTGTATTTTTATGTTATTTTTTTTTATTGTTTAGATATCACTTTATGCTTTTACACAATGTAATTGATGTCCACTATTGCTAATATTTCCTTATTGCAATTAGCATCAAGGGCTTTTGAATTGCAAAACCAATTTCTACAACTTTACTATCAAAGTATCTATATTCCAAGTTTCCATTCTAGTGTTAATGCCTTCAACTACTTAATTTTCTTCATAACATGAAAACTTTTGCCCATCTGTTATTACACCTAGGCACCGAGGTAGAATGCCTTGCTTGTTGGCTATTGTACTAAGGTAACATAGATTTGATTATATCTGAACAAGTAAATATGTTTTGGCATAAACATTGAATCGTTTTCTTGTGTGATTAATAAGCTTCTAGGCATGTATGATCATGTAGTCATTTTTTGTAAATTGATAGCTATAACATGTTCCTTATTCAAGTACATGCGAGATCCTTGTTATGTACCTCTATTCGTGTTCATCTCTCTATGTGCCAAACTGACCAACATCCATACCCATATTTGCTACATGTGATACAGCATTTTACCTGTGTTCCATGAAACCTTCCCCACTTCTGATGGTTGCACCTAAGTGTATTTTTATGTTAGTTTTTTTTTTATTGTTTAGATATCACTTTATGCTTGTAAACAGTGTAATTGATGTCCACTATTGCTAATATTTCCTTATTGCAATTAGCATCAATGACTTTTGAATTGCAAAACCAACTCATCTTGATCGAATTGTCATTTGGCATTGTAACCATGCAGTTTACATTGCCTCATTTTGTCTTTTTGATTTTTGTTCTTAAAGGAACTTTACGAATGATGTTAATCATAGCTTAACATTTTGTACAGTATAATTTAATTTTCACATCTGTCTTAGATTTGCATGCAATACTAAAAATATTTGTAAATATGTTTGTTTATAATAATTCAATCCCTTTTCTGACCGTGTATTGTGTTGGCTGGCTGGCAACTCCAACTATTTAATCCCATTAGGTTTTCTGAAGTTTGATATTGAAATATTTTGCTTTGTTATTATTCATGTTATTGGCTTCTAATTAGCTAATTGCCATAAGTTTATTTGTTGTATCATATTTCAATATTTTGTGTTGTTTAGTTTAATATTGAACATCTTGTTTTATTTGCATACAATACTAAAAATGTTAAGTAGAATAATTGAGGAGTTGTAACAATGTTGGAAGTCTTTGGCTTTTGGCGGCTCCTCTGAAGCTAACGAAGTCAACCCCTTTGCCATAGATAAGATTTAAGACTACTTGACACCGAGCAGTTCTTGATTGAAACACAACACCTTAACTGTCTAATGCAATTTTGACAAAATCACTTCTATGTTAGAGTTGTTATTGGAATAAAAGGATATGATTTTATGAGACTGAACATACTCTTTAATGGTTTTTCAGAGAAGGGGTCGAGCTGGTCGTGTTCAGCCTGGAGAGTGCTATCACCTCTATCCTAGATGTGTTTATGATGCCTTAGACGATTATCAGCTACCTGAACTTTTGAGAACTCCTTTAAACTCGATATGCCTACAAATAAAATGCTTGCAGCTTGGATCCATAGCAGATTTCTTGTCAGCCTCTATGCAACCTCCAGAGCCTTTGGCTGTGAGCTTTTTTTCTTTTTCCCCTTCTCAAGCTTTATTGCAACCATTTGGATCTGTTATTATTGTTGGTTTCTAGCATTTAATTTGTAGTTTATTTAAAAATGATAATCATTTATTATTTATTTAGTTTATTTAATTCCATACTAATGGGCATCTTAGGGAAACTGCAATGACTACAATTTTGCAAAATATTTGACACAAATACAATTGGTGGAAACTCATATTGGTTTTTGACTTGCATTTTTTGGCACAAGAAATAGAAATGATCTGAACTTGTTAGAAAAGAGTGTATCTGTTCTTGGGAACGTTTTTATTTATTTAGGGAAGTTGAAGATGTTTGTGTGGCTTCAATCAAGATAAGTTGAGCTAATTGTTTTTGCTTCGAAGTAATTTATGTAGTTGGTTGTTGCTGGTTCATGGATTTAAGGTGCAGTTTAATGGATTTAGTTTTAAAGAGTCATGAAGAATTTAGAGAAGCAAGGATTTAAGCCGAAGTCCTTGCATTTATTCCCATGTGTATTTTTATGTGTTGTACAAGTTAAGAGTGACATATAGTTGGAAACTAACTGCAGTATTTATAATTGGCAGAGATAAAAAAATTTGCAAGAGCATTGATGCTTATGTGCATTCTAAACATTGGAATGGGTGTCTTTTAACGTGTACAAATTCCAAATCACATCTAATTATATTATCGTGTGTTTTATTCCTGATGATTTAGTGCTTGTAGACAGCACTTGTAGATGGAATGGCAAATCAAGTTGTGGACAATTGTTGTCCTAAACAATAAGCCTTTTCTTGTTCATTCTTCAAATAACTTTAGTTACTTGCATGGAACTAGAATCATACTATTTGCATTTCAGTTATAAGACTGAATTCCTTATATGAAATGCAATTTTAGTGAAGATGTTGGAGTTCTAATTTTGTGTACAATGAAATCGATGAACAAGTAATTATGAGCAGCCATCCCCTCTGAATCCTAATTTCCTGAAAATAATGGTCAATTAATGTTGATATCACTCATATGATCCAAACAATATGAATCAAGTGTAGGCATACTTCTTGTGTTATTCTAGAGAAAATTCCTTTCTTAGTTAACGTCTGTGGAATTTGAATGAGACCATTGATGTTTTCTGACATATAACTTTCATATGCTACGGATCAATATACATCTAAAATGAATGTTGTTGGGATGAGAATGTTAAGATGGTTCATTGGTTGCACATAAAATGGTATAATAAATAATGACAATAAAAGTTAGGAGTATATTTTTTTGTAAATAAGCTTAGATATAATTATGGTGATTTAGGCATGCTGAAGATAGAATAGAAGTTGCTTTAGCTAAGAGGGGAAGTTTATGGAATCAATACATTCTAGAGTGGAAAAAGGAGGCCAAAAGAAATGTCCAGGTTCTATTGGAAAGGATCATACTTATTTTGAGCCTAGTGAGTAATTGTTGGTTGATGGAGTGCAATGCCATAATATTATTTGTCTCTAGCCCATTTGGTCGAATTTAGGCTTGTTGCTGTTTTAGTATATCAACAAAATGCTTAATTTGGCTGGACTAGAAAAGATTTTCTTAATTTTTTGAAAGATGGCAAAATGTTCATATTGAGGAAACTGTAAAAATTAAACCTATTGCTTGTAATATTTTAGTAAATGGATTAGATTTTTTATGCATATACCTTGGATAATGTAAGATTCACCAAGCAGAAAAGGTGCTAGAGATAACAGTAACAGTACTAAGTTGTGACCATATTTTTTGTAACAGTACTAAGATGCAAGTTTCAAACATGATAAATCTCATCTTAATGGTGAATTTGTTGCATGACTTAGACCTTGTAATTTGTGGTTTGATCAGTACAGTACAAACACATGAGAAAAAAAAAAAGATGGTTGTCTTGATCATAATGTAAACATCCTTGACACAATCTTTAACTAACAAAAATGAGTAACAAAAGCCAACAAGCAAGAAAACACCACGATGACAAAATAAGCAAATATTTTGCTACCCTTTTAGTTTAAACCGAACAAGAGTCTGATTTTTATGATAAAAACTTAAATGAAAGATGGTTGATGTATAATAAACAAATGCATTGGTTTGTTTCTTTTCCTGAAAAAGAATGAAAAGCTTTACTAAGTGCTACATTATTTTACTCTTTTTTTTATGCAGTGTATAATGTGGTTTAAAACGTTTATTGAAATTTGAAAAACTAGGTTAAGTTATAAAGCACTAACTGAAAGTGATGGCATCTTATTTTCCATGTTAGGGCATGATAAGGGCATTTACTTTTTCTGTCATGTATAACATAGCAATAGCAAGGCTCTTTTGGAGAATCCTGTGCCTTACTGTAGTTTATAAAAAATATTTACTCAATTACTATGGTGGGTCTCTAAGTTGTAAAAAAAAATTGAATATTTATAGATAATGCATCATATAGTGCTTAATTGTAATGAGTGGAGGAGGATTTGCAGAACTAAACTCATATAATTGGGATAAGGTGGATGATGATGATGATGTTGATAATGGCGTGGGATCTTCTGAGAACATAAATTGGGAATTTGCCACCCTCACTTTCTTTTCTTTTACTCTGTAGTTTTTTGTTTGATCTCGTTATTTGATTCTATACAGGTTCAAAATGCCGTTGAGTTCTTAAAGATGATTGGGGCCTTGGACGAGAAGGAAAATCTTACAAATCTTGGTATGTTTCATGTCTCTTCCAGGGGTGTAGAATAGGATAATTTATACTTTGGTTCATCAAAGTTCTGTTAGCATTAAGTGATCTCACTTCATTGGTTCTGTTTTCTTTTTCTTTGCTAGGAAAATATCTCTCTATTCTTCCGGTTGATCCGAAGCTGGGAAAGATGCTTATTATGGGTTCTGTGTTTCGCTGCATTGACCCAATTCTCACGGTGGTGTCAGGACTGAGTTCTAGGGATCCTTTTCTGCTGCCTCAAGATAAAAAGGATGTAAGACATAATTAGTATTTTGAAGCTTTGTATATGATGTTTATAAGGCCATGGATGACATGATTTTGTGACTCTTTTTCTGAAAACTTGTTCGAGACATGACTTGAGACTTCTAGAAACCAGTTTTTTGAAGTTAGGTAATTCAATTTTCCTTCCCTTAGTTGGCAGGGACAGCAAAATCTAGATTTTCTGCGAAGGATTACAGTGACCATATGGCTCTTGTGCGGGCGTATGAGGGATGGAAAGATGCTGACAGAGAAGGGTCTGCTTATGAGTATTGTTGGAGAAACTTCCTTTCTGCCCAAACTCTGCAAGCTATCCACTCTCTTCGGAAACAGTTCACTTTTATTTTAAAAGATGCTGCTTTGATTGAAGCAGATGTCAACACCATTAACAGTTTGAGCCATAACCAGTCTCTTGTTCGTGCTATCATTTGCTGTGGACTCTTTCCTGGAATTTCTTCTGTTGTGGTGAGCTATCTTTGTTACATTTGATTCATATTGTCTTTTTCTGTTAAATGCTTTAGCTAAGTGTCCGCATCTTTTGTGTAGCATAGAGAGAAATCCCTTTCTTTCAAAACAATGGACGATGGCCAGGTTCTGCTTTATGCTGTGAGTTTGAACTACTCATGACTTTCTTTGCACCTTCTTTTTTCCTTGTTGAGTTATGGTTAGTGCACTAACTTATGTTTTTGTTTTTGTACACCTTTTTGTTGAATGTTTGCAGCAAACCCAAGTAGTATTTGATCTGGATTTGAATAAGGTCTTTGATACAATTCTAACAACTAAGCTAGCTAGCATGCACCATGCGACTCAATATGGATGACATTTATTGAATTTTTCCAATAATACTAACATGCTTCTTCTTTATGCTGTTATCCTGATTCCACTCCTCTACTTGCCAAATTTCCTGGCTTTATCTACAATTTACCAACAGTAGCTGTCATTTGAGGCAATTAGGTTGGAATCCTCGCTATCTTTGGCTGTATCTTTCACCTCCATTCCAGGTCATTAATATAATTTGGCAGGAGTGGGATATGCTTGTTTCCACAAAGGTTTCTTTTTTCTTTGTTTTAAGTGTGTTTTTGTTGTGGGTGGTGGTGAGGTGTGGTACTTAAGTGTAGTCTTCTCTCAAGACTATATTATCTACTTATCATATTTAATGAATATTATAAGTTTACTTCTTAAAATTTAATTTTTAATCAAGTTTAGAAACAAGTATTGACATCTTATAGTTAATGTTGTTTATACTAAGTATTTTTCTTAAAAAATTCTTATTTAACTTTAAAAATGGTTGTGTGAAATTCTAGTAAGCAAAGAACTCAATGATTCTTTGGTAGCTCAACAAACAAATAAGTATGTTTTTAATCTTAGCCATGAAAGACTAGACTTACTTAAATCAACCATCTTTTGTCAAAAGATAGGCAAAGTGAAACACCTTGGTAACAAGATCTATAATGATAAAAAATAGCTTAAAAAATAAACAAAAAATGACTCAATAGTCAAAATATAAGAGAAGGTACAGAAGAGATATGCAAAATATAATATTTTCTTGGTAGTAAAACTTGTACAATAAGTATCTCTAATAAATGCAAAACTCAAATGACACATTAAGTATGTATATGAAAAGATGTTAACAATGAGAGTTTAGAAAAAATTTAGGAATATTAATAGCACAATAATTACAAGGTGTTTAGTTGGTATAAAAAAGATGAAGCTTCTGCATGTGATTGTAGTGATGAAATTAGATTCTTTTTTTATGTTTTGTTATCTTATTTACAAACATAAAGCACTCATAACATTGAATAAGGTAATGATAACAACTAAACAATTGCTAAATCTATTTACCAAAAAAGTTAAATTAGCCCATTGCAGATGATGGGATTGTACCATATAATGACATGAAAATTAATTGTTTAGGCTATTTTGAGATTCTTCGGTTTAAATGTAGAGGGGTATATTCATATGCAAGACTTGAATGTATTATATGATAGAATAATATTGTCATGTACAAAATTTTTTAGTTTCTCTGTCGAGTATAAGATCTTGATCGTAATATATGGTTGTAGTTATCATACAGTACGATGGCTATTTCATTTATCATTCATGGTCTAATGATTGATTGTATTGTATGATAATATAATATCATACCGTACAAATGTATCTATATTATCACATAGATTTTTTACTCTGTTTGATTAAAAGTACATTCTCAATATAAACCGATAAACCATATCAAAGATTGTGCGTAGGATGAGTTGGGACTCCAATTTACTCAATTGGATTGTTTTTTTTTTGTATCTTTGTTTTACTATCGATTGCATTATGTGATAGGGATGTTGTATTGTACGATAAATGTAATTTTAACCTATTTCACAAATGATGTCTCATTTACATTCTCTTTTATGATTATTTCTTATGAAAATTTATTTGCTAGACTAATAAGATATGACAACTACTTAATACAAATGTAAGTGTATATACAAGATGGGTTGAGATGAAAATTAAAGATGAATTGAAAAAGATCAATATCTTAAGTACCATATGTAAAAATTGCATAGGTTCTAATATTCTATCATGCCAAAAGAAAATAATAAAAGCTCATGACGGGCGTCATATCATTAAGAGCAAAATTTATTCATATGTTCATCACTTGTAAGGTGTATATCTTTGACTAAGTCTCGTGGTAATATATAATACTAACACATTTTGAATGATTATTATCTGTTAATCTTCCTGAAACATCAAACTCAAACAATACATTATTAAATTTTATTATATAATTTTATTATTATCAAACTCTTATATTGGGTCATGGGGTTAACATATGGTTTGAGGGGATGGAAGTAACGAAGTTGAAATACTCCACAGATTTTATATGTAGTTTTTTTACTTCAACCTTGACAAATCAACAGAAATAAATGCATGTTTTGTTCAATGGATTGAAAATAAGAATTTGCAATAAAAATTTGCAACTCCATAATTGTGTAAATTGAGCAGGTAGATTTGATCAGATTTCCAGGTAGAATCTTTCCATGACTTCTGTTTCTCTGAACAAATTTCTTTCTCTTAATCATATAAGTAATTTTTTTGGGATCTTGGAGCATTAGAACACTACACTGTAAAGTAGGAATCTGAATCGAATACTTCAGGTCTTTGTATTTTACCTTATGATTCTTGTGGTTTTCAAACCTTATCAATTACTTATGAAGTCATTGATTGTGGATTTCTGTTTCAGAACTCTGTCAATGCAAAATATCAGACAATCCCTTACCCATGGTTGGTATTTGGGGAGAAAGTGAAAGTAAATGCTGTCTTTATTCGTGATTCTACTGGTGTGTCGGATTCAATGTTGATTCTTTTTGGTGGTGCCCTAAAGAAAGGAGAAATGGTAGTTGTTTAATTTTTGTTTACTTGTATAACAGTTGATTTCTTCAAAATTGTGCCTTGCACGGAATAATGAGTGGAATTTGATTTCAGGCCGGGCACTTGCAAATGTTGGATGGCTACTTTGACTTCTTCATGGATCCAAGTTTAGCTGAATGCTACTGGAAGATCAAAGAGGAGCTCAATACACTCATCCAGAAGAAGGTAAATCTTATAATTTAGAAGTCCTTTGCAATATGCTTATTGGTCATTCAGTATCAATAAGGAGCATGGTTCAAATCTGGGCAATGCTCTTATGCCCTGTTTGGTAGTGGTATTTCAAGCTTCCTTTTAAAAATTTCTCCTTTACAATTTCCCTGTCTAATAAATAACTTTTTTACGAAACTATAGTTCGATTCACATAAAACTCTCCATGAGCTCCTTGAAAACTTCGTTTTGTTTCGCACAAGTTGCTATTAAACAAATCAATCTCACTTAAAGGAAACAAAATTGTCATAAACCTTTCTTGTGGAATGCAATAGTGAGAACTGTAGAGGCTTGTTAAGTTATTGTTTATGCATATAGATGGAAGACTAGGAGTGGCCTGATAAAAGGACAGTCCATCCTATTTGATGTATTCTTACATGCTTTTGTGATGAAAACTTAAGCAAATGTACACTTTTATAGGAGTTAACAAATGAAGTCTTAGTTTTTAAGACAGATGTACCCTAACTTTTACTTTTGTTAGGGTTTTTTTTTTTCTTTGTAGCATAGAATTTACTGAGTTTAACTGAAAATTAGGACATTTTGGTCGGTGGTGGATGGCTTGAGCACTGTGTTAACGTTTAGATGTCCTTGTGTCCTGGCCAATTGTAAGTGCTTACAGCTTGATGAGATATGGTTCATATTTATATGCATAAGAGGCTATGCCATGAGGAACAAGAACAATGATAGGATGAACTCATGGTCAGCAAGATCTGGGACTAAACTTAGATGAATTCGAACTCCCTTTAAGTTATTCTCCATGGTTAGAGCTTCCTCTTTGTCCCTTCCTCAAATTTATCTAAATGCTCAAATGATCAAAACAGCCTTCAAAAGTCATGTGTTTTTTATTTTCCCCAAGTTAAAGAAAGATGAGACTTCTTGTACTACCTAAACATCCTTAAGTTTTGTCCATTGAGTTAAATGATATAAGTTCCTATAACTTTTAGTGCTCATAAATTTATTTAATTACATGCTTTGTAAATAGGTAAAAAATCTGAATGAACAAATCAAAATTTTAAAACCCACGATATCTTTTGAAAGTTAGGGTTTGATTTTCAAAACCAAATCTAAATTTAGCTAGTTAACTCCAATCATTCTTTTTCATCCAATTGGTGTTTTTTTATTTCAAACAAGAATTGCATTTAATAAAGTTTTTTATGAGAGTTTTTTTTTTTTTGAAAAAGATGATTTATATGATAGATTTTTTATGATTTCAAGATTAAAAATAAAAAGCATTTTTCATGAACTATAGATGAACAAAATCAAGCAACATAGTGCTTCAATGCATGAATATAAATTCCAAATGATCTTTATTTTCATCCAACCAATGTATCTCATGAATTCTTAGTGAATATACAAAATTTTTTTGAATGAGGTTTACCCTTTCAGATTTAAACCATAATTTGCTTTATGTTTCTCTTATTCAGCTTGAGAACACCAGCTTGGACATCCATAAGATGGGCAAGTACTTGATGCTTGCCATCCAGGAGCTCACCTCTGGCGACCTTTGTGAAGGGAGGTTCGTGTTTGGCCGTGAAACGAAGCGAGTCGTCCGGGCCTCCAACGTTGTCGAAGACAGCACCGCCAAGTTCACAAAGGGCGGCACAAATCCAAAGAGTCTTCTTCAAACCTTACTGATGAGGGCAGGGCACACACCACCAAAGTACAAAACAAAGCATCTAAAGACAAATGAATTCAGGGCAGTGGTCGAATTCAAAGGCATGCAATTTGTCAGCAAACCCAAGAGGAACAAGCAGCTGGCAGAGAGAGATGCAGCCATCGAAGCACTCGAGTGGCTAACGCACACCACCGACGACAACCAACAGAACGAAGACTACGACTCGCCCCCCGACATATCAGATAACATGATCAAGCTCCTTAATGCCAGGCGACGACGTCGAAGAACGAAGCAGGGTTCTGGTTGAATGTGGCATATGTTTGTCTAGGGTTTAGATTCAGCTTCCTGTGTATTGAGAGAGATTCTGGAATGCTGCTGAAGAATTCAACATGGCTGTTTCATCTATATGACCCAATTCGCTTGTTATTACTATATTTTTTCTTTTGACTTTGTATGAAGAGAATAAGGTGAATGCAAAGGGAGAAGGTTCTTAGATGTGCTGAATTGTTGGGATGAAACATTATGTATTTTTTGTAGAAAGAATTTTTTAACTTGTGGTCTTTAGTTGAATTGTTTGATTCACTTAACAAACTTTTACTTTGTGGTTTATCGTCATGGTTTAGGATATTTTTAGCAAATATGTTATGAAACAGCTTGAAAAATGAATTCATAATCATATTATAAATTAATCTAATAAGCATTTTTAAGCAATAAATGAAAGAAATGAAAGAACATTGAAACTAATGTAGAAGTGTGTAATACAAGAAATGTTACTGTAAACACAAAACAATTGAACTTGGTGATGAGTAACAGTTGTAATTAAGACCTGATGCAAAATGTAATAACTTTGGGTGAAGTAGAACTTTTTCAAGCTTTTGAAACATCAAGACAACATGAATGTTAGTCTAATGAGGTGCGTGATTGCAGCAGTGGTGAACCCTAGAATTGCACCCACAACCACCTGAGAAGAAAATGATATTAAGTTACTAGTTTTGATGATGTAAAGCCCTTGCATATGCAAGATCCAAGTAGTGATTGAAAGAGTTCATTATATATAGATAGTTTACATTCATAAGAGGCTCTTTCCACAATTGATGATTTAGATAATTAAGATGTTGAACTGTTGCATTTTGACCTCCAAATGCCATATTGTGACAACCAATTAATAAGCCTTGCATGAGACTCTACTCTAATTTTTACAAAGTTTCTATATCATTTTTTGTGTGTAACAATTGAAAATGTCAAGAGATGATTGTAAACATGGCCTTGTTCAACTTGTGAATCTAAGTTTTTTCAACAATAAACTTTGGTTAAAGAGACAAAGGCCATGTTTAAAATAACCTGTAGAGGAGTATGGCCAAGAAGCTCCTGCAATGGACTTGTTTCTGCCAAAGGATGCTCAGGAGGAAGTTCATAGACCATTTGATTCAGAATCTGGAATTTGTGAGAAAACAGGAATGGTGAATCGATGATAACCTTAGAGTTTCTTAATAAAACATGAACAAGTAAAAGATGACAAAAGGTTCAATATTCCACTCAATTTTATCATCCTCACAATTTTTTTCTTCCATAAGCATCCTTCCTTAGAAATCATTACAATTGAGATGCATAGAAATCAGTTTAGAGTAATAGAAATTGGCATCGAATATTAAAGGTCATCCCAATGTTAAAATCAATAACCTCCAAGTTGCATGACAACAACTTTGCATTATGTCAAAGCTCGTCTTTAGGTATGAACATTCAATCTTATGAAAGATGATGCATTAAAGAGACAGCTTCAATGGGCACCAGTTTAAGCAATCAAGAAGACCAACATTTGGAGAAACTATGAATGTTGTGCAATAAAGTTAGAAATGTAGAGTTAAGAGTAATTTTGCCTATAAAAATGAAACAGTGAACATGAGGGATTATCAATGGATGTTAGACATTAGAGAGGTTATGTTCTATACTTTGCCTTGGAAACATAGTCTTATGGATTCTATCATCATCTTTGAAAAAGTTTTGGATGGAAAATAGACATGTCAGATTTGGCATGTTTAAATTACCGAGAGCAAATTCGATTTTATCGAACAACATACCTCCGCCTGTTTTCCAGCATGCAGTCGAACACCAGAGGCATCATACATGACCTGCAATCCAAAGCTATGCAAATTAAAGAGAATGGCATGCATTTATGCATGAAGTTCACAGTATCATACTTGGAGCAAATAAAGACTATCAACTAACAAATTGGCTATACTACAATTAAGAAACATAACTTCTCATGTTCATTTTCAAGTATCAAAGGCTTCTTACATTCATTCATAATAGCTAATATAGAACTCTAGCAACTTAAAACATCAAGAAAGGCATCTGAATGAGCAAAATAATAAAATTCACTCAAGACTGGACCTCTTGGGGCGATTTTTTAGACTCCATACACCAAATTGACATGGGTTGTGCCATTCAAAGTGGATTGTCTCTTTGTGACCAACTAAGGGGGGCTAGGAATCATACCAACGGTTCAACTAATGTTTTGTACCTTGAAAAACCATAGATAATGTTTAAAACATGTAGAGAGAGATGGGGAAATTATAACAAATGCTCGAGACATAACCATAAACATATGGTGCTCATGGTACATGACAGTTTGTATGAGATAGTACAACTTTTAAATAGAACAAAAAAATAGTGTAATATTAACAATGATGACATATTGTGGAACTAGTGCAAATGAACTCTATAGGCTTTGAAAGATGTAGAAACCAATAGATAAGCACGAACTATCATTGACTAACCATCACAAAAGATCTGACTTATTTCTAGGCTTTAAAAAAAAACTTTGCAAGTGAATCTGTTTTGATCATCTCCAAAAGCTCCAACACTGAGGCCATCACTCATATACATCATACATCATACAACACAGATCACATCAGTACAAGCTTACAACAACAACTATAATACAGAAACAGCTGAAATACTCAAATAGTACAAAAAAATATAAAGAGTCTGCAGTAGCCAAATTTGATATATAGAAATCACAGAAGTGAAGACGAGGCCCGCTTCATAAAGTAAAAAGATATGAGAAGAAATGTTTAAAATAGAATTAATATAATTAAGTTCCTAGATAATCATGTTGATTAGGAAATATGCTTATTCTTAGCCTCTATTGATAAAGCATGTAAGACAAATGATAGGCATAAATCAACTTTCACTATAAAATACTTGAACAAATTTACAGGTTGGAAATACTAGAAGTATCATTCTCATTGCTAAATGGCAAGAAAGGTTGGAGAAAATCTCAAGGACATATTAAATATGCATTAATGAATCCTAAACAATTTATCCAACTTCAAGACAACCACTCAAGTAGTTGAGGATTTCATCTTCTTCAATAGAGGGAAGGCATCCCATTGTACTAAGACACTTGAGGGTGCACTTTGTGAAGCTAATCTTAGATCAAGTCTGTGGAGTCTAATGCAACATAGCTGACTATAAAAATGTGCCATTTGCACTTCTCTTGGGGTTTTTTTATTAGGAAAATTTCTTTTGCTCTTCGGTTGGATTGTCTGAATTAGCTTGATAAAGTGTCAACCGAATGATTATGTCCAGCCTTCATAGATGAAGCAAAAAGCATATCATAAAAATAGAAGCAAAATTTTAGTAAGTTATAGTGACAAGAAATTCACCCATTAAGAATTGTCATATGGCCAACTAAGATCTTAGTTTAGATGACTGATACGTGCAAATTTCTTATGCAGTATAAAAAATCATTAATTTAAAACAGCCAATGCAAAATAACACACCAACAAAAGATGATCACCACAAAACCTCAATCAAGATATAACATTCAGAAAGCATTAACCAATTACTAGTCACCAATGATCACAAGCTTATTCTCGTTCTCAATTCAGGAAGAATCACTTAAAGACAATACTAAGAAAGATTTATGGAAGTTTGCAAAGTTGATGTTCAAATAAGTGTATTTTGAAATCTTGCTGCCTAACAAATTGAAAAAAGAATGTATGGTACTCTTAAGAGAAAATATAAGTGTAAATAGGGGAGCTAAAAGGTTCGTGAGGTTATATTTCATGTAGGACTAGACATGGGATGGCTGGGTTTGAGAAGGTTGAGCATAAATGCTCAAAACAAGAGGAAATCAGGAAAACAACCAACGATAAAAGCAGAAAACGAATGTGGCATGCCAGTGTGGAGAATGAGAAAAGTCCAAAGAATAAATGAGCACATATGTTGGGGCTCCAACCCTTTACAAGAATTGTTGATTGGCTGCAACTAATGCCAGTGTGGTTCAAAACCACCTTTTGAAAACCTGATTAGCATACAAACCTTATGTAGCGTTCAAAGTCAACATTCCACAAATGAAGGATCCAACTGTTTTGGTCAAGGATTCAAGTTTACTTTACCCAAGGAATTGATTCGGACCATCAATTGATTTCCCTATTCAGTGTAGTGCTATTTAGTAGATTAAAATTGATTGAATGACAGATGTGCATGGAGGCAGTGCTCTCTAGACCTTGGTCAATTATGGGCACTTTATCAAATGATTGTTCAGTTGAATAGCTTTAACTAAACGACGCATCAAATATCCAATTTCTGTTTTGACTTCTTTCTCTTACAACTCCTAAATTGTCTAATGTTATGGTCATTTCACACAAGCAAGAACTTTTACTAACACATGGGAACTTTCATCAGAGATCATCAAAAAGTTGGGGGAATTAGGTTAGGGAACTGGCAAAAAAGAGAGAAATCTGAAAGCATTGCAGCCTTCTTGGTGAGGTATTGTCTCAACCATTTAAATTTTACTTATTTTTTTCTTAAAAACATCTCCAAAGGCCTTTCTTAGTCATCCATTCCAATATTACTTCCTACTTAACAATGGAATGCTCATGGGATAGAATACCATGATGTTCTAAAACATTAAGGCATTGGATCCTACGAGAACTCCATACTTAAGCATGCTTGGTCGAGACGAGAGACCAAGTGAGGAGATCTTATAAGGCACATTTTCAAAAAAAATAATAACACGGATAACCAGGAGAATACTTTACTAGGAAAACAAAAATGTTATAATATGGTATCAAAACCAACCCCACTATTAATCCAACATGTGATTGTGGCTCTGGTGATTGCCTATAGATTGGATTGTGTAACTGGCCAGAGATTAGTGAACATTCAAGGGATAGGTATGCAAGGGATAGTCTCACATTAATATGAGTGGATTCTTAAAATTATGAGTAAAATCGTAGGCCTTAAGGGTGAGATGCATTTTAAAAAAGAAGAATATAACTCGAGAAGCCAAGATAATATTTTGCCAAGAACGCTAGGACGCTACAAAGTAAGCATACATTGCCAAGCTATCCATTAAAATTTACATTGAAAAGTAAAATTTATATGAAATTCTTGGAATTACACCAAACTATATTAGAGAAAATTAAATTTAAAAACACTACTAACTTGGACAATAAGCATTTTCATAGAAAACAACATGAAGTTAACATGTACAACTTCATATGATAATATAAAGAAGAGTTTGCACAAAATTAAGGAGATTTTCATGGGAATTCATGAAAAGAAAAATCTCCTTAATATATAATGAAAATGTGGCCTTACAACATAAGAGCACACAGAAATAAGGAAATTTAGTGAAGTAAACCCTAAATCTAAAGTTTTATGATTGTAAGGTATGTCCAACCATGCATGGGACAAGAATAACTTGGAATTCATCAAGACTTGTTTGTTTTCCTTGGTCTATAATTTCTTGGATTCGTTTTCTTTAATCCCAAATTCATTAAAATCCCTCTTCCTTTGATAGTTTATCCACTCCTATAAACATCAATTCACCTCCAAGAACTGGGTTGTTCAGCCCTCCACATCCTATGGCAATTGCCCCACATCCGAAAAGGAGAAGTTAAAGATTTGAATTACAATTTCTAGCCTTCCCTAGACAACTTTTTGAAAGTCAATTGATTCTCTTGTTTAGTAGATTCAAATATGAGTAGAAAAAATCCCTATATTTGACCGAATGATCGAAGGCAATGTTTCCTATACTTGCTTTGATCAAAGCTGGATTGTATTATCTTATACATCAAAATGAACATACAAACCAAGTACAAACACAAACATGTACATCCCAACATACATGAAATAAGATATTGAAAACACAAAAAGTGAAAGCCTAATGAACCAACAAATAAATTGTGTCTTAAACTCTAGGGTGAAGATCATAATCACAATAGCACAAAAACTAAGCATGTAGCCTTAACCTCAAGCAACCTTTTCTACAAGTAGAACACTTCTTTATTTTGATCACAAAAGACATGAATTTAATGGTCAATAACCATACCTATACCATAAAATAATGCAAATAAAATCCAAAAATTATCTTTAAAAAAACCTATTACCTCAAATAATACAACATGATAACTGCAGAACAAGAGAATACAATATAATAACAACTCTTGGTTGTATGATAGATCATGGAAAAATTTATCTTATAATATATATAAAAAATTATCAAGGGATCATACATGACATAAAATAAAAAAATAAACAATTGAGAATTTGAAGCTCAATAAGCTAGACAAGACAAATAGTATACATCAAGATTATTGAAATCAGCTTTAGAAAATATTAGATTATTTTGCAAAATGGCCAATTGTATAACCAACAAAAATTTCCAAAGTAGGCCAATATAAAATGTAACATTTGTTGGCACACAATCTTTAAAAAAGTAGAACTTATGCCAACTCACTATAGAAGCAAATACTGTTGAAGCAGCAAAAAGAGAACTATCAAATCCATCTTGAAATCCAATGGCTAGTGCAAGGGCTGTGACAGTGGCAGAATGTGATGAGGGCATCCCGCCTGATCCAATAAGTAATTTTAGGTCACACCGTCTTTCCTTGAACCTGAAACTCTAAGCCAATCAGATATCTTAGGCTATGTTTGATTTGAGTGAGATGAATTTAGAGAATGGAGGGGACAAAAAGAGAGTAAAATAAAAATTAATACTTATAGATATTTTTTTTGTTTGAGAAATTTAGGGAATTTGATTTGTTTCAATGCTAAAATACTACATATAGTTGGAAAATAAATGTTTTTTCAATCAATCTTTTTTCTAAATCATAATTCAAACTATTGAAAAACAAAATTACATGCAATTAAATTCCTTAGGAAATTAAGTTGCCTTATGAATTCATTCAAAACAAAGAACAAATTTTTATAGTAATAAACTTCATTTTAATCATTTTCAAAAAAAAACTTACTGGTAAAAATCTAAGATAATGGAGAATTAAAACACTATGACAAATTTGATTAATTTACAGTGAAACTTACTATGGCACTTGGCAAAAAGAGAATAATGCAGATAACACAACAATGATCGAGGGAGAAGTGCTTGCATTGTAGATGAAACTAGAATTTGGCCAACCATGGAGGTATACAAATGAAAAGTTTAGCAAATATAAAAAAGAGCATGTTAGACAGTTGGTGAGGAGAGTGAAAAATACTTTTATATGCAGGAATAAATTTCTATCCAGAATAAAACAATAAATAGAATTGATTATGTATCCTTTTGAAGTGCAAAAAGAACAAAGACGAAGATGTCACAACGAATAGAAGAAAACAAGCATTCACGCATGACTATCAAATGCACGAATCCAAAACACAGTTTTTCCCAAATAGAATGGTGTTCCAAGATCTGTAATCACACAGCGGAAGCAAAAGAAACCGAGAAGGAGGAAAAGGAGGTACCAGGCGGTGAAGAACTTGAGAGACTGTGACAGGGAAAAAGCCATCAAAGCTAAGATCAATGGGTAGTTCTGGAAGATTCGGGAAGTAACGAATGACGAAGGACTAAAGAAAACCGTAGAGACGCCGAAGTCGCCCAAGCGAACCATAGCTGCTGCTAATCTTCCTTGTTGATCTAAAAAAAGCAATTAGAGTGGGAACGGCGAAATGTAGCGCTCCTCCTTGCCCTCCTGCTCCGGTTCACCACAAAGCCTAGAATGAACAAACACAGAGAGCACTTGAGTAAATGCGCTTCTGTGGGAGGAAGAGAGGGATATCCTTTGCTTCCATTGAAGTGGAGTAAGCGAATATGCCGCCATCGTCGCAGCGTTTTCTTCTACGAAAGAAAGATCTAAGCTTGGGAAGGTTCGCTATACGTCCACTTGGATGAACTCCATTGGTTCGCCTGTAAATGTTTACGTTGGGACTCGTTTAATGAAATTTTCAAGTTAAAAAAGAGGTAGTTCAATATTCAAATATTCTACTTGAAAGATATTATAAAAAATATTTTTTAAATGTAATTTTGTTGGTAATCTATTAGTAAAAAGTCATTGTTGGAAATATTTTTTTTAAGTATATATCACATGAATATGAAAATAAATAATTACATTAATATTTTTTTTTTTTTAGATTTTGAGATCAATTTTTTTTAATTAGAGATAAATTTGTTAGGTTTCAATCTTCAAACCTCATATTATGATGAAGACTTGTTTTATATGATATATTCTTATCTTATATGAGAGATTTCATGAGACATCAATCACTCAATTATTTTTATTTTATTTTATTTTTTTAATAATAATTATATCTTTATTTTATCTCAAAGATAAAAAAAAATTATTATATAAAAATTATATTTAAATATTCTCATTTTTATAATAATTTAACAAACATACTATTGATTTAGACTTGAAATTATTTGATACTTAAAAAATTATTAATATGCATTATTTATCTAATTTTGGATTAATTCTTTTTTTACATTTCTAACATTATTTTGCACATCATCTTCTAAACTATTATACAAAGTTATATCAATTTTATCACACTTGAATTTTTGGTGGGACCCAAAATTGAAATATCAATTTGTAAACATTGAAAGTTGTCAAATGGATGTTGTGGATTTTAACATAAACATATAATATAGTACCAAAAATTAATGTAAAAAAATAATAAAAATTTAAAATATATATATATATATATATATATATATATATATATATATATATATATAAAGTAAGAATAAATAATTTAGAGAAAATAGATATAGAAGTTTACACACAAAATTTAAACAAAAAATAAAGATAATGATATGATATACTCTATTATTATAAATGTAAATAGTACAATAATATCATTGATCTTCTTACATCCAATTTCACAATGAAGTAATATATAAAATTGATAATCAATTATGTATAAAATATAATGCTCAAAGTCCCTATGTGAGATAGTTATAACGAAGGGAAAATTGATCATAATAACTCTTTATTATATGATTTTCTTTCCTATTTATGGTTGGGTTGTCATTTTAATGTTTTTTCTTTTTGAAGTTAGGATATGATTGTTATAATCATTTTTATTAGGTAAAAGGATAAGATAAGATAATTGATTTTATCTTTTAATGATATCAATAACATAAACATAGTTGAGCCAATACTATATATAAATGGGTTAGAAAATAATTTAATTATTATATTGAATGAGAAACTACAAAGACTATTGATATTCCTTATATTATAAATCTTAGATTTTACTTAAAAATGATGTAAACAAACATAAAGAAACAAAGAAATATCACTAGATTACTAATCAAACTATTTATGAGGTGTATAAGTTTCATATAAATAAATTAATTATTAAAAATTTATTGACTATGCTTTTATATAAAATTAATTTTCAAGTTGTTGGATATTAAGTATTTGTAAATTACAATGATTAAATTTAAAAATTACTAGAAAAGTTTTCATAAGAAAATTCTTTTAAAAAGTAGTTATAATTGCTTTTTTGTGCATTATTTGAAACAATTATGTGATTAAAATATTAAAAAACATGTTAACAAAGAAAATGATTTTAAATAAAATTTAGAACCTATGATTCTATTGAAAACATAAATTTAAAAGGTTTAATATCAAAGTTAATTTTTAGAAATAATTTAAAAAGAATCAAAATATGTTTGTTTAACCAATAATAATAATACTAAATGATAAGATAAGATTTGAATATACAATTGAACTACAATAATAATTAATGAATTATTTTACACATTAAATTATATTACATGTGTTTATTAAGGTGAGATTATATCTCTTAAATTATTTGTGCTAACATCGAGTTATAAGATCTAAATATAATCGTTAAACATTAAAACCAAAGAGAGCCCAAAGCTTAAGACTTAATATCCATTGTTTGCTTCGCATGCAAACATAGATCACTATGCTCTTGACATTTGATCAGATAATCTTCTTTCATATTATCATATCTATATAGATATTAGAAAGAGTTTTAGGTTTTTAGAGACGTGTTATTCTCATAATATTAAAATTATTTTTAAAATATTTTGATTTTATATCTTATTTTGGAATTTTAAATTATTTAAATAAAATTTTCATTATTTATAACATAAAATTTAGTTATTATTATTATTTTCCATTTTAAATTTCTTTTAAAGTCCTAACTTGAGAGGTCGCAAAATTCCATTTTTCGGTGGGTATCTTTTGTGAGCAACGATTGCTCCCTTCAACCAGATCGTTCATCGATTATTTTCTTTGCCGGATACGAAATCGATGATCCCGTGCTCAGTATTGTGTTTTAGTTGCATGAATTTGCTTTGCTTGTGTGCTTTTTGCCCCAATTTCTGTAGTTTTTGCCTGCACATATCACAAGTTGTGATTCTTGAGACATCGTTTGAACGCTGATTCTTTTTTCCTTTTTGGAAAGATTCATGTTGTTCTCTGGTTATTCCTAGATCATTTCCCGTGCCTTGCGTTTCCGAGGATTGAGGATTGGTTTATTACAACTGTTATTGCTTGCCTGATCTCTTGTGTGTATGTTAGTTCCATAGCAGATGAATTGTATGGACAATCAGATGTGTAATGTCTAATGTTTTATCCAAGAAATTGATAGGTGGAAAACATGAATGAGATTGCTTAGAACCTTTTTTTTTTTTTTTTTCGTTTGTATGGAGTCAAGAACCACCCGGGAGTCTTATGGGGTTTTGTCTTAGTAGATCTAGAATTGAAAAATGGAATGCAAGCTTGGCAAGACTAGGGGTATAAATGACATGGAGATTATGATTGTGATCATAAAATATTGAATTATAAGAGATTTTTTTTATGAGCCTATCATTGGAAGTAATGTGTGAATTGATGGGTATGTGAAGAATAGGATCCAAGCTAATTGGAGAAAACGGAGATGTGCTTTTGGTAAGTTGCATGATTGAAAAATTCCACCTAAAATAGTGGTAAGTTTGATAACTTTGCAAAGTGATCACCAATTTTATATGATATAAAAGTACTGTCTTATGAAATTCAAACAGATAATGGAATAGATTGTTATGGAAATGACGATGTTGATATAGATAACTTGCCATATTCGAAAAATATATAAATATAAATGACTGTTTTAAAGAGAAGATGTAACATTAGTTGCGCATAAGTTGATGAAGATTTGACATAGATGCTTTGAAATTATTGAACATAGGTTAGTCAATGACCATGTTTAGAAATTTAAGGATTGGGTTCTCTTCTTCAAGTAAGGAAATATTTTAACAAAAAAAAGACCAAGTAATGGGATTATTATAAAAAGCTCAGTAATCTTGGATATTAATGAAAAGTTGTCATGAACAAAGTGCAATAACAATGGAGGATTCAAGTAGTCAATGATATTTTGTAAGATTATGATATGTTGTACTATGATATTGCTAAAGATACTTATCACTTTTAATGATTTTGATCATGATTTAAACTTTTATGTACACGATTAATTTGTAATCTAGTAGGACATGAATTATTGCTATGTTGCTACAATTTGATTATGGGGATCAGACAATTCGATTAATTTAAAGTTTGACCCATGGATTTTGTTACCATGGTTTGATCATTTGTATAGGATAGTTTGGTGAGTGTAACCTTGGATCGTTTTTGTGTTCTTTAGGTTTTTTTTTACACCACTTGGTCATCTTGCAATTATCATAAGAAACTAAAACTTTCTAAAGACAATCCTAGTAAAAATGGATAAAACTAATGTTCAAGTTCAAGATAATTTTGTGGTTTTCAAGTGATGCCTCTGTACCTTTTTCCCTTCGTGGTGCATGTGTCTCCTCTTTGGTGTTCTATAGCCATCATTCTTTAACCAAACAAGAGATCTTAGTAACTGGCCCTTAAAACCTTGTTTAGTATTTGCTCGTGGTTGCAAAATAAGGAGCCCTCATGGTATCTTTCTTTTTCTTTTGTCAGTCTACCTAATAAAAAAAAATTCAATTTTTATGGTTTCTTATTATGCATATGATAATTGAAAAAGTGTAGATGTGGCTTACCAAGACATTTTTTTTTTTTTTTCATTCTTATCTTATATGACCCCCTTGTTATAAAAATCAGTGGCAAAATTTCAACTATATTTGTGCCTTTCTATTTAATTTCAGGCATTCTCTAGTAAGTTCACTGCATCATGTTCTCAACAAATGGGCCATTGGATGCCAATACGAAGCAGCCTCTATTCTCCTTTGGTGTGATAACTGATATCCAATATGCTGATATCCCTGATGGTTTCTCATTCTTTGGTGTTCCCAGATTCTACCGGCACAGCTTTCAGGTTTTACAAAGGGCTGTCTGCAAATGGAACAGTCTCAAGGTCAGATTTTCAATGAACTTAGGAGACATTGTTGATGGTTATAATCCTAAAAACAGCTCACTGACGGCAGTACAGAAGGTCCTTAATGCATTTGATAATTACAATGGAAAAGTCTACCATTTGATTGGTAACCATTGCCTCTATAATCTCCCTAGGAAAAATCTTACAGATTTGCTCAACATTCCCTCCCTCCATGGTGATGCATACTATGAGTTCTCCCCATCACCCGAATTCCGATTTATCATCTTGGATCCATATGATATCAGTGCCATTGGGTGGCCCCATGACCATCCAAAAACATCAGCTGCAATTCAATTCCTGCAAGAAAAGAATCCCAATACCAACAAGAACAGCCCGGTTGGATTGCAAGGTCTCGACAGAAGGTTCCTGATGTATAATGGCGCTGTTGGGAAAGAACAACTTGAGTGGCTTGATGGTGTTCTGAAAGACTCTACTGACAAGGGGCAGAAGGTCATTGTTTGTTGTCACCTTCCTTTAGACCCTAATGCTGCGAACCCGGACTGTTTGCTGTGGAATTATGAGGAAGTTATGGAGGTGATACACCGGTTTAGGTGCGTAAAGGCATGCTTTGGTGGTCATGATCATGCAGGTGGCTACTCGGTCGATGTGCATGGCATACATCACTGTGTGTTGGAAGCTGCTCTAGAATGCCCCCCGGGTACTGATGCATTTGGTTATGTGGATGTCTACAATGACAAGCTTGTCCTTCATGGTACAAATCGAATGGCCTCCATAGAGATGGCTTTTGAACCTTAACGAGCATGCAATCATGCGTCACCCACATCCTTATTTCCTGCGAGTAATCATCGCCATCATCCTAATGCCAGAAGCTGTTGAGTTTGAACAATGTAAGGCTTTGCTTGGTTTTTCAGAATCTTTCAATCACAAATCTATCACTGAACAAAGCCAAAAGTTGTGCAATCTTCTTGGGGACAATCAAACAACCATACATGGTGCCCAGGTGAGGAGACCTACACAAACCATCTTCATGGAAAACTCCCAAGTATGACATGTGTGCAACTCTTTGGTGAATGAAGCTTGGAAACATGGTGTTGTTGTGGTATTATACATATAAGCATCCTTGGTTTGTAGTCTTTCACTGTGCAATAAGTTAAGAACTGTTAAAGGTCTTATTTGATTTGATGTTGTCTGAACATGAGTTTGTTGTTGTAGTAATTGTTGTTAGTGATCTTCTCTTAAGCTGATTTGATTCAGGCTCAAAATTGGATTAAAAGTTGTAAAACTTGATTAATTATCAATTCAAAATTTATGAGAATTAGAATTAACTTAACTTTCAATATATGTTTTTCGAATTCTTAATCATATGTGGCCTTTTTGTTTATATGCTTATAACATTGCATGAGCTTTTATTCATTTAACATGCATGCATGCTTGATCCAATGGTTAATAACCTTGTCAAAATTTTCAATTGTTGCCAAATTTGTTTTAATTTTGCTCATTATTCTTGTAGCAAATCCAACTTTCACTGTTTCTATGATGTGTATAAATTCAAAATTATTCTTACAAGATTACATAATTATTTTTCTTGATATTTTATCATTACAAGAAATCGTTCAAATCAAGCTCTACATTATCAAGCATTCTAATGTTTTAACAAAAATTTATCCTTTCCTATAAACTACATTTACTTGGATGAAATGAAAGAAGTAACAAAAAATGAAAAATAAAATTGAGCGAGATTTAATTTTCCTAACTATGAAAGGCACAAAAATGCTTTAATTCTATAATAGAAATTTCACTTATTTGAAGATGAATATTCTTTTTCATTTAAACTTCTATAACATGATAATAATTGTTGAATGAAGAATTATTTATAAGCCAATCAAGTTTATAGGCAGCTAAATTTTCTAATAAATTCTTTCCATAAAAAAATCAACAATAATACTGAGAAAAAATGAAATTCTATTTCCTCATTTTCACTAAAACTAAACAAACCCTAGTGTTTAACTTTCTTTGCATTCGATAAAATGAACTGTCCAATATCAAAAATGTCAAACGAAACTGTGAAGCAACATAATGCAAGATGGTGTTATGATGACCAAATACTCAAATATAGCAATTTCACTTATATTGTTTTGGAGAAATGGCAATTACTACAAGGAATCCCCAGTTAAATTATACAGGGAACAAAACCAAGAACAAGTTCAATCTTAGTGAGAACCTTTCAACAAAAGGAACCTATTATTTTAGTTAAAAAATATTGGGGGCTTTCGTGTCGTGTATTTCAACCAAAATACTCGAGATTCAATACAAGTTGATGAATTGCACACTTCATCTGAAATACACGACACGTACTCGATAAAACCCAACTCCATAATGGAAAAAATGTAACAAGGATTTCTTCTTATTCGACATTGCATAAGATTGTCTTTCTTTCTTTTTCTCTATCTTTTTCGATCAATCGAGTTTTGCAATGACCTCATCAACCACTTCTTGTGTTGTGCTGTTTCCTCCAAGGTCTTTGGTCATGCATTTGCCTTCTGCAATAACCCGCTTCACAGAGGTCTCGAGGCGGTCGGCAAATGAAGGAAACTGGAGATGTCTCAGCATCATGGCAGATGAAAGGAGTAGAGCCACAGGATTTGCTTTCTTTTGCTGCACAATTTTCTCATTCCCAACATTGCCTGCAGAGGCACCTTGCTCGAAGATGGCGTGGTCTTGTCCGACATTGCCTGAAAATGGATGATCGATCGATGTGGTCATGGAGAGCTTGGAAGAAGAAGACAAGAAGCATAGAGGTCTCTTTTCCAACAAAATAGATCAGAATCAACTATAGAATGAATGGTTGATTATGGTTTGAAACAATCTTTTCAATCCAAAAATATACCAAAAAAAAAAAAAAAACAAAAGAAGAGATAGTTGATCTCCCCAAATAACATAAACAAAATTTATATTAATAATTTACCAAAAATCAAATGGTACCTTTTTTCATTTCACAATAATGACAGCTTTATCAGGCGTTTTTCAACAAGATATTACCCAAATGAGTTTTCAATGACACTTGATAGAAGACTTTAAATCAATTTAATATTTGACTGTACCAAACCAACAATGAACACTTAAAAATGGGCATAATTGAACGCCTAGTTCTTATTCACCACATACAACAATTTTTAGAGTACAAAGTAAGCACTTTGAATAGTAAAAATCACAAAGATTTAACTAATGAAGCTAACACCATCGTTAATGAGGGATTTGAACCAAGAATCTCAAAGTCGTCTAAATATGCCAAAGGAAATGGTAAGAAGAGAGCAAGAAGAAAGGTTGAAGCAGAAAGGCTATAAACGACTTGTATAGCCAATCATCGTCCTTGTGAAAATGAAGAAGAAAGCACTACTGAAAACATTAAGGAGAATACGTTGGAGCTACCAACCGCATGAAGATAAAAATGGCGAATGAGCTTTCTGTATTAAATAATTAAAATGATGGTTCATATAAATTCCACATGACTTATGATGAATAAGGTCCTTGTGGAGCATTAACATGTTGAGTCATAAGAAGCATGTCAAAGCGAAGTAAAAGTTCATGAACCAACGTCACACCAGTATCATGCAATAATACTAGGGAGGTGTTTAAAAGGAGAACAACAGCCATAATGCATTTAGGTGGATATATAGTGAGATTATTGATGTGATAATGTGCAGTCGAAACACGGCGAAGTTTGATAAATTATGGTCAGAATTCAATATTAACAATGAAAGAAAATAAAAACAAAAGTACTATTTTACTTTGTGATGATAAGATAAAATAAAAATGTAATAGTTATTTAATATTTTTATTTTTTTTTTCACTCTTCAAAATTTTGCTGGTGACCTCACATGGGTTAAATCTATTACTAATATCCAAAATGCAGTTCTCCAAATAGAATTGGGGCCAAACAGTTTATTAAGTTTCAATTGTAGGGCTTAAAACTCTGAACAAAGCCTAAATGAACATCCATCTTACAAAAAAACAAAAAAAAGAGCACATGCAAGCTCCTGCATGCACAAGCTTTTGATGGGAGAGCTATTGGTTTTCTGTAGGCAACATCTTGTGGCACAAGCTTTCAAGGGGAGAGCTATGGGTTTTCTGTAGGCAACATCTTGTGGGGGATTGTTCGTATGACCCATATCTATGACCCTCGTAACTCACATGAAATACTATTTGTTTGGATGAAATAAATATTATCATGTTAAACATAAAACAACGGTTCAAAGAAAATAACAATTGCCAGGCATCTTTTAAGCAGGATACAAGCAAAAGAAGTATATAAACAGAACAAAAAATTTGGTCATTGTCTTAACATATTTATTTTTCAGCTGAAGGGGATCGAAGTATTTAATGACAATTTAAGCTTACCATTTTGTAACACGCATATGAACTATTCAGATAACGATCCATTTCCTTTATAAAATGTAGAAGTAAGAAGTGAGAAATGAGGCGATTGGCTTCTCTTATTGGTGTTTGGTTCATGGAAACAGGCAAGTCACTCACTTCAGATGAGATATTAGTTTTTTTATTTTCCCAAACCCAGTTTTTAAATTTCTTAACTCGTTTCCAGCATTCCCATCGTCTGTATGCAGAACGTTGACAGCCATTCACCACAGCATTGCCAACAGCTGTCGTCACCATCCAATAGCCAACAACTACCATTATTTTATCTTCCCATCCACATTCATTTCCATTCTAGCAAAGAACTAATTATTGTTTAATAGTAATTGACCAATAGGAATTTCTCAATTTCTAAATGTCTCGAAACCTTTAGTTAGTAAACAAGAGAAATAATATACATATTTTCAAGATTCTATTTCATATTTAAATGAACCTTCTGTTCCTAAGAAAATAGTATTTTTAGCTATGGGTCTATGAAAAGAAAAATTGAGATAAATTCTTATACGATTCTCACACCAACAAATAGAAGTGAAGGTCTATTCTCAATTAGCTCAAGTAGTTACATCAAATAAAAAAAATGAATTATTCTTATTTTCAACCGTTTAAGATAAAACCCTATAAAAAGCTAACATTTATTCAAGTTTTTGATAGGAGTTATTTTTTCATGGATTCAATGTTATCATATTTTCTTTTTACTACACTTTTTTCATTTTTTTTCTTTTATTCTTATGCTTTTTATATATATGAAGAAAAACAATATGTTAAAATTTTAAAAGTCTACTTCCTCTCAAATAATTAATCCCCTAAAGAAGTAATTATTTGTCTATAAATTGTATATTTTAGTGTTGTGCTCAATCTATCTAGTTCTCTATTAACATTGGTGATTATGACATGATCTCCCTTGAAGCATATATACAATAAATAAACCTTTATAACATAGTATATTAACTTGCCTTTAACATAAATTTTTTCCGCTATTTTGCTTAAAAGAAGTAGAATTAATAAATTTATAAAAAAAATATTTTTACATAAGATATAATTAATTATTTTTATAAGATCCGGTATGGAATCAAAGCTTAAACTCTTGATCCTTATATTATCAATTTGATAATAATAAAATCACTGCACTATATTACTAATATTTTTTCTTAAATATTTTAAATCATGCATCTCAAAATCAAATAAGACAATCATGCAGAAGATTTGATCATTTGACTCAAGGAGTTTAATGATGATGTTTTAGAGATAACCATGACTAACATTAAGAGAAACACAAACTTAAGAAAAATTTGACAATATTGTTTTTAAATCATTTTTATTAGTATTAACATGTTAAACCTATAACAATTGATTTGAGACACCAAGATTAGGTGAGATTAACTGATAATATTAAATGTTTTTTAAAAACATCTCTTCACTCATATAAATTTAAATTTATTTAACACGTGCATCTTATTTACATTACTTTTACATATAAACATACCTTAGAACATTGCAAAGTTAATAGGTTAAATTACTTAGTTAAGTCCAATCAAGTAGAAATTAAAAACTGAATAAATTAAGTAATGTTTGCATAATTTGTACTATTGTATTTGTATAATAGTATCATTATACAATACAACTAGTTATTTGTAGGATCAGCAATGGCGATCTTGAATTAAGTGCACATAACATAGAGTTCGTACATGTACAACACCATTATCGTATAAGAACAATTCTTGTTTCTTGAGTTGTACTAATTCAGGTTTTGAACTTCTATGACTCATATAGTATAGTATACTCATCGTACTTGTATGATCTATTCATAAGGGTTTGCATATCATACATGTACAATCTATGCATTGAACTAGTATGATAATTTTTTAAGAGAAGTGTATTTTGAGACTCGAGCATCAAATGGGCTGATTTTTGTCATATGATTTCATTATCGCAAAAGTACAATCATTGATTAATAGAAAGGATAGTAGCTAAAAAAGTCTTAATACAAGTACGATTCTTGTCATCATATTGTATGCTCTTGTAAAAACCGGAGTTAAAAATTTGGATTTTCAGAGTTATACTATTTATACATGAACAATATACTCATCGTATAAATATAATCATCTGTCACTTGCAAAATGAATTAGTCAAACTTGTCTGATAGATTGGATGATGTGCTTAGTGTTGAATCATATTGGTATTGTCAATTCAGAATTCTGAGTAATGACTAATTTGATTAGTTTTTAGAATAATTTATTATAGTTGTTTAAGAGTTTTTTAAAGCCATTAGAAAGTATTACAATGCTTATATCAAGGGGTACAAACTCATCTTCTACTTCTTCTCCATCTTCTTCTTCTTTTGTTTTTTCTTCTCTTTTTTCTCCTTCTTCTTCTTGTTATTCTTCTTCATCTTCTTCTTCTTCTTCTTCTTCTCCTCCTTCTCCTTCTCCTTCTTCTTCATCTTCTTCTTCTTCTTTTGCTTCTTCTTTTGTTTCTACTACTTCTTATTCTAATGCAACTTCTTCTTCTTCTTCTTCGTCGTCTTCTGCATCTTCTTCTTCTTTTTCTTCTTCTTCTTTTTCATCTTCTTCTTCCTCCTCTTCTTCTTCTTCTTTATCTTCCTCTTATTCCTCTTCTTCTTCTTTTTTATCTTCCTCTTATTCCTCTTCTTCTTCTTCTACTTCTTCTTTTTCTTCTTCTTCTTCTTCTTCTTCTTCTTCTTCAATTCTTCTTCTTGTTTTCTTCTTCTTCTTCTTCTTCAACTTCTTTTTCTTCTTCATTATCATCATCATCTTCTTTTTCTTCTTCTTCTTCTTCTTCTTGCTCTACTTCTTCCACATCTTTTTCTTCATCTTCTCCTTCTTCTTCATTTGCTTCTTCTTTTTCTTCCACTTTTTCTTCTTCATCTTTTACTTCTTTTTGCAAAGATTAGTGATTTAATTATATATCTTTGAGAAAAACTTAACTTGAAAATCATTATTTCTTTAGTAAAAATTTGAAGAAAGGAAAAATTATGATATTGATCATCTTTGCGCATCCTTTCCAATTATCAATTCATTCCACATTGAGTTAAGCTGTATTTTATTACTTAATTACTTCCATTGATATAAATTACATATCTTTCCTACGTTGCTTTAATCACGTTAAGTGTCGCTTCCTCAACTTGTATTAGTTATAAGAATTTTATATTTTGAACTTTTTATTATATATTTTGATTCATTGTTAGAACTTTCTCTTTGAGATTTGCTTGAACTTTTGGCTATTCTTGTATAGTCTTTTTGGCTTGATGTTATAAGCTTCTCTAAGCTAATATTACAGGGTTTCTTGGCCTGATATTGTAAGCTATTATGAGCCAATGTTGTAGGCTATTCTGGCCTATGCTTTATGGATCCTTTATCCCGTTGTTTAGGTAGTGACAAAAGAGAGAGGTTTTAGCATAAGCCCAATCATCTGGCCAAGGCTAGATGTAAATCAAGGTTTGGATCAAATTAATTAAAAATTTTATCTCATACTTTCCTTGAACTCTCCCATAAATTTTGAAAGCTAAATAAGATTGTTTAAAACAAATTTTATAAGAACCATTGAGATTACAAAAGTTTTCTATTATAATATTTGAATTGAATTTAGTTTGCGGCTTTCACATTTTACCCCCCTTTTTGTGTGGACATCACATTGCCACATTTCCAACATTAACCATGGATCAATTCCACTTTTGAACTATTGAATACATTCATAATTTTAGATTTATCTTTCTTCTCTTAGACATCTTAATTAGATTGAATAAAATGACAATTCTCAATGAGTATTTGTCAAATGATAATTTTGATCAAATCACACACCAAAATATTTTTCGGCCCTCTAATTCTTTAAAAGGCTTATATAAAAGATCCAAAATATAACTAAAAAGACATTTCAAATAGTCACAAAACGTGAGATTTATGTTATCCCAATTGGTACTTACTCGACAATCAAAAAATTATACTTTGAATTCTAGATAAGATTTTGGTTCTGTTTTTAGCCCCAATTGCTTAATAATTTCCACAATGACATCCCATTTTATTGTGGGGACAAAAATTCTTTCATAAAACAATATATTTTTGGTTTTATAATAAAAATTATATGATTTTTTCATCTATCCATTTGTGGAATTTTATTTGCCAAGCCCTGATTTGTTGAGAGGAAGCTAATTCCATTCAAAGTTGTTTGGGTTTATGATGGTCGAAATGTAGAATCAAGAATATAAATTTTAATCATTTCAATCAAGCTTCATTCTTATTCATCAAGAATTTCCTTTTAAATACAAGGAAATGTTTCAGTTGTAAGGCCAAAGATTGTAGTTTTAGAATAAGCACTTGAAATGTTTCTAATGCACCTTCTGGCTTAATTGTTCCACCAATAAATATAATCAAATTTATAAGTAAGAATTTCTTGTAAAATGTTAACTACACTAAATACCCTTAAAGCCTAAACTTACATTTCTACAATTCATTGTCTTTTGGGCCTACCCTTCTTAGAGGATGATATCTAACAAGTGTATAAGACCTATTATAAAATTCATAACTTTTATCACAACTTCATGAATCAATTTTAAGATGTAAGACTTTTTTTTATCAAACTAAGTTTTTTCAATTGGATCTCAAATATCTTGCTTTTTCTCAAATTTTTGGGTTCAAAGGTCCATCGATTTTTCTTTTGCTTACCACCAGTTTTCTTGAAGCTTCTTACAAATCTCTCTCATCAAAGAGTACCATTCTAGGATATCTCTTTAGTGAATATTGCACTAACGTGAATGAATGTTAAAATATCTATTCCACATTCGTTGACGAAGGTACCCCTAACGAGTTGAATAGCATTCCATGTTGCAAATTGGGTATAACTTGCAAAGACAAAATCCTAGGACTAATACGTTTATTCCATACCTTTAAAATACTATATCATCCACTTTTATTTTGTGATTTTGTAAAATATATAAACATTTTTTTTGCATTATAATTGGAAACCCCATTGGTATGGATTCATCTCATGCAAATAACTCTGACCCTTCTACTTCTATTTAGTCTTAGAGAAATTCTTTTTAAAGTATATACTAGAATGCCAAAGAATGCCTATGATATCCTTCGAGCATATGACCATTAGTTTGCTACATGAGATGCTAATTTACCAAAAGTAAGATATCACTTGCTTCTATCCAACATTCCATAATCACAATTCCATTGTCTAAATTGCAAAATACATGAACCTCAATTTGCAAGATGTTCTTAGGGATTCTTTTCAAACCTTGGTTTATCAAATGAGTCTTAATTTCAAATTTGTACATTTTAAAATAAGTATAAATATCTTTATAGGCTAGATATTCCTCATTTCGTACTCCATCTTTAAAATTGTAACATTCACATGATATATAAGCTATTAATACAATTCTCACTAAATTGAGTTCCCCATCAATTGTAGATGCACCTCTCACTAGAATTTGACCAATGGTCATGTATTTATCCCGCCAAACCTCATCTTTTTATGCATACTAATATTTTTGAGTATAAGTACAAATGATTTTGTTCCTTGCATTTGACCATTAACTGAAATCCCTAAATCAAGAGTCATTTGACCTTCCAAACCAATTCTAACAATGCACTTCTCGGAATAGTAAAAGAAATGGCATTGTCTGTTACAACTCATTAAAGCTTGATGAGCATCATTATGCTCTATAGAAGGAATCATGGAAGCCCCAATAAGAAAAATCTTGGAATAGACAACTACTTATAAGATGTATCTCTTCCCATGCAATGGTCACAAATTCTTGAGAAATTCTAATCGGAACATGTTTTTTGATACCCTTATGCAAAGTAAAAAAATTTTTTGTTGCTATTATATAATATCCATCTTGGTTTGAAGATAAATAAATCTACACCTTCTTTGATCTCTTAGATTATTCATAAAGCAGATTCATAATAGAATTACCAAAACTAAACTTCACATGAATAGCAAAATATCTTACAAGTCAAACATTGAATTCTTTGGATGGGTCAATTGGACAATACATCTAATGTAATATAGGTGGATATCTTGGATTTGAAAACTAGCCATTCATCTTGTCAATCCCCTAGGATGCAAAGAACTCCATTTTCATGCCTAAACAATTGGTGGTAATGAACTAATTTGATCCAAAACTTGAGATAAAGGATTTAAGCCAAAAAAAAGGATTCACAAGTAATTATTAATGAAGTTGAAGTTACCAAAATTTAGAGTTGGCATCCATTTATGCCTAATTGCTCAACATGTAGTTTCCTCAAACAACGTTTTCTAAGCAAGCAATGGCTAATCTAAATTGATCTATGTATTTGATTTGCTATAGAATGAATAATTCACTTTTCAAGTAATTTATATAATCAAGTGTACCCATATTTCATTCAAATTAAATGATATACATTCACCAATGGATCTCGTGTTAATAACAATGTATTATTTTGATACATATCAAGATTAAGTCTATAATTCAATCAACTAATCTATGTTAATTCTCGTCCTTATTTAATTTTTTTTTTTTTTTACTCTTGGCATAAGGATTTAAAAAATATAGACCCCCCGCCCCTTAAACATGAAAATTATTGATAAAACTTCAAAATGGCAATTTCATTTGATCCAATTCTTTTTTTTTTTCCTTTGCATTTGGGAAGAAGAAAAACAATTTAGGTAACAAACATTATCTAAAATTTCTCTGATATTTGAATCAATAATTGATGATATTTTTTAATTATAAACCCATATCCTAGTTTTTTTAATCAATTTTTAATTTTGTCCTTCCACCTAATCTAATATTATATTTTTTATATAAACAAATCCCTTTATAATCCAATTCTAAATGGTGCTTAATGAAGAACTTATTGTCAATCATTCCCAATGACCTCCAACTATCAATGTCAAAGTCGACCTAATAATGTTGCTTATTTTTTCTCACTTCTACTTCCACATCCACTTTCACTCAATCAATCTAACAATATGCTAAGTAATGCTCCTAAAACAGTGAATTTCTATGTTCCACTTCCACAAATGAAAACACCACTTTTCTTCCACGTACAACAAAATAACAAACCCTTAACTGTAGAAACTCTGGAATACATAGTGCAAAGTATTTGTTGTTTTAACATCTACCATATCAAAAACAACAACTGTTAACTTTAGTGGTGAAAAAACTATAACAAATTGTTGTGCAAAAAAATTAATATAAAAATCTTTTGAGTAGATATAATAAAGTTTCATAAACAAGAATTTTTCCTTTGAAATTGAGCAAGATTAACAGACATTTATAGTATGAGAGCAAATACCTCCAGGCATGACACCAGTTCCACCGGCAATACCTGCAGCTGTGTTTGCAACAAGATTTCCATACAAATTTGGAGTCACCTATGAAAAATGACCAAAAATGCAAAACATCAACATAAAATAATAAGTCAAAAACTCCTTTAAAATGACAGTTAAGGTTATAGACGTGGATATCATAAAGCATTTTACTGCATGAAGCTTAGATTTAACTCATGTTACAACTTGGCAAATAGCGAAGATGGAGCAAACTAGAGTAGACTTACCAAACGTGGAACTAACTTGAATATGAGATAGAAATTAATTCAACATCAAATGTCAAGGAACTCAAAATTAAAAACCAAACTGATGATCTTCAAATTTATTCTATACATAATAAAAATAAATGCTTGTTATAGGTGAATATCAAAGAAATTTAAGCATGTATATAAAAAAGAGAATAACAAAATATTTAAAAAGGATTTACCAAAAAAGTAGATGGAATAACATCGATAAACCAAAAGACAAATATACAGCTGCATATTAGCATTTTTATTTTTTAACCAGGCATCATGCCATGTCTTCATTTACAATGACAGACTTTTCATCCTATCCTCCTTTCAGACACTTACCTTTCCTATTGACCATCACACACTCCAATGGCAATATAATGTAGAACCTTCAAATTAGTTTTAGCACTTATTTTTGAGAACCACAATAACTAAGTCATGGATCTTAATAAAAATTTGTCATTGGATAAGAGAACAAGATATCAATTGATTCATGAAACTAACTCCAATTAAAGAAACTAAAGCTTAGTCAATGTTGTTATTTTGAATTTAATTTTGCAAACTAGGGGTTATTTTGCATTAGAGTTAAAAAAAATTTTCATAATTTGACTACTTCAAGGCTATGCTGATCGACAGTTTTGTGCTTATTATAATCATGGATGAACAAAACAAATTTCAAAATTATTTTCTTCGATAAGATTTGTTGCTGGGAGTAAAATTCTAAGTTGCCAGCCGATCTGATGCTTGGTAATGTGATCTTAACTTTGTTAAATTTATCTCAATTTAAATGAATAATTTCTTCCAAAATAAAATTCTTCCTTGTTCTATGTCTCTAATTAATTCCCACTATAATACATCCTCAGTAGAGGTAATAAGAAATTCAGATAATTAAAAAAAATACGAGAGATGGAACTTCAAAAATCATATGCACAAATTTAACATCTGTTGTAATACACTCAAGACATTTATCATTCATCATATCTATTTACATACATTAAACATAACTTACTCCATTGAATATAACCTCATCCTGTTGCATCATTCATATCCCATCATATCATCATTTGTTATATAAGTTAGCTTCACTCTCATAAAGTTATCATCACTATTTACTGAACAAGGAACTTCTGTCTTATCTCAATTGTATCGCACCAAGTCAACCTTCCCTTTTGCTGCTCACGCACATTAACCCATCCAAGAGATAATGCCCAAAGTCGTAGGCATTCAGAATCAAACACAGTAATTAACTGCAAACAAATATTTTATTCTGTATTCAGTTAAAGATTATTTTTATTCATTCCCTAAGCACAATGTTTGATTTTAAACAGACTTCGCATTTCTATTGAATGGTGGCTGGACATAGTTTAAAGTAATCATACAAAACCGACAGCAGACAAAGATTAGCAAATTACTAACACAACCACTTTCAGCTTAACTTCATCTGAAAATTAACAAGAAATTTCAAGAGAGAATGTTGTTTCAAGCCTTGGTACATCTCCAAGCCTGTAAGACCCAACTGCACTACTAACCAGAATAATCTTATTTACACATTCATCTAACTATTTTGACGCACCAAGCCATGCAAATTTTCATCATTTCCCATTTAAATGCCCACCCCAGTTTCAGTTAAACCTTTATGTAAGATCTAATCAATTATTCATAAGTATTGGTTCCTAGTCACCTACCAAATCAGGAACAACGTGGACCAATAAAATAATGAGAACTGCCCATAACTAAATTATATAAGCTTGTAAAATAAATTGTATTGGAGAAATAGTTGGTAGTATTAAAACTGAGAGTTATGGCTCATACCATGACATCAAATTGCTCAGGCTTCGAAACAAGTTGCATGCAACAATTGTCAACAATTATCTCGTTATATTTAATTCCTGGGTACTTTGTAGAAACCTCACGGCAAGATTCTAAAAACAGGCCATCTGCAAGCTTCATGATGTTGGCCTTATGCACAGCTGTAACCTTTTTTCTGTTGTTAAGGTATGCATATTCAAAAGCATACTTTGCAATGCGCTCTGAACAGAACTTTGTCATGACCTAGAAAGTCATGTGAAAAACATTAAAAACATAAAATAAATGAACTTCTACCAAGAAAGAAAATAGAATTCGGCAGTTAAATTTATTTATTAGAGAATCCTACATATTGAATGCCATTAAAAGAATGTCTAAGTTATCAGAATTCAATTCTGCTTTAAGTGCATAATTTCCCTAGGCTTCTGTCGACTGAAATCCCAAAAACCCATGATCCCAAGGTTACGGTGGATAGGGCCTAAAAAATACTCCAGGCATACGTTATCAACATAAACGGCAGGAAAAGTAACCCCAAAAAATGTGGTTTCATTGGTTGTTCACTCCATCAAAGTATAGAACAAACTACAATAAAGTATCGCACTTGGTAACGCAATTTGAAAGCAGCAGGACCACTAGCTTGAGAAAATATTTTGCTAACTTTAACAGACTACAAAATGTAGGTGTTCCCAAAAATAACACAATGCTTTGTTTGCATAAAATTTATGCCAGCAACTTTTACCTCAATCATCTGATCTCACTAAGGTTGGACAGTAAATAAACAGGAGGGGGCGGAAAAGAGAAGGGATGTTAGGGAATAAGGGTGAAATGCAATCTAGTTTAAACATGCTTGCCACATGCTCATTGCTTATGATACAATACAAGTACATAAAAACGTTCCTGTTTGCTTTCATGGTCACGTGCAGCATCCATGCTCTTAAAGCCAATCAAAGGTACAAAGGTTACATACCCACTAAAGAAATCCCAGACCTCCATCACTTCAAGTTTAGTAATATTTAGAAGGTTGCAGGTATCGCAAGTATCAAAATAACCTTACATTGAACATAAGCTAAATTTTACAAATTACGTTCCATATATGTATATATATGCCATAACGTTTACTTGAATTAATAACCAATTTATTATCAAGAAGAGAATGTACTTACTTTCAATAATTAAGCATGGTATTTTGACGGCAGATAGATACCACTCTATTTATAACTGAATATTGTATATCAAAATCATGAGTGCTCCAATACTCTCTATATATAACTGTAAACTTAGATTACAATATATAAATAATGGAACTGTATATCCATGTCAGACAAAGTTTATATATTTAAGACTTCATAGAAAACTGAATATATATTTTATTATTGCAAGAATAAAGTTTGAATACTTCTACATAAGCACACACACAGCTTCATATGCATATACTACACTATAAATATATAGAAAGTGCACACTATGTGAGTTCTCAGTAATATTTATGTTGCCTACATATGAGTTTCATTTTTCTTGGTTGGCATACAAGAGAAAATCTCCCCTCCAATGTGCTTTTTCTGTTCCAATTCTACAGTTGCTTTGCCCAAATAACCATTATCACCAAACCTATACTGTATAGGGTATCCCAAAACCCATCAAAGCATTATCATGTTTGTGTAAAAAAGGTCCAAAGCTCACAGGTGGATAAGCCATCTTATAGACTAAACTATGGAATTCTATGTTTTCATTTGGTAAAGTTGCATATGTTGAATTAACAAAGTAGTATTTCATTGCTCAAAAATTCCATCACTACTTCCAAATAAATATTAGACACGGGTGATAAAAATGTGCTAGAATAAAAAATAAAGTAATAGTTGTTCAAAACTTGCATGAATCTTACTTGAACCAAATTATATTGAGTCATTAGCCAAGCATTTCAACTCAAACCTCAATTCAATTCTAATTTCCTAACTCAATTCATATTTTATTTAAGTTGACTTGATTATAATACAAATACACATATTTATACACACATAAGGTTCTAACAAACAAACACAATAAATATCAGTCATCTGTAACCCTAGAAAAAACTTAATTCAAATCTTCGATCCAATGATTATTTTTCCTATTTTTTCCACTGTTCGATCAAGTCCAATGGTGGAAAATCAATCTTGACTCCCCTATATTGAGCTTTTAAATAATAAATGGATGGTCAAGATTAGAAACTAAATCTTACGTCCATATAAAATCTTTCAAGTCAAAAAACTCACAGCACCTCTCTACCCTTTCTTTCCATCATCCATCCTCCAAACATTTTTTTTTATATCCATCTCCATTTCTTGGCTTCTACAATTGCATAGCTCCATGGATGCTATGGTTTTGCTAATGCTCCCTTTTCTTGCAACCCATCCCTTCTTTGGCTTAAAGATTCCAATGGTCATAAGCTAATTGTGTTTGCGTATTTCTATTTCTTGTAAGTGCTCATGGTTTTGTACTTTTTTCTCTTATAATATATTTCTTTTCCTTTTTCTACTATATATTCTTTTTGTTATTACAAGTTTGTCAACATGATCTACTCTATTATTATGCTATTAGTTAATCTACATTCCTCACCACTTAATCTCATCCATTTGCATGCTACATGATTTGATGCTATTCGCCCATCTCCAACATGGCAGCAATCCTCCATACTGTCCCGAGGTATCTTCAGCCCAATTCTACTCCATTACCCCTTTGATTACCTCTCATCTCAAAGCACCCAACTAGGAATCATTCTATCGCAAAACCAGAATAAACCAAAGCATTCTAGCTTAGCCAAGTAGACCAAAACTTCCCTCTTATGTGAGATTAGTCTTTTGCCAAATTTGCCCAAACATAACCATGGAATATGTCATCTTAATCTCATTATTGTTCCTAAATTCTCTACATTTGAAGCATTCAAACCGTCAAACCATTATCACCAATTGTTATCGTATCCAAACATTAAATGCTCATTTAATGCCCTGAAATCCCAACCAAACAATAAATTAGGCACATAAATTACCCAATCATAGACTATCGTTTGGCATCTCACCTATGTAATGGACCTTTATAGTTCACTATAAAAATCCATTACCTATTACAAGAATATCACTTGAAGGGCTCAATTTTCTTTCTTCTTCCATCCGTCTTCCTCTGTCTAGTTGAATTTCAAATCCTTTGCCTTTCATCTACTAAACCCCTAGTTTTGAAGCCTAGTTAAAATTTGTTAAATATCCTTGAAATGTCGAAGCCCCAATTTTCTTGCACTTCATCAAGAAATGGTGAAAACTTTTGGCCATCAAGGTTACAACATGCACTCTTATCAAAGTTTTCCAAATTACCATGTTCTTTTTTGAAGTATTTTGCAAAATATGTCAAATCCTTTCCCTCTATCCTTTGATTAAAAAATCCATATATCGCTACATTTCTATGCACTTATGTAAGAATAGCATCTACACATGCATCAATAGTACTTTCTGATGTAACCTATATGTATATTCGAATGCTATAAACGTGTTTCAAAAGCACTTCTTGATTTGTCATTCTTTTATTTTAAAATTTTTGTTTTACATGCAAGTGAGTCTTCTTCTTTCATTTGTATTATTAACTTATTCAAAGTAATTGTTCTTAATCCAAAGATTTTAAGACTTACCTATTAAAGAACTTTAGCATCAATAGAAGAAGTCATATGCTTAAATAATGAGTTCTAAATGGTATTTAGTTTACTTTATTAACTTTTAGACATAAATATTCAATTGATATTTTAGTCTATAATAAGACTTAGATTTAACTATGAATATTATTTTTTGCCTATATTTTTACATATTCTTAGCTTATGTTTAGCATTTCCTAACTAGTTTTTGTTTATGCTTCTCATTTTATTTGATAGCTTATTGCCAATGATGAGGTTCTTTCCTATTGCCAAATTAAAAAAAAATCAAACAACCCATATTTGAAGAGAAGGCTCAAATCTTTTTTATTTGAGCTATTTTTTTTTAATTCATTCACATTATTAAAGGATGAATAATGAGTTTGATATCCAGGATTACTGAAGCAATGACTAATCTATTGCTCTTTTTTTTCATTTTCTGAGGAGCAGTTTTGAACTTATTAGTCTGATTTCCTTTTTGCTCATCAAATAGCAGGCATTTGTTTCCTATATCATTAGCAGCTGCATCAAAATTTTATTAGAGATGGCATTTAGTTTTAAATGGTGATGTTATCCTCAATGCTTTGGCCTAAATGATGATACTGCACTATTCTTTGGACTTGTAATTCTAGTATTGTATAATACAAGTTTTTTTTTAAGTCTTATGCATTTTCCATTACAGAGAATAGATATTGTACTTAATATTAAATGAGGCAAGCTTCACTCTTAGCAAATTTTTTTTTTTTTGTATTGACTGTTTAATGCTTGTAATAAAAAGAGATATTACTTGGTCTAGAACATGAAACAGTTGTTTAACAATAGATATAATGCTTTTTTTAACCTTCAATGTGATCTTTTTATTCAAGGGATTTGTCACTTCCAATTAATGTGAATACTTAATATTAATTGCTCCCAAAAAAAAAAAAAAAGTTGTGATCAAAGGGTACACAATTTAGGTACAAGGGTTAAGGTCAGAGTTTGGAGAAATATCAGATCAACATTCCCTGCTTCCATCATTTTGAGACCATTTAGGATGGCTATTAGCATTTAGTTGTCAAGAAGCCTAGGCCACAATATGAAAGGTTTCTTGTTAGAAGCCTAGGTCCCTTCATCTGACAAACCTGTCCAAGGAACTAATTTGGTGATTTGGATAAGTTAGTCATGTCCTAATAAGGATTTAAGACAATATTGTTTGAGACTGTTCTGTAATATATAATGATAATTAATATATTCTATTATGGTCAAACAATATATATTTATATGATTGGTCATCCTATCAATGTATACAAGATGTTAATGATAGGTAGTATTATCAAACGTGCTCATGGGATTATATAAGAACGATTTAATTATTTTAACTTTTCAATTTTAGCACAACTCATATCTTAAAAAGATCTTGATGGGATGGGCTTATCAATTTGGTAAAAGCAATTTAGCTTGAGTCTAAAATTGAGTCTAACATAAAATTTTTGTTCTACAACAATGTTTGGGCTTAATTTGGGTATAAGGCCCATGTTAATGGATAGATTTAACATGCGAATATAACCTATGCCATAATAGGAATCAATTCAATTATTTGGCCAAAACCAATAGATTTTGGTCTAGTGTGACAATATGGATAACATTAAGTTTTGGATCTGATTTGGTTTTAGGTTTGATGTGACAATTTGAGTCACATCAAGGTTTGGATTCATTTTAGGAATTTAGTCCAAGCTAAAATTTAGATTTGATGAAGTAGAACCCATGCCAAAACTTACAATTTGTTAAGAAAATTGGTCTAAGCTAGTAAGTATATCTGATGTCTAAATATGTGCAAACACAATTTGCACGACGAATTGGATTCAATTAGGAAATTGGGCTCAAGTAAGAATTTTAGATTGGTGTGATAATTTGGCACAAATCAAAATTTGAGAATATTGTAGGATTTTGCCCACATCATGGTTTAAATTTAATTGGGGAATTTGGCTATCACAAAAAAATGTTAGAATCTAGTTTGCGGATTCAGCTCAAGCAAATGTGACAATTTGGTCCAAGTTATAAACATGATTTTGGTTTGAAAATTTGACCCACTTCAGTGTTTAGAACTGGTTTGGAAATTCAAAACATAATAGTTGATAGAATTCAAGTTAGGAATTTAACCCATGCCTAATTGGTAGTTTTATAAGATTTGGCTCAATTTAATGCAAATATATAAATGAAGTATATGCTCCCTCCCATATTAGTAATTCTATAAGATTTCATCATGTTTGGTTTTCACATGTAGTTAGAGCATGTGTTCTTATATTGATTAGTAATTTCATGAGAATCCATCGATTTAGTTTGCAAGTACAATTTGGATATATGTTACCTTGGTAGATTTATGAGATTAATCCAATTAACTTGCACGTGTGTTTTGGACATATGTTCCTTCACTTTGTAGAGTTATAAGATTATGTACACTAGAGTAATTTGGGAGTTTAGTGTCTACAATGGCAATTTGGATTTGCAAGGTCATTAGGGCATATGAAAGCATGAGATAGTAGTAAGACAACCAAAAATTTTTGTAGTCAACTAAGGCAATTTTGGTAGTTTAGAATTGACAACTTGAGGATATTTTGAAGTTGAGTAATTTTAAATTTTTTTTAGTTTTTTAAAACATGTTCATTGGCCTATCTCAAATCACGACTAGAATGCAACCCAAAATAGAGCTTATCCAATGACAGTTTAGGAAGGCTTATTCATAGGCCTCACAACTAAAGGATGCTTTAATAATTTGATAACAAAAAAGGGCATTTTTATAATTTTTGAAAGACTTAGAGGTTAAAAAAGGTGACCATCAACTCTATGTATCGTCGAAGTCACCTTTGGAGTTTTAGGGATACCTTGGATACTTATAATATAGGAAGAGTATTTTGATGAATATTATACTTGAGGGTACTTTAATAATTTGAAAGAGTTAAAAGGCCCAAAAGTCATCCAAATAGACATTTAAGGCCCATGGTCAACTCTAAAATGTTTACCAACGATTTGGCTCAATTTTTAAAAAGTGAACCATAGCTTTGCATCTCTGGAAACTTTAGGGATTTTAGAAACCAATTAGATACTTTTAACATGTGAGAGGTATTTTGGTAATTATGAACCACGAAGGCATTAAAATGCCAAATGGGGGGTCTAACATGGCCTTTAAGACTCTTGACCAATTCAAGAAAGTTTGACAATGATTTGATTTGATTTGTTCATTATATTATCCAAATGCAATTTCTAAGTAGTCTTTTTTTAAAACATATATTAGTTAAACAACTTTTTCGAAGTTTAGAAGTTAGTTTAATTAAATCTTTCTCATTTTTTTCTTTCACTTCTTTAATCCTTTTACGTATTTTTTAATATTTAGTTTATTTTTTCTTCATTCAAATAGTATGTTAAGTGATACCATGCGCGTGCTTGAGTCAAAACACTACTATTGTCAGTACGTACCAATTAAAGATTCGGACAATTTGATGAGGCAAACCATAGGTAAATTATGCTAAACCATACCTTACAGTCTTCTAAGGCTTTCCATAAGCTACATTTGGAGGAACCATACGTTAAAACCTTCAAAACACCCAAAACATCAATTAAGATAGCACATTTGAAAAATCATATAAATCCTCAAAAACTTTTCCCATTTTGCAAATTTATACATTACTAAATTCATCAACTAAACTCACATAAATAATATAACATAAAAAAGCTAACTGGAGATAACCATCCAATGATTAAAGATGAAGTAGCTAATTAGCCATGAGGAACCTAGAATGACCAAATCAAAACCATGAATAAGAACCTTCATGACTCAAGTTAACTTCATTCTTTTCCTCTAAAAAAATAACTAATCCTCAATTATTTACCATCACAAAAGGAAGAACTATCAATATAAAGCTCTACAAATAATGAAAATATTATCCTACTACTCAAATGACATGACAAATAATAAGGCCACCAAAATTAATAATGCATTCATGCTATGATAAATATAATATAACCTAAGCTTGAAGCAACAAGCAAGCTAAATAACAACACTGAAAAAACACAAATATTTTCATGGGCAGTCAGACATATAAGAACTAGTGAATCCAAAATACTTGTCACAATCCATATAAAATTTTCCTTGGTGTAGCAACAAATGGATCAAGTATCACTAAGGATGCATAACAATCCATGGAAAAACTTTAAGCTAAAAACAATTTAGAGTAGCAGAGGGATCACTCCTGATGCATTGATAATGTTGTTTCAACCCAAAAGGAGCACAACAAACAAAAAATTAAATCTAGAAAATTGTATGTTATAATCTAGAGAAGCATTGTTGTTTGTTCGTAAAGTATGGTCCAATGTTGGCCACCTTTAGGTATGTTATATTGCATAAGCTCTACGGATAGACATTTTTTTTGTTGTTGCATAACAACACTTATGAAGGGTATAATAAGATTCATATATCTTACAATCTTTGTAAAATATTGGCCGTATTTTGCTTTGATGATTTCAATTCAATTGGGCAGGCAAACCTATAACTGAAGAAATAAATATCAAATTTTGTTTGACCAATTAGATATCGATAGATCTATGAGGAAGACGCCAATAGCTAGGCTTTTCTATGGTTTTGCAAACAAAGGGGCTAATATGGGGTGATGCTTAACAAGGGTTTTTGCTGAAGTATAAGGATGTGAAGGGCATCGAAAGCTTGGAGTCACAAATAGAAATTAAAGAATACAAAAAAACATGGATGCAAAACGCTTGAAAGATTATAATACATGCAAAACAAAATAAAGAGATTTAAAGATGTAAAATAATAGATTAAAAGTTATAAAAAAAAACAAAGGAATAGAATGACAACATTATTTACTTATGTTATTTTTTCCAATTTCAAGGCTCAAGAATATGAATTATGAAAGAAACATAAAGGCCATCAAGTTAACAACATAAACATCAAAAAGCACACAACATTTACATAAAGCAAAGATACAAATATCATCGATGCATTAAGTCACATACAAAAATAGCTTTGACACAAAGATAACATAGGCAAGGTGCCAAATATAAAAGATAGTTCTAATAAGAAGGTAACATACAAAGATTATGAGTTATGTATTGATGGTAGTTTGGTTTTGCATAGATAAGTCTCAATCATCTTCATTAGAAAGATCAAACAATAACTCAATACGATGCACTAAGCAAAGCTAATCTTTCAAAATAATGAAAAGAATTCAATAGATTATATGAAAAAAACCAAAAGATTAGGCAGCACCAATCATCTTTCATATACATTTTCATTTACCAAGTGAAATTGGTTTACAACAATAGTTTTCAATTATGTGGCTATCATATAATAATAAATATACATACTAGCCCAATTAAAACAGACATCATCATCATCATAGTAATAATCAAATACAAGACATGTAAAAACTATCAAATTAAGCAAACAAAAATTAGTATATGTCAAAAATATTTGGTTAAGTGCAAACAAAGAAAATCAAATCTATATACAAGCTTATGATAATCACATCCATCCATAAGGGAAACAAATGCACATAAATTGTCATAGCCAATACCATAAAAGTTTTTTTCTTCGTGAATCATTCACAAAACTAAGTTGATTTTATCATTTATCTTAATTTCAATTGCATGATAGAGCATGTAAATAACATCATCTTGAGCTATTAGCAGTATTAGCAAATAGATTCTTACATAATTCAAAAAGGTATATGTGAACCCCTCACTAAAATTAAATGCTCTTTATTACAAAAGGAATTTTTGGTGTTGCTAAAATTAAATGCTCTTTATTGCTTTTCCCAATTGTTCATATAAATGGCATATTCTTTGAAGCTTGGAAGCACAAAGATTTAACATCTAAAAATGAGTGAAAAAATTCCAAAGCATGGGTGAGAGAGAAAAGCAATAATACCCATCTCTTTTGCAAAGTCTATGAACAAAATGAAATTTTCTCTCCCTTCCCAAAAACCCTATGTTTTCCGATAATCTCGTGTTCTCCCACACACACCCTCAAACACTGAACTCTTCATCCCTCTTAACTTGAAAATAAGAAAGGGGTTATCGTTATCATCGTTGCCACAAAAGACAAATGCAATCTCTATTTATCCTTCCTCATAAAGCTTCCTCCTTACTTTCCTATCCTTTTCTTCTCAACCCTTGAAATTTGGCACTTTCATTGATGCCATAAATTTACACCCCTTTTCAATTATTATCTTCCTCAACAAGGAGTGCCAATCACATAATTTCTATCTATTCTTGCCTTATTTTTCTTCTTGCTACTTATTTCCTTGCACTTAGCATATAATTTCTCTAGCCTTCCATTTCTTCATGCATGTACTTTGCACTATTCTCTTGTGTGATCCAGTTCTTGCAATCCATCCTCTTCACAATAATTATCAACATTTTAATGTTCCTTTTTGCTTTGCTTAATCAATTTACTTGATTAATGGACATAACCTTGCCTTCCTTTTTATTTTCACTATTTACCATTCTTATAAGCTAGAGTATTATATAGTTTGTCCCATGTAGTAATCAAACTCAAAAGGTTAATAATCCTAACAAATGATGAATTTCTTCTTTGTTTAAGGAAACTAAATAGAAAGTACTCCTCTATAAAAAAACTTCGTCTAGAGAATAAAATATTATTATGTCCTAAGAAATCAAAACCAAATGGTGTTTCTTTGGTTGATATTTTAATTGGCATTCAATTAATTATGGATGAGAGTTCCAAATTGTTGTAGATTTCTACACCTTCCAACATTATTGTTGAGCATGGTTATTCAAATTGAGCAAATTTATTCATAATAAGGAAATCAATTAAATTTATTAATACTTCGGCTTGATTTATGTATATATGTTGTTAATGAGTATTTTCCATTTTGTGATAGTGTAGAGCTTAGACATCAAACTAGTATCATCATTACATTAGTTGTTGCATAATTTTGATGTCAATCTTTAATACATATTTATTAATTGGTTATTCAAGCTTCTTATATATTAAGTGATAAAATTTTTTATCATGTTGGATGGATATATGTATATATAGGCATGACTGCATGAAAATGATTATAAGATCAATAGAACCCTATTAATTATATGTTTAGCTAGGCTAATTCATAACCGCGTAGCGAGGATCAGATTGCACAGTTTTGGCAACAAGTAGTTGGATTTATTTAAGACAAGAATATCTACAAATACAAACTTTATAACATCACAAGAATGATTTGACAAGAAGATGGTGAGGAATATCATTAAGCTGGTACTCATATTGTATGGATGCTTAATGAAGAGTGGATATCATTCTCATTATTCATTTGATACCACGAACAATCTATGCTGCACTTTGTCATCAATTTTGGCACATTCATGATTATTATTGCAAATACAAAATATCATTTATGATGACAAGATCATGTAACAGTTGTTAAAAGTTAAATCATGCCATTCATACCCATTTATTATGTGGTTTTCATGCCTTAGTCCTTATTGTTCATGCTTTAACAAAGTCAGCTAATAGTGTTTTATTTTGCCAATAGACTTGTAGCGGGATGGATATTAGAATATTTTATCGTACATTAAAAAAATTACTTTTATTTGAGCTTGAAATGCAAAAAATGTTGCTTTTAGTTTTAGCTTATTTTATGTTTGAATTGTAATTGCCATGAATATAGACTGCTTCCTTTAACTTCTAGCTAATAATTACATCTATTCTATTATTACATAAACCATATACCTTAGCCTTGACTTTGACTACATAACTGAGTTAAGATTGATCAGTTCATTACACTTCACAATGCCTGGATAACCCACCTTCTAGGACACAGGATGTGACAAATGAAATCTGTGTCAGGAAACACGTCCGATTGGTGCATGTGCACCACAACTTCCTAAAGCAGCAAGTCATATCACATTCAAAACATTCTTCAAAAAAAAAAAATCACACCAAACACTCTATAAGGTTCATTGTAAGTTAAACCACCTTGAATCAAGCTCAACAACACAACGAAACAAAGTTGATGCCCAAGACAAGTTTCAATGCCAATTAAAAGAACAAAATTTGGAAATTCAAATGCTGACTTCACTGATCAAACCCACAGCATAGGTGACATACTCAATCCAGTAGGACTAAGAGCAGAAAAGATGTACCTTTAGGCTCTCTACAACTCCTGGAACGACCTCATGCTCAAGCCCAGAATATTCCCCCTCTGTGTTCTCCCTAACAACGACTATGTCAACGTTCTCGTGCCTAGTGGGCAATCCGGGGAGATTAAAGCAATTAACAAGCGAAGCATAGAGATCAAGCTCCTTCCTAAGCTGCACGTTAAGCGAGCTCACACCACCGCCCACGGGCGTTGCAAGACCCCCTTTGAGGCAAACCTTGTTCCTTCGAATTGAATCGATAACCTCCTGCGGCACCGTTGTCATGTCACCGTGAACCTCATATGTCTCGAAGTACACCGGCGCGTGCATCGCCTCCATGACCTGCTGCACGGCGCCAGTAACCAAGGGACCAATTCCATCGCCTGGGATCAGCGTCACCGCCCTTGGCGAACCGTCCCCTGGGCGGGGCATGTAAGTCACGGACCGACGGTTCTCGGTGAACCCTAATCCTCGCCAAGAAGAAGATGGGCCATTAGCATCTCGGAGGATGTGCCGGAGACGAGAAACAGATCTAAATGCCATTTGCCTAGGAGCTTTGCTACGGAAAACACGGCGAAGAGGTTTCAGGACGGATCGCCGTGGAAGATGAACAAGATTTGCCTCTTGAAAATGAAGCACCGTCGGTCTACGATGTGGTAAATTTTAAAAAAAATAAATAAATAAAAAATAGTTTATTTAAGAAAATAACTATTACTATTTTTTGTAATTAAAAAAACTGTAAAATAAATTTAAAAATATATTTTATATCAAAATTTCATAAAATTTTATATTTTCTAGATTAAAGAGAAAAAAAACTCTTTTGAGAACTCGTCATATATGTCCTAAATCAAATCATTTTACTGAAGATATTTGTTTAAATTTAAAAATTGGTCTTTTTATCGTTTTTTATTGCGATTTTATTTTACTTTTGCCAGAAATAAAAATTACTTCCTAATTCTAAATCAATATCTTTAATAAGTTAGATTCTACAATAAAACCTCTTATTAGATTGAATAATTAAATAATCATTTAGGAGAAACATTTTTTTTCATTTGCAACATTCATCTAGTATTATTATCATTTAAACATTGTTATGAAGTTTATGAACAAAAATATTGATTTTGATTTTAAAATATCTTTTTTCTCTTTTTTTTAAGTATAAAAAATCATTCTTTATTTTCAAAAGAAGTAAAAAAAATATTTTTATTTCAAAAATAATATTTTTTGTAATTTAGTTGAACTCTAATAATAGTTTTATAAAAAGATGTTGAGATTATATAACAATTTAGTTATTATAAGATTATTTACTTAGCAGTTGTTTGATTGTTTGAGATCATTATTATTGTTAGCCATTTTTTGGCAATAACAAAAAATCATTTATTTTGTATATATAATCTCCTCTATCTTTATCAATTTATTCAATCCAATTTTTAACAACTCCTTACACTAAAATCTAGAAAGGAAACATACTATAATGAAACAACAGAACTCTACTATCGAGTCCTCAATTGAATTGACAATGTCAAAGCGAAGGACCATATGTGTGTCTACTAGAGATTACAAAAGATCAATTATGTAGTCAAGCATGTTTTGATACAAAACTATGATCGCATCTTGCTACACATGTTATGTGATGAGCATAAATTTTCTAATAACCAAGTATTGATGAGATTTTTTTTGGGAAGGCCTAAGTTCGACTATAAGAGGAGATTATTAACATGTTTGCAAGCTATATATAAAGGATCTAACATTTTTTTACCCTATTTGATTTTAGATTTTTAAATTTTATTTTTTTAAACTACACTTTTACTATACCCTTTTTTTATAAAAACTTCTTTTTAATTTACAAAAACTCTTTTTTAAAATGCTTATTTTCAAACTTTATTTCTAAATTCATTACGTATTCATTTGTGAATAGAGTTTATATGATTAGATCCATAAATTATTAGAATAAGGATATCTTACTTCCTATAAATAATGAATAATTGATAGCCAAACCAATACATGTCTAGACCAAAGTTGAAAATATTCTTCATCATATCTATTATAACATTATCAGAATTTGCACAATTAAGGAAATTTTGGAAAAATAACTTAGTATGATAAGGTTTAATTCTAAATCACTTGACTTATTATCAACTCTTATTTTGAAGATAATATTTCCAAAAAATGTAATTTTAAAATAAATGCAAAGAATGATAAGTGCTCATATTAGATTAGGCCTCCAACTGCTTACATTCACTCAATTATTTGAGTCAATAAAACAGTAAACATTATACGAAGAATGTAATAAAATAACTCTTAATAAATAGAAAATTCCCTCTCAAAGTATGCATAAGGATTCTTATTACCTCCATTAATGTCAACATTTGAATATGACCCTACTCTTAGGGATGTATGGGTCTCTGAGGTTATAAATGCTTAATGACCAGGGCAACTTGTTATCAACATCATTAAAATCATTAATGGAAGGATTAGAGAGCACAATATCATATTGGCTAAACTTTGTATATTGTCTACACCACATGGCCCCCTTATAAGTTAATAGTTTTTAAGTCAAAGAAACTTGAACATCCTTATCATTGTGCAATAATTTGGTCCTTATAGATCATTCACAATGTCAAATTATTTCTTTTAGCATAATCTTAGATAAACTATGAGATGGAAGTGCAAAAGTTAAGTATAAAAAGTCATGATCATATAAGACAAAAGTAAAATAAGTTGATAAAATTAATAATGCATAACAAAAAAAAGTGAAACAATAAAGTTATGCTCACCAATGACACAAAAGAATATATACTAATGATATTATGCTCAGATCAAGGAGGGTGAGAATCAATTATTCTATTAAAAAATTTTTATTTCCAAAATACTAAAATTTTTAGTACTTTAAAAATTTTAATAGAGAAATTAAATTATTAAAATATAAAACCATTTGATAATGATAAAAATTATTGTTGTAATAATGAAATACATAAGCATAATAGACAGTTGAGAAAGAAAAGGAGAAGTGACTACTCATGAGGATACAAGGCCAACATGAAACAAAGATTGATCTCTTGCTCGCTTATCCTAATTTTCATCCATACCAACAACCTTCATCTTCCTTGATGACTTCCTCTTATCCTTAATAGATTCCCCTATATCTCTTAATATCCTTCATCTCTTTCTCTTTAGTATTAAAGCCCCACTTAATTTATTCACAAAATTTATTAGAATAAGTAATTAAGAATAAGTAAATATAATTTATGAGGACACTTTTATAGACATAAATAGGGATCTGACTATGAGACAAACTAAACTATTTTAAAATAAACTTCTTATAAAATAATAATTCAAACTAAAATTATTATATAATATCTAAACAAAAGGTGTACATATACCAAAATATGTTCAATAGATAATACATTATCATATGATACAAATAAAACATTTATAGATTTCAAAAAACTATAATGTAGTGTTACAATATAAAATATAAACAATAATAAAACATCCAACTTTATCTATCATATCATTTAATAAATATAATCATCTATAATATCAAAATTCTCAACTCTATGTAATAGGTGAATGACTTGTGTTTGTGTAAGATTTTATAGAGCCCAAAAAACAAATTATTATAGTAATAAAATATAATAACATGATGTAAGTATGATGGGATGATTTTATATGTTTATTAACTTATCTTAGAATTTTTATGTATTTTATTCTTTTATAGTCATGTCTTTTTTTTTTATTATTATCCTTTGAATTTAATAATATCCACATTTATTTTCAAATGACCACTACTCGTATGCATAAATAAGTCAACATCATAAAGATATAACTTTCAGACTTATAGCTAGTGACCTTAGTGGCTATCAATATATAAGGGTATGACTTTTAAACCTATACTCAATCACTTTACATTAAATATTTATGACTATCAAATGAGATCATATAATAATGTTAATGTCCAATTAGATATAACCTCTATGTCTATAATTTAGCTACTTTATTATCATAAAAGTTAAAAATAATATTTCAAGAAAGCTCATTTCCATTATTATTTTTATATTTTACAAATTATAAACTTGTTCAATGTATCATGTCATAAATCAAAGTAATATGTTATTTTCTTCTAATGTAAACAAACTCCTACATTATTTACATAATTTTGGTATGTACATTCGTTATCATATAAATATGTAAATAAAATATTCACTATAATGTAAAGAAAAACAACATATAAAAACATCTTAATTAAGAAATATATCATATATTAATTTATTATTAAATTTATATCATAATTATAATATTTATGTATCTCAAATTAACCTAAAGATGCCTTATTTAATTGCCTTATCTTCTTGATTTCCAACAAATCTTGCACCAAAGCAACAATTACTTATTTTTCATTATTACCTTGCTTAATGGATAATAGTCCATGCACATCCTCAAAAAATTATCTTACTTTCTTTCAAACAATTTTGGGCACCAAATGGAGCTTTAGATAGTTAATTGAAGCTAACTTCTAACAAGTTATTTAGTTGTTTGCACAATTCTAATAACTCCAATGGAGACATTCAATATAGTGGATGTGCAAGAGAATAACACCAAGTAGCAGCTTAATTTTGTGATCGATCTTCAATCTTAGAGGTAGATTTTTAGGAAACACCAAAAGCATTAAATCTATAAATTCCTTAGGAGTTTAAGCAACTATATTAGGTACCTAACTTACTCGATCCATCTTGATCCATGTTGATCTTAATTAAGGCAATAAGGACGGTATCCTTGCTAGTTTTCAACCCCTTTTCTAGTCACTTTAACAAAATTTATTCTACTTTTCTCTTTCTTTTAGTTGTCTTCTTCCTATATGAATGGTAGTAATGATTAAAGCGAGTTGTCTCTTGCATCACCATAATCCCATTAAGGTGAGGCATTAAGGTTATTTTAAACTTCTTGCAAAAGTATACTCCTATGATTAAATCAAAATCATCCAAAGGAATGACCAACATATTGGAATTTTCCATCCAACCTCCAAACATTAGTGGTACTCTATAAGCTGTTCCAATTGTAGCTTAAACCTTTGGATTCATTATTTTTAAAAAACTGGAACACTTGCTCACCTGTAACCTAAATTTCTAAACAAGCCTTATAACCAGAAATATGTGTAGTACTCATATCCACCATTGTCACTATCTCTTAGTTGTTCATCTTTATTATGACATCAATCAAGAAAGAATATGTAGCAATCGTGTCACTACTTGTGCTCAACATTTTGATTGAAGCAGCTATTAAAGAATTGAGTAATTATAAAAGATTAGCATGTGTAGCAACTTCTCTATTGGAATCTTCATTAGTTTTCTCAACCATGAGGGTATTAAGCTTCTCATGCTTGGGGTAATCTCTAGCATTATGAGGTCTATTACACAAGAAACAATCTTGTGTACCTTAGAAGATAAATGACTCTTGTTTTTGCCTGCCTTTATCATTCTTCTCGACCGACCCTAGCTTAATGGCAAATAGATATACATTTTTGTAAAGAAATACAATATTTAAGTAACTTATGCGTGATCATTTGCAACATTATAATAAGTATGAGAGCAAATCATGAAAAATACCATAATTATCAAGTGAAATTTTGATCACATTTATTTTTATAGCTTTCTTTTTTTTTTACCTTTTTATCATTTTCGGGATTGACTTAAGAAAAAATCATTTTTATAAACAAATTATTCATGTTTAAAAATCATCATTCTAATTTAAACGAACCAAATAATTAATTATTTTATCTTATTTCCAAAATATGCTATTTCATAAAAATAAGCATCACTTCAAAAAACGAATCACCATTTCCTTTTGAACATTTTCTTTCTTTTACCAAACTCTTTTTTTTCTCTTTTAACAATCATTTCTTTTCATTTATCATGTGACTATTATTACAATAACATCTTTCTTTTCTTCTTTAATTCTATGAATATTACATAATAACATTATGCTTTACATATATCTTTCATAAATATTATCACATAATTATAAAAATAAAAAGAACAGGTAATCAAAGCAACACATTTGACATGCTCAAGCAACAAATATGTAATATAAGATCATGCTATAAAAACAATTGCTATTTAAAAGCCTCAACAATATTCCCTTTTGATTATCTCTTAAATATATATATATATTTATAACAAATATGAAATATTATCCCTTATACATATCTTATCTATTAGTGCATCTTTAACTTAATATTTTTTATCAATCATCCAATCCTTTTTTCTATAATACACATTATTAGAAGACACATATAGGTGTAAGTTTTGCTTACACATACATTTCTAAATTAAGAGCAACATGTTAAAATCAAGATTAATAAGCTTTATCATAGAATATTTTCACATATCTTTTGATACCTCTAACATAGATTTTAAATCCATGCAGTGATCTCACCAAGCTTAGATCTTTGCTTCAAGTCTCGATTGTTATAGCACTTTAGAGCTTTCTCCCTCAATTTTGCCTTTGTTTCTTTCATAATTCATTTCCAAATCTCTTTAAAACCTCTTCATTTTATCTCATCTTTCCTTGATTAACTAAGTTTGAGTGCTAGATTCCTTAAATTCTCTCAAAAAAATTTCTAAGACATGGTTAGTATCTTAATTTTTACTTATTCTCATGATTTTTTATCTTCAAGCTTTTCAAATACCTTTAATAATTTTGTCTCTTCATATGGATTCCTTTTCATCTTATAACCTCTCATTTTCAAGAGAATTTCATTAATTAAATCTGCCTTTATGTTAATTTTCTCAGTCTTTTATCATTTTGGATTTTAAAATTTATTTAGTTTTTACCAATAGTACAAATATGTTTACCCAGATTATAACATACAATTATTAATCATTGCTAAATTTGTTTTAATTTTTTTCTTATTGTACTATTATGATCTCATTATCATACTCATATTATACATTAAATATATGACTTCTATAATGCTAATCTATATATTATTATATTGTATGTTTTAATTATTATATTATACGACACTCTTCAGTTGATTATTTTCAGTGCTTTCTTTAAGTTGTATTAAATAATATTTTTTGTATTACTTGTATGATCAATTTCTTATATCACTTTACTTGTATGATCAATTTCTTATGCTTTTACCTTACTGATACTATCATTTTATCATATTGTACAATAATCAATGGTATCTTTCTTCTTACATGTTTTTACACTAAGCCCACTTCATCTTTTACTTTCATGATCATACATTATGATACATATTTATTATATTGCATGATTCAATATTTTTATAAATTTGTACAACTATCCTATTATTATACTTGTCTTATAATACTTGTATGATTAGGTATTAAGTTCTACACTTTATCATACTTATATGATGACATAAGCATACTGATATGATAATTATCTAACTTTTACTTGATCAGACTATATTGTTAATGCTATTGTTTTGTATAATATATCTTCCCTCTTACATAGAAACTCGACGATTCCCTTGTATTATCCTTATTATACATCATATTAGACTTATACATTAGTGATCATTGTATTATATGATTTGTCCACCCGTTACTCTACTTTTTAAAATTAGAAATTTTTCCTTTACAACTAATTGTGCTAGTACATTTATTGCTTTTGTACTATACAATAGTGAATTATTTATATCGATCATTTGTTTTTATGCATTAATGGTCTAATATGATGAGCTGGTTGTCTTGTATAATACTTAACTTGTTTTTATGCATATTTACACTTCTCTCAACTATTGAGGAAAAGTTTCGTGTGTTTATATGAGAAGACATTATCCTAAAATGTCGAGATGCCTTTGAAGGTTAAAATATGCTAAAGACATATAAATCAAAGAAACAATATTTTTATATAGTGAGACTAGGATGTCATATACACTCATCTCTTCAAAGTCTTAAGCATTATTGAATCTGTTTATTTAAGTAAGCATAAGGATCATGTCTTAAGTTGCAAGTTGCTTATAAAGATTATGTGATAGAGGATTCTTCTAACCAATCTTGTAGAAAAACAATGCTCATTTTAAGGAGTTGCATGGGTGTCAAATTCATGCCCCTTTACTTGACAATTGGTGACATGATTAAAGCCATCACTATTTTATAGCTCTTCTCAATATGGGGTGTGGACTTCCTTGGCTTATTGCTGACTACCAAAGGTGGAAGATGTTGTACCCTTTGATGTGATTATTACAAAACCAAGCTATTTATTACTGAAGGCTTGTTTTTTTTTAAGTAAAATTGTTAATAATTAATTAAATCAAGTCATGTATTTTAGATGTCTAAAATAATGGTCTCTAAGGGCCTTGAGGTCATGGCATACTTCAAGGAATTTTTGAGACATGCGTAAGATTTTTTATGATTAAATTTCTTTTTATTTCTCTTGAATTTGATATGTCAAAACTTTGAGATTATGAGGCACACTAGTAGTATTAACATTTAAAAATATTATAAAATTATTTAATAATGAATTTTCATTTTTGGGCCAAGCATATTTGACAAAATGTATAGACATGGGTATTTGATGTTTTAATATTATTTTGGAATCGTTTTTTACGAATTTCTTTTCAAAGCCACTTAATTAACTTATAATACTATAAGAATATAAAATTATTTTTATATACTTATATTCAAATTTGTGGCTAAAAAATTCGTCAAAAATACCCTAAAACAGCAAAAGTCTCGGGAAAAAGCACTGTAGCATGGGCGGGTCGACCCGGCGCCAAAACAGCCCGTCAAGGCCTTTTAGAAATAAAAAAAAGAAAAATAAAAAATTTAGTTGACCCGAAAGGGGCGGGCAAAGCCCGCCCAAAGACCGCCGAGAGCAGCTCTGCTAGCGCTGGTCAACGGTCAAAGAACAGTGCATGGCTAAGTCAACCTGGACCGGGTGATGAAATCCCGGTCAAGGAAGGGGGGAGCCAGCCCCAAAGTGGCTCGCAGGTTAAACGGCGCAAATTTATTATAAAGCGGTGTGCCAAATTTCATTCTGCAGTGTGGGACTAAAAATCCCACCTTATAACTTCGGCAGGATCCAAAGGCGCAGATCAAGCCCGCCCAGATCCAACGGGCGAGAGTAATTTCTAACGGCTGTTTAATCAGCGCCGTTCGTTCAGCGCGTAGGATCCAATGGTTTAGATCAAGTCCGCCCGGATCAGACGGTCTAGAGATGATCAAGCTGTGAAGTCCATCCAGCCGTCCATACTTGAAGTGGGATCGGACGGCTGCTGCTCTTCTTCTTCCTTTTCGGGCTTCCGGCAACGGCTATTTTCCGGATTTCTTTTTACCGTTTTTCTAGCCATTTGGAATTTCTTTTTGGTGGACTATATATATAGGACATTTTACAATTTATAGAGTTGATGAATCCACTTGCAAAAATCTTCAAAAACTAAGGAAAAAGGCCAAAACCGAGAGCAACAATTGGCATACTTGTGGGAGCTACGGGCTCAACCTTCTTCTCAAATTTCAACAGCTTTCTTCCACATTTCGTTGCATCATTCGGTAACATTTAGTTGTGCCACTTTTCTTTGAGAAATTAAAGGTGTAGGATTTTTGTATGCATTGCTATTGTAAAAATTGTACGCTTTATTGTAGCCGGATTTGTTCGGATTTTTGGTGTCTCGTTGGAGCACCGGTTGTACTTGGTTTACCCCTACCGGCTTCGGCAAAAGGGAGTGGTTAGTGGAAGCCCGATCGGGTTGATCGGGGGTGGATGTAGGCACGGGTTTGGCCGAACCACCTAAAAATCTGTCTCCTTTTTTTTTTGCTTGTTTTATTATTGCGTTTTTCGTTTTTATTTCACATTTTATTTACAAACGTTTTTAATTGAAAGAATTTTCAAAATCTAAATTTTAGTGAAAAGCACAATTCACCCCTCCCCTCTTGTGCGTTGTTCTCACACGATTTACATCAAGTGGTATCAGAGCGAGATTTTGTTAAGAGAAAGAAATTTCTAAGACAAGATCCTCATGGCTCTTCCATGTGTTGAGGACAATGCTATCTTGTCTGAGGGAGCATCGTCACACCGTCCACCCTTGTTCAAGGGTGAATTTTATCTTTATTGGAAAAATAGGATGCGTTTATTTTTAGAATCCGTTGATTTAGAAATTTGGGACATTGTTGAAAATTCATTTGATTTTCCAATTAAAATGGTCAATGGCGAAAAAGTGAGAAAACCACTTGGTGAACACACTCCCGAGGAGAAACATAAAGTCCAACTTAACTCTCGGGCCATGAACATTTTGTGTTGTGGGTTAGGTGCTTCGGAATATAACCGAATTATGAATTTAAAAACAGCGCATGAGATTTGGTCAAAATTAGAAGTTACCTATGAAGGAACTTCTCAAGTTAAAGAGACCAAAATCAATATGCTTGTTCATGAATATGAGTTATTTCGCATGAATTCGGATGAGACCATTAAGTCTATGTTTACTAGATTTACAAATATTGTTAATGGTCTATCTAACCTTGGCAAGGAGTTTTCTACTGGTGAACAGGTGAGGAAGATTCTACGAGTCCTTCCTCAACAATATGATCCACTTGTGACAGCCTTGAAAGCAGCAAAGAATATTTCAGTTATGTCACTAGATGAACTATTGGGTGAGCTGTTAACAAATGAAATTGAGCTTGCAAGAAGAAAGAATGAAGAGCATGCGGTAGAAAAAGAAAAGAAAAAGAAGAAGGAAGAGACAATTGCTTTTGTAGTCGATTCCTCCACAGATTCAGATGTATCAATCTCAAGTGAGGTAGCACTTATTTCTAAAAGCTTATCTCGTTTATATAACAAAAGAACTGCAGGAAAAAGATTTGAGAAGAATAAAAGGCAAAAGGGCAAAGTTGTTTCCCATGAAGAAACAATTTGTTATGAATGCAAATTACCTGGGCATACTAGGCCAAATTGCCCTCACTACAAAGAGAGAGTAGAAAAATATCAAAACCAAAAGAAGAAGAAGAAGGCTATGAAGATCTCATGGGATGATTCAGATAGCTCCTCTTCTAGTAATGAAGACAAGAAGGAGAGCTTGATTTGTCTTATGGCAAAGGACAACATTCAAGAAGTAATATCAGATGATGAGGTATGTTCCTATTCCTCCTCTTCTTCATCTTCTTGTATGGAAAATTATGAAGAGCAATACATAGCCATTTGTACCAAATATAAAAAATTAGCATCTAAGTATCTTAAATTAAAAGAAGAGCATGAAAATTATTTAGGTTTGTGTGAACATTTGAATGAAGTGAATGTCAATTATTTGCTAGAAATTAAGAAAGAAAGAGATAAGAAGGCTTCTTTTATTATCAAAAATACATGCTTAGTTAGGGAATTAAATAATTTGAAAAGTTTGCATGCTTATTGTAGGATTTCTTTTCAAAAAATAAATTATGCAAGAACCATTACCTCCTCTTATGCACAAAATGCTATTTGTAATTATTGCATGAAGTTTGGACATATTTCTTCTTATTGTAAATTTAGAAATTCTATAAATAACAAATCTTCTAGTTTTGTTTGGGTTAGAAAGAGTATCTTACATAATGATCAAATTAAGACAAGTGGACCCAAAAAGGTTTGGGTCCCTAAATGTAACGTTTAATTGTGTGGTGTAGGCATGCTTTCCTTCAAGGACCGGGGAAGGCATGTGGTACTTGGATAGTGGATGCTCAAGACACATGACTGGAGATGCATCTTTATTCATCCACTTGAAGAGCTATGATGGTGGTGAAGTTACTCTTGGTGACAACTCCAAGAAGAAAGTGATTGGAATTGGAACCGTGGGCAACTCACATACATCCATAAGAAAGGTCCTTCTTGTACAAGATTTAAGGTACAATCTTCTTAATATTTGCCAATTATGTGATTCGAATTTTACAGTTTTATTTAATAAACATGAATGCATCATTAGCAAGGATAATCTTTCTCTTGTTATAGGATGTAGAAAAGATAACACTTATGTTTTATTTTTACACATGGTCAAGAATAGTGGACTTGAGTGTCTTACTTCACAAGACAGTAATTCTACTTTATGGCATAGAAGATTTTGTCACTTAGGAAAGTCATCTTTTAAAAAGATCATGAAGTTTGATGTGGTTAGAGGTCTACCAAATCTTAGTCAGTTAAGTGATCATTTATGTGGCCCATGCCAATTAGGAAAACAAACAAAGGAAAGTTTTAAGCCTCTTAAGGACATCACTACTTGTAAACCTTTAGAACTTGTTCACTTAGACTTATTTGGTCCTATTCATCCAGAAAGTCTAGGTGGAAGCAAGTATGGGTTAGTAATTGTAGATGATTTTACTAGATTTACTTGGGTTCTTTTTGTTAGAAAGAAGAGTGAAGTATTTGAAAAATTCGTAAGTCTTATTACAAGAATTGAAAAAGAACATGAAGTTAGGCTAATCTCTATTAGGAGTGATAATGGAGGAGAATTTAAGAATGAATTATTTGATGAATATTGTGTTAAAAATGGAGTGTTTCATACTTTTTCTTCACCTAGGACTCCTCAACAAAATGGCGTAGTTGAGAGAAAGAATAGGACCTTGCTTGATGCCGCAAGGTGCATGCTAAATGAGTATAGAGTTCCCAAATATTTTTGGGCTGAAGCAGTTAACACTGCCTGTTATGTATTTAATCGAGTCATATGTAGACCTTTGTTAGAAATTTCTCCTTTTGAGTTGATTTATGGCAAGAAGCCCAAGGTAGCTCATTTTCATGTGTTTGGATGTAAATGTTTCATTTTAAATAATGGAAAAAGAGACCTTGATAAGTTTGATGCCAAGTCTGATGAAGGGATTTTTCTAGGATATTCACTTTCTAGTAGAGCATTTAGAGTATACAATAAGAGAACACTAGTTGTTGAAGAGACAATTCATGTTAAGTTTGATGAATCTCTTAGTGAGGCATCTCATAGTCATCATCAAATAGATCTACTTGATGAATTTGAGGACTTATGTCTTGAAGAAGATAAATTGGATGATATAGCTAAGGTTGAAGAACCAATAAAAGATGATAATGAGATTAAGAAGCAATTGAGATATTCTAAGGATCATCCTAGTGAATTGATTATTGGAGATTTAAAAGAGAATATTAGAACTAGAAGTTCATTTAATCATGCAGCATTCGTGTCAAATGTTGAACCAAGTTCTGTAGAAAATGCATTTGAAGACGAGTCTTGGATTGCTGCAATGAATGATGAGTTGGTACAATTTGAGAGAAATCAAGTATGAGATCTTGTACCAAGGCCAAATGACAAAACAATCATTGGTACAAAATGGGTTTTCAAAAACAAGGTAGATGAGAATGGTGAAGTTATTAGAAATAAAGCTAGGTTAGTAGCAAAAGGCTATTGCCAGATAGAAGGAGTAGATGTGGATGAGACATTTGCTCCTGTGGCAAGACTTGAAGCTATTAGACTTTTACTTGCTTATGCATGTCACAAAGGATTTAAATTATACCAAATAGATGTTAAGAGTGCATTTTTGAATGGATATATAAATGAAGAGGTTTATGTTGAGCAACCTCCTGGATTTAAGATACATGATAAGTTAGATCATGTATACAAACTTAAGAAAGCTCTTTATGGATTGAAACAAGCTCCAAGAGCATGGTATGAAAGATTGTGTATTTTTCTTACTTCAAATGGATTTCATAGGGGTAAGATAGATAATACCTTATTTGTACAGAATTCAACTGAAGGTCAACTAGTATGTCAAGTGTATATAGATGATATAATATTTGGAGCTTCTAATGTAGAGATGTGCATGAAATTTGCAGATTTAATGAAGAATGAGTTTGAAATGAGTATGATGAGAGAATTAATCTTCTTCCTTGGACTTCAAGTAAAGCAAACAAGTGAAGGAATTTTTATTTCTCAAACCAAATACTTGATTGGTTTGCTTAAGAAATTTGGTTTTGAAAGCATGAAGTCAAGAAAAACTCCTATTAGCACAAGTACTATCATAAGTAAAGATGAAACTGGGAAGTCCATTGACACAAAACTATTTAGAGGAATAATTGGATCATTACTATATCTTACAGCGAGTAGACCTGATATTGTGTTTAGTGTAGGTTTATGTGCAAGATTTCAAGCAAATCCTAAGGAATCACACCTACAAGCAATCAAGCATATCTTTAAGTATCTTATAGGTACTAAGACTCTAGGCTTATGGTACCCTAGATGTGAGTCTAGATTTGATTTAATAGCCTACACAGATGCTGACTTTGCTGGCAGCAAGACTGATAGGAAGAGTACCTCTGGCATGTGTCAATTGATTGGTGGTTCACTAATTTCTTGGGCCAGTAGAAAACAAAATTGTGTGGCATTATCAACAACAGAGGCAGAGTACATTGCTGCAGGTAGTTGTGTTGCTCAAGTACTATGGATTAAACAACAACTTTTAGATTACGGCTTAGAATTTAGTCAGATTCCAATTTTCTGTGACAATTCAAGTGCAATTTGTATATCAAAGGATCCGGTTCAACATTCAAGAACCAAACATATAGAGCTTAGATATCATTTTATTAGAGAGCATGTGCAGAAGAAAGAAATTCAACTGTCATTTGTCCCATATTTCGCTCAAATGGCTGATATTTTTACCAAACCATTGCCTACGGATGTGTTTCATAGACTTCGTTTGAGTTTAGGTGTCATTAACCCCTTTGAGTGATTACAAAAAGGGGGAGAGTGATGTGCTAGGATTCAGGGGGAGTATAGGCTAGGATTCAGGGGGAGCTATATTATAATCCATGATTGTTATTTATTGTTACTTTAATGCTTCGTCTTTTTATTTACTTTAATGCTTCGTCTTTTTATTTGTTTTTGAGCTTTGGTTTTGTAATCATCAAGGGGGAGATTGTTGTACCCTTTGATGTGATTATTACAAAACCAAGCTATTTATTACTGAAGGCTTGTTTTTTTTTAAGTAAAATTGTTAATAATTAATTAAATCAAGCCATGTATTTTAGATGTCTAAAATAATGGTCTCTAAGGGCCTTGAGGTCATGGCATACTTCAAGGAATTTTTGAGACATACGCAAGATTTTTTATGATTAAATTTCTTTTTATTTCTCTTGAATTTGATATGTCAAAACTTTGAGATTATGAGGCACACTAGTAGTATTAACATTTAAAAATATTATAAAATTATTTAGTAATGAATTTTCATTTTTGGGCCAAGCATATTTGACAAAATGTATAGACATGGGTATTTGATGTTTTAATATTATTTTGGAATCGTTTTTTACAAATTTCTTTTCAAAGCCACTTAATTAACTTATAATACTATAAGAATATAAAATTATTTTTATACACTTATATTCAAATTTGTGGCTAAAAAATTCGTCAAAAATACCCTAAAACAGCAAAAGTCTGGGGAAAAAGCACTGTAGCATGGGCGGGTCGACCCGGCGCCAAAACAGCCCGTCAAGGCCTTTTAGAAATAAAAAAAAGAAAAATAAAAAATTTAGTTGACCCGAAAGGGGCGGGCAAAGCCCGCCCAAAGACCGCCGAGAGCAGCTCTGCTAGTGCTGGTCAACGGTCAAAGAACAGTGCATGGCTAAGTCAACCTGGACCGGGTGATGAAATCCCGGTCAAGGAAGGGGGGAGCCAGCCCCAAAGTGGCTCGCAGGTTAAACGGCACAAATTTATTATAAAGCGGTGTGCCAAATTTCATTCTGCAATGTGGGACTAAAAATCCCACCTTTGATGGGGTCTGTCAACAGATCCTTTGCGGAAGTCCTGGGCGGGGGAGCAAGGCCCCCGCCCTGCAAACCCCGGCGAACCACCGTGTACTTTGGTGAACCGGAAATTACTGTCTCCCCTGCGGAGGTGTCTAAGCTCGCTGAGCCTTACAGACTTGCCATGGTGGGCAAATTTTCTTACGGGCGCCCTCCTCTGGACGTCGTTCGCGCCTCGATGGCCAAGGCTGGCTTTCGGGGAGCGGTCACGGTTGGTCTTCTGAATTCACGACATGTCCTTCTCCGATTTGCCGACGAAGACGATTACCTTTTCTGCTGGCTGAAGACGGTGTGGTTCATAAACGAGTTTCCAATGCGTCTCCTCAAATGGTCCCCTGACTTCCGATTTGATGCAGAGCCTACCACGGTGCCTGTATGGGTCTCTTTCGACAACCTGCCCCTGCACTTATTTGACAAATCAATCCTTTTCTCGATGGCAACTGCCATCGGCAACCCTCTGAAAGTCGACACGGCGACGGCGACCGTCTCCAGGCCGCACGTGGCCAAAGTTTGTGTCGAGTTGGATGTCACAAAGGAGCTCCCCTGTAGGATTCGTATCTCCGCCTACACTGGTGTTCAAACCGACGGTTTCTGGCAAGCTATCTCTTACGATAATCTTCCATACTACTGCCCCCAATGCTTGACCATTGGACATTCCAAGGAGAACTGCAGGAATCGTCCCGTCCACGGCAAACCGGTCCAGGCTGATAAAGGTAAAAAACTGGCTCTTCCTTCTCCACGCTCTGCCGGCCCCACGCCGAAGAAAATATACTTAGAAAAGGGGCAATGCTCCTCTCCCAAGTCACCGCCCAAATCGCCGCCCGTATCGCAGACCAAATCTTCCTGTCCTTCTCCCCGGAGTCAGAACAGGGTTTTTGATAATGGTATTATATCTACCAGGTCGGCGCTTTGCGGTCCAACCGGCAGTCCTCCATCTGTGGGGCTGAACCGGTTTCGCGCCCGGTCTAATTCCCCGACTCACTTAGCCTCCCCTGGGGAAGCATTGAAAGATTGTGAACCGGTTGTTATGCAGCCTCATACTGTTCCCGTGGAATTAAATGCAAAAGAGGGCGATCCGGTTCCCAGCTTGCTAGCTCTGCAACTTGAGCTGCAAAAGAACCGCGGGCCCGAGCCAATTTTCTCCCCGTCCTCAACGACCCATGGTTTGGCGGACGACTCTGCTTCCTCGACTGTTCCGCGTGCTGGATGGTTTTTTCCCCCCAATGAGCACAGCCCAGTGGAATTACCCCCTCCAAAAATCATCAGCATCACTGTTGTTACACCCCATTTTTCCTAGGCTGATTTTTGGCATACATTTTTTTTTCCTATAGACAGCTTAGATCGTCCCATACCAACCTGAGTAGCCTACGAAAAACATAGGATATAACACATCATTACACACCTACTTTCCTTAACAATGTGGATCCCATCTCCCGGGTACACCGTCAACTCAGGATTCATGACTCTTGAATTAACAGATTGACTCGCGCAATGTTACTCCTACTAGACCCAATACTCCTATCCCATACCGATAGGAGAACCGATCTAATAGAAGTCTGTACCCCCACGGTAAGTTCCATAGTCATGTAATGACCTCACCATCAAAAAAAAAATATATAACATCCACAGAATAAATATATAAATATAGCACTCCACACACTATTGCACCAAAACAATAAGTAAGACAGTGAATGGAAACTACATCACAAGAATAAGATCCAAGTCCAACAAGTGCAACATCATCCAACCAGATACATAAGTCAGATTCATCCTCACATAATACCTGACATAAGAATAATAGTCTCACTGAATACATCCAATAGCATCAATCACACTAACCAAAATGTCTCAGAAATCACAGATCAGATATCCTCCACTAGCCTGCTGACCACGATCCCACCTAATCTGGGTGGCGTCAAGTCTGCCGAGCCGCTGGAAAAAAATATAGATAATAAAGGAATGAGCTACGCCCAGTAGGAAAGACAGCTAGTAAAACTCACATGCAAGAGAAGGATAATAACAAGAGTATAGGAATACAGCATAACAATGTATGGTGGAAAGACACTCTCAGTTCCAGACTCCGACCAACCACAGTCACCCCTAGTCACACCAGAGTAGCTCTCCTCTGGGGTTTCAGGTAGCATGCCAGCGGGACACGCCTATCTCTGGCACGCATGGTGCCTAGGCAAAGCATGCCAGCGGGACACGCCCATCTCTGCGCACGCATCACAACGCCTAGCACCCGACACCGCAGCGTCTCTCGTCAATCAATCTTCTGGAGACTATAGACAGAACCAGTCACATAGATCTCTAGCCAACGTAAGACACCCCTGCCACCCTCAGGCACGCAGGCCTACACACTTGGCTAGCCACGGCGAGTCACCCCTGCCACTGCCACTCTCAGGCGCGCAGGCCTACACTCATGGACCAGAAGAGATCGACTCAGCCACCGTCCCAAGAAGTCCTCTCCCAACAATTTCCATAGAAGCCACGCCCCTACAGTCATTGCCAAGCTATAACTCCAAGATTCGACAACATGTGTCCAGATACAACAAGGCGCATACCAGTCCACATGTATACTGTGGAAGCTAAGTCTGTACCGCACAGTTACCTACCACAACCACCTTAAAACATCATATAGGGCCTATAGTAGTCCGGTCCATTATGCCAATCCGTGAAATATGCCAACATTGAGTAAACTGACTCAATCCATGCCATTGCCGTCCAAGCGACACAACTGTACCAGTTACTGACTGTTTTGGTAGCATCCATGTACCATCCTCTGTCTGACTGTTTCAACTGTACTGTCATCACTGATAACATTTTTCCCTACTTCAGGAAATTTTTCTCTACATACGAATCTCCAGAATTTTCGAGATCGCTCAAATTCCAATTTCTCTTTTTCTAAATTTTTTTCAGAATTTAAAATCCCGAAATTCTAATTACTGCATTTTTTTCCAAATTCCAAAAAAAATCAAATTCTGCCCTTTCTAAATTTTCCGAAATTCGGAATAAATTTCCGAATTAAAATTTAAATTCACATATATCCTTTTCCGAAAATTCGGATTAATTTCCGAATTAATTTTTTAATTCCACATATATCCTTTTTCCGAAAATTCGGATTAATTTCCGAAATTAAATTTTTCCTCCGCGCCGCGCCGTTCGTCCGCGCCGAATCTCCTGAACCGGATCTCGCCACCGGTTCGGGTCTTCGTGCTGAATCGAGAACCCACCGGCCAAATATTTAATCCAAATTTCTAGCCGACATTTAGCATTTAATTATTAATAAATATTGAATAATTACAATTACTTAATTAACTAAACCGTAATTAATCTAATCCATCTCCTTCCTCCGCCCGGCGCCCGCGAAACCCTAGCCGACGATTCCTCCGGGAAAATTCCGTTTCCCCGTCGATTTCCGGCGACCGAGATCAAGGAGAAACAAAATCCGATGTTCGTACTATCCTAATGTTTCAATAATGCCACTAATTTCTAAGGTTCAATCCGTCGAAATTTCATCCGATCCCCATTTTAACAATCTATGAAATTAAACAAATTTCAGCATTTGATACTATCTTAACATGATTAAAGCACATAATCGAATCAACACATGCTCGGTAAAATTTCTGAATTCGGCGGGTATAATTTTCCGAAAACCCTAAAATGCTAAATCAATAATTTGCATTAATCAATTCCAAAAACCACAATCCGCATGCTCCGGTAGCTATTTGCAAAATAATCCATATTTTTAATTTGCTAAATAACTAATTTAAATCTGAATTTCCTACCTTTCTTCTCCGGCGACGGTGAAGCTCGCACGCGACCAACCGCTGCTCCTCGCCGAACGAAACCGGTACCAATCGATTCTCCTCGGTCCCGCAAATCTCCAGGTACAAAAAGCCCCTTGAAAGGCTGCCGGAAAGTATCGCCGTTCGCCGCGAACACTTCGTCTCCGGCCACCGCTCGAAACCCTAACAACCGAACAAATCAGGTTAAATACCCAGCTTAAACCGGTAATAACCCGTTAAGAACCCATTAAGTGCCAGTTGACCTTCTAATAACGCCGCTTAAACCCGATCAGTCGGTTAATCTCCACCGCTGATCTCGTCCGTCCGATCCGCTTATCCGTGGCTTATCCAACCGCACGCGCAAACGCACTCGGCGAACCGCCCCCCCCGCCTTCGCTGAACCGCTCCGGTCCGGTTCACGCGCGGTAAAAACCAAATTCTTGTTTAAAAATCTAATAGACCGATTTAACTAGATTTTCGAATTTCCAAAAATCCAATAAATCCAATTAAACAGGGAAAATTACTTAAAAATTTCCTCGGTGCTCCGAAAAATCCCCAGAAAATTTCAGAAATTCCAATAGCCTCCAATTGAGCTCCTGGCTCATCCTACTGTCGATCTGAAATCATCCAAGCCATAATTGAATTATTGAAGATTAAACGTATAATATTTTACCGGGTATAACAACTGTTTCCAGCTCGCGATCTAATGACAGCACGGATGACCTTAGCCCACAGGTGGATTTTCCGCCGCTTGCCTCAATCAAAACCAAGATTAAGAAATCTAAAAACAGGACTAATTCGGTGATTTCGTCTCCCCCATGTACTCGAAGTGCGGCGGGCGCGAAACCGCCTCTGAAGATTAATGCATAATATCCTCTTTTGGAATGCCAGGGGCATGGGTAACCTGGCTACCATCGGGAGGCTTCGCCAACTCGTCTGGTCAAACCAGTTAGATCTTATTGCCCTGATGGAACCTTTAGTCGGGGAGGATCGCATCCCGCTCATTTGTTCACAAATTGGATTGCAAGATGGGTTGAGTGCCTCGTCAGGGAAAATTTGGCTGCTTTGGTCATCCCGGTGCCGCTTATCGGTCATCCGTGGGTCGGATCAAGCAGTTACGATGCAACTATCCATTCTTGGGGCTTCGGCCGGCCCAGTTTTTGTCACTGCTGTATATGGTAAGCATAATTACATTCAACGCAGGGAGCTCTGGCTATTCTTAGAAGGAACAAAGCTCGACGTTGGTTGCTATCCCTGGTGCATTGGCGGGGATTTCAACGTTACCCTGCGCGCGGATGAACAGTCGGGGACGGCGCGTTTCGACAGCAAAGCGGCTAATGACTTTCAATCCCTGTTATTCGAGACCAATCTTCACATCCCACCCACTACTGGTAGCCCTTTCTCCTGGATGGGCAAATGCCGGGGCAGGATTAGGCTCAAGAAATTGGACTATTTCCTCTGTAATGACCGCTGGCTCGATGTCTTTCCTAATGGGAAAATCGAGACCCTCCCGCGGACAACATCCGACCATGCACCTTTGCTCTTCCACGTTCTGTCTCCACGCCCCTCCGGGGCGAGGCCGTTTCGCTTCCTCAACATCTGGCTGCAACACCCTGACTTCGCGGAGTTGGTTAAGACTTCGTGGTCTGCCCCAATCGCCGCCTCCGGGATGTTCAAACTTGCTGGTAAGCTGGCTCGACTAAAAGCAGAGCTCAAGACCTGGAACAGGATTGCCTTTGGTAACATCTTTGAAAGGAAGAACCAGTCGGAGCAGGAGGTTCAGGATCCTGAAGCAGCTTTTGACTCATGCCCCAACTCGGTTAATGCGGCTAGGCTCGATTCTGCTTACAGGTCCCTGCAGCTGCGCCTGAAAGCAGAGGAGGAGTACTGGCGTCAAAAGGCAGGGCTGCGTTGGCTCAACGAGGGTGACGCCAACACCAATTTTTTTCATGCCACGGTTAAGATGAAGCAGCATTCCCTTGGCATCCACAAGCTGATCAAGCCGGACGGGTCTTGGTCGGAAGGGGTGGAACTGGATCAATTTCTCGTCTCCCACTTCTGTAATTTGTACAAGGACAGACCAATCTGCAATTCTGCCGTTGACTCCATTTTGTCGCACTCGCCGCACTCCATCTCACCGGCCCAGAATGCGAGTCTTACTCGGCCAACGGACGCCCTTGAGCTGTTTGGGGTTCTATCGGCCATGGCGGATTCGAGTGCTCCTGGACCGGATGGCTTCACGGTCAAATTCTTCAAGCAATGTTGGTTGCTCTTGGCTCAGGATTTGGTCGACGCCTGCAACGACTTCCTATCTGGTACTGCTATCCCTAAAGCCCTTGGCGCGGCGTGGCTTTGCTTGATCCCCAAGTCCCCGGCTGCCTCCTCCCCAAATGACTTTCGCCCAATCCCTTTATGCAACTTGGGTAGCAAACTGTTTACCAAACTGCTCTTCTCCAGACTTGCCCCTTTGCTTCCTGGGCTCATCTCCGCCGAGCAGTCTGCCTTTGTCAAGGGGAGGAATATCACCGACAACCTGTTGCTGGTTCAGGAGATGTTAACCCGGATCAACAGACGACGCAAAGACCGGAATCTCCTTCTCAAAATCGACTTTAAGTCTGCTTTTGACAGTGTTAACTGGGATTTCTTGCGCGCTGTCCTTCGGGCCCGTGGCTTCAATGACCATCTCTGCACCCTCATAAGCAATGTACTCAATTCCACCTGGTTATCTGTCCTTGTAAATGGCTCTCCTAAAGGTTTTTTTCAGCCGTGCTGTGGCGTTCGTCAAGGGGACCCCCTTTCGCCGGCTCTGTTCATCATATTATTGGATTCGTTTAGTCGGGTCCTGCGTCACGCCTATAACTCCGGTGAGGTTATGAAGTTTTCTTCCATCCCGGGCTGTGCCCCTGTCTCGCATCTGGCTTTTGCGGATGACCTCATCATCTTCACTACTAGCAACAGAAACTCTCTCCGGGCTCTGCTCAACCACCTCGAACTATTCCTTCAGGCCTCTGCTCTCGAGCTTAACAGGGATAAATCTTTCATTATTCATGCTAAATCCACTCCGGCTGGAACTAAAAAGCTGACGTTCCGTCTGCTGGGATTCAAAGCCAAGCCGCTGCCCTTTCTCCACCTTGGCTGCAGCCTTGACTCTGGGCCTGTCCGTTCGGGTCAGTTTCAGAGGCTAATCGACTCAGTCAGGTCTCGCATCTCTTCCTGGCAGAACCGGCTGCTTTCCATGGGGGGCAGAAAGGTCCTAATCAACTCGGTGGTCTCTTCCATGTATTCCTATGTCTCGGCTGCTTTGAACCCGCCGAAAGTGGTGATCAGCCGCATCAACAGCATCCTTGCCAATTTTTTCTGGGGTAGAACCAAATTCGGCAATAAACATCACTGGGCCGCCTGGCATAAGCTCGCCAGACCCACCAACTGCTCTGGCATCGGTCTTTTCAATTTCGGCTCTCAGGTCCTCACTCAAACTGCGTCTATCTGGTGGCGCATTCTTCACACTGTTACGCCATGGTCCCGATTCGTGCTGCGAGCGTACCTCACCAGGGAAGATGGTATTTCTATCCGCCAGGGGGACTCGTCGGGATGGAGAAGATTGGTTCGGTTTATTCACCAGCTGCGTTTCGTGCGTGCCGGGGACGATGACGATTCGGACCGCTCCGGCTCTGCTTCGTCTGGTTCGGACGATTTGGGTCGCAGGCAGGCTGCTCAGACCAACTTCCGTCCCCCTGCGGACGACCTGGTGAGCCAGCTCAATTGGGTGGGGCTTTGGGTTGGGTGCTGCACGGACAACTATGGGAAGTTCTCCTTCGCGTTGGCTTACGGTAAGATCTGCCACTTGGTCCTACCTCAGTTCAAAAGCCATTTTCGCGCCAACCTCTGTTACACCCTTGTGTTTGATGAGTCAAGCATAAATGTGTATATTTTATTTGGGCTTGATTTTAAGTAAAATTGTTAATAATTAATTAAATCAAGCCATGTATTTTAGATGTCTAAAATAATGGTCTCTAAGGGCATTGAGGTCATGGCATACTTCAAGGAATTTTGAGACATGCGCAAGATTTTTTATAATTGAATTTCTTTTTATTTTTCTTGAATTTGATATGTCCAAACTTTGAGATTATGAGGCACACTAGTAGTATTAACATTTAAAAATATTATAAAATTATTTAATACTGAATTTTGATTTTTGGGCCAAGCATATTTGACAAAATGTATAGACATGGGTATTTGATTTTTTAATATTATTTTGGAATCGTTTTCTACGAATTTCTTTTCATAGCCACTTAATTAACTTATAATACTATAAGAATACAAAATTATTTTTATACACTTATAGTCAAATTTTTGGCTAAAAAATTCGTCAAAAATACCTTAAAACAGCCGAAGTCTCGGGAAAATGTACTGTAGCAATGGGCGGGTTGACCCGGCGCCAAAACAGCCCGTCCAGGTCTTTTAGAAATTAAAAATTTAATTTAAAAAATAAAAATTTGGTTGACCCGAAAAGGCTAAACCTAGCCTGGACCCAAAGCACGCCAAGAGGAGCTCGGCTAGAGCTGGTCAACAGTCAAATGAACAGTGCCTGGCTAAGCCAAGACCGCCCAAAGGAGCTCGGCTAGGTCAAACTGCAGCGCGGTCAACAGTCAATGAACAAATGCTTGGCTAAGTCAACCCGAACCAGGTGATGAAATCCCGGTCAAGGAAGGGGGGAGCCGGCCCCAAAGTGGCTCGAACGTTAAACGGCGAAAATTCGTTATAAAGAGGTGCGCTGAATTCGCTTCTGCAGTGTGGGACTAAAAAATCCCACTTTATAACTTCGGCCGGATCCAAAGGCGCAGATCAAGCCCGCCTAGATCCAACGGGCGAGAGTAAATTTGAACGGCTGTTTCACGAGGTCAATCAACGCCGTTCGTTCAGCGCGCGGGATCTAATGGCTCAGATCAAGTCCGCCCGGATCCAACGCTCTGGATTAAGCCCGAACGGTAAAATGCGTAAACAATCTGCGCCGTTCGTTTTTGGGCCCGGATCGGACGGTGGCTGCTTTCCGTCCGTTGCCCAAACGGCTAATTAATTTTTGGAGCCGTTGGGGGTGTTTTTAGAGCTCAAATCTGAGCTCTATAAATATAGAAAAATTATGTATTTTTTAGTTTTAACCTTTGCTAAATTGTTTCAAAAGATTTTCAGATCTCAAACACAAGCATCCGAGCAAAATCGGCGCATTCGAGCTCTAGAAGCAAAGCGGCAAGAAAGCTAGTGGAATTAGAGGTTTTTCAATCATTTCTAAATCTCTATCCCTCTAATTTGACGATTGTGTGTGCCTCCTTTTTTCTCCAATTTTTCTTAAGTCATTTGCCAATTTTTCGTATTTTTGTTTTGGGGCAAGGGCGTCCCGGCGTTTGTGCTAAAGCCCCGGGTTTGAGTTGAGCCCCGTAAAAACTCAAGTAGGTTTGGGATTAGCCATAATAAAAATCCCAAGTAGGTTCGAGGTGAACCGTAAGAAAAACCTCACTTGTAATCGGAGAATTTAGTGGATTTTTCCCAACACTGGTTGGGGGTGGACGTAGACTCGGTTTTGAGTCGAACCACTTGAAAATTTGTGTGTTCAATGTTCTTTACTTTTGCTTAAAGTCTTTTAAATTTAATTTCGGAAATTATAAGAATTTAAATACACAATTCACCCCCCCCCCCCTCTTGTGGGTTTTCTTTAGCACGAATCACTTCAACCTCCTGTGGCACAAGAGGATCCCAACAAAAATTTCTATCCTGCTATGGAGAATCCTAAATGACGCCCTTCCCCTTCCTCATAAGATCCAAAGAATCGGTATCTCTCTTGCTCCCAAATGCCCTTTCTGCCCTGCAATTGATACCATGGACCACATTTTCTGGAATTGCTCTCATTCCAATCCTACTTGGCTTTGGTTTGAACGTCGTTTGGGCATCGCCAGTCCGCTGCCCTACCATAACAGGATCCTTTACTGGTGGTCGCGCTGCTCCACTATAAGCTCCCTTGCCTTTGTGATTCCTGCTACTATATGTTGGATGGCCTGGAAGAACTGGAACTCTGCGATTTTTGATGGTGCCTACAGCCCTCCGGACAAATTTCTTTGGGAATCTCAACGGTTTCTTGCTCAGCTTTATAATGGGGGAACGAGGCATCTGCTTTCTGCAGAAATCCTCACCCTTAGCAAATTAGGACTTATGTAATTCTGCTAGGCGGAAGCACTTGTACCTCTTCTTACATCAATAAAATTTTGAAAAAAAAAAAAAAAAAAAAGGCGCAGATCAAGCCCGCCCATATCCAACGGGCAAGAGTAATTTCGAACGGCTGTTTAATCAGCGACGTTCGTTCAGCGCGTGGGATCCAATGGTTTAGATCAAGTCCGCCCGGATCAGACGGTCTAGAGATGATCAAGCTGTGAAGTCCATCCAGCCGTCCATACTTGAAGTGGGATCGGACGACTGCTGCTCTTCTTCTTCCTTTTCGGGCTTCCGGCAACGGCTATTTTCCGGATTTCTTTTTACCGTTTTTCTAGCCGTTTGGAATTGCTTTTTGGTGGACTATATATATAGGACATTTTACAATTTATAGAGTTGATGAATCCACTTGCAAAAATCTTCAAAAACTAAGGAAAAAGGCCAAAACCGAGAGCAACAATTGGCATACTTGTGGGAGCTACGGGCTCAACCTTCTTCTCAAATTTCAACAGCTTTCTTCCACATTTCGTTGCATCATTCGGTAACATTTAGTTGTGCCACTTTGCTTTGAGAAATTAAAGGTGTAGGATTTTTGTATGCATTGCTATTGTAAAAATTGTACGCTTTATTGTAGCCGGATTTGTTCGGATTTTTGGTGTCTCGTTGGAGCACCGGTTGTACTTGGTTTACCCCTACCGGCTTCGGCAAAAGGGAGTGGTTAGTGGAAGCCCGATCGGGTTGATCGGGGGTGGATGTAGGCACGGGTTTGGCCGAACCACCTAAAAATCTGTCTCCTTTTTTTTTGCTTGTTTTATTATTGCGTTTTTCGTTTTTATTTCACATTTTATTTACAAACGTTTTTAATTGAAAGAATTTTCAAAATCTAAATTTTAGTGAAAAGCACAATTCACCCCTCCCCTCTTGTGCGTTGTTCTCACACGATTTACATCAGAAGATAGTTCCTCCCTATCGCTGTCAACTACTCCAAATGGATTGAGGCCAAACATCTTGTCAATTAGATGATTGTTGAGATATGTAGCTTTCTTTGGAAAGATAACTTCAGTAGATTTGGTGTCCTTTCATCTCTCGTCGTTGATAACTCGACCACATTCTAAGTAGAAGAACTTTAGGACTTTTGCAAAAGATATGGTTGTCACATGAAGTATGTCTCTATTGTTCGTCATCAAATGAATGGCCAAATCAAGACAACAAATAAACACCTATTGAAGATTGTAAAGCCATGCTTAAAGGATAAGAAAGATGCTTGAGCTAATGAGTTCCTTGAAGTTCTATGAGCATATCGAATCACACTTTTTTGCAGCAATGGACAAAGCATCATTTTCTTTAGTTTATGGCTATGAAGCAATGCACCTAGTAGAAATCAACCATTCTACTCTCTAGGATCAAAAGCTTTAAGTTGATCATGGCATTATGAGAGGTTGCCAATCAAATTAGGAAATTAAAACACTCGAGTTTGATTTACTTGAAGAGAAGTGTTTCAAAACTCACTGAAATCAGCTCATCAGAAAGTGAAGCATTGAGAACACTTGGACCAGAGCATCAGAAAGCATCCTCTCAAGCCTTGGGTTGAGGTTTTAGATGCACTAACCCAATTGCAAAAAAAGTTAATTAATAAATAATTGGCAGGATTGTGTTATAAATCTTGCTGTAAGAAATATAATACACACTCTATTGTGGAATAGAGTATTAATTTTATGAAGATTGTTTATATAATCTATTTGTGATGTATGTTTATTCATTTCATTAACAAAGTTATTCTATTATGTGTTTATAATAACTTCATAGTCAATAAAGAATCATCCAACTTAACTTAGATCGGTTCTGAACCAACCTATACTTTGAGTTAGGTTAGCTTTATATAATTTCAGTGAAAACTAACTTGAGAACCAGCTGAACTGACTCAAAATAGACTAAAAATTCAAGGCATTTCGTGTAGACCCTTGGCAGTTTACTTTTGCGTCCATGCGTTATTTTGATGACTCTAGAAAGCTTATAACTGCATACATCTTTCATTCAGTTAAATTGCAAAACAATGCAATTTAAAGTTTCAATTATGAATGCTTATTAATGCTCCATATGTAGGGTAAAAACAAGATTTCCAAAACATCAGAAAGTTTAAGATGATGAGAATGGTTCAGGTTTTGTTCCTGGTATTTGAGTCTCAACACAGACAATTAATCCATATTAATTAGGCCTACAAGATACAGTAACAAACTTTTGCTGGGTTTGTTTGATTCGAACTGAGGATACATTGGTGGCAGATGCTAAAACAGAGAAGTAAAATCTTTTGTTTAGTGTATATGTAAATCCTTCCAGAAATTTCGTCGAACGTAAACATGGTCCATTTTCTAATTTTAAGTTGGTCATAAGCAGGTAGAAATGATTTTGTGTGTTTTGCTTATAACAGTTTTGTTCTCTTTTCCTTGCAGCAAGTTTACTTTATTGTTGATGCAGGATTTGGACATGTAGAAGAAGGCACATACTAACATTTACAGTTGGTCTTGATCAAAAGAAAAACATTGATGCTGTAGTGACGAAGGTAAGCAATCATTTATGTAAAGGTTTCCATTGTTTATCAAAATTATGCAATCCTTGATCAACCTACTTTTCAAGCTCTATAGCTGTTCTGTGGAGTAGCTGGAATTATGTTGAAAGTTCATCATAATTGTATCTGATGTTGATTGATTTATCTAGTTGATTCCAATTTATTGATAAATTTATAGTTCATCCTTGATGATAAGTTCTCAAACATTAGGTAGGAATTATGGTGGTGAATCAAGTTGGTGATGAAGTTTATGAAATTTAAAATTTTTGCAAAAATATGATATTGGCACCTCCTGTATGTTGAATTATTTCTTTTTCATTAAGAAAAAATAGGATAAATGAAATTATTTTTTCATCACAATCTTACATTTTTTGTTTGTTTTCAATAAATTTGCACCCAAACATAGTAGCACGTTATGAATACATCTTGATATAAGATGAAGATTTGGGAGTAGAACATTTTAATTTAGAGTAAGTGTGGATTGTTTTTGTAAACATAGGTCGCAGTCAATGTAATATGCAGACTTACTATTAGTTTTCCAGGTACATTAAGTTGGTAAACAAGGGGCAAGGAAGATGACCAAAAGAAGAGGTGATTGTGATGCAAAGATGGTTTACCTCCCTTGTATGTGACGCATTCTGTCCTTCTCAGTCTCTAAAATAAGTTTATCAACTGGAATTAGGCAAACTAAAGAGAGCTCCGGCTGGTACTTTGATCCCCATCCTCTTCCATATGCTGTGTGTGATAAATATACTGTTCTTGAAGGTTAGCATGTGTGTATCTATTGAATTTTTGTCTTCCATTTCTAAATTTCTACCCGCTCGATCCAACGGGTTTGTTGAGATAATGGTGCCCATTTTCTCATGAAATACATAGAGTTGCTTATGGCATATAGTTCAAGTGAGCCTAGTTTACCCAAAACAAGGGGTATGAGTCTTGTTCAAAGACTGAAAAATCACTTAATGTTGAATCAAATTTTAGCTCAAATCATGATCAAATCAAAGCAATCAAATTAAGTTATGTGTCAAAAAAATTGTCTCAAGTAATATTGTGAGCCGAGCTTGAGTTATGATAAGATCAACTCAACATGGCTCAAAACTGAATCATTCATCTATATATGTATGCATATATATATATAAAAATTGATTTTAAGTCATGTTGTATATATGTGTGTGTAAATGAATGAATTTATAAAACATGATCTTATGCTTTTTGTATTTGTTATAAATGAAAATTTTAACTTATCATTGATTAAGAACTTGACTGAAAAATTAAAAAATTAACAAAAAGTATGATTATTATTCACTAGAATCAAACTTGAAACAACAACTAACAAATAAATGGTGGATCAAAATGATATCAGATCATCTTATAAGGTTTGGATGGATTGTAGCAAGATTGAATCAAAACTCTTCGAGCTGATCTTTAGCTAGAGCCAGATTAAATGAAGATATAAATTGTTAATAACCCTATTTAGAGCAATCAAGTGTGAAGTGTTATGATGGTTCAGTCCATCCAATTGATTGATTTCTACCTTTTTGTTGATTGCAGAATGATTTGTTTCATGGATGGGGTCTTGATTTTGCTGTAAGAAACAGTGTAGAGGTACCAATATCAGTCACACCTGCTTCCTATTTCCAATTCCTTAATCTAAGCTTCTTCTATTGAATTACCAGGCTGCTCATGAGAAGATTGGAGTTGTGGATACTCAATGGATTGTGCATCAAGTAATTCCTTCTCTAGAAAAATCAGCTCAATGAACTATTTGTATACCTTCCTGGGAAACGCTTCTTCTTGTTAAAACATTTTTACAAATTGTTCTCAAAAGCACATCAAATGAGCAATCCTATACTTGTTATTTTTATTTTTTCCTTATCTGATTTTCTGATCATTACTATCAAATGTATCATTCATAGATTTTTTTGTGGGTCGATCTCTTGTTTTACACAAACTTCATTTTGTTTAACAGGGCAAAGCTGGAAAAAGGAATGCTCCTAAGGTAGGAGTACGAAACTGTATGACTTTCCATGTTCATTTCTTTCATTCAATTCTAGAACGACTGCTTTCTTCTCCAATACAATCTCGGACTCAGTTTGTGAACAGCTTGGATGTTTAAACTTTTTTTTTTTTTTTTTTGAGAAGATGAAAGTTGTGTATTTTGAGAGCAGAAAACAAGAAATGTTGGCAAAAGTTTTGTTGGGTTTTTGATGTTTTAGATTTTGAAAATAAGTAGTAAGAAAAAAAAAGCTTTTGAATATCAGTTTGCAAACATAGAGTTTATGTTGGTTTAATGAGTTAGGGTATTTTGTAGGTGTTTAGAGTATTAAAGTTTTTTTGCCCCTTTTTTATGCTAAGTGTAATGTTTAAGAGCGTTTCTATGTATATCCTATTCTTCTGTTGTACTTCATCATTGATACTTATTAGAGTATGATAAGTTTGTAATGTTTTTGTTGTTTTACTGTCATTTAGAAGTATCAAAAACATTACTTCAGATTTTCTTTTCAATTGAAGTTGTTATTATGAATTTTTTTTAAAAAAAAGTAGAACAATAAACGGGTAATTCTAAAACCATGTTTGATAAGGTGATAATACGTGGTAGAATCACAAAATGTTCGGTGAACCATTGATATGTGATTTGCGAAATATGTAGATGTGAAAGACAAGATTGTTCTTTGATATATAGGGAAGTAAGGGAAAAGCATAATAAATGTAATGTTAGATGAAAGTTTACAGTGGTCAATGTTTTTATTATCTGTAGTTCAAATATAATTTTCAAATGAATTTAGTTCTAAACGTATTTTAGCGAGTTTAAATTATAATACAACTTTGCTAATCAATAATAATAAAAACCACTTTTACAAAATATTTTTTGGAGAATGTGAATTAGTCTTATTAATAATTGAACACAATATTTATATCTTAATGCACAATTACTATGTTTTTCAACCATAAATTTAAGCCTTTTTGATTATGGGTGTTCATCTAAGATATACTTAGCTCTGTTTAGTCACTTTTTGATGCAACCCCTTTTACTATAATAACAAACTAATTAGCCATTTTGAGTTCTCTTGCTCTTGAAATGGTCTAGCCTAGGCTAACTTGATCTTTGTACATTCTTTATTGGTATCAAAAGTGTCAGGGCCCCACTTAACTAATATTAATATCTAATATTAATAAGAGATTAAGCATAGATAAATAAGTATATGAGGGCACAATAATTATTCTAGGCAAATATCTAATGATAAGACAAATCCAAAATCTAACCAATAAAAGTACTTAATATATAAAAATCATGATATAATTTCTATAAATACAAAAGTATAAACTAAAAGATCCTTAGTGTAAAAAAAATAAATAAACATCAGTAACATATTATCCAAATACACATCATACGATCCCACAAAATCTCACAAAACCAACTCCATATAAACCTCTAACTACAAAATCAACTAAAAAATCGAATCCCCATCCATACCATCATAATGCCCATATCTTGGTTTAGTAGAAGATTAATATGTATTATTAATATTAGTGAGACTCTAAAACTTAGCAAATACATCATTAAGGTAACAAATATGAAATAATATGACATGCAAAATAAGTGTAAAATAATGTAATAATAATATGAAATAAATGAATCCATCATGAGTGACCAAATAAAATAATAATTATAAGTGAAATCAAATCAAATATAAAAAATGAGTTTCCATGTTTTTCAATTATTTTTAATTCCTAATGTGTTATATTTTATAAGATCCAACTATCCATTTGATCTAATAATAATCAAATTAGTACCTAAATAACATTGTGTTAATATTTATCCACAATAATATTGCCTCTAAACCTATACTCATAATCATTTGTTAGATATGGTTTCTAGACCTATGTCTTGTCACTCGACACAAAGTATTAGTAACACGAATATGTATCATAATACTTATCAAATTCAAGATTTAGACTTATACCTATATATTTATGATGAGGTTACTGTTTTATGAAAACCATTTTATTTTCCATTCCATTTCCAATTCATTTCCAATTATGAATTATATAATTTTTATTTACATATCTTATATATTCCAACCATATAATAGACACATATAGGATATACAGCCTATGATTCAAACGTGATATTTATTTAGTTTAATAATCATGTCTAATATCTATAATGTCTCATAAAAAATAACTTATAAAAATATTTCAATTTGAGAATAAATTATGAATTAATTTAATGTTATATTTATATTATAGTTATTAGGTTGACCTATCTAAATTTGAGATATAGATTCTTTGATCAATCTTTTTTTTAGAATTTTTTATATTATCATACATGTACATAAATTATTATATAATCACATATAATATAACAATTAGATATTTTCTAGGGTTATAAATCATAAAAAATCATATTTATTTATATTATGATTCTAAGTAATCATATTATATGATTTTTTTCATCATATAGTATGATCATCACCTTGCTAAGATCTCAATATCGTCATATAACACAATATAAAATCTCGAGGGAGGTGATGATCATATTATATCATGTTATATGATATAAAAAAATAAAGTAAATGAAAAATATAAGATAAAAAATAAGAATAAAAGATAGATAATGTGACATGCTATATTTAGCTGTTTGAGATGATTTAGCTTACATAAGCATCATTATGATGATTACACAAAGTGATGATATTGATGTATCATGAAAACAACGTTTGATGGATTTATTTAATATGTGAATAAAAGTATTTAACCAATGTCATTATCTTTAATTACTATATTTCTATTGTCATTATATGTTTAAAACGAGTGGAGATAATATGATGACATTATATGATATAGTATCACAAACATCAAACCCTATATAAGATAGGATTTGCTAGCTATATGTTGCTATAAAGCTGTTATGAGAAGAGATCTACATGACCTGTGCATGATTTAGACATAATATGACATGTTTGTAGGTTAGACTCTATATGATATGATGCGATGTTAGATAATACAATATAACATTAGATATGTATATTGTATGCTTAATATAGACATGATATGAGATGAGATGGGATTTTTGGCACTAGAATAATGGTTATTTTAAAAATATTATGGCATTTATAATGATTATAAGTGATATAAAGTAAATAAGGAATATTAAGATATAAAAATAATAATAAAATATGAGAATAGATAATGTATTTTGAAAGTTAGAGTATAAGCATATAGAGAGATTGGATTTCACATTACATATTAAAACTGAAGTGAACATAGAGATTTGTATGAATAGACATGATTAAGAATTGTATTTATCCATCCTTTTATGTGTTGAGTACTTTATATGCTTCATATGTCAATTATATGTATTTACCTACTCATATCATTTTTTATGTATAGATGTCATGATTTTGTTATTGTTCAATAGTCTTATTTCTTATAGTTTATTTTATTATGATATTTTATTTTATATTATTGGTTAGATAATAATTTACCTACTAGGTTTTTAAACTCATTACTTATATTATAAGTCTGAATTTTAAAACACAAAAAGATGAAAAAACTTAGTTTCATTTAAAATAATATGAGCTTAATAACATGTTTTTATGAAACTCTATTAACTTTCGTTTTGTATATTGTTTATTTATTTAAGTATGAGATATTTTAGATAATTGTATCAAAGTTGTGTGATGATGTCTATATCTTTTATAATTATTTTTGATATGTGTATGCATTGTAGATGTGATTATTATTTAGATTGTTTTTCAAGCATTTGATACTGTGATATATATATATATATATATATATATATATTGATCTTTATTATTGATATTTGTAAATGTGCACATATAAAAAATAAATATTTTTAGAGAAGACACTTTCTAATTAATTATAAAGTTTGATTATATTTTGGATTTGGAATTACATTAAAGAGAAATTCAAGTTGGTTATATTGTTAGCCACACCTAGTTAGGTAGATAATGTCCTTAAATGCATGATAAAATTATGATTAATCCTGATAATAGAGTTGTTTGTGGTGGCATGAGACATGAAAGTTAGGTGAGGTGCAATAGTAATAAAAACAACACAAGTGGTCCAATTGAATGAAAGATATTAGGTTAAATACTGCAATAGTTTGTTACGTCTATTTTTCATCTTTGAATACAATGTATTATAATAAAAAGAGTTGAAATACATAAATATAGTTCATCCATTTACTCATTTCTTATTATTGAGCTACCATTGGGCTTTTACCCAATACAAGAACACACCTAGGTATTAGTCTCCACAATTATGCTAAATCATTTCATCGTTCATCAATACTCGGCCCACCCCTTTTTGGAAAATAAAATAACTAAATTATGTTGAGTGATTAATTTTTATTCATTTAAATAACTTTTATTTCTTTTTCCTAATTTGTATGTAGTTCCATAAGACTATATTTGATATATTTAAACAAACATTCTTTTTTATCTTATCTTTATTCTAATTCCACAAAACTAAGTTTGTATATTTAGATAATTATTTTATTTTTCTTTCCCTTTATATTTGTTTCATGCAACTAGATTTATATGTTTATTATAGTATATAAAATAAATAAATTATTATATATAAAATATCATGATTATAAATTTAATGCTTAATCTATAACAAAACATACAACACATTTCATAATATAAAATATAACATTTTTTTCTAAATTTTTAAAATATGTGCAATACCTCAATCATAAGATGAATATCCTTATTTTTTAAAAAACCAATATTTTAAAAATTAGCCAATTTAAAGTAGAGGTTGTCAAAATTTTTAAAAACTTTTTTTGTCTCTAATTTCATACAATTATGTTTGATACATTTAAACAATAATTTCTTTTTCCCTTCCCTTTATCCTAATTCCATACTATTAGGGATGATTATTCTATTTTTCTTTCCCTTTATCTTAGTTTTATGCAACTAGGATTATATGCTTGCTATGGTATACAAAATAAAGGATTATTATAGATAAAATATCATGATTTTAAATTTCATACTCATTCTATAGCAAAATAAGCATCACATTCCATAATATAAAATATAAGATTTTTTTTCTAAATTTTTAAAATATTTATAATACATCAATCATTACATAAGTAACCTTAATAAAAAAACTTTTTATTTTAAAAATCCAAAAATTTAAAAGACTGACAACTATTAATCATCAAACATCAAATTAAATACACCAATATTATATAGCATTGCCTATCTCCATTTTCGATCACATCAAAAATAGTTTCAATTATTATACACAAAGTTTGTGGTTTGTTCAATTCCTTCCTTCTTAGCTTACATTGTTTTGTATGATTTTATCCAATTTTCTTTTTTTTGTTTTTTAAAATAGTTGCTTTTTTCTACTACTTCTTTTCTCTCTCCTAAATGAGAACCTCACAAGTTTTTTCTTTCTCTTTTGCTCTCTTCTCTTGGCTTGATTTCCAAATTCTCCTCTTTTTAAATAAGTTTTTATTCTTTTCTTTTCTTTTGATTGTATTTTTTTAATTTACTAACATTGCTCTTCTCTCTCTCTCTCCCCTCCTAACAACCTCTCTCCATCTTATGGCAACTCTACTTCTCCTCTCTACTTCCATGGTAGCAGTATCTCCTTTTCCCTTTATAGATAATGACACTCTGCTCTCTCTCCTCCTCTTTGTCATTCTCGATAACAGACCTTTCTCTCTCCTCATAGTGACTCTCTTTAATCTTTTTTTCTTTTTTCTCTGTTAAATCGCTTTCTTTCTCTTCCTACTTCTTTCTTTTCCATTGAGCCAAACTGTCCTCTCTCTCATTCTCTTCATGTGCAAGAATATCTCTCATTCTTTCTTCATTTGCATGTGTAGCCCTTTCTTCTTCAAGATCATTTGAGCTCTTCACTTCTCCCTCCTCCCTTCATGTTGGACCTTGAACCCATGCATGCAACTTTCTCTTGGCTTTTAAACTTGCATGACATACCTTTCAGGCATTACCTTCTTCAACATTTCCTTTCTTTTTCTAGTGGTTCATAAAGGTTTCTTGCAAATGCTTCCATTGTATTTACAGCTGTGTAGCAGTAGGTTTTAGTTATATTAGAATTAGACTTTATTACTAAGGTTAATATAAGATTTTAATTAATTAGTTAATTAACTAATTAATCATTCAATTAATTAGCATAAATTAACTCTTAATCTCTCCATAATTTCTTAAGCCCCATAATTGACTAGGTTAAATGTTTAGGAATTATTTATTTATTAAAAAAAATATTATTTATTTAATTAAATCTTAGAGTTTATTAATTTTTTAAATTTTTTAAAACAATTTAATCTCAAAAAATCTATCAACATTTTTTAAGATTCATAATCCATGAATTCTACTTATCATTAAGTATTTATATATTTTTTAATTTTATTTAGCATTTTAAATAATTTTTCGTTTGATGATTAATATCCTAATTAAAGTTTGGCTTCTTATTTTGTGATTATTGTTTTTCATATTCTCATCGAGATAAAGTTAACCTAAATTTCTTTATGCCCTTGTAAAAATTATTGTTTATTTTCATTATTTCCTAAAATAGTTTAATATTTATTTTAATTTCTTGATAAATTCTAGTTATATAATTAAAGTATTATTAAATTCTCATTGACATCTTATTTTTTTTATTTTATTGTATCATTGATTTTCATCATTCAACATATGAGTGGTCAAATAAAATTAATAATTCACTTCAAATTTTAAAAAACATTAAAATTGTCATATGATTAACTTATATTTTTTTTTCTTGATGATATTTATAATCCTTTTCCTCCCTCTTTAAGCTTTAGTTCATCTTGTAAAATGTTACATAAACATCATTTCTTTCTCTCCTTCAAAAACTCATTATTCTCTCCATCAAAAAATCATTCACGGGTCAAATTTAGGCAAATTAAAACCCACAATCTCCCCTTCATTAATACTATTTAAATCTTCAATGTTTTCTTCATTGATAAAGTCAATGCAACACACTTTTTTCCATTTATGATTTTTTTATTCATTGTGTTTGTGTTGGTTTTTGTAATGTTGTTATCATAAGTGCATGAATTTGGGTTTATTGTTTAATGCATGTAGTAATGCTTGTGAACAATAAGCCAAAAGAAGATGGTGTAAAGTATTTGATATGTATTGGTCATTGAAATTGAGGCACCAAATGGACAAATATCAAGAGGCATCACCTAAATGAAGAGGTTAATTGAATTGTTTCTTTTTTAAAGTTGAAAAGGCCAACTTTAGTAACTTATGTAACTAATAGGTGCAAAGGCTAAACATATAAAGGTTTCAAACTCACTGTTTTAGTTCTTGTTGGGGACACGGTAGATATTATTTATGAGATTTATAAGTACATAAAAGCTTGTTTAACATAGTTGTTCTATTTTGAAAAATCAATCATAAAAAATATTTGTTATAAAAATTATTAAAATTAACTAAATATGATAAAACTTGTATAATATGTTAGCTAAAATACACCACAGAATGTTCAAGCATAATTTTATATTGTCCATTATTTTAATTTTGCAAGTAGTGTTTGATTTGCTGACAAAACAAATAAAGCTATAGTCATAGAATGCAAAAATATAGATATTGAGTTCAACAGAATACTCAATTATTATATAACAAATAACAAAGCTAATATTATTTGTAAAACTACAAATAAATTGATAATTATGAAATGAATTTTAGAATTGTTGGATTATTATATTTTTTTATCGACATGAGAAAGACAATGACTTTGATATGTTATATCTTATCATTCTCCTCAAATATTTTATATAATAAATAATTATCATAAATAATAAAAAAATAATATGTTACATTTCCAACAAAAATATATATTTTTTGTCACAATAGTTTGACTCAATCTTATGGTTATAACATAAAGACAATCAACAAATTTATTTAAAAAGTAGAATGCAATAAATAAAAATGAATTAGTTGACATATTTGCAAAGACTAACCATGCTTGAATTCATAACATGTGGAAAAGCATGGACTTGTTTTTATCTTAGATGGACTATATATATATATAGTCTTTCATTCCAACCATAATCTGATATTTGGGAGGTTGCCATAAGTAATAGAGTGGTTATCTCATTTAAAAAAATAGGAGATGTTTATTTTATCTTTGGTCATACTTAATATGGTTACAAAATTAATTGAATAATTTAATCATTAGATGTTTGAAATTCTAATAATATTTTTATCAATAAAATGCTTTTCATTCATCATAATTTTTTAAAAATTTGGTTAAGTTTGCTATAATAAATTGGTAAGAATGGAGTGTGTGACTAAAACATCATAACATTTATTAAGCTATAATCATAATATGCTACAAGATATAAATAGTTGTGTAAAAGCAAAGTTGTTACAGATTTTTTTAAATATGAGGTAAGCAGATGTGGTATGATTGTAAAAAAGAAAATTATAAAAAAATTCACATGATATAAGGATATAGTCTCTCAAATGTGATTGCATCCTAACATGATATATGGAGATTCAATAATAATATGAACTACTAAAGAAATCAAGTTTGAAATCAAATCTCAAAAATGTAATTAAAAATATAATAAATTATTATCATATTTTAAATAATTACAATATTAATTCAATAAGTAACTAAAAGTTTAATTATAACATCTCAACTTTTCTGATGAGACATTGTTCCAACGTTTCAAATTTTTGTTATTTCTTCTCAAATGGTGCCTCACTTTAAAGCTTATGGTTGTACACATATAGCCTTAGAAATTCCCTTATATTAGCTAATTTGAGACTGTATCTTCTAACTCCCATCCTTTAGATTTCTCTATCCTATGGGTTTATGTTTCTCATCTAATTCATATGTAACCTCTAGAGCTTAATCTTGAAATTATGTTATTAGTAAGGTTGGCTTTAGAGATTGTATATGAATTAGATAAGGGACTTATCCAGGCAAGAGAGATTTGAAATATAAGAGGTAGGATAGATAGTCTCATATTCGATATTGTAGAGGGGATTATGAGGTTATGTGTACAACAATAACCTTAAGAGTGAGTCACTTATTAAGAAAACAAGGACAAAACCCAGAAGCTCAACACAATATCATACTATGAAGGGTAAGATGTTACAATATGGTATTAAAGTTGACCATGCTATTCACTTAATATTATGGTCAGACCTTAGAGACTACTGATGAATTAAATGAGGCATGACAACTTGAAGAGGATCTTGAAATCCAAAGAATAAGAATAAGGGGATAGCCCTACATTTAGTATTGTAGAGGAATTTTAGATTTTTGTGTAAAACTATAAGTTAATAAAACTAAGGTATTTTTTGAGAAAAAATCAAAAAAATTGAAAGGAAAGAATAATATATTATTAGGAAGTTTGGGATGTTACACTAATATGCATAGCGGTAAAACTCATGTAGGAGTTTTCAAACCATATCAGAAAAAAGGATAAGCGCTCAACTTAAACTCCACACACAACCAATGGATGAGGCTTACTTGGAATCTCCCAAATCATTGTATTTTTTGGTTCTATTCCTTGATGGGATTGAGAAGGGATATAACTCAGCGGTAGAGTGTTACCTTGACATAGTAGAAGTCATTGGTTTGAGCCTAATTATCCCTAAACCCAATTTAAGTTTTTTTCTATTTTGGCTTGCTCCCCCACAATGATTGAATAAGAATTGATAAGAGGGCTGTGGTGTTGACACGATTACTTAAATACTAAATATATATATATCTTAACTATTATTATAGTCACTCCCTCTATTAGTACCCATTCATGCTTAACTATGCACATGTAAAAAGGAGCGAGAGTGAGTCTACTACAAACTCGATCACAACTTCAATTGTTAACAAAATAAGCAACAAAGTTACATAAATAATAATAAGATTAGCTATTAAATAAGTTTCAAGTATAGTAGCCATACAAAATACTATTATTATATAAAAAAGGAAAGTTATTATGCAAATATGCATCATAATTATGCTAACTAAAAATAATATTTATTTGTAATCTTATTTAGTGGGTCATGTTCATCAATTAATCAAAATTCTTCATCATATATTATTCTATAGTGGTTGCTTTCCCATAAGGGTATACCCTCTAGAAGTATACTTTGAAATGTCATCAGGCCAAAATTATAACAATTATCCAAATATCATATAACTAACAAGCTCACTTCAATTAGTCTCTAAAACTTATTAAGCTCTTTAGGTAGTTAGAACTATCTTAGAATTCCTTCTACTAATATTTATCCATCATAAGAGTTGACTTTGACATAATTTGTCATAGGAAAAATGCTTTTTATTTTCATTTTTATATTTTTAATATGTACATGTAATAATATTTTATAATTGCAATACAAGCTCATATATGTTTTTATATAAAGTTCAATTTACAAATTATTCATCTACATAATCTCAATTATTTTCCTTTTTAATGTATGCTTTATAATTTATTATCATAATGCACCACATAAAACCAAGCATTATTTTTAGCAAACAAAAAAGATATAGAACATTATTAATCAAATAACTAGTAGTTTTCCTATCTTGAATTTAGTATTGAAATTCCTTTAGCAACTTTGCAAAAAAAAACCTCAAATTGTAATGATTGAAGGTTACATAGCTTTCCTCAAAAGAGCTGCTCCATAAAAAATCCCTCAAACTATCAAAAATTAATTTTTCATTAAAACTCTTATTATATTTGTGACAAAAATGTTCTTAAATTTTTAATCATCATTTCTTTCTACTACCTATTGTAAATTTAATTAGTTTACCCATGTCATCTGGGATAGACCACACAATTCCTTTGCATAGTGTGCATTCATGGCTAGCGTGTTGTTTAGCTTATGTGATTGTATAATTGGACAACCCTATCAACCATATTAGACAATTTGATATACTACCAAGATGTCATAAGGCAATTGATTAAAACATCAAATCATAAATTGGTCCATGTGAACTTGTAATGTCTCGAGGAAGAAGACGATAGTGAGAAATATTTTCTTTTTTCAAACTCTCACTCAAAGTTTAGTGAAACTCAAAGAAAATATATAAGAGAAAACTGTGATGATCTCTTATCGACTTTCCCAGATTTTAGTATTATGATATCTATTTCTTTATCTTTTCTCTTAATAATTTGAAAATATATAAAAATAATTATTTACTCTTTATAAAAATCATAGCAAAAATAAACATTTATTCATTTAAATCCAAATAATGAATGCATCTTTTATAATCAAATATAAGCATAGATATCTTTCATATTTTATTTTAAAAATATATGTACATATAATATCAACAAATTTTTTGCATATTTTTTGTTCAATTAAAATAATCATAAAAATCATACATCTAATAATAATTATAGCAACTTTTAAACCATCATATGGTAGCTTTCACTTAATCTCGATAATATCATAAAGTACATTCTTTTGATCTAAAATTGTTAGACCAAAATAGGCACAAACCAAGCGAAACTATCTTAGAAAAAAATAATATAAAATAAATAATTATTGGGTAATCATATATATGATTTATTTCAATAATGATATAAATTAATAAAACATATATTATTTTTCTTTTTCTTTAGATTTATTTGAAACCCAATATAATGTCTCAATTGGCATAGATCAATATAATCAATCAAAAAATATCCATATTGCAAATCTATTAAGTTAATCAAAATTTATAATATAAAATTGAGAACATATGTTACTAAAAACTAGCTAGGGTGATGTGAAAAATCCATAATGATTGTGAAATATCTCAAAAAAATATAATAACACATATTAAAATAATGATGATATTACATGAAAGTTTAAAAACTGATACTAATACAAAAATCTAAAATAAGATATAAATAGCCTCACACATGCACATTATCGCTTAAACTAAAAAAATACCTTAGTCAATGCCTTGGTTTTTTAGCTCTTGAGTCTTGAACTATTATATAAGAACCCTTTGTTCAATTAGTGTCAATATTTTATCTTATATTATAAATAAAAAATAAGCATAATATATTCAACAAATAATCTATAACTATATATAATAAAATATTGTAAAGAGTAAATAAAATAATTGAGTAATAAATAAAAAATATATGATAATCTGTAAAGAGAATATTTTAAAAATGTATATATGATCATATACATATATGTCTAATTCATCATAAACATAAAATACTTATTTTATATTTTTTTCATATTTATTTTTTTTACTTTTTTTATTTTTTTTATCTCTTTTTTATATATATTCATCTTCCTCTACTTGTAAATTTTTTCATGACCCCTATACCAACACTTAGAGATCTCATATCATAACTCATAATTATAAGTCTCAATACTTTAAAATATCATGGTCCCATTTTTGCGTACTATAACACCATAGAGTGAAGTATCTCATTATTACTATATTTTATTCTTTAATTTCAAAATCTTGTGTTAACAAAAATGAAGCACTCAAAATTTTGAATCCCTAGCTCTGAGTTTCTAAAATACTTGAGAGTAAAGTATTTCATCATAACTAAAGTCTCACTCTCTAATGTTGACATCATGTGTTAATAGGGAATAAGGCACACTAAATATTAGAGTCTCATCACACAATTTTTGCCCCTCTATAACTAACAAATCTAATGCTAATAGAGAAACAAGATTGCTGACATGTATAAGCCCCAACTTTGAGTACCTACTACACATAGGAGTAAAATATCTCATAATTACTAAGTCAAGGCCTCTACATATCAGGGCTCCATCTTTAAGTACCACGATACCATGGGTGATGTGCATCACATTTATTAGATCAATACCTAATAAGTTTATGTTGTTCTTAGACTATACTAATCTCTTTATTTTCCTTTCTTTTTATTTTACTTTATCAAATATTTTGATTTGTAGAATCATATAACTTATATATCTTTATTTGTGTAGTTGTACATACATATATAAATAATCATAAAGTACTTTAATAAAACTAGAATATATGTAAGAAATATTATGTCATACAAATTCTCATACCATCATGTATTTCATAATAATAACAATGGACCTTTAATAACCCATTTGCATCATAATTAATTAGTTTTCTCATTTGATAGCTTTGTGAATTCTCTTTCATTATATTTCTTTTTTGTTTATTGGTTATCCTCATTTTTTATGAAATTCATATTAATTCTTATCAATAATTATTTAATTTTTATTAAAAAATATTTTCTAAAAACTCTACCAATCATATAATAACAAATTATTCACTTTTTCATTTATTATCGTCATATCATATAGTATAATCGACTACATCATATTGTACAGTTATTACTTTACAAATGTTAGACCACTGCATTACTTTGATCGTACTAATTCAATCTCTAGGTCATACCAATATAATCCATGATAATCTCTATGTTGCATCAGGGATCGAGCACTGGATCTACAATAATCTTATTCATAAAATAAATGTACTATTTTGATTCCCATTTCATACCTATATAATCCATGCCTTAGTGATATTTCTTACTTCACATGTAAGGTATGAAATTCCCATATTGTATTGTACGACTCATGCTTGATACTGATTAAACAATGAATCATGTAATTGATCTCGATTAAACAACATAAAAACATATCATACAAGCTTAATCCAATCTTATTACTATTATGAAACATGACATTTTCATAACTAATTGTATTAGTCCAATCCACCTTTCATAAGTATTACAAAGTGTATCATATTGTCCAAATTTTAAGCCATATTAGTATGATCACCAACATTTACTTACACATTATACTGGTAGGATCATTTTGTTATATTAATATGATAGTCTCAAGTTATTAAATCAAATTGGATAATGATTTGGTACACCATTATAATAAAAAAGTCAAAGGTGAAAAAGATTTGATGATGTGGTAAAATCCTTAAAACTAACCAAAATAAAATCATAAAGAACAAATTACCAGTATAATATAATCTAAATATAAATTATATAAAAATATTTTTACAAAATTCAAACTGATGTTCTATTATACTTTTAATCATTCAACCTACACCAAGTGTTTTTTGCTCTTAAATCTAAGGAGTGTGGTCTTCTCTCATAACATAATAATATCTAAACTTTAGTATACATAACTTGTGATATAAGTACTAATAAGATTTATAATCTCAATAGATAAATCTAATAAGATAATAAAATATAAAAGAAAAGTCAAAATAAACATGTAAGTGTAATGAATAAAATAAAAGTTTTATCGTTAGATGTGATAACAAACCACATGTGTAAGTTAAAAATTATTTCAAGTGTACCAAAAATAAGCTAGATGAAATATGAATGTCATTTTTTTTTGTTATTTTTAGTTTCCAATAATTTATATAATTATTTGACTCAATTCTTATTAAATCATTATCTTTTATAGATCTCATAATTATATCAATAAGTGACCTCCAACTAATATTCCTCTTATCTATCCACATAACACTATCTGATCCGTAGGTCGTATCTTATTATCTAATAAGATGGGTCTAGTGTTGTAATATACACACACACACACATTGAGATCATAGCATATATATTAGAAAAATATTTGATCCAAAGATCGATACCTTATGATCCAACATGTTATATCTAATGTTGAAGATCATATCTTTAAGAATCTAATTTTCATTTTCATTTTCCTATGTTAAACAATTAAGTTAGTCCATATGTTTGAAGTAGATATGTTAGATTAAATATTATTTTTAAAAAACCAACATATATTTCTTTTCATTTTTAGTGTTATTTATGTTATATTTCTTTCATTTAATTATTATTCATAATATTGTGTAACAAACAAGTCATAAAAACAAGGAACCATATTATTAGTAGGTTCATGTTAAGTAATATAAAAAAGCATAAATATTTGTTTGAATAAGAGAATATAGTTCAAAAAAAAATATATAAAAAAATATTATTATAAATATGTATAATATGTGATGTGTTATAAAATAGTCAATATGTATCTTATAAATAACATGTTTCTTAAGAAATTTTATTCTTATATATCACTTTTAATATTCTTAAGTTCATGATTTGGATTATACTTATACAATTTCGTAATCATATCGTAAGATCTTAAAAAAAATAAGTATATTGTACTTTATCGCACAAGTACAATTCCAATGTCATATAATACGTTTAACTATATAAATTATTTTATATCACAAATTGTACAGGTATGACCCTCTTATTGTATCGTACAATCCCTTCTATTTCTTAAAATTTAGCTTATTCATATAATTCAATTGCCAGGACCATAACAGTACGATCCTACTTTTCTTAGCTAACCCTTATCTTTCTCTTCATACAATATGATTATCATAATAGATTACTCTATTCTTTTAAACTTTGCTAAATTTTCTTACTTAATTTCAATCGATCATACAAGTAAAATATTAACATTATCCTTGTATGATTAACTAACTATTCAACAGTAACTTAATGCTCCTCATGCTTGTACGATCTAGTAAATCATTTATTGCAATACATTAGTAAACTATCATAAAGCTTAAATGTAGCCTTAAATCTCAAACCTTTTATGCTAAATAATATATACCATCGTATTAGTATGAAAGTTTCTTAACAATCATCACTTCCTTCTATGACAAACCCGCACTCTCATCCTTTTCCACTGGCACACCCAACACTGCATACATCACTCTTCGACAAAATTAACATCCTCACCATCCCTCTACTTCTGTTAAACTCAAGCTTTTCTTGAATCTCTCTTTCCCTCCTTCATAGCTGCTCCATGACAACCTTGCATAATAACAAATAAATAAAATGATGAAAATAAAAGAGTATACCTCGTTGGTTGTTAATCAAACTTGTAAGCTAGAATACCCTTTTAATCAGAGCTATCTATAATTCACACCAGCCTGTCTCGATGGCAAACGTCTCCTCATCATACATGTCTGACTTCCTATTATTTTTGAGAATTAAGAGATGTCCCACACAACACCTTGCCTCACTAAATGTTCCAACCAATAAAATGCTCATGCGTAAGCAACTATGCATAAGAGGATGAACATATTATAATACATTAATAATGATTTAAGGATAAGCTACCACCATAATAATTATTGTGTATTTATTTTTAAAAATTCTTAAAAATACAAAATTTTGATTATAACATATGTGTGCTTGATTTCCCAATAATTAATATTGAAAAGTATTTTATTAAGTTGGTACCATCATCATCAAACACATATTCCTTTGATATGAAAAGTTGGTGGAGACCTTAAGAATAAAAATAACATTCTATCCCTTCAATATTTTATTATTTACAAATCTACCTTTCAAAAAACATATTAGACCCAAGCCAAATTTCTAAAATTACAAATTTATCTAAGCATATGTTATATTCTAATATTTATAAATCAACTATTTACTGATCAAATTTGACCTAAATTAAAATTTTTAAAATTATAGATATATCATACACATAAATTTAGTATGTATAAATATATCTTAATACAATAGCATCTAGTACATCATGTAGATGTTTCACTTGAAAGTGTATTAATCAAATTTGGACTTGAAGTCGTGCCAAGATTGGCCTCTCTATTACTCATTAAGCTTTGTTATCATTACTATTATAGGGGTCAATTATAGCTGACCCTTATTTATTATATAATTTTGTTTGTTTTCAATAGTTCATCAAGCTATTTACTTCTAAAGATTTATTTTAGTTGTCTGAATAAAAATTGACAGTTTTTTAGATATTTTCAGCATTATATTTAATGCAATTCATACATTCAGTCATTTTACAATTCTATTGATGTAAAATTTGGTTGAAGTTTACATCAAAATAGGTTAAAATTTGAGTTTGGGTTGTTCCCACTACCTCTGTTGTCATTTGCCATCGTCAACAGCAACTCGCACTGACTTACATTTCTATATGACCCACACTGACCCATCACATACGACAACTCTTTACCCACTACAAGCCGTAAGACCTTGCCAACCTGTCATCCTGCGCTAACCCACTCGATTCGTGCCTGACCCAAGACACGTGCATCGATCTGTTTACTTTAACTAATTCACTTCAACTTAACAACCAGACTTAAGGCCTCATGGGCCTCTTCACTTGCACCGTTCGTGCCCCCCTCTCCCCCCCACCCCCACTGTCGCCTCACTATTTTTTGTTACCATTGTCAAAACACATATGCCAGTCTATCTGGGAACTGCTTGTGCAATCAATTTTGTAGCTTTTCAAGTTATTTTCTTAGTTTTGTAGTAGAAATTTAAAGTATTTATTTTATAATTTGTGGTGACTTTTAGAATTTTGAAATATTATTTAAAATTCTAAACATGTGTCTTTTGGTATTTCAATTTTCTTTTTTTAAGTTAACAAATTACTATTATACCATTGAGATCTCTATAAACAGGGATGATCACCATATTATAAGAGATGTACTTTTAAATAAAGTAACAAAGTGTCGTTGTCAAACTTGTCTGATACGAGCGTGTTGTGTGCAAAAATCTGACAAAGTGATTTCAGATGTGCTCTAAGAAGATGAGCGAGAGGCTCAAAAGGGAAGATCGTGACTTGTTATCTAACATCTATAAAAAAAACATCAAATTACCATGAAAGTCAATAATAATTTTATTTAACATTTTAGAAAATTTAATCTTCGCTTCCAATTTTCTAACTTGTGCATATGATCATGTGATTTTTTGTTTAGCATTTTGTAAACTCTATTTGTATATGTACCTTACCACTTTACGACTAATGTAAGCAATTGGGCGTGTGTTATTTGAAAATCATTTTAACTTTAGGTAGATATCTCTTATATTAAAAAAGTAGTACAAATCTTTGGTTTCTAAAAAAGTTTTTACTTGACAATCCTAGAATTTTATATTTTAAACTAATAACACTTTTCGATATGCCTTTATAAGAATATAATACTTGAACATAAGTTTTTTTCAATTATCTATGAATTAAAATATATTTTAGTATTTTATCATGCATCATATCTTAATCTTTAAAAATTTATAATTAATTCTCTAGGGCTTCAAAAGTTAAAAACTAATGGCGTTAAGTTTGTCATAAAGAGTTTTTTCTATTAATATGTTCAAATAATATATTTTTTTTAAATTTGAATTTATAACACTTTTTCAAAATAAAAAAGTTTTTTCCCTCCAACTTTCTTCTCCCTCTCATGTGCTCTCCCCCTCTCTCCCAAAGTTTCTCAAATGAAACCACTCATTCATAAGAAATATATAAACTTATCATCTTATTAATATGTAATAATAATTATTAAATGTTAGGTTTAAATATTTAAATTTTATTTTTGAACTTAATAATAATCATCATAGAAGTTCATTATTAATAATTGAAATAGGATGTTTGGCATATTTTTTTTGTTTATTTTTTTAATAATAAATATAATCATATATTATATTTGATAAAAATTTGTTACTTTAAAATGTATATTAAAAAAGAGTTTAAAAAATTATATAATGAAAGTACATACAACGAGTTGTTTAATCTACAATTATAAGGACATTTGATGTAAAATAATAATCTTATCAAGAATGCAATATTATTAAAACTTTGTTAATTAATGTTGTTATTGGGCATGTTATCATTTATGTAGTATTTTATTTTTAAAATTTTTATTATCAAAATAATTAATATTTGGACATTATTTAAATTTCAAGTCTAAATATCATTTTTAAGGTATCATAAAATATTTAAATAATATCATTAAAGTAAAATTTTATTAGAAATAATTGAATAGAGAATAAATAAAAGTTTTAAAAGCAGGATAGGTCCATCAAAGCCGGCCCAACCCGGGCCGACGTGAACCGACTGAAGAACCAGTGCGGCGTCGACGCGGTGAAGGCACGTGTGATGGACGTACGGCTTCCAAATCGCAAGCAAGGCAGTGCGTCGTCTTCCTCACTCTATAAACCTGCATTTACTCTCTCTCTCTCTCTCTCTCTCTCTCTCTTCCGATTACATCATAGCAGTGCAGCGAGAGGGCGGTTACGGTAACCAATCGTTGCACCTGTCGGGTTCTCTCGTGGCCATTTCTCGCCAGTTTGCTTTATCCATCTACTTCCTTTTGCTGTCTTTAGGCCAGGGGCGAGTAAAAGGTAAACTTGTTCTCATTTATTCCGTTCGTCCTGATAGAAATGGAGGACAAAAGAAAGGCTTTTTGCCTTTGAGAAAGAGGATTACAGGAGAGATAGAAAGATAGTGAGCGAGGGATTTTGTGTTGGGGGTACTTTCAGCGCCTTCCAAACGTCTATAATTAGAGGAAGCGGAAGTGTTACGGAGAGACTTAGAGAGAGAGAGAGAGATAGAGACAAACTCATATTTTAATCTTGGAGAAGTTTCGGTTTTCGGGATTTGGCGCCGGAGAACTCGAGGGAGGTGGGGATGGGCGAGCAGTCGGAGGTCTGTCCGTGATCTGATCTGTGTGGCGGGGCCGATTTCTTCTCCTGGTGGACTGAGAGGGAAGAGATTGCTCCGGAGATTACAATTGGTAGAAGATTAGCGATGCCGGAGAGTGGTTGTTACCACTCAAAGAAGACTGATGCTATCTGTGAGGACATCTGCGGTCAGGTAATTAATTGTTCGTCTGATGAATCTCCTACGAAATGAAGCGTTTATGGTGGCGGATCTGTTTGTTGAGCTTTTTTGGATTTTGAAATCTTAATTGCTCGAATCTGCTATGTCTTAAGGCGGTTTCTTTTGGAAACCACAAGAATGCTGGATTTTTTCTCTGTTGTTTCCGGCATTGTTTTCCCGCTAATCATAGCCGATGTGGGATCTGAAATTTTAACACGTTTTTTTTTTTTTTTTCGTGACTTATTATGTCATAAGAGTCCCTTCCTCGTTCATATGTTTCTCCCTTCGAACCCTAGCATCTTCTTTTGGATGGTCGTAAGGCGTCGTCGACCTTCCACCATTTTTCTTCTGATGATGGGGAAACCCTTGTTTTCTTTTTCAAGTAGATGCACTGTTTATGGTCTGTTTGGTTCACAGGCATCTAAGGCGGCTTTGAGCATGTCCCGATTGCGTTGCATCCTCCGAGGATTTGATTCAAAGGCTCTTCTTCTTCTGTTCCTTGGAGTACCACTCTTCATCTTTAGCATCTACTTGCATGGCCAAAAGATCACTTACTTCCTCCGACCGCTATGGGAGTCTCCTCCTAAACCCTTCAACATCATTCCACACTACTACCATGAGAACGTTTCCATGGAGAACCTTTGCAAGCTCCACGGCTGGGGAATGAGGGAAACTCCAAGACGCGTTTTTGATGCTGTGCTCTTCAGCAACGAGATCGACATCCTTTCCATTCGTTGGAACGAGCTGCATCCTTACATCTCAGAGTATGTTCTTCTTGAGTCAAACTCCACCTTCACTGGGAGGGTGAAGCCCCTCTTCTTCTCGCAGAATCGAGAAAAATTCAAATTTGCGGAACCCAGACTCACATATGGGGTGGTTGGTGGAAGATTTGTCAAAGGAGAGAACCCTTTTGTCGAGGAGTCTTACCAGAGAGTTGCTCTGGATCAGCTAATTCGGATAGCCGGCATTGGAGAAGATGACTTATTGATCATGTCTGATGTTGATGAGATCCCCAGTGCCCACACAATCAACCTTTTGCGCTGGTGTGATGACATCCCAGATAAGCTTCACCTGGAGCTCAAAAACTATCTGTATTCCTTCCAGTTCTATCAGGATAGTAAGAGCTGGAGAGCTTCTGTGCATAGATACAAACCTGGAGACACAAGGTATGCTCATTTTCGTCAAACTGATGATTTGTTGGCTGATTCGGGATGGCATTGTAGCTTTTGCTTCCGCCACATAAGTGAGTTTGTATTCAAAATGAAGGCATACAGCCATGTTGACCGTGTGAGGTTTGCTTACTATCTGAAACCTTCGAGGATTCAGGATGTGATTTGTAGAGGAGCAGATCTTTTTGACATGCTACCGGAGGAGTACACGTTCCAGGACATCATTGCAAAGTTGGGTCCCATTCCAAGTTCTTATTCAGCTGTTAATCTTCCAGGATTTCTACTTCAGTTTGCTGATCATTACAAATACCTTTTGCCTGGAAACTGCTTGAGAGAGAGTGGCTGATTAAGGTACTTCCTTATGACATTAGTTCCTTGCCGAGTTACAGGGCATACCATTGGAAAACATACACGATTATCCAACTTTCTTCAGTGATTCTTCTGATGTTAAGTTTGCAAGCATGGATGAGCTTATGTTACTGTTGCATGAATTGAATGTATCCTGTGATGCTTGTGGGGGACTGTTTCTTGAGGCTGCAGCCAAAAGATTTTGGTTTGAAGGTTGATCACCTTCATCTATTCTCCTCCAAATGCGTATGCCCTGTCACAGAGTTGAATGTAGAATGTAGATCAGGTAAAAGTGGACAATTTAATGATACAGTAATTTTTGCTTCTTCAAAACTGGTTGATTGTTGTCTTGTTCACAATTGCCTTAAGGCCTTTTGAACTTAGCCATTGTACTATTATCATTTATTTTGGCTCTATTTCATGCAATAATGACTATTAATTCGAAGATGATCTGACTCATGTTGTTCTCTTTGCTTTTGTTAAGTGCTTTTTAAACGCAGCTGTTGATCTGATTAGACATTTGATAATCATTTATCTCTAAAGCTCAAGTTGGACTGCATGAATGAGCTTTATTTGTGTTATGTTTATAAATACTAAGGAATGGGGATCCCATTTGGTTCATGACTTCTATATGGAGGATATCTTTTGTTTAATTAATTGGGTTTCCCATTCATTGGGGTACCAACATCTGACTTTAGTAGCCGGATTGAGATCACTTTAAATACATTGTCGTGGGCATTTCAAAGGCAACCTTTATGTCGATTACATGTACTGATTTGATGACCTTCCTCTTAAGATATACTAAGCTATAGATAGCATTTTTTGGGCAGGAACTGTTTTGTATCATCATTGCAATTGAAGCACATAGACACCATGTTTGATTAGTCAATATACATGGGTCATGCAGTTTAAAAACTTAACATTGCTCTTGTTTGTTTCTGCTTTCTACTGTGTATAATGTGATACCTATAGCTAATATTTTGATTGAGAATCCTCTCCATGTGCATGACAGCTTGTCATTGTAATTCCTTAGCATAAAGAACCTGGCCTTTTGCTTGAAGAAGAAGACTATGAGATTTGTTCAGCATAATGTTGATGCTTTTCAGGCTAAAACAAAGAAAATGCTTTTGAAAAGTATTTGCTAAACATGATTTAAAATTGGTTTGATGTAATTATTGATGAATATTAAGTTAATTAATGAAAAAATTGGATCGAAAGATTAAGTTGATAAGGGATATTAAAAAGTAGCATTCTTTATGGTGGAATTGGTAGGGACAAGTTGGGTTTTTCTTTTCCATGACAGCTTTTCTATTATGCAATGGCCATTAGGGATCTATCATGAGCTCTACTTTGGCAAAGCTTGACTTCAGAGTCTTTGCTGATCCAATGAAGTCATTGGCATCTTCTTCCCTCCCATGTAAAAGCTATTCTTTTATGGTTACATTAGGTAACATATAAAATATATTTTATTTGAATGTTTGCTGATGATTGAGAAGTGTGTCTGTGGAGTGTGGAAAATTAAAGAATGGTCAAGGGGAGTTTGAGAAGCTGCTTTTCAAACGCAACTTGTCATTTGAAAAACTGTGATTGAAAAGCAGTTTGGTAGACCCACTAGGCATTTGTGAGTGGCTCAAAAAGGTTAGGGCATCATCATCGACTGATGTCCCTTTCCTAAGACTAAAATTAGTGGAGAGGTGGAACTTTACACACATAATTCGTTTAAAGTACTCCAACTTTTTTTATGGCATTTTATTAAATATTTTTTCAAAACCACTTTTTACAAAATAATTTTAAAATTTCTTTATAATACCCATTTTTCATTCATAAGAGCATGACATGGGAAATGTTTTTCAAAAGGCATGTTTGCCTTAAAAATTATATTTTTTTATGATTTTCTTAGGTTTTATTTGTTAAGTTTGATTATTTATTTTTCATATACCAATAAAATTGAAGAAGATATCTTTTGATGAACATTTTTTAATTATGGCTAACACTGTCTAAATCTAGTAGTAGTTTTCTAACTAAAGTTGATATTTTTCAAGAATTTAGGTATCTTTTATCATCAGTCTTCTATCTATTTTACTATGACATTTTTTTTGAGTAATTTGGTTTGATAACATTTTTTCAAGACATTGTCAAAATTACCTCTCGAGAAATCACTTAAAGTCTTTAAAAACTTTGATTTATCACAACGATTGTAGTTATTTTAAACATTTATTTTGTCAAAACTAGTATTTAAATATATTTTTAAAGATTTTAGCCATCTAATAATTATTAGTTTTTTAAATAGAGATAAAGAGAGATGCATGGATAGATCATGTTTTTTTCTTTTTTTTATCATCTTTTCAAGCATATATCTTTGCCCAATTTCTTGATCCTACCATCAACATATATCATACCAAAACAATTCCTTTTCAATTACATAAAAATAGTTTAATTTTTTTTTCTTCTCTTATTTAAATAATAAATAAATCAAGAAGAAATTATTGTTAAACTAAATATTGATTTTATGAAATGGATAGTCATTATCATAATCCATATCACGTGACCAATTTGTTTTCACATTTAAAATGTGACAAGTGGGTCCTTAAGTTATTGATATTGATCATTTTTTATGTGAAGATAAATTAGAATCTATGTACAACTTATTTTTTTCTCTATCCCCTATGACTATGCTTGACATTAGATGAACTATCAGATTACAAATGGAGCTTAGACCATGTTGTTTAGTAAAATAATAATTTTTTTGTAATGTTTTATTTTAATTTTAATACTAATATACATGACATCTAGATCTATATGCTATCAAATTTATTAAAATATAAATGCCAATTTTTGATAATTTAAAGACATCATCAAATAAAACATCTAAAAAATTTAAACAATATTACAATATATAACAATGTCAGTCAAATACAAAACCCTTTATTAAGGGATGCATAGCCAGTCACTTGACAAAATAGCTCAAAACTTAGCCTAATTCTCATGTCATTCTGCAAAATTGGCTGTTGCCAGTTTTTTCAAAGGCGGTCGAGCCAAGTCATAAGGCTATCTTGAGAACCAAACTGCAAATCCTGAATCACAGGAAACAAATGAAATTGTTTCAATAAGAGATGAGGAATCATCATGGATATGGTTAAGTTTTTGGCCTACCATTTGGCATGGAAAACTGTTTTTCACATGCATTTTAAACCTAAGAGACAACTATCTAATAAGCAGTTTAGCAATTTTATGTATACATTCACTTCCATGTGGGACACTTATGACTATTTATAAAGCAACCCCTTAAAGATCGCATTAAATGAATATTAGGATTTTGATACAATGCTAAAATTACAATATTAAACTAAGCTTGATCTCACTTGTATTCAAATGATTTCTTAATCAACAGTTTTGATGGCAACAGTAACAGAAGTAATGTTATGAAATTTTTTCGTACTGCAATGAAATGAATAACTTGAACAGTTTCTTACCCAAAAATGCATGTCAGGTGGAGTGTCGACATCAATGTCATCAATGCTTGGGAACCCAGCAAATCTGGTTGCATCTCGATTGAGCTGCTGCGCACATCCATCTACCATCTCTTGATACTGGCGTTGTAGGGATGATTCTTCAATGCTAGGAAAAGGTTCAAGCACTTCATGACAAAGCAATGGTTCGGCAAACTTCTCTGGGTCTTGCTTCTCAGTGGCTTCAGATTCACCAGGCCACCAAGGAGACCCCATATCTTCGCCTTTTAGACAAACTATAGGCAATGGTGGAGGTGTAGATTCTTCTTCTGAACACACCTGGAAATACATACAGGTCAACATTTGGCTATTCATCCTTTTCCATCACGTGAAGAAGACAAGCCAATATATTTAATTAATGCAATTCTAGCCCTTCTTGGTTTAAAAAAAATAGACGGTTGCGGTCAGTGGTCAACAACCAGAAAAAATAATTGAAGCAATATAATATAATATGATTTGTTAACGAACATAGTACATTGATGTGAAAAGATTCATGTAATTGGCTTGGTCAAGTGGTTTTTGAGACTAACATTATTAGTCTTAATTCAAATCTAAGAAAAATTATATACATAATTAGTGTAGTCCAGGAATTCTACTTCCTTTTTGAGGTCATGCTTAAGGATACGTGCCTCATAGACACTTGAAACATGATCATTTCAAGAAGCTAACATCCACTCATGGTATGTCTGTTTATTAACTCAAATCTTTCATGTCTTTGTGCAAGGAATGATAAGCTGTAGTACATATAAAAGTAACATGTAACATGTTTAATTTTAAAGCGAACAAAGAAAATGGAATTCTGATCTAACATAGAGATGACAAAAACAGCCACACACCTGAGTTGACAAGGAAAGAGGGGCTTGCTCAACAGCTTTGAATAAAGAATTCACTTTGGAGCGGGGTGGCTGTGGTAGAACTGTTTTAGGTGTCCTCGGACCACTTCTTATGTTTGACAAATCCAATTCATCATTTACCATTTCTGCCTCATCTCTATTCATCTGATTTGAATGATTCTGGTAAAATATCTTTGAAACAACAAATTCCCCATCTTTTTCCTCTTCATCTGTCCCAAGATGGTACTGATGCATCACCCAATTAGCTTTATCAGGCTTGCAGCCCTTTCCCAAACTTCTATACAGAACCATAATCTTCTTCCAGCCCTTTTGAATTCCATTTTCTACCACAGGTTTAGTTTTACCAGTTTTGTGCCATCTTACATGCTTATCCGCTTCGCCGTATTCACCATGAATCTTTCGGCGCTTCTTGTGTCCAGTTGCATATGCGTTTGACGTTCTATGAAAAAAATGTGAACTGCTTCCATCTTTCCTAACACCTTAAACAGATATGAAGGATCACATACAATTGGATGCATGATACTAATGAAGAAAAAGAAAAAGCTAGGCAAGCAATTCCCACCAGGAAGATTCTTGGGATGTGTATAGCAAATTCCTTGATCCCCATCAATGGTTGGAATGAATTCATCTATGAAAATATGACCCTTTGATCTTCCCACACCAGCTTTTCCAGCAAGATGTTCTATAAGCTCTGCATCACTGGGATCAAATTTCACCCCAGCAGGAAGACCAGGCCAAATAGTTGAAACCTGAAGAAAAGCAAATATTTATGATCATTTTAGGCAAGTTATTTTAAAATGTTCCTGCTTTAATGAACACTAAGGCTTAGGCTTAATTTGTAACAAATTATCAATCGTTGTAGTTGTAAATTACTAAGCTATATTTGGACAATTCTATATGAAAAACTGAATTTCAATAGCTAGTAATAGAGCTCACCATTAAGTTTTAAAAAACTTGGAACGCTTACACTTAAAACTACCATGCAATAACTACAATTATTATACTTTTAATGTATCATTCACAAAAATTCAAAGAATATTTTCATTTTCATACATCTATTTTTTTTTCAATATAGCATTTTAACAATAATTTACCAAGCATTTTCGCATTCCTACTGAACTTTCCCATTTACCACGTTGAGCACCCACTTTACATCATTCCAACCAATATCACCAAAACAAATGAAGCCCAACTCTTTAGTCCTAACATCTACAAAGTTAGAACAAGCAAATTTAATCCATTATCATTACTATTCTACAAGTTACAACAGGGCAAATACACTGCTTTGAGCCCATCTACTAACGAGAAATGTTAGAGAAATCACATAATGATATCTAGCAGGAGACCTTTTTTGCTAAAGATATTTATGCAATAATTTGCTTCATAGTTTTCCAAGTTCATGTTGCTGATCATTCAGACAATTTGATTTGAATAAATCACATCAAAGATACCAATAATCAGGTTTTTGAAGGTGCTATTGAGCACACCAATGAAAAAGAAGCAAAATTCAAATGCAATGGATTTAAAGTAACACTACCTATGGTATTACAAATCAATAAGGTAACTTCAGCATTAGTCAAGAGTATACTTACGTTAAACCAAAGTCTCAAAAGTAAATTAACATACATGCTCCATTCTGAATTGGAAGATTCTACATTGTAACTAAAAGATAATGTGCCATTCCATTCTGAAGGAAACTTACATCACTATTATCAATAACATGCTTGCATCTTGGACATTCTCGATTTGCTTCAGCACCAAGGTCTTTGATTTGATGATTGGAATATGAGGAAGCATTCTTCACCTTTTTGGCAATCCCTCGACTATTTATAAGCCATGCCCTATTAACAAAACAACGGAAAGCAGTCACAATTTAGTTGCGTGCATATGCAAAGACGAAAACCAAACAAAATTTTTTTCCATTAAACTTGTTAAATAAATTCATACAAAAAAGGATGCCTAACTCTCTCCCCATAGCAAATCCAAAGAAGTTTTGATACTTGTAACCCATTGTCCGTGATTCGAACATTTATGCTCTACACCATAAAGGAGGCAAACCTCTCAAACTTGTTTCTTTATTGTATTATACTCAACTTGTTTGCGTAAATTTGTGACTGAGTTTCTTTCAAACATAGAATGTGCTACAAAACAAAAAGTTTACTTGTTTGCATATGTTCGTAAGAAATATATCCGCACCATCTTGCATCAGTTTTAATCGGTTCATTAAGCACTTTTATTTGAGTTTTAATCTTTGATAACTACAAAGCTTCATAGGCATGATGTTTAACTCCTCGTCCCAAAAAATCCAACTCAGTGAATCATTTCAGAACAAATCGTAAGCATACCACCAAGCAATCAAGATCATGCCATAACCACAACTAATGATCAAGAATCGTTAGGGGGTCAGGGGAGAGGAAAAACAGCTATTTTAAGGCCATTTCCAGCTGAGAAAAACATCCAAATCAACAACTGATGGGAACAGTTCTAGGGTTTCCAACAAAACTTACCTCGCCATTCTTCGAGCTGATGCGAAGCTCTGACCTCGCTGAGGTGCGAGATACGGCCAACAAAAACGTGAGGTGACGAACTCGATAAAGCTCGGATTTTTTAAGCGCAGCACCAAGACCTTAGCTTAGCCCTCGAATGCAGAGTACTAAAAATAAAAATGTCATACGAAGGGGTCGATGGCGGGAAAACTGCCATCGGTGGTGCGGAGCCGAGGCTACGGTTCGGTGGACTAAGATTGGCTAATGCCTCCGAGCCAGGAACCAAGGCTTAGGTTCGGCTAGTCGAACCGGTGGTTCGACATTCGGACCGAGCTCAATTACGGGATGTTATAGGAAGGCGGGCTCCGCCAGTTGCCGCGGTTACTTCCTCGCCAAGAATGGGTTGAGGGCCGTTAGCCGTCTTTTCAGATTTCTCTGCCCGCCGGTTACCGGTTTAAAGGTCGAGAGAGAGTAACGGCTTCGACGGTAATGACACGACTTCCTCCGTCGTTAGAACGTTGAAGAAAGGTACATTTATTGCACGATGATGGTAAAAAAAAAATAGCTGTACGAAACACGGTTGCCAAACATTAACGGCCAGCTTCGAAACACTAACGCGGACCACAGGCCGGTTAACCTGCATTGATGAGGTTGGCCCGACGGGCGAACCAAGGACAGAAGCTACCGCATTGATGAGGTTAGCCCGTAAGGAGAACCACGTAGATTTGCTGCCAAAAGCTGAAGAATTTATGGTCTACTTATTCTCTCCTACATCTATCAATTAATTAAAATTAAATTTAAAAATAATTAGTACTGTAAAATATTAAAGTATTTTTTAGATAAAAGAGTTAAATAAAATTTTTTATATTATTTTAGGGATATAAAACTAACCCCTTTTTTCTTTTATTATTAAAAAATATTATTTTTTTATTAAGTTGTGAAATGAATGCTCAATTGAATTTTAAAAAATAATTTGTAAAAAATTAGATTTAAAAATTATATGTTGTTGGTCCATGGCACACCAAGAGATTTGTAAACTGTTATGTAGTTTTTAACACTTTCTTAAAGCAGTTTTTAATCTTTTTGAAAATATTTAAGTGATTGAAGTTAAATGAAAAATATTTTTTTAAAATTGTTTAAGACTAAGTAAGAATATTAAACAAACAAACAAAAGATAGAGAGATAAAATTTTTAGATGATCCATCTACATCGTAAGAGCTTATGCACAACTCAATATACCTTTACTAGTACAAGATATCAAATCACTTCATAGCAACTAATCTCAAGTCAGGGTCAACTACTCAATATTATTCACGTTGAAGTTAGGACAACAAAAAAATACATAGGAAGAGTTTCTAGAACAAAAACTCCTATTAAGAGCCGAAGAATACAAGTCCTACATTGATAATTAGTGGCTTGATTAAGAATGTAATGATATGAATCAATTATACTCAAATTTTGCTTGAGAAGAAGTTTGAAGGAAACAAGTAGAATTACTTAAGGAACACTTGAGTTTTCTTTTTAGAATGATGCCAATTTTTATTTCATCTTGAAAAATAGTATCAGTAGTTACAGTTCTGTAAGAGCTTAAGATTACAATAGTATTTCTAAAGATAGTGATGTTAGAGGGCAATAGTCAAGCTTTTTAAGGCTTTTGCCAAACATGATGAAGGGATATGATGTAAAACAAACTCTTCTTAAGGTTTTCATCTTATTAATTATTGTCGAAAAAAGAGAGATAGAAGGTCAAGAATGCACTTCTTGAATCTGTCATGTAATGTAGTTACGATAAGAGGAGAGGATGCAAGGTCATGCTTCCATAAGTCTTCATGTGATAGAACAATGATAATTCAAATCTTGTCTCTCATATCCTTCATGTGAGAGTTATGAGAAAAATAAATGGTAGAAGCCATCTCTCTCGATACCTTTTGACTTTTTGGTGGAAACAAAATAAATCTAGTGTGTGCTAATCAAGCTTTAAGTGGTGTTAAAATATTTATTAGGTTTTGTGAGCGATTATTAGTTATGTTGATTAAGAGAATAAACATATAGATCTTGTATTAAGTGCTAATAAAATATGTTGACTCATACTTTTATGACTTTCAACCTTTTAAAGGTATTGAGGTGATCCTCACTCCAAGTTTGTAGGAGCTTAGTACTATCTTTTGTCTGAAGTTCTTAAGCATTCAGTTAAATGATTTCTTTAATCAGATATGACCATCCCAATTTTGGGCTAACTTATTGAGTCATTCCTACTATTTTGAAATTTGGTATTTCCTGAGGCTAAGGTTGTCTATTTTAAGAGAACATCTTTCGACATGCATATCAAAGTACTTTTCTATGCTTCATTTTTTTGTTGAGCTATTTTAAGTGTCTTTGAAGGCATTTTCCTTTAAGAAGATATAACTCAAGCCTTTTGGCTTTTTCATTTGATATTCTCATAATGTTTGGACTTGTAGAGTGGAGTCATTAATTTTTATTAAAAACTTACTATTACACCATTGTGTTTAATGAGTCAAGCATAAATGTTTATAAATATCTCATATGAGCTTATTTTAAGTGTATTAATATTCAATTAAAGTCAAGTCATGAACTTTAAATGTCTAAAATAGTTGTCTTCAAGGCTCTTGGAGTCATGACAAGTTTTTAGAAAATTGAAGACATGCACTAAAATTTTTATACTTAAATTTTTTTTTATTTTTCTTGAATTTGATATCCAAATTTTGAGATGATATGGCACACTAGTAGTATTAATATTTAAAAATATTATAAGTTTAAAAATTATTAAATTTTGATTTTTGGCCCAAACATTATTGATGAAAAGTATAGACATTGGTATTTTATTTTTTAAAATTATTTAGAAATTATTTTTGATGAATTTCTTTTCATAATCACTAAGGACAGTTGTAAAAATATCATAATATAAAATTATTTTGATACACTTATATTTAAAATTTTGGTACAAAAAATCTTACAAAACACTATAAAACAACTTTAGTCTCGAGATTTTCACTGTAGCATTGGGTGGGTCGACCCGACCAGACCACTAGCCCGTCCAGGCTTTAAGGATTTAAAAAAATAATAATAAAATTGTTCTATAAACCCGAAGGGGTGAGTGAAGCTCAAAGGTGATATAGGACTAAATTCCCATCCGATTGTCAAAGAAGGCAGAAGGGTTGACGCGATCTGACGGCTTAGGTTAATCAAGGACAACCAACGTGCAATCCAATGGCTCAGATCAAGGTCACCTAGATCCAACAGCCAGGATTGATCTTGAACAATAAAATCAGGATTTAATCAGAAACATCCATTTTAAGATCCAAATTGAATGGTGACTTCTATGTGTCTGTTACCCAAACTACTACTCCATTTTAGAGTCGTGGAAGTGGATTAAGAGCTCAAATTTTTGCTCTATAAATAGAAAAGGATAAATAACTCCAAGAGATTACCATTGTTAAGTTTTCAAAGCTTTCAAATCACAATTTTAAGCTATTTCAAGTGCATATGGTGCTTCCAAAGTCACAAAGTAAAAGTTGCAAGAAGGAACCCGAAATTAGAGGTTTTGCTTCAACTATTTTCAATTTATATTCCTCATTCTTTTTGGTTTTTTTAGAATTTTTATTATATTAAGTGTGCATCATACTTATTTTAAATTATCTTAAGTTTATACTTTGTTGTCAATTTTTGTAGTTTCCTTGGGATAAGGGCATCGCCACAATTGTGCAAAAGCCCAGGGTTTGAGTTGAGTCCAAAAAAAACTCAAGTAGGTTTGGGATTAGTCATAGGTAAAATCCCAAGTAGGTTTGAGGTGAGCTATACGAAAAACATCTCTTGTAATTTGGTGATTTTTAGTGGCTTTTTCCAACATCAATTGGGGCTGGACGTAGGCTCAATTTTGAGTCGAACCACCTTAAAAATCCTTTGTGTACTATTTTACTACACTTTATTATTCTTGCTTAAAAAATTTAAGTTTTAATTTAAACCAAGAATTGAAAAAAAATTCAAAATTTTATTCATTACAATTTACCAACTTCTTGTGGGTTTATTTTAAGCACAAAAGATTTCACATACCGTTCGATCTATAAACTAGAGAGTATAAGGATTCTTTTGTGATAGTTAAAGCAGTGTTTTGATATGCCCATAGCAAGCCAGGAAGCTCATCATCAAGTTTATTTCTTGCCTTTGAGGCTTCCAAATATTTCATAAGCTCTTAGTTGTTATCTTAGCTTGGTTATTCTTTGTTTGAAAATGAGCTACAGAGACATACTTTAGTAAATCATCACCCATGAAACTATTTGATTAATGTGAATAGTTTTTAATAAAAGATTACTCATAACAATAAACCTAGTATGTAAAACATATGAAACACCTAAGTGACAAATAAAAATATGGAGCTCATGAAACATGCATGAAATTTTTAACCAATTAGTTTTTTAATTCTTTTGATTGTTATGTCTCTAAGCTATATTTATCCTCATAGCAATTAGATACACATAAGTTATATAAAAATGCTTATCTTGATTTCTAATTTGTAGCAGTCTTACTTTAATCTATTTGATTTTTAAGTGTTTTTAACTCATAGTTTTTTATTTCCACTCATAAGGCTACATGAGAAAATTTCTCAATTCCCTTTTCAATTTACCTTCCTTCCTTTGCCCTTCACTTGGTGTGGCTCAGCTACACATCTCCTCTCTCTCTTTTCTTCTCTCTTTTGATTGCACAATAATTTCTCCCAAATTTCTCACACACTATCTCTTCTTCTTTTTAGTAGACTCTCACGATTGACCCTTCCCATTCTTGTCACTCTGTTCCCTTTGAAAGGCCAAGATTCATGTTTTTACATCCTTCCAACCATTCCCGTATGATTCCATACCTTCAATTCCCAACAGTTGGTCTTCCACGACCAATTTAAATTCCATCAAGTACCCTTTCATCATTTATGTTTAGGACTTTAGGAATAATAAGAATTATTAAATCTTTATATTAAAACTTTAGACTTTTGTAGATTTTCATGAACTTTAAAATCAAATTGGCTTTTAAAAATTCTTCAACTAACTTTACAATTTTCTAAACCTTAAACATTATTTATCATCCAATTTTTTTGTATTATTTGATATTTTTAATAATATTTTAAAATCTAAAAATCTTTATAAATATTATTCTTTTATTTTTTTGATTTTTGACCTTTATAACAATTCTTTTTTATATTGAGATAATTTATGATCATATTTTATATAAGATTTCTATTTTAAACAAATTTCATAATTTTATGACTTCATAAAACAAATCATGTATGAACCAAATGTTCAATATAAACTATTTTACTAAATCATCAAAGAATAATGACATAGTTACTAATAATTTTTTTTTAATTTATGAATGGTTAACATCAACTAAATGATTCTTTCAAAAACTAATACGAGAATTAGTGATTTTTTAATATAAATTAAAATCAACATTTAATAGATTGGTTAGTGATAAAGCATCATTGGTACATTGTACAACACACAAATAACAATACTTTAGTATAAAATCTATTTTAAAATTGAATCAAAATCTCTTGAAAAGTAGTTTATCAAACGATTATGAAATAGCTTCAAGTCTAGTGTAGTTGTGGTCAATAACTAGATTAGCTTATAGGCAAACTGAGTTGGGTGTCCATAGACATATTAGTCATATTGTAATCCGTTTGGGGTATTATAGTTAAGGGCAATTGACAAGTGTGAGTGCATTAGTTGTCGTGTAAGATTTGTTGGCAAATTGTTAATCTTAGCAAGCACTAATGAAGGGTTCACATGAAGGTCAGTTAGATGGAGCACTCAACAACAAACAAGCTTAAATCTTCCCTAAGAAGAAGGAAGTAGATGGGCGAGCATTTTGGTTGTGCGATTTTGGTTCACAACAATGGCCAAGGGAAAAGAAAAAGTTATAAAAGGATCACAATGTAGGGTCGAGATCATGGTTAAAATAGATAGAGGAAGAGGAAGGATTGTGTACAGTTTTGGTGCGATTCACCATTATAGTTTTTATCAGTGGTTGATTCTTGGTGGAATAGAGATAGTTAAGCTTGGACAAGAAAGTAAGCAGAAGTAGTGATGTGGACATCATTGGTAATGGTAGGAAGAGGAGTTGGTAAATATGACAATACTGTGATGATGATGGGTGGGATAAATTTGGATCGTAATCTAATGGGATTAATTCAAATTACAATTCAATTAATGAGATAATTTTAAGAATAATTATAATATAGAAGTAAAATAATAAAAATATGTTTATTTAATAAAATGATGGTGAAAATATATATGAAAATAAATATGATTTCTTGTTAGTCTTATAAATAACTATCTACAATCTAATAAAGATTCAAGATGTTAGTTAATTAATAAATCTTTCATACAATCTATTATAGTATTTGTTTGTTATTTGATCCATAACGTACAACGAAGTTAGAGCTTTTATGTTATTAGTTTTATGGAATTAACTCAATGTCATCCTTTTAATGTAACTTATGTTTATTAATCAATTTTATAAATCACTTAAACATAAAAAATGATTTGAATTGACTCTTTGATTTTGTATATAATCTAAGCAATCATCATTTCAAAAGGCCTAAAGATTCTTTTAGCACTTTACTTTTGTATATTTATAGCCAATCATATGATTGTAACAATTGAAAACTTTGCTTGTTATTGATAATTTTTTTTGTTAATTTGATTTAAGCTCGATAATTTACCATCATCTTCACTAAAGAATAATATGCGTTTTAAAAGATATGTCTGAATCAATCTTTTAAAGTCATAATGATATAGTATTTCGATCATTTCTATTAATAGTTTCAAATCAATATGTCTTATTCAATTGTTTGTTATTTTAAAAATAAAATAAATATATAAAAACAAAATTTTGTTTGATTTTTTTATAAAATTGAAATAAAATAATAATAATTATATAAAAAAATTAGGAATAGAAAGTATTTAATATATTTTTTTAAAATTTTATCTTTTGACCTCAAGTGGGTCGTCACTTGAATTTAAAATGAAATTGTCGAGATTCATCCTAACAAAATAGACTTTCTTCACATTTGTTTTAGAATAACACTAAAAAATAACAAATTTATATATGAGCATAATCTTCAAAATACAATTATATTTGTAGGTGTGGAACTTCACACCAAATACATCACAAATTCTTAAATAAAAATAAAAAAATCAAATTATTATTTACTATTTATATTTTATTTATTTTATTATTAAAAAATATCTTAATATAATTATTTATTGTAAATATTATAATTTAATTATAATTTATTGAATATTATTATATTTTAATCTCATGTTTCAACTCCATCAAATTTATTATGCTCTTATCTCATAAAAATTATTTATTTTTAATAAAAGATGATGCATATTTTTGCCTTAAAATATTTCACTTTGAAGCCCATCTCCACTCACCTTAGGCTGTCGGTGGGTTAAAAAAAATTACTTTTTTATAGTATTAATGTCGTCGTTCTTCCGCGTGGTAATCATGGAAGACGCGGAGATTACCAAGAAAGATTTTAGCTTTACAAATTTATTAAGCCATAAACGAGTTAAAATCAAAATAAAAATTGCTACTTGCAAAAAATCAATGCATGGTGTCAATGACGGGCTCCACCGACTCGGCCAACTGGGATCACATCTCTGTATCATTACTTTTCTTCATCTATCTGAGATCACACTTCTCCCTCACTTTCCATGATTCGAGAAACAAACTCTTGAATTCAATCCTAGGCTGCTTTCGGGATTACTGCACTCCGACCGATGCTTTATGCCTCGTTTGTGGATCTCCTACTGCTGCTTTTATGACCGGTCTCTCAAGCGATAGAACAGTGGACGCAGAATAGACACTGTGCACTTTACGCTTCGACTTCTTTGCTGTGTGACGGTTTGTTTCCAAGGAGGAATCTCCAAAAGTGCAAGCAGCACATTGGTGCATCCGAAAAGGGAGCAATCAAGGTCGATCTTTGTGTGTTAAAGGCCGAATTTTTACCCTCTTTTATGTCCACTATTCGATGCTTTCCTAGATGGTAGATCTTGTGCGGCGGTGGAGAGATGGAGGCCGGAAGTTTCCACAGCGTGGAAGATCTTCGTTTGGAACCCAAGTGGCTGATCGATCCCAAGCATCTCTTCGTCGGCCCCCGGATAGGGGAGGGAGCTCACGCGAAGGTCTACGAGGGCAAGTATGTTCTTCGGCTCTGCTTCGTTGTTAAACCCTAGTTCGTCATCAGACGTTATTTTGTTCATGAGGTTTTCTTTTCTGGAAAATCATAAGGTTTTCTTTTGGTATAGGTATAGAAATCAGAATGTTGCAGTCAAGATTTTGCACAAGGGGGATACTCCGGAAGAGGCGTTAAAGAAGGAGGCTAGTTTCATGAGGGAGGTGAACATGCTTTCCAGAGTCCAGCACAAGAATCTTGTGAAGGTTCGATTGGGGGGCTGAAAGCTAAGGCTTTTACGAGGCTCATGGAACTTTGGAATTGGTTACTGGTTTTTAACCGCAATGAGACTTTTATGGGTATGTGCAGTTTATTGGAGCTTGCAAGGAACCCGTCATGGTTGTGGTGACTGAGCTCGTGTTGGGTGGAACTTTGAGGAAACATTTGCTTAACCTTCGGCCACGAACCTTGGACAGGCGTGTTGCTATTGGGTTTGCATTGGACATTGCTCGGGCAATGGAGTGTTTGCACTCCCATGGGATCATTCATCGTGATCTGAAGCCTGGTAAGCTGCGAGCTTTTCGATGCTATGGTCCATTTATACAGATCGAATTATGCTTTAAAGGAGTTGCTTTAGGTGAAAGCCTAGTTGTGTTGGTCATATAAAGTCTGATGAAGCCAAGTGATTTTATGGGAATGATTGTTTACTTTTGTTGTATATAATCAAATTTGTGTAGTTTTGTTTTAAGTAGAAACCTAAGCTTAAAAAGAGGATATATAAATGTAATGGGTATTCTTTTAGTTAATCTTGTTTCCTGTTTTGAGTGTTGTATTGGTGAGAAGGAGGTTGCACCATATGAACATTCTTGCTTTTGCAATCGTTGTTAAGATCGTTAATAGACTTGCATTTTCTAGATTATCTCCAGTATATTTTTATTGTTCACCTAAATTTTCTATCATTTGTGTTTTCTGATATTTTGATACAGTTTTCAAACGTAGAAGTAGGATGGAAGCATGTTGCTAATGTGTAATGCTTTTTTTGTATTTTTTAGTAGTGTGACATGAAATTTTCATATGAAACTGCAATTACATGTGATTTGTGGGTGTGGACTTCAAAAAGATTTTAGGAAGAAGAGAGTCTTGTCTTCTGTCATTCTTAATTTCCACCCTTTGTTTCAGTGCTCTCTTGGGGATCATAAGGACACCAATCAGCCGATATTTGGGGAACATGAGATGTAATTATTAAGATTTCTAGCTCACAGTTTTTACAAGATAAAAGCTGAAGCATAACTACACCTTAGCGGTGGGCCTACCCAGTTTGATACCAAGGATTTTAAGAAATATGTAACCAATAAATTATAGAACCCATGTTTAAAACTAAATTAACAAGGTGGAATTCAAAAGTATGGATTTTACTTATTGCAAGTTTATGTAGTATTTATGTTCCTTTGTGCTGTAACTATATATGCTATTTTCTAATTTATAAACTCGAGATTTGATTTTACTTCTTAGATATTTATTGTATGGTCTTTTTACATAAATTATGTTTTAATAGATTGAGAAATATATTACATTTGGAATTCATTAGATTTAATTTGTTTAAATGAGTTCAAATCTCAATTCATGAACTAGTTGATTGATTAATGGTTAAAGACAAAATTTCTCCATTTAGATGCATGCTCGTAGAAGCTTGATGTCAATTGCAGGTTTGTTGGTTGGGGCTTTGAACCTGTTTTTCAATGCTAAGCTCTTTATTAGTTGTGCTACTTTTCTTTTAATTTTTCCTCCCAATTGTGATTACCAATGGGATGTTTGAGGTCTTTATTATCTTGTTATCTTGCATTTATGTGTCCCTTTTCATTCTTTTTCTTTAAATTGTTGCTTATTGCAGATTTATGATACTCTTTATTTTTGGATTTATGCCCCTTATTTCCAATTTTTTCTTTTATGTTGTAGTGTACCATCTTCCAATTTTTTTTTTTTTTTTTTTTTTTTTTTTTTTTTTTTTTTTTTTTTTTTTTTACAGAAATCCTATACTACCTAGTTTACCCCTTTACCCTATAAAATTATGGGAAGCTTGCTTACTCGGCATTATATTGGGAGCCAGCATAGCTAATTACTATAATTCTATTATGGAATTCCTTGCACTATCATCTCTAACTTGTATGATATGCTAGCTTCATATGATTTTATATAGCATGGGTTTACTACGATAGATACTCTGGAAAGCACTGCATGTCTAATAGAATGCAATAATAAAAGGGAGAATGCAAAGTTCTTACCTCTTCTAGATATTAAAAAAATTCTTATGGTTTTTATGTTTGCATATATAGCTATATACACAAGCATAGACGTGCTGTTTATGGTTTCCAAATACTGATGGAAAACCCACCACGAGAACCTAGGTTGGACTCAACTTTCAAAAACTATTTATCTAGTTAGATCACTTGATGTTTCAACCATAATTCTAATGCTATCTTTTTTTGGCTTCTATCATTATGTTAGTTGAGCACATAAAAATGTTTCGCTACCTTTTGTTTTAGAAAATAGATTCTAAAATACATGGATGTTGGCTTTGGGGTCCTCTTGCCTAATGGCTTGACAAACTTTCTTGCATTGATAGATACTTTAACCAAATTCCTCTAGATGTTCTAACTTGATATGTTAGCTGGATTTTGGACAAAGAGTGCCCACATGTTATCATGAAGTTGTCATATAGGACTGACTTGATATTGCATAAACCGAGCTAAATTAAAATGAAATTTACCTGATTTTTTGTATCATGCCTTGATTGTTTTGGTATTTTGAAATTTTGGGTAATTGTATCAAGTTCAAAATGACTCTAAACTACATGGGAGAAGGTTTACCACAATGTAGATCAAGGCAAAAGTTTGGTTGCCAGCCCAACTAGATTTACTTAGCCCAAATTTTGTTTTGTATTGACTCATTCAATACCTTGCTTGGTTCAATTTCGCAACAAGTAGACCAAGCTGATAGAGGAGATTGTCGAGTTTTTGTTGAGCTAAAAGACTTATCCAAGCAAGTTCAATTTAAGTGGTAGAAGTTGTAAGGAACATCAAGTTTGTTCATAAAAAATTGAGGCACACAAGCATGCAGCCTTAGCATAGACTCTAATTAGTTCAAACTTCTCTGTGATCTTTCTGTACTTCTAGATTTTTTTTTCATGATAAATCGTGGAACGTTGGTTGAACATTTCTTATTAAAACTATTTTAAGTGTTTGGGATGGATATGGATCTAGATCGGTCAATCAAACTTCCTCATTGCATGGAAAGATTTCCTTTGTTTTGTACAAGTATATTTTTAAAAATCTATTCTATGTTGTGTTTCCTTCAAGAGGATGGGAACTATTAGAGGAGTTGTATTTTTTCATTTCGAGCATTTGATTTGTTTTTTTATGCATGAGCTCATATCTAGATTCTTTGCACAATGAATCAGGAAAGTGTTTTAGAAAAGTATTATGAAATATTGTAAATTAAGATACCTCTATAAGTATAAGCTTTAGCCCTAATGAAGGTTGATCAAATTAGGGAAATCTTAATATGAGCTGAGAAACCAATATGGATGAAGCCATGGAGCTTTCTTGTTTTCCAAAATGGAATCACGAAACAATGCATGTCTTGCAGCAGTTTTTCCGATGATTGAAGTTAAATAATAATCTCCAGAGGAATATCTCATGATAATATTTTAGGTGAATGATAAACCTCAGATGGAAAAGACAAACATTCTGGTGACATGTATTATATCATTAATTTAAGTAATTAATGCACCTTTTTAAGGCTAAGTGCTAATAGTAATTTGGGTCAAAGTGAACACTACATGCAAAGGATGGAGTTGTAATAGCATGGTGTTAATACTGTACATCCCTATTAACATGTGCTTTGAAAATGATCCAATCTAATGTTGGTTGGCCAAATCATGTAGGGTCGAAGAAGGTGGCTGATTGTTAGTATTCCTGGGCACAGGCTTACCAAACACCATGCTTGATTATCTTGATACTGATGTGATCAAACTATGAAAATATTTTTGTGGATAATTCTTATTTGACTTGACTTGGATTGAAAGAACATTTTGTTCTAGCAATAACTTGTAAGTGGAATAGATGTTTTTGTCATTCGTTTACGAACTCTCCACAAGGTCACTGGCTTGACCTTCCCACAATTGACTATCGTTATCTCTTCTCAAGATTTTCATGTCTTGCTTCTTGCCATGACATGACCTTGTTGTGGGGTCTCAACTTGAGGCGTTCTTTATAATTCTTAACACAAATTGCATCCCATTGGATTTTGCTCGTGTTGATCAGTTGTCTTGAAATATCCCTAGTGCTCAATTTGCTTAATGAATCTCTTGAAAGTTGCAAAGTCTAAAACTTAATTGTATCATTGAAAGGAAAACTGTGATAAAGAACAGGTAGTAATATGCTGCTACTGCAATAAATGAAGTCAAAATTTTGGAACTTAATCTAAAAAAAATAATGATTAAGACAATCTAAAAAAGAGTAAGACTTGCAAAACTTCTAAGTTAGCTAGTTAAACCCACTAGAATGGTGCAATAACTTTGACTACCAATTCAACACAATGCATTATCTAATAATAAAGTAAAATGATTAGATTAAAAGTTTCAATAAGGAATATCTTTCAACATGGGGTCTCAGAATATGATAATAGCAAGTAGAAGATGATCTGAATATATGAGAAAAGGAGTTTCTATGTCCTAAAGAAAGGAGATGACCACCAATACCACTTTTGGCTTTTGTATTTGTATCGAATACATATTTAATGCTGATATTTTTTGATACTTGTGTGATATGCATTCAATGTCATATGACATCAGATTTAAAAGAAATTTAAATGTACCAATACTTTATATTTATAAGACATTCCTAGACCATGTTTCTCATATTGCATTGATATGAGGTATAGTAGAATTTTAATAGTAAAGTCAATTATTTATGGGCATGAAAGAAAATAGAGAAATGAAGGACTAAATTTTTTCATCATTATGATATGATTCTTATTTAATATTAAGAGTGGATGTTAAACTTCTTTATTGTTTGATAGATTTCATAAACTAGAGATGATTAAAAAAATTAACATGTTTTTTTATTATAAACCCATATTAGTATAGTATTAAAATTTTTTAAATTTATATTTATCTTATCATCTTATTTGTATTCTTGTAGCATACTTATGCTTCATAGGTGAGAATAGGAACTTGCATAAGGAAGGGATGTTGGAAGAGTACAAGAACTAGAAATAACTATTATTGGCTTATAGGAAAATGAATTACTATAGCAAACACAAGATGCTTACTGGGTTGGAGAGAACTCTTACCTATTTCTAGTAAGGTTTGAGAGGGATAACTAAGAAAATGATTGATTAATCCATTAGCTTAAAATCTGAAGTAAGGACGTCTCCCTTTATCCAATTTAATGAAAGCTAAAAAGATATTCATAAAGATTAGCCCTTTAAATGGAATCCTTTTTAGTTGGATGAAAGAAGTCCCATGGGCATTGATTAACACCAAGAATTAAATTAGTAATGGAAAAAATTTCCACCTCCACCAAAACATTAGAGACTGGAAAGAGCATCAATAAAATCATTCAAGTAAAACAAAACTTTACCTGAGTGATTTTTTATTAACTCATTACCATAGGATGAAGATAGTTCAGCGAAGTTTGATATGTTTGATTAGTCCATCACGATCAGATGTAGAAAGTTCAACAAAGCTGGTTAAGTTAAGCTTCAGGTTCTTTCTTTTTTGTGGGACTGAATGGGGTTTGGTTGAATGGGAGAAGTGAGCCAGTGGATAATCCAAACATTTTCAGGTTGAGGGTTAATGAGACTTTTTGCAGTGATTAGCTTAAAAAAAAATACCAGAGAAGGATTTTTTTTTAGCAACTTAGCCTCGCTCCAAAAAAAAAAAAAAACAATTTCGTTGTATATAGTAGAGGTAGAGGTAATTTTGGCAGCAGAAGGTTATGACTCACATTACTTGGCTGTTTTCCCAGGACACTAGATATGCCCAAGAATCAGTGAGTGAAGTGGAATTCTAATATGCTCCTTGTACAAATTGGAGGCCAAAAATTTCCAATTTTTAAGTAGGAAACGGCATTCTCCTTATAAGGGGATGGAAGAATGAAATTTTTTTTGAAATGGTTCTAAGATGCTAAACTAACATTGTACCGAAGGAACACATGTTCAAGTGTTCAATTTTAGAGAAGCGCTGCCATTTGAGAGGCAATGGCCTTCCCAGCTTTCTTAAAGAAGACACCAATTGCGATAAAGTTGGTAAGATTCTCCTCAGGAAGAGATGATGCATAATCTTGCTCGAATTCTTTTCAGATATTTTTTTTTCTAATTAGGGGAGGATATGATACTTGTATTTCTTTAAAATTTACTTTAAAAACTCAGGGTTTAATAAGAGTTTTTCATTTATTTGATATAGTCTATCCAGTTTGTCTCTCATAAAGACATCAACGTTTAAGTTCCATGAAACATTTTGTAATCATTGGTGACTTTTGTTTTATATTCTAATATTTTAAATGTTGATTCAAATGTAATTAAATTTAAATGAGTGTAACTAATAATGTTCTGAAGGTTTACTCATATAGTCCCTCATCAAGTTAATTGCGTATAAAATAATCTATAGTTCAATGGGTTCATATGAGTAAATGGAAGCTTAACCCGTATAGCACCCTTAGTTCTAAAACTTTTTGTTTGAGTAATATTAGATTGAACCCTAATTGCATTCCAAAACTGTTTGAAGTTAAAGGTTCCATTGATTGCCATCACTTGAAAATAAATGCTAGTAATATTTCTGTGAATAGGAACGGATTTAGGAAAATTGGGTGGTATAATCTTAGAGAGAATATTCAGACACCAATTGTGATTGCTGAAGAAATGTGACATAGGAAGATTAGGATGATTCTCCTTATAAATGAGGATGGGATAGGGATCAAGACTCAATCAGTTATCAAGCCAAAGAAAACGTCATTTTTTTCAGTTACCAATTTGATGTTGCTCACTCTCTTCCACAAGGGGATAACTCATAAGATGAGAAGTGTGAAAATATTTAGCTTGCATAAAAACAGCCCAAAGGCTTGTTTTTGCCCCAAGATGCCCGGTGTTATTTGTCATAAACACCAACTCTTCCCCAAAGAAATATGTTGAAAGGCCTTGCTTGTCTAATAATACCATATTTAGGTGGACCAAGAACTTGAAGAAGGTAAGTAGTTGTAGTGTGGAGGACTGCTTAACAAGAACAATTCTACTGGCTGGAGGATAAAACATTATTCCCTGATAACAATTAATAAATATTTTGGATTAGTTCTTCAAAAAGAAAGGCTTTGTTTTTACCTTTGTGGAGATGTAATCTGGCTGTGCTTTTCTGCTAAGGCTTACTGCATGCTAGACAAGTTTTGTACAAATCATGTAGATGTGTGCATGCAAATTAAATTCTGCACTCTTTTCTTTTTAATTCATGAATTCTTACTTAACACTGGTAAGCTTTTAATGGGTGTCGTCTATTTGTTGTTCATTATTTGCTTTTTGTGAAGAAAGATTGACAGTTGCTTTCATTAATTTGGCACCCCTGCATGTCAAGCCTTTACTTCTATTCATCAACTTATTGAAATTTAGGCTTTATTTGGAAAATTGCTCTTCATGTGGTTATGGTATTAGAACCTGTCAAGTCTTTATTATAATTGTGTTAAAAACATAAAATTTTCAAGGACGCTTGTATTGACACATATTTTTGTTGTTTTCACTGTTTATTCTGCATTGCAAAAAATTGAGCGAACTATTCAGCAATAAAATAGCTAAACCATGAAACAAAGTAGAACGAGCCTATCTTTGTTCAGTTCTACCTTTTCTCTGAATCTAGTTATAATCTTTACTGGCTAATGACAGTTTAATCTTTCAAATATTATATTTTGACTTGCTGCAAGGTGTTAAACTACCATAAGCCTTAACTTTCCTGAAAATTGCTTTTTTTGAAGCGATTTATTGATAAAGAAACTAGATTAATTGGTGGTTTCTTCTGCAGAAAACATGTTGTTGACCGCTGACCAAAGATCAGTGAAATTAGCAGATCTTGGTTTGGCAAGGGAAGAGACGTTAACCGAGATGATGACCGCTGAAACGGGAACATACCGTTGGATGGCCCCGGAGGTTTTCCTCCTCCAAGTATCTGCTTTGCTTTCCCTAACTACTGCATGCATCCTGACTCTTTAATCCATTTCAGTTGTACAGCACTGTAACCTTAAGGCAAGGTGAGAAGAAACATTACAACCACAAGGTGGATGTTTACAGCTTCGCTATAGTGTTATGGGAGCTTCTCCACAACAAGTTACCATTTGAAGGAATGTCCAATCTTCAAGCAGCTTATGCAGCAGCATTCAAGGTAATTTAGATCACCCATTTTGCCATTGGTTTCATTTGGGTCTGTTAAGGATTTGATCTTGACTCAATCTGATGCGAGCTGAATACTGATTGAGGATGTTTGATTGGATCTTGTTCTAATCCAAATTTTGGCTGGGAAGGGTTTGATTCAATCACGATTTGAGTTAGACTTGATTTGTTTGGTTGTAGGGTTGAGCTTGATTTTTCATTTGGATCACCGTTTTTGCATTGTTTCATTTGGGTTTGTTAAGGATTTGATCTTGACTCAATCTGATGCTAGCTCAAGATCAATTGAGGATGTTCGATTGGATCTTGTTCTAATCAAAATTTTGGCTAGGAAGGGTTTGATTCAATCACGACTTGAGCTAGACTTGGCTCTTTGGTTATATGGTTGAGCTTGATTTTTGCCTTAAAGATCAGGATTTTTATTTTATTTTTGAGTTCAACTTCTTAACCATAAACATGTTTTTAAATTCATTCATATCAAATATACTAATACATGAAACTATATTTTTTCTTAAATTCATTTATTTATATACATATAATATATACATAAGTATATATGAATATACAAATATGCATACATGCTTATGCCTACAAATATATGTATGTACATAAATGATTTGATTTTGAACCATGTGGAGTTGATCCAGTCTGGCTTAAAATTGATTCATCTTATGATTTGAGTGAATATTTTGGTTCATAAGTAAGCTCCATCATTTTGATTTGAGTTAAATCTAATATAAATATTGAGCGATCTTCGATTTTTGAGCAAAGTTCTTACCCCTTATTTTATGCCTTTACATTGCAGCTTGGATTTTTAGTTTGCTTAATGTTGTTTGGTTAGATATAATTATGATATGTGAAACAAATTCCACATTTACTTGTGTATTAACTCAAGCAAATGAAAAGTTTCAAGTTATGCATCGCCTTTAAAATCATGATTTGTTCATCTTAACCAAAATTTGGCTATTGCCATGTAGAATGTGAGACCAAGTGCCGAAAACCTCCCCGATGAGCTAGCAGTGATATTGACCGCATGTTGGAAGGAGGATCCGAATTCTCGCCCGAACTTCGGCCAAATCGTTCAGATGCTTCTACACTATCTTTCATCCATCTCGCCTCCAGAACCCGTAGCTCCTCCACGCCTGTTTGGCCACGAGAATGCAATCTTGCCACCCGATTCTCCCGGGACGAGCTCCATGGTGGCTATCCTCCCCCGGGAGGACATGAGGGGCACTCCAAATAGTAATTTTGAATGCAATGAGAAGGGTTTGTTTTCCTGCTTCAACTGTTGCTGATCTACCCTAGAAACTGAGGATTTTACCTTCAACTGTGAGCTGCTGAACACTTCTCATGGGAGCTCCATTTGTTTGGGCACTGGGGTTTATATGCATCGGTTGAAGTGGCTGAAAGCAGCAGGCCATGTACTGAAGCCAACTGCTGTCTCCTTGGTCTGTAAGGGTAATAACAGAAGTGCAGAATAAGGAAGTCTACTGTTGAATCTATTTGATGACTCAGTAAGTAGCAGAAAATAATGGTTATCACTTCGGTGAGTAAGCAATAGCTTTAACATGCAATCTGATTTTTTTTAATTGATTCGACTTAGGACATATATTTTGTACTCAGCTTACTGAATGTTGCCCATTCTTCCTGTTAATCTAATCTTCTCTTAGAAAGATTAATGTTCAACACTAAGTTTTGTTATTAAGCATGCAGATGGTATATAGGAGAGAGATACCCATAGCAAAAAGAAGAAAAGGGCATTTAAGCATATGGTTATTTGACCAAAGCATTATATTGAAATCTTCACAAAGTAAAGTAGTTCTCCTTGCATAATTACTTACAAAGCATGCTTTGGAGGGGTCTTTCTTTTTTCTAATGGATGGTGCATGGATTGGTTGGCTATTAGTAAGGATTTCCTTATGGTTTTATCATACTTAGGATTGTTCATATTGTTTGTATTCATATTAGTTGCCTCCATAAGAAAGTCATTGTTGTTAAGGTGGCCTATGTGGATTTTATCAACTTGGAATTTGTACATTTGTTTAGGCTAATGAGAATGGTTTTACTAATTCTATGGCATGGTTGTTACTAAGAACTTTGATGAAATTCATGTTAGGAAGAGAATCAAGAAGAGAGAGGGGACGAATCTTTTAACATGGTTGATGTAGTGAGAGTTTATGAATTTTGTAATCTTGAATGATCGATGTTTCATTTGTTGGGTTGAAATTTGTGTGGAAGAATAACATAGATGGAAAGTATTGAATGTAGGGATGACTAGATAGAAATTTCATGAACTCTTTGGTATGTATGTTGTTTCTTAGCTCTCTAAGTATTTCATTTCACTTGGATAGATTCAAATCTTTATTATCTCCTTCTTCAACATAAGGTATGCGAGTTCAAAACCTCTAAGGTGGTTAATTAAAACAAAGAATGCATGAGGTTTTTGCACAAGCTTGAAATTGTCTAAGGGGAGTCTTTCCTCAATATTATTCCACAAGTGCCCTAACCCTTTGTCTTAAGAAGCGATATGAGGAACAAGAGAGATACATGATTGCTTTAGTCTGTTAACTTGAAAATAGTATTATTTCATTGCAAGCAAGAGAGTTGGGTGGTGATGGGCTATTGATAGATGAGTATTCTTCTTTGTTGTAATTTGTAGTTGAATATAACATCAAGTTTGTGAGGATCTAGATTTGGTGATGTCAATGACCAAAACCAAATGATGTAATGAAGGTGAATGTAATATTGTTCTCTTGCACCAAGTTGCAACTAGAAAAAAAAAACAAACCATTTTTTTTGTCTCTACTAAACAATAATGATGTTAGAATCGAGGATGTACAAGGTAAGCTCACTCTATTATTTAGCCATTTTAGTGTGAAGTGAAATTTAACAATTCCTCTTTGCAAGAGCAATATTCTTTCATGCTCGCTTGGTTCATACGTATCGTAGGAACAAATCTTGAATCTTGTTGCACCTATTTTCTTACGAGGTGTGGTAGTTTGCTTGCTTGGTAATGATCAAGCTCTTGGTATTTGTAGATCATGGACTATTTTGTGAAGGTGATGCCATTAAGTTTATTTGCATTTCTTTGATGAATGACTCTTATCAAAGTTTAATATTTTTACATTTGTATGTTCTATTGGAGCATCGATCCATTTGATAGGCAATTTGATTTTGATCAAGCAATCTCTTCACTTTAGATTGAACAATTTATTGACTTGTTAGAATAAATAAACATAAAAATGAAGTTTTGTTCAATGATCATTGGATCGTATCATCTTGTCTAGATTTTGAATTGGTTAGATTAAGCATTATATTACCTTATAGGCTTTTAGGGTTTCAACAACTATCATTGAGCTATAAATAGAACTTAATAAACATGATTTTTTAGTTTTTTTCTATTTGAATGTCATTACAATTTTAATTTTTAAAGATTAACACATAAATTGGTTAAAATTGGAAAATAATATTTAAATATCATCTCTTAGTCTTTAAACAAATCTCTTTATTTTATTGAAGTGGTAATATCTTTTCTAATCTAATTTACATTAAATTTATTTAATTTGTTATTGGCATTTGTATTTTAAGTTTTATTCTTATTTCATTATACTCTTATAGGTTTTTATATTTGATCATTTGGATCAAATTTGGTCTAATGTTATAAGTTTTTTTAAGTGAATTTTATGGTCCTATACTTATATAAGATATTTGGGTCTAGTGTGACGATTTATCTATTTTTTGCAAATTTTTTATTTTTTCGTATAAAACATTTTTTAAAATATAATTTTAAAAATATAAAAAATATAATCAAACAAGATTTTTATTTATGAGAACTAAGAACATCGTGTGAAAAATTGGTTCAATGCATGATGTATCTTTTATAGTCCTTATATTTTTATTTATTCTCAATACATGGCTACTGTATTTTATAATTGTTTGTTTTAATTATTTTCAAAATAAAAATCCTAAAGACAACTTTACCACAATACAAAATTTTTATGACCTCTATTTTTTAAATTTATTTTTTTATATTTGAATATTATAGAGTAAATATACTAAAATGACCCTAAATCATAATAATAATTTCCAAAATAATGAATATATCTCCCTCGATAACGTCAATTTGGTCGTCAGTCAACAAAGGCTTATGAAGCACAAACAGCAGAGCTTAAAGAGAAATAAACGAAGGTAAAAAAACTGTTAATTAAGCTTAATCAGCTAATTAGCCTACATGTCCTCTCCTCGCTGAGCAGGCAGTCCTCTTCTCCTCAGAATTAGGGCGACGAAACTGACGACGATGCACACGGCGGCCACCACATTTCCCTCTCGGAAGAGGACCTTGACGGCGAATCCGGCTACGTCGGCGGTGATGCGTCGTCCCTCTGTCACCAGCGTCCGCCGCGGCTTCCCGGCGAAGGCGAGCAGCACGAGGACGGTAATCCAGGTGACCACGGTGGCCGGCACGGCGACGGCGAGCGCCGCTCCCATGGTTAGCACTCCGAAGACCCCACCGTAGAGGAAGGACGCGTAGAGCGCCGGTCCTCCAAATCGCTCTGGATCAAGGGCGGCAGCGGCGTCGTACCAGGAGCGAATGGAGAAGAGGATGCTCCACGAGGAGGAGAGGAGGAGAGCGTAGACGAGGAGGAAGAGGATCAACCAGGTTCGACGCATGCTCATCGCCCGGAGGAGGAGGGTAGACCACCCGGACCTCGCCGGATCCGCCATTGTTTCCCCCTTTGAGGAAGTGAGGTAGAAGGAGACGTTGCTTCCTTCGCTGGCTTGCTGGTGCTGGGGCTCAGCCGTCCCTTTTACGATTCCCACTTTTTTTAAATATTAATTTTTTATGAATTTTGTTTTTCTTTTTTTTTTTTAAAAGGAAAATTGGACCACGTGACAGCAGAGCATTAGACATACACACAGATCCTGTGCGGAAGGATTTATATTGGAAAGCGATACTTTGGGTTCGAAACCGTTGGAAAATATCAATATTCGTGTAAATACGCTGTGGTCGCATTCCCTAGTACAAATGACGAAGCAAATCCTAGGGTTATTAGGGTTCCTCATATATCAATTGACCACAGGATACAATGGAAGTTGGTTTGCTCAAAGGACGAGATTGTATGTACCGTGCAACAAAATGGAATGATTAAATTTTAAAAAATATTGAAATGTTTAATGATCAAACTTGAAAATTAAAATAACTTAATATGTATAATTTATTTCTTAATCCAATTAATTGAAGAGGAGGGGAAGTTAAGATTTTTAAGTCGAACTAGGTTTCGAAAGCCCTAATTATGGAGGTCCAAGCCGAGCGAGTTAACATCGTGTGAGGCGCTTTCGATCATTCCTCCGGGAGGGGCTACCGATGACGAAAGCTACAGGGGAGGGGAAAGGCACAAGGGAATCCAGGCGGGGGAAACGGCGGAGGTTGTCACGTAGTCAAGGGGAAGACTCTAATAAAGAGGAATTGTCGCGGGTTCGGTTAGCTCCGCCGACGCGGCTGAGGAAGAAATGCGCAAAAGCTCAGGGCTCGAATCGGCCTAGTCTTCTTGATAAGGTTCTTCCTTTTGCGAATCTTATTAGTTATACCATCTCAAACAGTCTTTTTCTATTCATGACAATGCTTTGCGTTACCTTGGATAATATATCGAGCTTATTAAATAGCTAATTCCTTTCAATTCTTATACCTGAAATTCGGTCCCATGATAAAACTATACTTTTTTGCTCCCTCACTTGGTAGAGTCTGTCACCATGATGGGGGTTACGGAGAGTTGGATTAGATGTATTTTGTGCAGTTGAAATAAGAAATAAGGGATCATGTGGGTCTTATGTGTAGTCTTGAATTTGTTGTCTTTGTATTTGTATTGATACATGGAGAAATTCATGATATTATTTAGGCTTTCTCTCTCTCTCTTTCTCTCTCTCTCTCTCTCTCTCTCTCTCTCTCTCTCTCTCTCTCTCTCTCTTTCTTTTTTTTTTTTTTTTGATATGTGATGGTGTAATTCTAGAATAAGATGCTTATGTTCGAGGTTGATTTTGTTTGGATGAGTTAGTCCATTCCATTATTTTTTTTGGGGGGGTATATGTAGAACTGTAGTTTAAAAGCTTAATACTTCAGCAGATTGACCTCATCATTTTTTTAGTAGGAATGTGTCTTGTTTAATTTGAGATTAGATTTATAGTTTATTCTGCATTCAAAGATTTCTTTAAGTCTTATTAGCGTGCTTTCCTGATTAGGCATTTGCATGCACAAGGGTGGGTTTGTACAATATGAATCAAAGAAAATAACAAGCGGAAAGTTTGATTATAGTTTAACAACTTGTTAGTAGAGCACTGATTAAGAAAAGTTTGATCCCAGGTTTGTTGTATACAACTTAAATGTTTCATTGCCAAATGGGATCACAAGCAATGTAGCACATGGATTGACGGTTGCACAAAACCTTGGGAATTTTGGCAATTTAATTGTTCATGCTTTATCTTGATAGTTTTGTTTTGTTAAAGAAATTTGTTTTTGATGCACACTTTTGTGCATGATATAATAAATCATTAAATATCTTCAAATGAAACAATGTTGAAAAGGCATTGTGGGCATAAAAAATATTAAAGGAACCTACTTAATAGTGTGAAATCTACAACTTTTCTCTTTTCTTTTTATGCAGTTTATAATTTTAAAATGGTGCTTGTGATCACAAAAGAATTTTACATGATTCTACTTATTAGTTTGAAATTTGCGACATTTTTGTTTTGTTTTTTTGCGGTTTTTTTTCTTCATACAGATAAATGTGCATGTTCCTTCAGTTTCTAGTCAAACTGATTTTGTGAATCTGTGCATTGCAATTATATGGAAAAATTTCCTTCAGAACAACTTATCAGTATTGACAACATGAATATAGGAAATACAACATGTATGGTAATTTCAGTACTGAACTGTTCAACTTTTTATTGCTTTGTCAGACAATAGTTTACTACATTGGTCTAGATGTCTAGCTTTAAGAGTTTGAAACAAGGTTTCAGTTTGCAGTTTTGGGTTTGTTGCTGCTCCTATGGTAATGCTGTGGAGTTTTGGGAGTTTTCTCTCTTAGTTGAGATTATTGTTTTACCAATTGTTTTGCAAGAACAAATATTATTTTAGAAAATGTTGAATATAATTTGTATACATTTCACATTTCTATATAAATTTCTACCTATTGAATTCCTTTTGCAAGAAAAAGGTATCTCAAGTTTTTATATGAGAAACTAGTGGACAACTCATTTCCATATGTATCAAACTATCCTTGTCCACCTCAAGTCTACATTATCTCTATTAGTTTCACACGTTTCAAAGTTCCAAACCCCATTTTTGGCTTTCCAAATTTTGTGAGGCTATTGCATTACTTCAACATTTCTCATCCATCACTTGCCTTCTTTGAGTATGCCTCTCATCCACTCGTTTAGCTCAAACTATATTGCATGCTATCACCCCAATAACAATTTTTGTATCTATGTCTCATCTAGTGTTTAACAATGTAAGCTATGTATTGTTTCTTAATAGCCAATGCAATAAGATCGCACTTGTCAAGGTTATATGGAATCATGGGACCCAATGAGTCTATTGTTTTAAAACTTTTATTCTTGTAAGTTGTTTTTCACAACTTGGTAATCTTCATGTTGCATGGCAATATTTTTTGTCATTGTGTTTACTTTTTAGTTTTTCTTGTTGGTATAAATAAATTTTAGTCGTGTTAGCCCATTGAGCCTTTGGTTGTTCAAAAAAGTTTTGATGATAACAACCAAATTGAATTAGTTCTAATTGATTATCTAGTTGGATTGTAGGCTAAATAAGATAGGTGATTAAGAAAATTTCTTGTAGATCATGGAAGGAAGAATCAACAAGGAGCTTGGCTATGTCAAATGCAAGATGAAGGCTTAACAGTCAAGACAATCATGTTGAAATGCTCAAGATTAAGGTTGTGAATTTTGTGGGATGAATTTATAAATTGATTTTGCATTTGGCTCAATGGCATGGCATTCAAATCACTTGTAATAAATTCATACATTTTTTTCTAAGCCAAATCATCTTCATATGAGTTTTTCAAAAAGACCTCATCTTGAAAAAATAATGGATTTATCATATTTTTAAAACTTAATTGAATGTATAATACATTATATTTAATGTGTTGTATATTTAGCTCATTTAGTGATATGTATGTTAACCTATACAACTATATGTTTTTAAGGAAATATAAATCTAGAGACTAGCATACAATATATATATGTTACTTTAGCAACATATTCACACTAATGGTGCATTGAGAGGAATATAGAAAATTTGAGAATAGCTTACATTATGTTATTTATTAACGTATAGTATGCCTTGTTGATTAGGAAACATATGAAAATTAATAAACCTAAAATTTTAGAAACTTAAGATAAACATACAATACGTTATTTATTAAGATACTGTTCGTTTAGTTGATTGAGTAGCCAAATGTATGTTAGCAGAGCTAACCTGAAACTTGTGTACGGTATGTCATTTTTTGATGTACAATACTTTTAGTTCAATTATAACTAACGAAAATGAAAAACTAGAAAATCAAGAAACGTATATTGTATGATAATTTTTTACGTAAAATATATGGTGTATAAAATGTGAATAATGTATGATGCATTACCCTTATGTACGATTTGTTACACTAGGATTTGAACATATCAAGCACTTGACAGCAGTAAATTCGCTGGTATTTGATTGTTGCTTACTATCAGTTTGTCATTAGATTCTTTAGAACTATCCAAAGAGCAATCCTTAGGGTCAAAAACTCTGTATATAAGGAGAATTGATTTTTTTGTTGTTTACACACATGAATAAGGGCTAAGACTCTGTTATAGCATTCATTGGTAAACTTAAAGAATCCTTCAAGAACTCAACATTTCTTAAAGCATTGTGCATTGATTTTTATATTTCTTTTAGCTTCTTCTTCAAGTAAGATCCAAGCATGATTAATACTTCTCATAACTTTCATAGTGAGTCGTATTGCTTGTCAATCTTAAGAATTGTAATCTTTGACTCACAAAGAGAGCTGTTGTGTGAGGACTTCTCTTTTTCTGTTTTTTTTTATTTTGTTGGCCCAACTTGAAGCTATTGAATGTTGAGTGTAGCTTTAGTTTAGGCGATTGAGTGTATAGCATTAGTTGTGTCTTAACTATGTAAAGACTTGGTTGTAAAGGTTTCTCCAGCAAATAGTAGCAAAGGACTAATTTAAGTAGTGTTCAAGTTAGTTGACTTGTGGGTAAATATAAGCTCTTTGGTTGAGTTAAATTATCAAAAATATTGGTCTCTTTACCTCTTTTACTTACATTTTTCTTGTTATTTTTTTTAGCATTGGACTTATTCTTTACTTTCTTTCATCTTGAAATTCTTGTAAAATTGCAAAAGGGATTTTACTTATTTGAATTTTTTTTAAAATATGCACATCCAGTTCACCCCCTCACTTGGTGTGTCATGGGTCCAATAGTTTGGATGGTTGATGTGCATTTACATTGTCTTATTGCATCTATGATACTATTTCCATTTTTTAGTTCCAATGATGCTACTTTTTTGTTATTTGATATTTTTTATGTGTATTTTACAAATTTGTTCGCGAGTCATCCTAGGTCCAATGGGTGTAAGGGCGGGATCGATTTAAACTTATTTGTAGGGAGTTCTTGTCTTCTTGAATTGCACCATGTGTCCATAAAATTGCATGGAGCAATCCTAGCCATCCCTTTGGCCCACCAATGCAAATGATGGTCATCGCCATAGCTGTTGATTGTCGACTACCTCAGTGGTTCTTATACTGCACAGTGTAGTTTGTTGGGTATCCTAGTGTAGTCAAGGTAGTGCACAGGGCAGTTTGTATGAACCTCTCTAAACTGATGTTCGGTTGTACAGATAGTAAACTTGTAGGTTTACTTCCAATCCTTGTTGCTTTTATCCTCTTGTATCAAAATTTGAAGGCTAATGAATATGTTTTGAACTTTTGGAGGAGGGACTTTCCTTTTAGCAAATTGTGTTACTCGGAGCCCTCTCAGGCGTCTCACCAAAGATAAATAAGATCTCCATATTCTTATCTTTGGTGTGATGTTAGGTGAGTTTACTAAAGGCTTGGATCATCAAAGGATGGAATTATCTAGTGGAGAAGCTTAGTGTAAAGTTGAGTTTGTTGCTAGAGATCAGTAGGAATCATGTTTCTTCTTTTCCTTGCTTGGTTCTCTCTCTCAACATCATATTGGTGGTTTGTTTTTGATTGTAAGTGTTTGGTAGCTACCTTTAGAACTTTGACTTAACAAATGTACCTCAGCGTTTTGGTAAATCAATACTTAGGGATGTTAGCTTGATACTTAGTCTTGAAATAGGTGGCTTAGGTTGATTTTTTTAATTTTTCATGATAGTTTTCTGAAGCTTCAGAGATTGCACAAAATTCCATTGTCATCTTAAAATTTCAAGTCATTAAGTTTGGTTTTGATGAATTTTCTAGTAAAGTTTTAAATATTATTTTTTACAGGAAAGCTACGTAATTTTATGGTGCTATGATTCTATTTTTAAGAAAGCCTAAGATTGCATATGAACTTATTGGATGTTCAAAATAAATTTCAAATTTCATGAAAATCTCTATTTTGTTGTTCTCACCTGAATTTACCTTAGTTTGGAATTTAGCTTCAACTAAAGGCTAAGTTTGGGATAAGTTTTCATATCTTCTTTGTAATATTCAATTCCTGAAATTGTGACTCAAAAAGGTTTTGTTTCTGCTTTTTAGAACTAGTTTGTACATCCAATTTGGACTAGTCATTGGGAAGTTATAAAATGCTTTAAAATTCATGTAGAAACTAAAATTTGTAGAAATGTTGACATTTGGTTAAGTTAAAGCCCTGTTTGAATTTTTTAAACAATTTTGATTAATTAATTATGTCTACTTCAAAAATTCAAAAAAAAAATTTAAATTTATAAATTTGTTTGGCAATTAATTGCTTGGGAAATGTTTTAAAAAATTGAAAAAAATCCTGTCTAATTCATATTTTGGCCTAAACTTAGTGTGGATGCAATACTCTCTTTTTAGCACCGTGGATTCTATTGATCCTATGTTGTATCAATGCTATAATAAGTTCAACAACAAAGTTACTAGATGAAACCTTCATTGTCAAAGTTTAGGCAATAGTTGAGTTGTTAATCTGTTCTGTTCCCCTAAAATAGTTTGTCATCTTTGAACAGGATACCAATTTTTTGGACTTCATAAATGTAGCATTCCTGGGAAACATCTTTAATGACACTGCAAGCTTGAAAAATGGAAGTGAAGAATGGTGGCTCTAGTACATAAAGAATAACCTAAATGTGTATAAATTTTGTTCAATTCTTGGAGTGAGAATTTCATGTGCGACAGAGAGTCGGGGAAGCGAAATAACATACCTAATTGTAAGTTAATGATGGGCTAATGAGGGTTGATGGTATTTTGCTAGTCCATGATCATCGCAAACTTGAGTTTGGAATTGGGATGGCTAATGTCATCATAATTGGTTTCAGAATAAAGGAAAATACATGGATGAATGGCGAGCAAGGAGTGTAAACATAACTTAACTTTCTTCCAGATTTCCCAAGCTTATGAAGGTGATTTGGATTGATTGTCCTATGATTTAGACAATAAATATACTTGGTTAAGCCTTTTGGTGTGGTCTAATAAAAATGTTTTTGCTAACAACACTTATATTAATGAAGGTTAACCCTAGGATGTGTAAAATGTACCTTTTTTTTAGCATACATTGGCATTACGTAAGCTTCATGGCCTCTGCCGCTGCTCCATGAACATTAGTTTTTCAATTGAGATGACTATGGCACGGCACTAGTTACCTTGTCTGGTTTTTGGAACTTCCTTTACTGTGTATCTTGACTAAGAATTATTTTGGTACTGGACGACCATTTCTTATATTGGTTTTAATGTCTATGTATCCAGCTGCGACTTAGGCTATCTGGCGGTCATTTCAGAATGCTCAATGAGAAGCTTTACACCTGCAGGTATCACTTCTTCTTCCGTTGGCCTATTTACTCAGTTTATTCACAAGTTCTGTTCTTATACATGGCATGTGATTAAGTGAAGGATAATGAAAACAGTTCTCTTCTTGATCATATCCTATTTTGCCCAAAAAATTAAAATTCTATTCTTTGACGTTTTCTTTTAATTATGAATTTTGCAATTTGAGAGTTATTATTTGTAAAAATTTGGTTGAATATTTTGAACCTCAGGAAGAATAAGCTCTTTATTATAATGACTTATTTGCCTATTCTAGCCCCAGGTCTTTGTTGAATATCATATTTCTTTTGCATATAGTCCTTATTTTTGTGCTTCTACCACAATTTTTTTGGTTAATAAAAAGCTTTGAGGTATATTTATATTTAGTTATTTTTTCCTTACAGGAGGAATGTTGTACGTTCAATTATGTATGCTATATTAGCTTTTGTTTGCCATCATTTTTTTCAAGAACATGACATAAAGAGTGGCGCTTCTATTTTTAAATGACATTATTTCTATTTATTTCCGCATCATTTATGTTATGCATTTACTTTCCTCAGTGGAAATGAAGCATTCCGCTTATTCAAAGATGAACCAGAACTTTTTGATGTGGTAAGCTATTGCCACCAGCCTTGTATTTTTCATTCATCAATCTTATTGTGACCTTAATAATTTCTTCTCTTTGACTTTTTAAATACCTTTTCTAAATCTAGAAGAAAGCAATTCCAATATTGTGGTTTGAAAAGTTAGTTTTGCATATTTATCAAAGCCATAAGAGTTTTAATTAAAGAGTTTTCAATTATGATTGTAACTCATTCAGCTTTTGAATATTTTGAATGTGCTTGTATGTATATATGTATATATACATACATACATATACATATGTATATGCATACATATATGTATGTATGTATATATGAATATATGTTGGTATGTGCATGGATGGATTGGTACCTGTGTTAGTGAGCAAGTAGGTGTGTATACGTGTGCATGCACCTATGTGTGTATAGATGTCAATGATGTTGGACGCTCTTACTAACTAAATTCAAGTTAAAATATCCAACTATATTTTTTTTACAGATGATATTGTGCTTGTTGATCAAGATAAGGAAGAAGTTAAGCTAAATTTGAAGTCATGAAGATGACTTTATAGTTTGAGGGATTTCATTTGCTTGGATTATGGAAGTTAATCCATGTGCAAGTTTTATTAGAATAAGGGTGCAAAGATGTACATATGACAATCGGTCATTGGAAAAGAATGAGATATTCCATAGTTTTTGGTACATAGTCCAAAATTATTAAGAAATTGATGGGAATGTCACTAATAGGATCTAAGTAGGGTGGATGACATGGCGTGTTCTCAAATGTATTGTTCAATTAGAATATGCCTCTCAAAATTTAAGTTCTATTAAATAATGCAAAGACCAAAAATGGTGTATGACACCAAATTATGGATTGTGAAGCATGAGCATGCAAATTGATTTGAGTGCTGTAAAGATGAAATAATGAGATGGATGAGTGATTATGCGCAAAATGATGTGATTAGAAATGGTTATACACGAGAAATGTTATATTAGTATTTATTAAGAATAGAGTTATAATTATTTGAGATGGATTGGACATGTTATAAGTGATTTAATGTTTTAGTAAAAAGGTGTTAGAATTCCATTGTGTACGAAGAAAGAGGAAACTTGAAAAAGATGCGAACAAAAAATATTAGAAAGAACTTTGTATGTTTGGATTGAGTTAAAATATTGTCTAATGTGTTTTTACAAATGATAGTCTTTGTTGATAAGAATTAGGAAGAAGCCAAAATAAAGTTGAAGTTATGAAAAATGACTTTAGTATTTATAAAAGTGAATACATGTGTAAGTTTTGTCAAAGAATACAAATATGAAGATATGAAAATTAGTTATTGTAAAATAATTAAATGTTCTATGTTTTTTGGTCTATATTCCAATATTATTGAGAAAATGATGGAAATGCCATTAATAGGATCAAAACAAGGTGACATAGTGTCGTCAATGTATCGTATAATTGAAACATCCTACACAACATTTAAGTTTTATTTAGTAGCGATAAGACCAACAATAGTATATGAGACCAAATTATGGATTGTGAAGCATAGGAATGAAAATATATTTGAGCATTGCAAAGACGAGATATTGAGATGAATGAGTTATTATACTCGAAGGCATGATTAGGAATGGTTGTATCTAAAAGAAGGTTGTAGCAACATCGATAAATGATAAACTTAGAATTACTTGGGGATGGTTTGGACATGTTTTGGTAAGAAAAAGATGCTAGAATTATCTTTTATGAGGGGAGAGGAAACAAAAAATGGATATGGCAAGAGAATATTGGATAGAACTTGCCATTTTTGGATTAACCTATCATGGTATATACTTTGTATGAGTGATATTGTACTTGTTATAATGAAAAAGAAGCTAAGAAAAAGGTTTAGCTAATAGTTTTTGTCTTAGTAGATTATAAAAGTGAATACATGGTAAGTTTTATCAGAGTTAGAGTACTAAGAGACAAGTATAAGAATCGGTCATTGTAAAAGAATGAGATGTTCTATATTTTTTTTATCTAGTCTAAAATTATTGAGAAATTGATAGAAATGTCATCAATAAGATCTAAGTAAGGTGGGCAACATGAAATGTTGTCAATGTATCTTTTGATGGGAATATCCTTCTCAAAATTTAAGTGATGTCAAACAATGATGATATCAACAATATCATATATGATACTAAATTCTGTGTTGCAAAGCATGAGCATGCCGATAGATTTGAGTGTTGCAAAGCTGAGGTAATGAGATGAATGAGTGATTATATTCGAAATGATACAATTAAAAATGATTGTATGTGAGAAAAGATTGTAGTAGCATCATTTAAGAACAAGTTTAGAATTGTTTGAGATGATTATGTATATGGGACACTTATTATTTTATTACGAAAAAGATGTTGGAATTCTCTCATGTACAGGGGAAGATGAAACTAGATAAGTACGATGGAATGCTGAAAGGAATTTCACATAGTAGGTTTCAGTCTAATTGTTTAAAAGGTTCCTTTTTTTTCAAACTCATTAGTATTAAAATTTTTATAAATGTTTTTCATTAAAACGTTATTTTTTCTGATATACAATTCTTTTTTCATAAGTTTTTTTTTCAAAACTCTTTTTTAAACGCACAAGTGAGTGTAGACAGATTTAATGCATGAGTGTCAGGCTATTATGACCTTGGTTTTCAGCTTAAATCTTTTATGAACAAAATTAAACGAACAATGCTATTTTTTAAATGGTTCTTCCAACATGATCTGTTTGTTTTTAAGTACCATGCAGGATACCAAGAGCAAATGTCAAGGTGGCCCAAGCAACCGGTAAACATCATCATTAATTGGCTTAGAAGTCGAAATTCTTCCTTGATTGTAGCTGATTTTGGCTGTGGTAAGAAGCCTCCTAATAAGGAGAGATCTTAATGTCTTCTATTGTTGCTCGCCTTTTAATGGTTTTCCAATCTAGGTAATGCAAGCCTTGCGAAGGCCGTAAACAACAAAGTATTCTCTATTGATCTTGTCCCAACCGACCCATCAGTAATTGCTTGTGATATGTCTCATGTAAGTACTATATTTGTTTGTCGATAGTATTTTTTTTAACAAGATGTTGTTAAGGGATGAGATTAGGTAATCTTGCTTCCTATTCCTTGTATTGATTAAGCTAGCTTGTATGAAGTTCATACATATACAATCTACTAATCTTTTCTTTAGTCATGTGGTTCTTGCAATCCTTGTTTGGGTTCATAGTAGTAATTCTATTACATAGAATCAGATTTTTGAATTTTACTTATACAAAATCAATTTGCATGGTTCACATAGAAAAAAATTTCAAAACTATACTCGCTGAAAAATGAAATAAATACTGTGTATTTTCTGTTAGTTTTTATACTAGTAAAAATATTTCACTCAGTAGTTATTAAAAGATAACACCATGTGATAGTTGATATTGATTAAAATTGTTCACTTGATGTTAGTCTGAGTTATTAGTTCATTTTAGTCTTAGAAGCCCACTGCATAACTGGAAATTTTGCATATTCTCCCATCTAAAATGGAGTCGAATGAGTGGTTTGAGACGACATAAGAAAAGAGTTACATGTTTTCATGAACCAAAATCCCTCTTAAGTCTGACATGGTGATTTAGTCTTTCATATGTGATAAATTCACAGTTGTATGCATTAAATTTGAGCATGTTGCATTTGCTTTCCCATGGATACTGGACAGACACCTTTGGAGTCGAAATCCATCGATGTTGCCGTCTTCTGCCTTTCTCTAATGGGAATTGACTACCCTGGTTGCTTGAAAGAAGCAAATAGAGTCCTCAAGCCAAGGTTTGCAAATTCATCTATGTTCTTTAAAATACAAATTGTGGTTCATATTATTCCAGTTCATTGCATTTCTATTTTCATCTTCCCTACAAATGACATTTTTGTAACAATTGCTTCAGCGGCTGGCTTTTGGTAGCAGAAGTAAGAAGCAGGTTCGATCCAAACAATGGAGGTGCTGACCCTGATCGATTTGCAGAAGCTGTAAAGCAGCTCGGCTTTACGTTGACTTCTAAGGTTCTTTCTGCTCTCATGGATCATTTGTTTCTCTTGCATTATTTTTTAACATGAAGTTTTTCATTGCGAACCAATAAAATGTTTCTTTCATGAACTGAGCCTTTGTAGCTAATTCATGCAGGACTTCACCAATAAAATGTTTGTTCTTTTCTTCTTCAAGAAAGAGGTAATTGTTGTCTTGCTGTTTCTTTTGTGACTTCATTTCCATGAGCCCAAATCCAAACAATGAGTAAACTTGATCCTTTCTGCAGGGTGGTGGTGTTTCGGCAAGAAAGCAAATTGACTGGCCCGAGCTGAAGCCGTGCTTGTACAAAAGACGTTAGCAAGTGAAGCAGAAGGTTTCATTCTTTACATTCTAAGAACGAAAAGGTTTTATTTGTCATACAGCTTCTAGAAACAATGGCAGAAGCTTCTCTAGTTGAGAAGTGTTCTGTTCGTATTTAGGTTTCATTTGTTGAATGTTTATGTTTGTTAAAAAGTTTTTGTTTAGCGTTGTGTATTTTTAATTTTGGGCGTTGGATGGCTGAAGGAGATATCGACGATCGTGCACGCACGGATCGGAGACGGCGAGCAGGACCGTCTCCTCCTGATCTAGATCTCGGACACACACACATACACAAAAACACACATCTCGACGATCGTGCACGGATCGGAGACGGCGAGCAGGATCGTCTCCTCTTGATCTAGATTTCAGACACACAAATACACACATCTCAACGGTCGTGCACAGATCCGAGACGGCGAGCAGGACCGTCTTCTCCTGATCTAGATCTTGGTCACACACACACACACACATTGCATATATATGTATAGAGAGAGAGATTGTTAATCAATTTTTTTACTTGCCATTTGGTGTAGAAGAATTATTTTTTTTGTAGAAATTGTTTTAACACATGCATGTCTACAATGAGCACTTTCGTTAGCTTTTAACATATACAAATCAATTATCAAGGTTAACAACTAGTTTAATATTTTTAGGTTTTCTTTTCTTCTATTGATCAACATATACATGTATATCCATGTCCCAAATCATTCTAGTAGTAGATTTGGACCAATTTTTTTTCTAATCATTTGGGAAAAAGATTTATTCTTCTCATAAAAAAGAGAAGGTAAAATCAATAAAGATTTCTTTTTTGATTCGTCTCTGAAGTTAAATACTTTATTAAATAATTTTTGTCAATCTAACTCGTAGGAATCCGTAGAAAAGAAAAATCTACTATGGCTATCATAATGTTTTTGAAGATATTGGGGATAATGGTAGTATGTTATGTCTTATTCTATTGATAAAAAATTATATAATAATAATAAAAATAATGATATTAAATTTAAAATTTAAGAAATATAAAATAGGTAATAAAAGATTAAATTTTTTTTGTAAGATAAAATTATATGGATCTAAGATATAGTTTTATTGTTAAACTATAAACAAACTTGAGAAATCATAATAGAAAAATATTAAGAAAGATTTTTTTTAAAAGATGAAAATTCTTATTAAACAAAAGTGGAATGAGATTAGATTATTTTTTTTTCTTATTCTTGTTTTTTTTCTCTTTATTTTTCTTTTTATAATTTAAGCCCTTCTCCACCAATACTTGCTCTTTTGTGTTTCCCTTTTTAAGAGAGGAACCTAACAACCCATTTTATAAGATATTTTCTCACTATCCTCTCCATGTTTCACACATCATATGCTAGCTATTGTTAACCACTATCATGTCATTTACCACTAATTATCATTACATTTCACTCATCACCAATTATTATCCAAGTCGATTGCCTAAAAATTTATGTCCATGGTTAGACTTGGTTTACCATAATAGTAATCTTAACTATTGACTTTATCAACCACAATTAATAACATATGTGAAAAACAAAATAATGCTAGATGAAAAAAACTGAATATTTAATAATCTTTACTCTAACAAAGATAACCCACCAATAGGGTTATTACAAAGAACCTGAATTGATCTTTGTAAGTTTCTTACATAATTTTAACATTTCTTTCAAAAATCATCATCATCATATTTGACAAATTCTTGCTATTATGAATTTTCAAAAATTCTATCATTTATTGAGTATTCTTATACATCCAGTGATAATACACATCAATATGTTTGGCATGACTATAATTAATAATATTTTTGTTGTTAATGACATTCTGACTGTTGTATATGTCACATATTCTTCTTATGTCAAACTCTTAAAAAAATGTTTCAATCATAACATTTTTTTTTATATCATAATAGCAACAATATATTTTTTCATAGTAATAAAAGGAGAAATATATTTTTATAATCTAGATTATCATGCATAGCTCCTCTTGCTAAAGTAAACAAATATCCAAATATAAAATTTCAACTATTAAGTTTTTTTATCATGTTAGAATTAGTATAGTTTTTCAATATTAATCTTGATCTTCCAAAATATAACACAGCTTGGTACTCCATCTCAAGTACTTAATATCAACTTTAGTGTTTTCTAAAGATCCTTACTTAGATTAGATACATATATGCTCATTATATAGACATCATGTACTAAATTTGGTCCAATACATATCGTAATATATACTAGACTTCTAACTCAAAGGAATGTAATGGGACAAAACTTCTTCATAAACTATATTTGATTTTCTAAAAGATTATGTAAATATCTAACATATTATACTAAATATTTTAGACATATGTTCACCATACTTATAGCAACCATAACTTAGCCATTCTATTAAAAAGCAACCTAATGCTTAAAATCTATTAAAGCAAGACATAGATAGGTCCTTCAGACAGTAGAACAGTGGAACAACTTCATCAATGATCATATATAACAAAAAAGATAATAAAGTTATTTTTAAAGAATTTTTTTGGCATACAAAAAAATGATTTGTAGAAGTATTATCATACACATGACTCATCATAAATAAGCTAAGCATAGTGATCCAATTTACCTCCATGAACATCCAAATCTCCCAAGCTTTGAGCCACTCTCCATCTAAGTGAATCTTTAAAGAGAGCCTCAATTTTCTATCCTTCCTCATTTATCCATTGGTCTAGAAAACTTGCTCGAATGACTAATCATCCACATAAATGGGCATGGACTCCAAGTCTCGACATTATGACCCTTCTCTTTAACCACGTGTCTTACCCAAGCGCCCCTTGTTGTGTAAAGGATAGCTTGCTCCATCATCCTCTCATGGGTGCATACTCCAAGAGTCGCCTCCTCTCTCGTTACTTGCTCCTCTTAGGTAGGCGACTTGGGAATGGCACCATTTCACTAATGCCAATGGTGTAGTTGTTCTTTTATCACCAAATATTCTATAATCGATCTACCTTTTTGTCTTTTATATTACCAAAAGTGGTGGTTTCCATCATCCCTTCTCTCTCCTCAATGTAAAGTTGACAACTCTTCTTTTCTCCTTTATTGGTTCATTCACTACAAGGGCCTCCCTTATCTTGCTCAACTACATCTCCAAAAAGGGGAGATTTTTCGTTGCTTAAGTTTTTTCATGATTCAAAAGTAGCAAAGCTTCTTCCATTCCTTTTTTAAGGTCTAGTCTTCTCGTACTTCATCAATATGTTCTATTTACTATTCTCTAGTCACCTCGCCTTAGTGTGCCTAAAAATGACTAGCTAACATGGGTAAGAAACTTTCCTTTGCCCAACCTTACGCTCAAACCTAGCCTATTTAAATTCTACAAGATTAAAGACATTTAATGCCCATTAAATTCTACAAGATCCTTTGTTGACACCATTTCTCAATTTTATCCTAACTTATCATATATTCCTCATTATGTCAAATCAATACTATCTATTTTCTTTACCTCTTTATAAACCCCATTTACACTAGAAAAAACCATCTAATTTCAAGTATACTTGCATACCATATAAAGCTCTTATTATGTTTTGCTTCTTATTTGCACTTTTTTTTCTTTATATTTTATTTTATGTTTCTTTCTTAGTTGGAGATTCATCTATTTTAACAAACTTGCCTCCATTGTAAAATAAAAAATAATAAAATATGTTTTTAAAGCCATGATTTTTTCCTTAGAGTTCTCTAAATTAACAATTTTTTCATGTGCTTTATTTATCTTATTTTTTATTGTTGTTTCACAATCTTCTCCCTCGACAAAGTATTTCTACATAGTTATATAGGACACGTTCAAATACACATGCTCAAGATCAAGTTTACATAAACATGTCAAGGCTCCACTTAAAATAATTCATAATAAAAAAACATAAATTAGAGATTAAACATATATAAATAAGTCTATGAGAATACTAAAAATCCTATATAAGGGTCTAACATAAACAACAATCATAATCTACCAAATTAACACACATCATCATATAAAGACCATGAAATAAAAAACATAACCAACTGATCTCAAGTATTGATAAAAACAAACAACAATGATACTAACTATTGATAATGTATATATAATATTACCATCCACAAAGCATTACAAAATCTTTTAAATATAAACATTATCCATTGTGCTAATGAATAAATAATATTCTTATCTATAGTATTAGAATACTCATTTCTCAACATAGAGGATGTATTACTTATGATACAAATATTAGTAATACTTTAAAGAGTTTAACAAATAAACTAAATAATATAACACTATATTAAAAATACAATATGTAAAACCAATATAATATGAGCATAATAAACTCATGACAAATAACATAACAAAATCATATATAAAAAGAATAACTTAAGAATGAACCAATAAATCAAATAAAATACATAAAACCAAGTGAAATATAAATATTATTTTTCTATTTTCTTTTTTCATGTTGGTTACCAATAGTTTTTTATTTATAAAGTCCCATTCATTTTAATTGTTATCTTTTGTATCCAATATTAATAATTTATGTATATAAATGCTATCTATATATATATATATATGAGAGCATGGTGCTCACAAGGACAATCTTTATACTTATTCCTATTATCACTAAACAAGTATGGCCTCTAGACTTATATTGTGTAGTCCACTGGTTCTACTATCACATGCACATATACACATACGGACACACACATTTTACTTGTACAATTTCTTGAACATATACTACAATAAGCCTTGATTCTTAGTATCTCCATCATTTTGTAGCTGATAATATAGTATCATGACCTTGATCGTACAGTATGATCATCCTGGTCATTTAGTACGACCATTGTTTCCCTCATAATAGACTTGTAAAATTTAGCATATTAACCCTTTATTTCCCATGGATAGTATAGTACGATGATCCAATTCATATTATATGAGTACAACCATTCTTCAAGCTGACCAACATGATTACAACTCATATGATTTACTTCATCGTATAATATGATAAACTATTCCATTCTTTTCTTAAATATGCAAACAATCACACAATAAATCATTATTATAATTCCATATGACCTAATGATTGTTAAACTTTATTTGACTTAATGACCATTATATCGTATGATCCCCAACCTCATACATCTATGATTTCCTTAAAACTTTTGTACAATTCTATATCAAACCTAGTCAATTAATCCTCGTTTTAACCCTTAAGTGATCATACAGTACAATCAACCCATCTTACAAATACAATCTCCTCTTATTCACTTGTGAGATATTATAATGGAAAGTTCCAATCCTTTAAACAAATTCAGACTAATTATATAAGTACCACCAATCATTTGTACTTCTATGATGCCACCGTCTGCTTATTTCTATTTACTTAGATCCTATTGTCCAGTACAATTAGAATCTTCATATTGTATGATTAGTTTACTGATGTATATACAATGTCTCAATGGATTGGTTCAATCTCCTTATTTCATCCATTTTAAACTAATTGTATAAGCACAATTTACGTACCATACTTGTATGTCGCTTCTCTATCACTATCTTCTTTAACCTAAACCTCTCAGTTTCCAGCAAATTCACTTCTCATATTTCCCAAATTCCTTCTTACAACTCTCTAAGCATCAACTAGTCATTGAACACATCAAAATGTGTATAAAATTGATTGGATAAACTTTAACAAATGTAAGAAGAATCCATACCTTAGCTTGTTGTTGTTTCTTTACTAGAAAAAACTTTCCATAGCTCCTCTTCTCTACCTTAACAATCTTAAACTCCTCCTTGACCTGCATTAACACTTCTTAAATAATCTTTGCACTTCTTTCTTCCCCTTTCATATGGCTTTCTTTCTACTTGAGCCTCTTTATTTCATATTTTATTCTCCTTTTCTTTCTTTTTCTTTCTCACTTTGCTCTCTTATGCTCTCCCTTACTACCCTTATCTAACACAACCAAAACCAAAACTTTAATTAATTTCATTCCCTTAGAGGTGATTAAGATGAAATTTATAAAATTATAAATCTATCTTTAATATTTAAGAAATTATATATATATATATATATATAATTTTTTAAAAATTACAAACTCAATATTATTAAATTTCTCTTAAGTTCTCTATTCAATGATATACTCAAATAAAATTTTTAATTTTACAAAATCAATAACATACTTTATAAAATCACTCATTTATTATTATTTTAATCTATCATTATTCCATTTTAAAAAATCAACTTTATTATCTTATAATATCCTAAACTCCTACTTGACCTACATTAAGACTTCTTAAATAGTCTTTGTATAATGCTTTGAGTTTCTTAAATAAAACATAGATTCAATGTTTTGAATTTTTTTTGAAGAACTTTATTTGATGATATACTTAAATAAAAGTTTTAACTTCATAGGAATCAATTGCATATTTTTCAAGAACACGCATATTTATTTTTATTTTAATCCACAACCATCCTACTTTAATTGACTTTATTATCATGTAATATACATAAACATAACTATACTAGCTAAATCTTAGAATTCTTAACATATTAGGTTTAGTAAAATTACAAACTATTATAAAAAAATATGATTTACTTGAGCATATTTATATGGAACTTTCATGTGCCAACTTTGTTAGTGCACCTCATCAACTATGTAAATCAAATTCATAACTTATGCAAGATAAAATGCTTTGAGGTCTATTTAGGATAACAAAACCAATTATATTGCACCACAAAATTATTTGGAAGGTATAAACAGCAAGATGACATAGTTCGATGATAAGAAAAACCGAAAACATCATTTGGAAAGCAAAAAACCCAAGATAACATTATTCAATGTCAGAAATTTTAACCAAAACATCATTTGGAAGAAAAAAACACTAAGGAAACATCTTTTAATAACAAAATCATTAATAGTGATATTATTTGAAAGGTTTAGATTTAAATGCTAAGGAACATTTTTCAATGTAAAACTATTAGTCACAGCAATGTCTGGACTATAACTATCAATCATAAATCATTTCCATCATTGCCTTGTGATATGTTAATAGTGACTATGATAATGCATGCTTGCTCGACTTATCAAATTCACTTTAGGTGCTTGCATGTCTCCTCTAACCATTGGTCACTTTGTTATTAAGATGAGTGATTACATAATAAGACACTTCTTATCCCTCAGATCAAGAATAAAATAATATTATTAACCTTTTTATATCTCAAAATGAGAAGAAAGAAAATAAATATAAAAAAATCTTATCGAATTTAATGAAGATGCTTTAATAGTAGATAAGCATTAAAAATAATTTCTCTCTCAAGTAACAAGCAAATTCAATAAATCTTAATAGAGGTATATTAAGCAAGAACATAAGAAAGTGTAAAATGCTTTTACCAAGCAAATGTGAAAATAAAAAAAGGAATAAAACAAATCTATGTTTTTTTATTTTTAATCTCTTTCTTTCTCTCTTTATATTTCTTCTCTCCCTAATTTCAACTCTCCTAAGTAAAAAGTTGATCATATGTGCTCTAAAAGAATTAAGATTACCATGATTTTAAGCAAAGAAGATAAACAAAGGGAGCTATAGATTTCAACTTAGGGTATGAAATAAGATAAGATTATGCAGGTAGGGATTTTTAAAACATCCTTGATAAAACATAAAGTATACACATTGATAACAAAAATAAGATTAAAAAAGATGAGAAGATGAATGTTCAATTTGTTTATGGGAAAGAAATTATTGTAATCTTGACAATTTCATATGCCCATGAATCTCATATGATTACATTTGATTTTATTAATAATAAGTCTTTATTATCATTTATGTGAACCTTTAACTAATATCTATCTGGCTATCACAATAGATAGGTATTTTTTTCAATCAAAAGGTCAAATACCAATTTAATTATTAAATAATAAGATTTTCAAAGAAATACTTTTCAATAATAAATACTAAATCTTTTTAATAAAATTTATTACATTACATTTCCAAACTTATTCAAACAAACACCAGCTATGAAAAATGAACACTATGTTCTATTTGACCACATGCCATAGTTTTGTTTTCATCACACCTACCAAATGAAAATCTATTTTCTTACAAGCAACTTTTCCCCAAAAATTTTGTGCTTTTATTTAAAAAATAATAAAAAAACTTCAGCTTAGTTTATTCCCTCAACATTTTCTGATATAAACTGCAAATATTTCACTTTTTTTTTACAAAAATAAACAACAAATTTGTTAGATTTTTTCTTTCAGAAAATTCACTAAAAATATGAAAATGTAATTTAATAAAGATAACTGTGAATAAAAAATACTCCAAAGCATTAGTTTTCCTTTCTTTAGATGTTTTACAGTATCATAAAATGATATCTTGCACAAAATTACTTCAATTCTGCAACTAAATATTCCAGTAACATGAATTACAAACAGAAAGGTAATGTAATAATTAAAAATAATTCAATTAGAACAATTTAAAAACCTGTAGCCAAAGCCATGCATGTTGCATTCTTCAAATAAAACTGGAAAACTAACAAAGAAGTAATTCTTAAATAGCCCAGAAAAGGAAAAGGGGAAACCATCATGCTTCATTCTGCTAAAGAGCATTACAAATCAAGAGGAGAATGTTTTACCTGCTGCTTTCCTTAGAAGATCCAAGAACGAACTCAGCATAAAGATTTTTTACTGCAATCATTACAGTAAGCAACAAAGGTCCCATAATTGCTCCCTGAAGAATAGAAAGAACACATCAGGAAGACAATATTTAGTTTTCACTACAAATGAACTGTTTCATGGCATAAAATAGGGGGAAAATGGAAGGATGAAGTAATTAACAAGAAGACTTTGAAAATTATGCAACAATGTTGTTGCTCGTTCCATGGATTGCATGGCTGAAATGTCATTGTTAATGTTGAGCAGCATTTCCAAACTTTGAGCAAGACTGACTGAATCTCGAAACAAGATGTAGAACAAGATGCTTTCGATTGTTTCTCGAAACAGCTTTGTATTTATGCTTAATGTGAGCTACTGCCAACGTATGATGGTTGAAGATGATCGATAAAGACTTAGGGATGTCAGAAATGATTGGTGAGAAGTCAAAAATTCAATTTTAACTATCAGGTTAGCAGAGCAGCTCCATGGCATTCATGGCTCTATTATTTTTCCCAAGAGTTCAAAATCTTCCATGATGGTCAATAATGGAAGACAAAGTGCGATGTTTGAAGCTCCTTTGGTCTATAAAAACTAAGCGAAACATGGAGCAGTCAAAAGATCTCAATCAAGAGCTGCTTAGATCAAAGCTGATTCAAAAGACTTTTCAGATGATGATAAAAAACATGATTCATTTTTTTGTAGTAGCTCCATGTGGTTCTTGTGTGTTTCATCATAGTTCATCTTAGATTTGCTTGGGTTCTTTAGTTGACACCAATTGGAGTTGGCTTAGAAAAATAACACAAGAGGAAGAATCTTGGTTTGCCATGCTTAGAGGATTCAATAACTCAACTTTCTAGGATGGTTGGAGTGGTCAATCCCACCTTTGGAATCTCTTTTGCTCTTTCTTTTATGACTTTTCTAAAATAAATGCTTGATTTCCTTTAGATTTCTCTTTGATTCTTAATGGTTTTTGTTTAGTTCACAAGATGCTTAGATTATTTTCCTTGACAAGCGTGATCTTAGAGAATTGTTGAGAACACCATTGAAGGCTCCATAGCATTGAATGTTTCAAATAAGATTGGAGATGACCAATGGAGGCTTGACAACATCAAAGGAAGAATGTGAAGGCTTTGCAATGCTGGGGATGGTCTACAATAGTTTGGATATATAGGCATGGTCGGAGGAAGCTGAGCTATGTCAGAGCATTCTACAACACATTGGCCATATACATGGAAGTGCAAAAATTGTCCTCTTGACCACCTTAGGCTATTGATTGTGCTTCAAAGATTTGGACATGTAAATTTTGGGCTATTTCTTAAGATGTTACCTACTTCCACTAATAATAGCACAAACTCAAGCACCACTTGGAGCTTATGGAGCATCTCAAGCCCTGGTTCAACCTCTTTTACCTTATTGACCTAACCAAGATTGATCAACCATTGTGGATCCACAAATTTACTCTCACCTACATGGTGCGTGAGGGAAGCCTTGATTGTGTCCACGTGACCGCTAAGTAGAGCTTGCACAGGGTTCATATCCTCAAAGAAGCATTTTCTTACACAAAAATGATCAAGCACACCTTGAATTCAATATACAAGATCTGCCATCCTGTCTCAAGAGGATCTTCATCCCTTACAGTTAAAACCAACTTCACCACATCAACAAGCATTCAAATACTAATGACAATTCATTCATGCTTTATGAAAGTAAGATTTGGATTAGTTTAACATTGTGAATTCACTACTGTTAAAGTCTTGATATACAATTAATGTAACTTCTACTTATATGCTTAAGGTTTTAGATTATTAAGATGTTTACATAAATATATTTGACCAACTTAGGCTCTGATTGGGTGAAACTTTCTCAACAAATAGTATTGGACTCAGATATGATTCATTTGGGATCAAGTGGTGTGATTAGGTCAATAGGATCAACGAAGTTGATGAGATGTGATAGAACCAACAAGGATGATGGATTCAATATGGTGCAGTAGGACCAATATAGAGGTAGAGATGATGTGATGCAATTCCTATAACAAGTGATATTAGAGCCAATGATTCAATTAAAGATCAATTGGTTTATGTTATTTGTAACTCTAGAAGTCTTTGGCAATCTCTACTATGGCTGAGCAAAGGATTGATGAAGTCATATAATGCTCTTACATGATTGAGAATCTGTTGGTATTCATGATACTTGATAATGTTGATAAAGCTTGCATTAGAGCACAGGTTTCATTTGAGTGACCAGCATATATCTCTTATGTTTTGGGCATATATCTCTAATGATTTAGCCATTTATGATAAAATAATTGATGTAATCCACACCCTTGATTTGATAATCCAAAGTGAAACAATTAGTGCAATCCACATTTAATGCAAAATAGTGGTGTAATATTTTGGCATCTATGATACTTAATATGACACCCAACTCCATTAGTCAAAAAATTTCAACGTTAAATGATACAAATATATGAATGAGGTTTTTATTTAAGAGAAAGATTTGTTGAGTAAACATAAGATTTGATTTCGTCCCACATTGTGAATTGAATATAATTTGGTATCTTAAAATGCCTTACCCATAAGGTTTAACCTTTTAAGATATTGGGCATCCACATATAATGTATATTAGGCTTAACTTGCCCTTAAAGCCAAATGTGCTTCTATTGAAATCAAGTGGTGTGAGACTAGGGCTGACATGAGAAACAAAGTCAATGTAGTGTAACAGGGCTGATGAGCATGAAAGAGTCGATATAATGTGACAAAGTCAATGATAAGGGAATGTCTTCATAGGCAATTCCATGCTGAAATTCATTTTTCACGTAGGAAGAAGTCTATGCAAAAATCCACATGCATGCAGAGGATTACTTATGCTTTAGGATGCAAGCACTAGTGCACGCAAACAAAGCATCCAACAGCCAAGGCAAACAGCTACATGTATGGAGTGCATGCAGCGAGAAGACTTTTGCTGGAAATTATCACGTGTGAGCATGCATTCATACCAACACCAAAATGCACGAGGCACATTCATCAAGCAGTTGCATTCCATGTTCATAGTTACAAAATCCTGGGATAGATAAGCAAATGGGCTGAACTGCATTCTGCATTAGTTAGCTATGCGCAAGTGGGGCAGCCAAATGCAAAGCGCATGCAACAGGATGTAGCCCGAGTGCAAAGCATGTGCAGCAGGACATGGCTGAGTGCAGAGTGCAAGAATGATAGAATTGTTGCAATTCGGTATTATTAATAGAAAGTATATGCATTTTGCACTTTTCATAACCATGTATTTGAATAATATGAATATGCAAACCGAGAATGGAGGTTTGAATAACAAGAAGTCTAGGACGAATTCAAAGAAGTGGAAAAGAAGAAAATAAAACTACCCAACAAAGAATATCATGACCACCACTACTAATATCTCTTCTACAAGTGCAATGAAGAAATATTGTGATCATTGTAAGAAGATAAGGCACGCATGAGAGAAATATTGTATCGTACAACTTGAATTGTTCTAAAAAAAATTTAAGAAAGATGAGACGAGCAAAGTACTCATCATGATAGCGAATAAGAAGGCATTGAGATCTCACAATGTATAAATAAGAGCCTGTCTCTTAAAATGAGACACATCTCTTATGGTGAGACCAAAAGAGATATCCCACAAAACTATTAAGACAACTCCAAGGCGAGAACATTTCACAACCTTCATCCAGGAGAAAAAAAAACCGTATCGGTGCTATTATCGACATCGATAGTCAGATAAATTAAATCTCAAAAAGTGTCAGATTGAATTTAGAGACCAACACATCTAAGACCTTAATGCTTGATATGGATACAAAAAAACTTTGAGGCAAAATTTGAGAAGCTTTAAAAAATGAAATTTGCAATCACTCGTGAATATATTAATAAGGTCATCTGTGAAGTTATTACCTCTAGATATTTGTCAGATTATTTTGAGATGTCATATTTGTAAGACCAAGATATTGCATAGTACTGCCAAGCTCAACAACATTGGTTCACAAAAGATTTTGAGAGATTTATTATAACACAAGACAAAGAAAAGATGATAGAAGACATTGTTGTTGTTGACCAAGTAAAGATGTTGACAAATACATGTTAAAGTTTTGTTATTAGTCAAACTTGAGAAAGCATTAGCTATTACTAATGAAGGTTGTAACTCCTTGGACTGCTTCAGAAGATAATAAAAGTATATCTTGCATTATTCAAATAACTCACAAGGTTACCCCTGAGATACAATGAAGCACAAGATTCAATTATATTCTAATTCAATAATTTCAAATGTGGGATGTACGACAATTCTATTGTGGAAAATGAGAAGGTCAAAAGGCAAGCCTTGGAGCCACTCGAGAGTGGAGCATTCAAGACGAGCAATTCACTATGCGACTCTCTAATAGTCATGGTGCCCAAAAAGGATGGAGGATGGCATATGTTAGTGTTAATGAGGTCTTAACAAAATCTCTATAAGAAATAAATCCTCTTTGTCTAGAACTGATAATCTCTTGGACAAGTTGAAGCATGCATAAGTACTCACAAAGTTGGACCATAAATCAAGATACCACCAAGTACTTATTTCAAAAGGGCATACATGGAAAGCAGCCTTCAAAACTCAAAAGGGGTTGTACAAGTTGCTGGTGATGTCGTTTAGCTTATGCGATGTTTTGGCAATGTTCATGCAGCTAATGTATGATATTCTCTGACTGTATATCAAAGATTTTGTCATTATCTTCTCTTTGATGATATTTTCTTTTATAGTAATACTCTTACAAAACATGTAGTACATCTAAAGGTGTTCAACACATTGTAGATTCATCAACTAAAGTTAATTAGGAGATTTACTAATGAATGAACAAAAAATTAAACCATTTAACATTGAGCAAACCTAGAAGAATAAAAAATGATCTTTTATGAAAAAAATTAACAAAAAAAAATCATCGTGTACATCAAAAAGCAGCACACACAACACGTGTGCCACAGTAAGTCGAGTATGCCAAAAGTGCGCACTACACTATTCATGCACGAGGCACCACACAAGCAACTGACTGAATGCACAAAACCAAGCATGAAGCGCTACATGCACCTAGCACATTGGCAACCATGACATAACAGGACAATAGGTATACCAACGTGTAGGGCAAACCAGCGAACAACAGATGAGTACACCCGCAGCTGACTGCACTTGTAAATCGCTCACCTCTTGTGTGCGATAAGCGTGGTAAGTGCAACATCAACAACCAATGTGCAAAATTTCTGCACATAAAGATATTTAATGTAGATTTTGATGATGCTTTTATATTATTTTGAACAAAACATGAGAAAAATTAAATAAATACATATATATATCAAAATACTCTTATTGTATTATTATAAATATGTCATTGAAATTTTATAAAGAGGCATTTTTCTTTGAGTCAATTCCTGATTTTTAGTATAAAAAACTCTATTTTTTACTTTATTTTTTTAGTTTTTTTGTCATTTATGCTTAGTTCTACTGTTATAACTCTAAAGAAAAATTTGTTATTGAGAACTTGGAATAATATAACTTGTAGATAGATCAAAAGTTAAAAATAGAAAGTGCAAGTATGTCAAGGACACCCTTTTAAAGTTAGGTTTTGAGTCATGAATGGTGAGTTAAGCATTGACAAGGAGAAAACAAAAGCCATTGAGAAATAGACAAGCTCTCAAAACACTATTGATGTCAAGAATTCTTTAGGAAATTCATCAAAGGATTCTCTAAAGTTGTTATTCCATTACACAAAATGACGTATGAAGTTTGGGTGGACAAAACTCCACCAACAATCCTTCCAATAGTTTAAGTAGGTAAATTGTAAAGCACGTGTTCTAACTCTACCAAGTCTAAAATAATCTTTTGAGATTCAAGCAGATGTATTTAGGTATACTATCAAAGCAATCCTAATAAAGGAAGACAAACTTGTAGCTTATCATTCTCAACTGTTATAAGGAGCACAAAAAACTATCTAATATATGACAGAACTTCTAACCTTGCATCAAACAGTGAAGCACTAAAGGTCCTACATTCTCAAGAAAGCCGTAGTACACTCAAATCATTGACTATTATAGTTTTGCAAACTCAATCTAAGCTACAGAAAGCATAACACTTGAAACCAATGTCATATCTTCAGTGATTCAACATAGTCATCAAATATAAGAATGGCACACATAACCAACTAGTAGACATACTGTCTTGTCTAGCTTCAACTATTTTGTGTCTAACAAGCATTATAAAGGTACAACTATAGAATTCGTGGAATATGCTACCAAGTATAAAGAGATTCAGATTTTGGAGATGCCCATAAAAAGGCGGAAGAAAGGAAACACTCAAAGTATGTCATTCAGGATGAATTGCTTTATTGAAGGAAGTTGTTATGTGTACCCCAATGTGGTGATTAGAAAAGGTAGATACGTGATGCCCATTCATCCAAGGTACATGGATACATTGTAGTCTCAAAGTCTATCTACAATCTACAAAAATATTTTTACTAGCCTTGTATGACTTCTGATGTTGAGAAAGTCACACAAGGGTCAGTGCTATATTATACGACAAAAATTTCCAATAGCATGTAAGGATTGTATATGTTGTTACTAGTATCATTGAAAACCTGTGTGATATTATGAGTTTATAACTTTCTAAATTATGTAAAAAACTCATGTGTGAACATGTAATTATATATATCTGATACAATAAAGTTGGTATTTAAGTTTTGAAGTCATCAAAATAAAATAATAATATTTTGTTGTATCTCATAAAATATGTTTATTTGCAAGTAACTTAGTATTTGAATTTAAACATATAGTTAAATAGAGCTTAATGGTATAATATGCATATTTTAGTAGTAATATTTTGGTTTTTAGCATTCTTAATTACCTTTTCTATCAGAGTATAAACATAGGCAGGATGGGACAGAGGCAGTAAGGAATTATCAGCTTTGGAGAGGCTGCCCAAGAGTCCAAGCAAGCAAAAGCTGGTGCTATAGCAAAGTTGAAGCTTGTGAGGTAAGAAAAGTTGTGGCTGCAGTTGAAGCAAAACAATAGGAAGAGGTAAGATGCTGTCTTGTGGAGGAGGTGCTGTGGAGAGCAAAATCTAATGAATAAGCTTCCTTATTTTTAGCAAATGAAGGAAAAGCTGAAAAGGAAAGCAGTTGTTGCAACTGGTAAGGAAGAACCAGGGAAAACCAAGCAAAAGAATTAGGTGCTGCAGCAAAAGTAAGAAAATGTTTTTTAGTGGGACCTACTGTGGACCACTGGAACTCAAGAAGCAGTTGGAGAAGGGGAAATAAGACAACTCAGAGAAGGAAAGCAAGCAGAAAATTGTTGAGCAGCTTGAGTAAAGAGTTTAACTACTAGATAACCATGAGAAGTAATAAGGTGAGTTTCTTATGAAGATTTTGTTCATTTTAGTTTCAACCAACCTCACAACATGTTTAAATAAGTCCAAGTAATTAGAGAAGGGTTGTTTAAAGAATTTTTCAAAACTATGTTGTGATCTAAGTGATTTAAATAGGTATTTGGGTTTATTCAATGTTTTACCATGATTGTTACTAGAAATGTATACATTTCAATTAAATCAAGGAGCTTTGGGATATTTTGCAAATTAAAACGACTAAAGGGAATTGTATTACAATGTTAGTATTCTGATAAGTTTTGTGTGATTTTTCTTATGTAAAAAAAAGAAAAATGAAATAAAAACAATTCCTTAAAACTTATGTTAAGTAAATTCCATTAAATGATAATTTAAATATTGTTTATTTGTGCATTCTAGCATAATATCCTATAGTGATTTTTGTTCATTTTGATAATGGTTATGAAAAACAATTATTATGAAATGTTATAATGTATGTTATAAGTATAAAATCTGCATGTATATATACATGATATATATTATGAGAAAGAAATATCTAAAGATAAGAATATAAAAAAAAATTAAAAATAAAAGAAAAAATAAATATGATAATGGACCTTGAGTCTAATATTTTCAACACTTATAACTGTGCTATAATATAATAAAATATATGACACAACATTATGATATAAATAAAAGAAAAGTAAAATATAAATTTTCCTATAAAATTATCACATTATTTTCAATATATATACAACAAGTCCTATCTTATGATACTAAGCATGATATGCACTAACTATATGTAGTGTTATGAAATAATATTAGAGGCTTCTTCATCATTCTTAGTATTTTATGCAAAACTTGATGTACAAAGATTATATGATTGAAATGTTCTCAAATAATACTAGCATTTTATGCAGAGCCTGATGTACTAAGGATATGACAATTAATATAATGATCAGTTATGATACACCTACGAGCTGAAATCTAGATATGACATGATAAGATACAAAATAGAGATAAAATAAAAGATAACTTTAAAGAAAAGATAATGTTCATTTGAGAAAAATTTTGATTCATTTATTATGAAAACAAAAAAGAAATGAGATAAAGATGAAAAAAAGATAAATTAAATACAATTATGAAAATACATGATATTTATATGAAAAATATAAAATATTTCTTTATACACATGTATAATATAAAACATATTACTAATTATTTATTATAACATATTTATTTATCAGTATTATTAGGATGTCATAATTATCTATGTACTATTATTTTCTATCATTTTATATAAAGATATTATTTTATATAAATTTATTTGTTAAATTTTATAAAATTTATTTTCTTATATTATAAGTCATCACATATACAACAAAAAAAAGTAATATGAGTTGCATGTTAGCCAAAAGGATGATTGTAAGTACCATATTCTACATATTATAGCTTTATATCTGGTATTGTGATGCTGAGTTTTTGTTGTAGTATTCAAGAATTTAATATTTAGCATTTTTTATTTTATAAAGATTAGCATTGGAAATAGTTTTTAATTTAATGTTACTGTCAACCTAATTTGATGTAGGACTTCTGTCATCTATATTATATAGAAACTCTTATTTAACATAGTGATTTGTTGTTATGCTGTGTTATCGAGTAACAAGAATATGTGGGGTGTCAATATGTCTAATTTTAAATAGCTCTCATATATTTTTTATGCTTGACCACATAGACAAAACATGGAAATAGAAATATATAGAAATTTACATAATAAATTTAAAATAAAGAACATATCTCCTTTTCACAATAAAAGCAAAGATTTTTTTATAATAAAATGTAGTCCAATATTTAGCTCAAAATTTTAAAAGATATAGATAATTATAAAAAAACTTCTCAATGTTTTATATTGTGTATTCCTAATGTAAAAACACAAAAACGCTATATTTCTGTGATGTACGAATCATAAAAAAGCTTTTTATGAATGCTCATAATGTACCAAGTTAGGTTATTTAAGAAAAGAAAATTTATTGGTGGAACCAATTACTTTATTAGGATGTCCTCATGCAGTTTTTATTATTCTATGACATTTTTATTACCAGTATTGTTAAAATGTATCATACTAGATGGTTAGACTAGTTCAAACACGAATAAGCTTAGGATTGACAACAACTATACATTTTTTATCAAACCGGCCAAAACCTAGAGAACCAATTCAACCACTCTGCTCCAGATTCAAAAAAATGTTTGTGTAACTTTCTCAAATGTGTTTACTTTTGTCTACCAGCTGAATGCATGATCATGATGAACTCATCATACTTTTCCTAAGAAAATCAATTAATTATTAATCGTAAAGTTAGTCCTGTACCAACGCATTTGATAAAGGCATTTCACATTTTAACTAAGCATAAAACTGAAAGCCACGCCAAGGTGTGAATATTATAGAAAATCAGTCGCTATTAAAGTGACTGGCAGAATAATTTTTTAAAATATAAAGAACGAACATGCTAATTGTTAAGGAGACAAGCTCTTTGAAGTATTAAAAAGAAATTGCTCTGTGAAAGAGCATACCTCCAAAATAGATGGAAACAAAGCCATTCCACCAAGAATACTAAGTCCAGTCAAGTAAGCATTCTGGCCTGGTATTTCATCTTGAATTGCAAGCGTTCCATAGTCCAACACTATGAGATGTATTGATGTCAAAACAACTGCTTCAACGTATCTAGCCTCCATAGCCAACTGAACAGCGGCTGGAATGGATGAAAGCCAAAATGGTGTGATGGGCAAGATTGCACTTGTCCATGAAATGAAAGTGGAGACATAGAGAAAATGTATTCGATAGAATCTAAATAATAAATATGTGAAGCATCCCTGAAAGACGGCAACTTTAACAGCAGCCAGCATTACACCACTGACAGCATGGTCAAGAACAACAGCACATCGAATACTTTTTGACTTGGATATAGGAAGCATCCCAAGAACGTGATCTATTACACCTGATTTCGATGTGATCAGAGAGTAGAGAAGCCAGAAGAAGATGAAGACCTGTGACAGGAAATTCAGCAATCCCGCAGCCCCAGAAACTAATGAAAGAGAGAGGAAGAAGAGCACACGTGCACTCCTAGACAAGACCATCGTGCTTCTGGACAACACCTGCCTGTAGATATCAATGCTCTGTAAAGCAAAAACTTTGATTTTCTCCAGCAAGTCCTCTCTGGCAAGCAAAGAGAGGAATTCACTGATTGTGGAGTTAGAATCTGCGTAGATTTCCAACCACTGCTGGTTTCGAATGTGGAGTAGGAAACTTCGGAGATTATTGAAGAAAGGGTGGCGTGAGGTATTCTTGGTGGCAAAAGATGAGGAATTGGACGGTTTTATGAGGTATTGCTTGAAGCCATCCACTAGTTCAGTGGCATTGTACTCAAGTGCGAGGGAATCGATGTAGTGGACCACACTGTCGTAAAGCTTGGAGGCCCCGGACTCGATGAGCTCGGGAACGTCATGGTCGTCCATCCAGCGTTGAAGCCCGATCCTTTCTGTGTAGTTGTGCTCTTGGAAATGGGATTTGAGAGCGACAATGGCGTCGCGACCCTCGATACCAATTTTGTAGGAAAAGAGAAGGGAGCCGCAGAGAGAGGCAACGATCATGGCGAAGATGAGGTTGACGGCAACAAGGGTGTGGAGGCGGTGTAGGATGCGAGAGGTGAGGAAGCGGCTTAGACGGCTGAGGAGGTGGGGCCGGGAGTCCGCGTCGGTGTAGGAGGATTGCTTCCGTCGTCGGCTGCCACGGCGGGCGGAAGAGATGGCTGAGAGGGTGGCAGAGAGAGGAGGAGGTCTGGCGCGTGTAGACGCGAAGAAGCCCGGGATGGCGAAGATGGGAAGAGCTAGGGGACCGAAGCGCTCGTATAGGAGGACAACCAGAGAGAAGGAGACCAACCATCGCATCAGCTTAGAGAACCCAAGACGCGGGATAGGTTGATGGGGCGAGCCGTCCTTGCGGCGTATTAGGCGGTGGAAGGCAGCCTGGGAGTCGATCAGGGAGGTAGCCGCAGAGCGCAGGGCGGCGAGAGGGACCGCGAGGAGAGTCTCTGGGAGGCCAAGGCGGAGAGGGTGAGACCAGAAGGAGACCAGCGCGGTGTGGAGCTCGCGGAGGGGAATGGAGCAAAGCAGCGCCCACTGGATCGGCCGCCTGTAGTCCTGCAGAAGCCGAGCAAGTCCGTACGCCAGGGCAAGCGACAGAGCCAATCCGCCGTGCGCCATTGCCACGTAAATTGAAAGCCTCATTGCCTCCTCCCTAGGAAATACGCACACCCGCGATCCACCGGCCACGGTAGCGGCTGGCAAGTTATCTCCCTTCCTCCACTCGGTTTCCGCCTTGTCCTTACCCGCATTGCATTTGTCATCCTTCGCAGGCGGCGATGGTGTTCCCTCGCTACCGGCATTTGCGGCCATCGGGACCAAGCAGCTGCACAACGAAGTAAATGAAAACGCCGACGCCGTATTGGTGTTGCAGAGATGAATGCATTGGAGATATCGACGACGGTGGCGAAGGTGAAACCACCGTTCGATTCCAACAAAAAGGTGACTGGAAAATGGCGATTTTGTCTTATTTTATTTTATTTTTTTATTTTTTTTGGTAAAAAGTAAGGTTAATAATTTCGTATGTGACACCTGGAATCTGAACAATTTTTTTATTTTTAAGATAAGTATATTATTAAAATCAAATATTTATTTGTTTATTTAAACTTTTTATTAACGCGTGTCGCATTGACGTTTTCAAGGTATGTAGGTCACTTCTATGGATTAATAATTGGATAAGTAAATTATGAAGATAGAACATTTATTATTGTAAAAATTTTATATATTTTATTATAGTTGTGATTATATATTTATTATATCTTTTTCATGATAAGAGCATCATTTACATTTTTTATAGATATTAAAGATGTCTTATATTACTAGATTATATTCATTTGTTTTTTTATTTCGTTCTCAAGCTTTTATAGATCTGAATAATATTATATCACAAGCTTTTTTTTAATTAATTATAGTCTCTTTGAATTATTATTTTTAAGTTATTTGAGTTTTATTCTTACCTGATATTAATTTTTATATGAGCAATTTTTTTATCTGTTTGGCTTTTGCTTATTAACTTCATTTTTGTATCTTGAAAATTTCAATCTCAATGACTTTGTTTAATTATTTTATTGAGATTTTTGTTTAGAGGTTGTATTTTTAATGATTGATATTCAATTATACATCTTGTCTTGATCTTTAAACACAACATAAAAGATGATTCCTACTATTGTAATACTAAAGTCATTCTCATGTATTAGCAAAAAGGTTATGAGCAATCTTAAAGAATCTCTAGATGCTTTCCTTCAATGAGTGAAATAAAAGTAGTTGTACTTATCATGGATAAAACTCTTCAAGTAATCCTTGCTCCATGATCGAGGTTGTTTCACTCTTCCTTTTATTTAAATTTAATTGATGTTTGGTACGATAGTAACTTTAATTTGATATTATCTTTACTAATTTGGAGGATTTTTGGAAGAAGAGGCCAAGTGAAAGAGGTTTAGGTACAATAATAGTAACTTTATAGGCTTCTTGTTGGAGTTTTGGTATGACAACTTCCTTGGCTTTAAGATGCTCCACTATTAAGGAATAATGGAGATGTCTTTTGTAAAGTAGTCATTTATTATTATTAGATGTTTCAAAATGCTAAAACAAAGATATATGATTATGATATCACTTTCAAATTTATTGAATCGAAAAGGAATAAAACAGTAAAGACAAATAAAACGATGAAAATTGGCATGCAACATGAAGCAACAAGGTCATCCACAGAGATTCATTGTGGGCATACCAGAGCAAGAGCTGCAATGCACTGGTCAAGAACCGCATGTAGAGGCATGAACATACCCTCAAGAAATCTAAACCTAAAGGAAAAAATGTTGAAAAAAAACCCAAAGGCTACTCAGACTTGTGGGTGCATGTGTAGGCCCGATTTCAAGTGTCACATGGTGCTAACTCGAGTCAATAGCACTACAAATGACTGGTAGGTGAATCAACCCTTGCATGCATAAACATGCACTAGGGGTTGGTACTGCATGCAACACAAGTATGTAGAGCTAACGACATGCGAAAGTCCCACACAAGTATGTGGTTAGTTGATTTAAAATTTGTGGGATTTAGAAATTTAGTTAGAGGTCAAATATTTTTTTAATTAAATTTTTATATTTTTTGAATTAAATATTACATCTTAACCTCTATATAAAAATATGAGAATAATATATAAAATAATTCATAAGAATTCAAAATGAATTAAGAAGAATTAAAAAAAATTTAAAAAGTTATAATAATTAGAACTTTGTGAAATTCAAGAATCCACTCAAAAAATATTCTTAGATATTGAACTTCTTTATGACAAAAAAATCTTCTCATTCTCCTTCCTTTGTTCATTATTATTTTCATGCTTCTACTTTTATTATTGCTAATTTAAAAAAAAATGTCTGCTAACAAGGGTTCAAGATGAGAATACATTACAGACAAATCCATGTTAGATCTCTATTTCTTCTTGATCAAGAAAAAAGAGAAGCTTCTATTCAGAAAACAAACTTTTCTCTTATTCAATTCTCATTTTAACTTTGATGTTACTTCCTATAGAGAACATGAAATGGTTGGTTGCTCTCTTAGCTATCCTTTTTACCTTTTTTTCTTAGATGAATAAGGATTCAAATTCTCACTCTCCTAATCTAAATTCTATATCAATACCATACAATAAGTTCAGACTCTTAAAGTAGCATGTTACTTAAATAGTGCTTAATGTATGCCATGATGGTGAAACCATTATGCATTAAGATGTCATAATAAGGAAGATAGACAAGATAAGTTTTTCTTAGCTAAAAGCCAAAAAGTTAGGCTAATAACAAACAAGGCAATAAGCCAACTAGTGTTGGAAGCTATTAACTAGTCATATAATAGAAATACTCAATAAGATATTTATCAAAAGACATTTGTCATGTAGATTAAAAGAGTTAAATGAGCATCATGATTATGAACTCCATAATTTTGCCCAACGAGAGTTTTATTAGAATGATTCTTTTTTATTTGAATGATTCAACTTAAAGCTTTGGAAAATATAAAACCAAAAATAAATATTTTAGTTTTGACAAAATTTGTTTATCACACACCCTTTTCTTTGTCATATCAACCTTTACATCGGCAACAATAGCGAAGGTGAAACCATTGCTGATTCTCAAAAAAGTTGAAAAATTAAGAATTTTTTTGTAGAAATAAATGTTGATGTTTATGTGAGGCATATGTGAAATTTGAGCAATTTCTATTTTGATTACTCATTATATTATTATTAAAATCAAAGTTTTGTTTATTTTTTAAAAAATTTAATAGACACTTCTGAGGTTTCACTTAATAATGTATGTCATTCAAACACAACATTTTCATTTTCAATGTATGTCGAGGCATTTTTATGAGTTAATAATGGAATAAGTAAGGTATGGAGATATTGAGCATTCATTAATGTCACAAATTCCATATAATTCATTATAGTAATTATTACATATTCATTAAGCCTTTCTTCATCCTAAGGGCTTCATAAACAATCTCAAGATATCTTCTGAAGGTGTTAAAGGATGTCCTACATTCTTCAACTTTATCACAAGTTTCTTCTTCAAGTGATTATAGTCCCTTCAAATCTTAAATTTTTTAGAGTCTCTTGCTTTGATCGACACTCAAATATATGCTAGATATCTAAAATTTTTTTCCTTTGTAAGTAAAAGTTATGCTAGATTTATCACTGCTTGATTCTTGATTATTATTACATGATTTCTATTTGAGTGTCTTATTTTCTTGACTTTTACTCATTGACATACTTGTTGCACCTTGGAAACTTCAACCTTTATAACATGCAATCATCATCTCATTGAGATTTTCTTGTCTTTAATATCCAATCATGAATCTTGTCTTGATCTTGGAACACAAAACATAAGATGGTTCCTTTTAATTTAATGCCAAATTCATAGTTTTACATTAATTATAAGAATAATAATGAAGCCCTCTTGTTTTCATCCTAGAAGAACAATTCTTGGAACTATTAGGTCTACTCATACCTAATTATTGGATTCTGTCTCATTAATTATCATTTGACAAGGCAATAAATTGATTTCTTTTCACCATAATTTATTAGTAATCTTTAGATCATTCATAGAGAAACCACATCCCTAGCATATGTCTTAATAGGTTACAAATATAATACGATAAGGATATCATATAATATAATACAATGGGAACTAAAGTCCAGAAGTTGAAGAGGAATCTTTGGTTATGATTTGCACCATCATATCAGTACAACCAGGGCTTGCATAATACATCACTACTAATTATCATATGAGATCGAGTAGGCTTGGGAAGAGGAGAATTGAATCATATAATACAATAGTAGTAAATTGTACACTACGATCACTATAACAGCAATACAATATGATAACAATAAATATGATAGCAAGTAATGGATACTAAGACTCACTGTATATGCATGATGAAGGTGGTCATATAAATACGATAATAACAATTAGTGTAGATGAAGGGAGATTTTTACTTATCATACAATACAATGTTATGAATCATATAAATACAATACAAAAAAACTGAAAAGATTTTAAAACCCAAAATGATGAATAGATAAAAACTACATAGGGGTGAGTCCAATTAATGTGAACCACAAAAAATGATAGAGTAAGAAAATCAAAATACACGCACATGAAACAACACAACCATTGGAATGGTTGAATAGATAAGAAAGTGAGATGCAATAATAGATACAAAAGAGGTTGAAGTTGAGACCTAAATTTTTTTGAAAAATTTAAGAAATCTAATAGTCAGCCAAAATCAATACACGAAAGAAAAGAGCAAAAGAAGGTACTTCTAAGATATTTAAAAACGAGTTGTGCAAGAGGTTAAGCAATCAAAGAGTAAAAGAAGATCTATCCTTGATGAAATCATTACAAGCAAAATGTAGACAAACTTGTACTATATGTGTATGCTTAATAATTAATGTTTATAGATCAGAGTCCTTCAAATAATAAAACTATTTGGCAAAAATTTTGTGGGTGGTTGCATAGACTAGTTGTGTTGATGGTTAATGTTTTATGTGTGATTTTTGCTAGAAGAGTAGAATATTAAAAGTTGATTTGTCATGATAATCTTGAGAATGATTATTTTCTTAAGTTTGTAAATTATATGTCATATATCAATTTTTCTCATGATGACAAAACATGGTACATTGAGTTTCTTCTTTTACTTACATGTTGAGTTTCACATGATATAAAAAACATGGCACGTTAAGTTATATCATTTATATGAGTTCTCTTCATGTTAATGTAAAAATATTTATAATAGTTAACAAATTGTATAACAAGATACCAATTGTAATGGTAGCCAAAAAGAAATAAAATATAAGCTAAAGAGAAAGAGAAAATGGTTATAGTAAAAAACAAGTACGATTTGAAGGATGATAAGGTGAATAGTTATCTAAAATGATAACTATCATTTCAAAATGATAATTTTGAAGATAAACCAAATGAATTATTCATCAAGATTGTATATTTGGAATAACGTATTCTTAGGCATGCTCAATTGTTTTTGAAGTGACTTTACTTTAAATCATTTCTTAAAGAAGATAAAAAGATAAAAAGGGAATAAGAAATATTTAAAAGATAAAAAGATATATGTTCAAAGCCTTAAAATTGTTTGATATGTTTTGGCTTATTTACATACTTTTTATATTATATTAATTGGAGTTAACCTATGCATATGACTATCTAAAAATTATATTATTTGCATGTATATACTTATTTTTGCTACTGACTTTGTGTCGATTAACTTAGTCTATTTTTTATCTAATACTTTTAAATTAAAATAAGACATCACATATAACTTTGAGGAAACAATAAAAGCTAGATATTAATGACTTTGACCCGAATGTTGCTTCACTTTCTTATTTAGATTTGTAACAATTATGATATTCTTTCTTTATATGAAAGTGATGAGAATATAATAGAACTTTCATGGCAATATTAATTTTTCATATAGATATCATAGCTTTGGCATTCTATTTATTTGTTTGAATATCATTTCCAAAACCATCATCTCACTCACTCAAATAACTCATACAACAATTTCTCTGTGTTGCTTAAATAATATTTTCTTTAAGTTCAAATAGTAAACTCATTATACATCAACTAGTTAAGACATCCTTGTCAAGAAATATTGATATTAAAATCTTTCTTAATTTTATTTCAAAAACTTAAGCTAACAACAAACAACAAAGACAATAAATCAATTAGTATTGCAAGCTATTAATTGGTCTTATAGTAAGACTAGTTAATAGGATAATCTCTCAAAATCACTTGTTATTTATATCAAAAGAGTCAAATGGCATGCTAATACCTCCATAAGAGTGTCCAATATGAGTTTTATTAGGATAATTCAACTATAATTTGAATGATACAATTTTAAGCTATGAAAAATATAAAAAAAAATAATTTTATTTTATTACACTCTTTTATTTTGTCTCATCACTTTTTATAGAATGATTATAATAATTCATTTATACTCTATTTAAATTTATTAATCTTTTTTAAATTTTTAGAAACAACATTTTTAACATCATTTTTAACACCCATTTACTTATTGAAACATCATTTTCAACACCCATTTATTTACTAAAACATCATTTCCATCACCCTCATATCTTACCACAATCATTTAAAGGTGACAACTTTAAACCATCTTGTGTTAAGTTTAATTTAGGCCACCATTCAAAATCAATTAGTTTGAACATCCTAGTCAAGAAAGAGAAACAAGGATCTTCCTTAAAAGTAAGATAAAAAATCTAGTGGAAGAACAAAAATTCAACAAGATGAAATTGACTTTGCTATTTCTTGATGGCGACGATAAAATCCATCTAATGGCAGAACAAAAACACAATAAGCCAACAAATTTTAGAAACCATTAAATAGTCATATAACAAATCTAGTTAACTACGTATTCTCCAAAAGATCCTAATCATTTAAATGAAAAGAATCAAATAGGCATAGTGATAGCGAACTCCATAAGGATGTCTATCTAACACCCCCTCTAAGAAAATAATTTACTTTTAGAAAGAACTTTCAATAAAACACTCATGCTCAAAGGTGATAAGTCGAAGAATCAAACTTGCATTCATCTCTACAATTTAGGATCGTGAACTATCATCACACACAATCTAAGTAATTTGCATCCAATTTTGATATCAAAAGGATATTTGTACAAATATGAATCCCTCAAGCATGTATATTTCTCCTTCCTAAATGTTTGCATATTAAATTACTCAAAAAGTACATTAAATTACATTTTTTTCAGTAACAATTTATCAAAACTTCTTAACAAGCACTTCAAAGCCCCCTTTCTAACCAAACCCTAAACCAACATAAAAAAAATGCAGATAAAAAATGCTCCTTAAAAAAAACTATCTTAAAGATGACAACTTTATCATTAATATCAAGAAATATAGTACATCAAACGCATGGAAACGAAAGCACTGCCCAGGAATCATATCACCATATGTACACTCTAAGAGCTCCTCCATGGGCAAAAGCAACCTGATGCAATTTCGAAGCATACAGAAGCTAAGATGCAAAAAGGAAAAAGAAAACTATACAACCATTTGGAGGTTAGTCCCCAAAATCTTCCTCGTCGTTTAGTGATCGACATATGCGACCAAGTCCACTGATTTGTCTTCCTGCATGATATATAAAAATCATTAGAAACATTGATATAGTAAATAAAGATTAGTGTAATCACAAGAAACTATCAAACCTAAATTAGTGAAGAGGTAAAAAATTTCATAATATCAATATGCCCTACAATGATTTTGAAAAAAATTGATAAAAATGATCAAAACAACATCAACTAACTTTTGTTGACATAAGTTGATATATGACTTGAAATTACTTATAGGATCAATCTTCGGCTGCCAACATTCCACGACTTCAAAATGAACCATGAGTGTTGTTAGAATTGAAGTTTTAATGTATAATTAACATAACATCTATCTATATGTTTAAGTTTTTGGATTATTGGATGTTCATCTAAGTAAATTTTGAGATTAACTTAGGCTTAAATTTGATGCAATTTCTTCATTAGAATTGATAATTTGACTAGGCTAAGATGGTTTACATATTTTGTGGCTCCTATGAATCTCTATAATCTCTACTATAACTAAACAAAGTTTTAGTGAACTCATAAGGTGCATTTGTGTAGTTGAATAATTGTTGCTATTTGATAGTGTTGATAAAATCCATAAAATTGCATAGATTTCATTTGATTGATCGACGCATGGCTCTTATGGTTTAGCCATCTATGACAAAGGTAATTAGTGTAAAAATTATGATAGAGCACATAGGCATCATTGATGTTTGACATGACATTCGACTCAATTGTTAGAATATTTTATAGTTAAAAAAGAGAGATTAATAGATAACATTAATGAGTTTCTCACTTGTACAGAAGATTTGTTAAGAACAAGTTAAACTAGGTTTAACTTCACATTGTGAATTGAGTATTGTATTAAAATTTTAATAAACAATTAATATAACTTATTCATAGATTTAAAATTTTAATATACAATTAATATAACTTATTCATAGATTTAAAATTTTAAATTATTATATATTTACTTAATGTATATTAAGTTCAACTTGGAGTAGCATTTAATGCAATTTTCTCAATCTCATATAAGCAATTAGGCTTAAAAACATTCTTATAAAATGTGAAAAATTCTTATAAAATGTAATAACCCCCTAGTAATACTAGAAATCATTAACCATCATAACTTATCTCTCAATAATAATGCAACAATAGTAGCCTAATATGCCTACAAATTATCCTCCAAATAACAAAAGATCATTCCTTCAAAAATTATCTTACAATTAAGGGAAGGAGATTAAAGACATCTCACCTCCCTATTTTATATGCCTTCATCGATCTTCAATGGCCTATTTGTCAAAGCATTTCAAATAGCAGGTACTGGCTTAAGAATCATATGGCCCTCAATGGGCAACCCTAAAAGACTTCATTTTAGATTGCTTATCATTCCCTTTAGCCAACAAGTAATGGCTCTTGAAACTCTAACTCGATTAGTTCATCAAAAGATTTCTTCCACCAATCAACCTAATCATTTCTTGCGAAAATAATTTGCCTAAAATCTTATGCTCACAAATGAAGATCAAACTACTACATGCCAACTAATTTTTTATCCAAGTATTATGGCATTGGTTGATAGAAGTATATGAATTTAAAATAAAATAGACTTGAAAAAAAAAAGTTTTATGTGAATGAAATTAAATTTGTGATACAAAAACCACCTAAAAAAAATGTTTGAAAAAATAATTCTTGAAACAAAATTTGAAAAGCTAGTAAGCAAGAGAGCTGCACACAGGTTGCATCATGTGCTTATTTGCATCAATTCCATATCATATATTGATTAAAACAGGGCCTGGCACGCACCTTCCCACTCAATTGTGGATAACATTGGCCGTGGGTGAAACAAGTAAGAGCTTCCCACCATGTTTTGAGGTTCATCTCTTCCAGTAGAAGAAGCAATCCTCCCCGAAGAAACATAGGTGGATTCCATACTGACAGGCGACGTTAATGTTGCTCCAGAATCTATTGTGATTGATGTATTGGTTCTGTTGTCATCCAGGTTTTTGGAGGCATCCAACGCAGTCTCAATCAAAAATGAGCCAGCAATCATCTGCTTAATAGAAGGGTTAGTTTCCTTGTAAAATAAAAGATTTATACATGAAGGACGATGAACACCTGGACTGGACCAGCAGCTATTAAAGATCCCTCGACACCACCTCCCACGATCCGGCCATCCATGCCAGAAAGACATATAACCAGCTTGCCAGTTCTTAATGGGTCACAAGCTTTCGTGTATAGAAGTGAACCGGATAGGGAAATAATCTCAAACTTACCCTGGTACAGGATAAACAAATTGTTTTTAGATGCTTTTTGAATTCAGTTTCCAGCTATAAGGCATTTCTCAGCTCTAAGAAGTATAGTTCTTCATGAAAATGTTAACATCTTTGAGGAGTATGTTTCACTTGTACCTTCTCTTTAACTAACTAATATATAATATTATTTTTACTGAATAACTACTTGTAAATTTTAAGTAATTAAGTTTGTTTGTTGCTAATTATACATTGGATGAAAATTGTAAAGTACAATAGATGTAGATCGTATGGTATGATGAATAACATACAATACAATATTAGCTAATCGTATGGTACGATTAGATAACAGACACAATCGAGATACACGTGCAGCATAACTTCAGTACTGGTCATGCTAGGTCGATCGCGACATCATATAAGGGTGACAATATAAAAAATATAAATTGATTTAAGTTATATTATGAACACATTTGTATGAAGTCAAAAAGTTGTATAAGTACGATAATAAGAAAAAAAACATAGTAATCGTATAAGTACGATTAGCTAAGAGAGGTGGAGAATCGTCGGGTACAACGGGTGACTATTGCTATGTGTATATATAAGTAAGATTTGTGGAACAGTTAATTGATAATAGCTAAGAGCTAACCAAAAGAAAATAGATCATTTTACCAAAAGCTAAGAGCATATGATTGCCTTATTCATTAAATATTTCGATGCAAACAAATCATAACAAAGACTTAAAATAGAAGGATCATAGAAAATCTCATGACAAGACTTTGTCCTTAAAATCTTAGAAAGCCTTCCTTGATTTTTGAAGGTCATACAAGTTTTCAACCTTGGTTTTGAAATAAATGCCAATTTAAAACAAAAGTAGAGCAATAAAGTGATGCATTATGCAGCAAGCATTACTAAATTACAAATTTCAAATGCACTTCAAAGGAACTACTGAAAGATGCATATCTAAATTATTCATCCTCTCCTTTCAAATAAGACAAATTACCATAATCTTCTTCATTCATTGAATCATTAATGGATCACCTTCAAATTAATGCATAATTATTTCAGCAAGATCTATTTTCTCTATTCCTCCTAGGCAGCTGCTTCTCATGACAAAGATGTCAAGGTTGTATTTACTTACTCCCCCGTTGTCAATTCCTGTTGAAATTAGTCTTTAATCTTGTCTAGTTTACAATTGTGAAACTGCATCTTTATTGACATTAACAAACAAGAAGACAACAATTGAATTCTATTGCTTTAGAAACAAAGCCCAAAAGTGTTTCCAATATGCTTGCCTCGTATGTTATGCTTGAACTAGATCCAGACTGGCAAAGAGATGGATTGACAATAGAACCTGTGGCAGTGAGAACACAAATCGCTCGCTTCAGTTGTTGCATCATGCACATAAGTTTGTAGACCACATCCTGTTATTGCATTAATCCATCTCTCAACATGATAGTAGATAATAATGTGATTTAGCAAATTAAATCTGTTTACCATTAATGTGATGGAAAACATCAATTAAATGCAAATTAATGGAAGCAAGGCTTTGAAAAGAAAAATACAGTGGTAGGAAGGAAAATCCAAACTGGATAACACAAGGAATTAAAGAAACAAAGGTCTAAATAAATTTAGAATATAGATAAGTTACTATCTCTGAGAAACTAACAAAAATGCAGAGAAAATATTCTCATTTGCTTCTAAACTCGCAATAAGAATGTATAAGCAAATAATTATCCACATGCATATACTGATCATATTTCAGCAAGCCTTGAATTGATGGGGTCTAGAGACTTTCATTCAGTTCACTTTTGAAGTTTTAAATTGAGGCTTTTGTCAGCTTACTGTTTCAAAATTAAGTGTAGGAGCGAATAAAAATATAACATAGTTGCATAACAAAGAAACATAAATGTGAAAACTAATTTTCAGAATTAATCATTAATTTTTTTTCCATTCTAACTCATTGAAATCCACTTTCATGGAAAGATGCAAAGCATCCTTGAAAACAAGTTAATTTAGATTCCAATGTAAACCATGATAGGTTGTATCCCAAAGGAATATGTTTGAAAGAAGAAGAAAACAAATGAGCATACCTCTCCAGCTGAAAACGTAAAGACATGTGGCGTAAATTCTTCTCCTGCACTACCTGAACCAAAAGAAACATAAAAGTAAACTTAGTTGAGAAAATTTGTATCATCCACATGCAGTATTGAAGAATCGTATCTTTTAGGCTGCATTTGATACAAATATTGGTGAATATTAAATTGAGCATTGAAAAATAGGATTGAAAAATAGTATTTTTAAATACCATTGAAAACTTGTATTTTGATATGTATATTGTCAATAAGAAATTAATAAAATAATTGATTTTATAAAATGACTAAAGTAGTCTTTTGACTTTAAGCAAAGAAATAAAGTAATTATTTTTAATATTATCTTAGAAAGATAAAATTATATTTTGTCTTTCTCATATTAATTTTTACATTTTTATTTAAAAGACACATTTCAAAACATGATCAGACAAATATTTAATTACCATTCAAAAAAGACTTATACAAAAAGATTTCAAAGATAATGCACCAAATGGAACCTTAGTGTGCTCAAATTTGAAATCACTGATTTTATTTGTTAGCAATTATTACTGTTGAAAAGGCATTTTTGATTTTTTTAGTTGTTTTCCTTATTAAGTTGCTTGGTATCCTTGAACAAGATGTGATATATGAAACCCCTTGATTTCATAATATTTTAGACAGTAGCCAAACATTAAAAAAAAAAGAGCTTTTGTATAAAGGTATTTTATGAGTGAAAAAGAAGTTATAGAAGTTGTTTGATGAACTTTTAACACCTTTGAAGTTGACAAGGAAATAAGTGCTTTTCATTAGCTTTGGTAAACATAACTAGCAACCATATACACATCCTCTTACAAGCATAAGCCAGCATGAACAAATTGAAATACATAGCCGAACATTTATAATTATAAGACAAAGTTTACAAAAAAAAAAAAAAAAATCATCTTTCTCTTGACCCATATGTGAACAAAGGACTTTTCAATAGAACAAGATACTAGAACCCTCAAACATCCAACAACTTTCAAAAATGGAAACAATATAAGCAAGTTTAATGCTGAAAACCTAAGAACAAATTCAATCAAACAAGGTTGTGTGTACTGCCATAATATCGAACTAGCAATTCAGAGAAAAGTATACCAATTTGTCAACTTGTTCGAAAAAGGCCGATTTGAGCAAAAAACCTGAAGGGATATCTGTAAGTACCTATAATAGATTATTGGAAGAAGAATTGAGCAAAAGGAGAAACTCTCTAGCAAATTATTTGCATAAATCTCTCTAGCAATTCAACAGAAACTTAACCCAAAAGAATAGGAGCAAAAACATTCATAAAGTCGGCAACAGTCTCTACTATCCTTCTAAACCACTATACTAACAATTGGTCACTAATCAGAAGTCAATATAGAAAAAGAAATTTAGCTATGCAAAATCAGCAATTCAGAAGAAAGAAGAGAAAGATGCGCAGTGTTATAATCACACCGAGAGCTGCGAATTTAGCTTTCCTCATGGAAGAGCTGGCCGCCGAGGCTTCCTTCTTCCTTGACGAAGAATCGGGAGATGAGGGGAGCAGCAAAGGCGACGGCTTGGATGCGGTGGATGCGGCAGAGATGGGTAGGGTGAGGAGACGGGAAGATGGAAGAGCCCCGTACTTCCTCGGACGCCCCCGCTTCCTCTTCACCGGCTCGGGAGAGGGGCGCGCAGGGGATGCTCGTGTGGTCACGGCATGGGAAATTGCGAATGGGTTTGCGTCGCCGGCGGTCGAGTTGGCCGGATGGGAGAACATCCTCTTGCCTGCAGCCGCGGCATCGGCTGAAGCGGCGTCGGGGAGGAGATGGTGATGTTGGGGGATGAGGAAGGAGCTGAGGTCACTGCTACCATGTCCATCCATAAGGGTGGGAGGACTGGGAAGGAGAGAGATGGGAGACATGGGATGGGGAATTTTCTCAATATATTCTAATAAAAACTCGTCTAAAATAGTTCAAAAAATTTAAAATAACTATTTAAAAAATTATCTAATTTAAAAATATCACATTATTTTAATACTTCTATCATTTTCGTCATGGGAAAAATCGTCCAATAATTGTGCGACTTTTAAAATATTTTAAAAAAATGATTTAATAAGAAAATTTCTAATATCCAGCATTTTTAAAAAAAAATAAAAATGTGCTTTCTGCAGAAGAATGTCGCCTGCAATTCTGAAAATTGTCACATTATATTTTTATATAAGGTCTCGTACTTTAAACAATGAATATATATGATATATTTAATTAATTATTATAGAATTTTGGATAAATCGAAAATGTGTTGAGAACTAATGCAACTAAAAGCTTTGTTAATTAAGTTTATTATGACAAATTTTTATATATATTTACTCGGTTATTTAAAATATAATTGTACCATTATTCTGAAAAAATATAATAAGATTTATTAAATAAAAATATTAAATTATTATAATAAATAAAAATATATTAACTAGATTATTGAATCATATATAACACCATAAAAAAACATAGTCATTGATAATATAAAATTCTATAATAGACAATTTCATGTCTCCCAATTATTATTATAAGTATTCACTAAGATATTTTCCTAAAATTTCATCTTTTTACTTATTTCTTTTGAGAAATTTTTAAAATTATCAAAAAAGTCTATAATTTCAATGAAGCTTGTAAAATTATATTTTCCTCGATGAGATTAAGACATTATATTAATTAGCTTATTTTAGTACATAAATCTATAAAGACAATCAAATCACATAAAAACACTCATTTAACATTACAAAATTTTAATTAATTAAAATTAAATATTAATTATACAATTTGTAATATTAAGTAACTTCAACAACAACAAAGTGTGCTCAAATCACAATTGGAATCATTCATTTCATAGTCTAAATAATCCCAATTTTGTTACTTCTTATGTGCACATGTGTGTATGTGTTTGCTTCATAGCCGTTTTGGTCGTTTATATAACAACTAGAAGCCCAACAATTGTATCATCACTCGTAAGTGATTCATCTCAATCCATTTGGCCTTTGTGATTCATAGTTTATTCTTTGAATTAAAGTAAATCAAAACATATTCTTAGATTTACATCCAATATTACTAATTAATCTTAATTTCCTTCCTTCAAAACATATGGTAAGTCGTGTATTAATTAGAATCTACCCAATAAATAATAGTATTTATTATCCTTATTAATTTGACATAGCAAATGTCAAATCCTATGTATTATTTTTTAGACTTATTATTGATATATTATTTTTTAAAAAATTATATTATTTAATAATTTAAAACATAAAATTATACACACACATTTAGAATCTTGATATAATTAAATAACAATGAGCAAATTTTGACTTAATTTTCTTATACTTTTATATATCTTTGATAAAAGGTATCTTAGAAGGATAAAAGAGTGATAAATTAATTGCAAATTTAACAAATTTAGAGAAAATAAATGCAAATATCTTATTTTCTTCTTAAGAGACATTTTGATGGTAGATAATTTTTAGTTTTATATTATCGTTGATAAAATATGATTAATAAATATTTTTTAAAACATAGATTTAAGGGATAAATATTTATTTACGTGAATAGTTCAATTACTTTTTTTTTTCCTATAAAATTCATGAAAATTGGCAAATCATATTTTCCAAAATAATCTACAAAAAGTCAAAACTCTTGAGCGGAAGAAGAAGAAGAAGAAGAAGAAAAAGGCAGAATGGAGAGCAAGCTCAATGGATACCAAGAGCCTTCATTCTGCGAACCAGAGCAAGAGCAGAAGCATTCTTAGCGTCCCATTCCTCCCTCGCCTCTCTCTTATGCTTCATCATCCCCAATAGCTCGTCTTTTCCATCGAGAATGCTCGCTATCTGCCTCATGCTCGGCCTCCTCTCTGCCTCCGATCGCGTGCACTCCATCGCCAACCTCACCAACCTCTCCACCTCCTTATTCTCGAACCTCCCTTCAAGCCTACTGTCCACCATCTCCTCCGCCGGCCGCCGCCTCGCCTCCATCTTCCAAGCCCTCCTCACCAACAAGCCCTCCGGATGCCGAAGGTCCACCGCCGACCTCCCGCTCACTATCTCAAGCACGACTACCCCGAAGCTGTACACGTCACCCGCGGTCGTGGCCTCGCCGGACTCCAGATACTCTGGCGACATGTATCCGAATATCCCCCTCGCCGACGAGGTATTCGTGGTGTGATGGTGGCCGTGATCGTTACGGGAAAGGAACTCAGCGAGCGCGAAGCAACCCAGGCGCGGGCTTATGTCGGGGTCGAGGAAGATGGCCGATGAGGTGATGCTGCGATGGATTACCTGCTCCTCCCACTCCTCGTGAAGGTAAAGCACCGCGAAAGCTAACGCCTTTACGATGCGGTAGCGCTGCCGCCACGACAGGACGGCGGCGTTGGCGGAGGGGGAACGGGAATCGAAGAGGCGGCGGCTGAGGACACCGCCGGAGGGGTAGTCGTAGACCACGAGCATCTCCCCGCGTTCGGTGCACCATCCACGGAGCTGTACGAGGTGGCGGTGGCGGAGGTGGCCGACGTTGCTGAGCTCGTCGGCGAACCGCGCTCGGAGGGCTGGACATGTCTTCATTCCCAATCTCTTGACCAGGACATGGAAGCGGTTCTCGAAATAGCCCTGGTACCCTGTTCCGAAATCGAGTTCTGCCACCATCCTCGATTTGGAGAAATTGTCGGTAATCTCCATGATCTCCTTGTAGGAGATTTCGCGGGGAGTGTCAACGGTGGGTAAAGGCGTCGCCTTTCGGCGGCTGCCGGTGCTTTCTTCCTCGGCAGTGTAGAAAATTGTGGATCCGAAGGAGCTAAAGTAGTTGGTGGTGGAGGTGGAGGAGGTAACCGTGACAGTCGCGGTGGTGGAGGTTGTGGTGGAGAAGGAGAGATAGAGGGGTTGGAAACGAAAGGAAGGGAGGGTTGGAAGATCGCCAATAGTTTCTCCTACGAGCATCTCCATCACCCATTTCATGGTTGGCCGAGAATGCGGATCATGAAGGGAACAGAGGAGGCCAAGGTGAAGCAACCGCTGCATCTCCGACAACGGATAGCTTCCCTCCGCCAACTTCCTGTCCGCGGCGGCTAGAAGCTCGCCGTCGTCGGCGAGCCGTCGCACCCAATCAAGCATGAATATCTTGTCATCCGTATATGCCAAATCGACGGCCCGTCGCCCTGACGCCATCTCGAGCACCACCACACCAAAGCTGAATACATCCGATTTCGCTGTGGCGGTGACGCGTCTCTGGAAATTCTCCGGTGGTAGGTACCCCATCGTCCCCCCAATCTTGCTCGTCTCCGTCATCCGGAACCGGTAATCGCCACTCGACACCGATCGCGTCGCCTTCCCCGGCGGCAATTCGGCATCTCCGTGTTCTATCCACCGGGCGAGGCCGAAATCGCCGAGCCGGGCGTTGTACCCTGAATCGAGCATCACGTTGCTCGCCTTTACGTCGCGGTGGATAATCTGTGTGTCGAGCTGCTCGTGGAGGTAGAAAAGCGCGGCGGCGAGGCCGGTTACGACCCTCCACCGCCGTTCCCAAGCCAAAGGCGGCGAGGCGAAGAGGTGGCGGTCGAGACTGAGATTGGGCATGTAGTCGTAGACAAGGAGAAGATGGTCATCGTGATTGCACCATCCGCGGAGGCGGACGAGATTGCGGTGGCGGAGGCTGGCGACGGCGATGAGCTCGGCGGCGAAAGACTTCTCAAGGCGATTGTCGTTCCCGGAGAGGCATTTGACGGCTACGGTCGTTCCATCGCTGGGGAGGATCCCGCGGTAGACTCTGCCAAAGCCTCCGGCGCCAAGGATTTCCTTGTCGCTGAAGCCGCTCGTAGCTATGTACAGTTCGGTAAAGGTGAAGTTTTTTGGGGCAGATCGAGTGGAGGTATTTTTTGAGGTGGTGAAGTCGACGGACACGCCTTCCGCGTCGTAGAAGGCGGACAGGTCGGAGTGGTAGCGGTGAGGGGCTGGCCAACGGCGGCGGCAGAAACAGAGGAGGGAGCGGCGAGCGATGGAAGAGACGCGATGGCGGATTCCTTCGGTATTCTTTGAGGGAAAGGTTTTGGGTTCCTCGGGAACCTGGTCGTCGGAGTCCGAAGCGGACGCGGAACAGAGGCAAAGAGGCATGACTCTTGTCTTGCGAAGCAAGTTAGTGCTTGGAAGACGACGAAGCAGGGAAGTATTTAAGCATAGGAAGAAGCCTGCATCCAAAAATAAAACAAAATTTGTATACTTCGATATTGCGAAGAAAATTTTCTGTGGAGCCGACCGTCAAATAGACCAATTGCATCAGATCGGTTTAAACGTTTTTAGGTCGGCCAAATTAATTCGCGGGTCAAAGTGGGTCAACCAGGTTCACATCGGCTCATTGTTACTCAAACCAAACACGCGTCACTTTGTGGGACCCGTTGGTTGACTTTTGTAGCCGTTTTGGAAAAGACCAGTGAAAAAGGAACTTCTTCAGCAATTTCCATTCCTATAGCAGCTTCCGTTTGGCAAATAGTGATTGAAAAAGCAACTGAGAAAAGAAAGCACCAATTACTAATATTAGTAAAAAAAATTAATTGAAAAGATATTCTTTTTAATTATTTATTAAATTTATTTTCTTCTCATACATACAAAAAAAATTTCCAAATAATTCAAAAAACGGTTTACATCTGTTTTTGTCAACTAACAAAAGGGGCAAATTAGTAAAGTTAAATATTTTCCTTTTTTATGTACTAAACCTAAACTAAATTATTTTCAAATATTAATTTAGGTAAGAAAATAAAAAGAAAGAAGGTGCCATTAATAAATATCTTGAGCTTATCAACTTTAGTGGGTTTAGATGAAATTGATGCGACATTTGAACCCACGCAACCATAATTCAACTAACAGTTACTTAATTTGTTCATAAGGTTTATTCTTTATATTTCTATATATATATATATATATATATATATATATAATTTTTATCATAACATTCATTTTAGATGTGATTGATATGCATTTGTTATAAAAATATAAATGAAAGATGATGATAATATGGAAAAAAATGATTCAAGATGAGGTCTACACATAGTTAAAGATAATAACAAGTGTTCAAATGAAATATCATTTTTTAAATATTAATTAATTATATAAGTATTTATATCGTAAACCAAACTATCTTATTATGTGTCGCAATAATTCTCCTTCAAATATTTAAAAACAGCCAATAATTTTTTTTTAGTTGTCCCTTTAGAGGAAGAAGACAATAAAAGCTTGTTTGTATATTTTGCTTTCAAAGAATTTAATTGATTAATTAATTATTTTCTTTGTATTTTTTGAGAGTTTTATTTGTAAGTTTCTTTGACATAACTAATTTAATTAAAAGTGAAATATGTTTTTTTAAGTATGAGAGTTTTAGAATATATTACAAACATGCATCAAATTTTGCTATGAAATTTGAAGTGGTTTGGATTTTTGACTCTTAAAGTAGTTCGAAGGCAAACCATATAATACTTAGAGATGACTAAATAATACTTGAACGTTATGAGAGAACATTTATTGGTATAAGATTTGATGAGAATTGTGATGAAGATGTGTTAACAAAATGGTGAGAAAAAGAATAAATGACCAACATCGAGTTGATTAATGAATGCATCATCACTGATCTCTTAGCAACTTTCCCCCACATTTGTGCCCAAAAAGATTAATTTTCATTGGTAAAATGTTTTCACAAAACTTTGACATATGATTCATTTGTCCAAAATGATAACAAAAATCAAACCTTTGTGCCTCTTAAATCAGCTTTTTTATAATAATAACTTTTTATTCCTACAAATATCTCACAAGTTGGCTAATGAAATCATCTCTAAGATCAAGTTCAAACCCTTGTCCAAACGTCTAATGACTCTTAACACCATTAATGCTATTATTAAAATAATCAATTTGCCTGAGTTCATGATAACCAAACTTACCTATTATATGTCATTGTGACATTTATCTAAGCATCCATTAGTCGTTTTTATCTTACAGCTTAGGGACTCCCTTGGACCATTTAGTTATCTCAACTCATCCATTTTTGCAATAAAACTCATGCCCACCCCTACCTCACAACTCCAAGTTGATTGAAGATCAATATCGATGGTTCAATCACATGCATGAGTTTGTTGATAGTTCTGTGATAGCTTGAGATCACTTAAAGGGCTTTATTATTGCTTTGGGGGCATAAAAACTTACGCTTGCTATTAAGCTAAAAGTTACCAAGACTATTATTTTGATTATTAACCCTAATGTAGATCAATATATTAGCATTCATGTTAAGGGCGAGTACTCTTTAGTCATGTCCAATATTCTATAAGCTCTCTAAAAAATTTTAATATGTTTAACCTATACGACTTAATGTCACTTTAAATTCTCCCATATCATTTTATTCGTAAAATTACAAATATATATATATATATATATACACACACACATATGTATATGATGTTGCTTACTATAATTTCAAGTCAAAAAGAAGAACGTCTCTTTTATCTAAACCTAATTTTCTTATCATCCTTGTTGATGAAAAGTAACATTATACCCTTCTTTGTTTATGCCCACTATTTTAATCCTTGAGCTTTTTAATGTGACAAATATCTATCTTTAAAATAATTTTTATTTATATGATATGATACATCACTTTTTGAGGTAAATATTATAATAATTATTTAAATGTGAAAAGTACAAGAGAATTATTGCCGCAAGGTTTTTGTCAAGTGATTGAACTAACCTTGACAAGGTTGATAGTTACGTGGGAGTTGGTAATGACGTGGCCAGCAAAAATTGATAAATAAATGCTGTTGGGTTACAGTTGGCAGTGACATTAAATAGGTTTAAAAATATTTTTGATATAAGAAAAAATATTTTTAAACCTATATCTTATTTTGATGAATATTATTTTATTAGATGAAAAGTTATGTTCAAAATACAATGATATTTAATAAGTTATAGTCAAAATATAAGATTAAAAATTAATTTAAATTTTGATTGATATAAATATGTAAGAATTGTAATTAATAATTTCACTTATAAGGATTTTGTTAATGAGTTGATCTAATCTTGACAAAATTGATTGTTACATTAGAGTTGGTAATCAATAAGAGTAGCTGACAATTATATTATTTTAGAGATACAAATCAAATAGATAAATAATAATTTCATAAAAATGCTAAAAAAAAAACTTAATTAAGATGCATTAATTAATCCAACGGCATTAATTAATACAAGCTAAGCGATGAGATTAGATTTCCGTTTGGGTTCGTCAAACACGAGTTTGTCGAAAATGGACGATTGACGCCGCCGCCGACGGCGAAATTGACGGTTGCCGAAATGGCCGGCAACATAAATTATCATCAGATGACCAACTAATTAATTATTATTTGTGTTTCATGCATTTTTTATTACAATATGAAAAAATATATATTTAATAACATTTGATTTATTATATTTAGAAATCAAAATTATATAAAATTTGTTAACATTATATTATATTTGACTCAAATATTTTTATTCTTCATTTATTATAAATAATTTTATATTACACAATACGTAAAGATAATTCTCACCTTTTGTTTTTGTTTGTTGGCGAGATTTAGGATGATGTCTTCTCAGCATAATAAATAAAAATATTTTTTATTCACCATTAAAAAAACTTTAAACTAATAATAAATAAATAAATATCCAAAAGTAACAATGTCAAGCCAACCCGAACCCCAACACTGAAATGGATGAGGGATGAGGTGTAGTGAATAAATAAAATCATACCTAACTTAACCTTCCCAAGAAGAAACATTTTCCATCAAATAAATTTCCATTAATAAAACATTAAAATAATAATTTATAAATATATTTATAAACCAAGTCAACATGAACAGAACCACCAATTGGACCGAAACAAAACAAAAAGAAAACACTATCATGTAACTAAACCAATAATTTGGGTCATGTTTAGCTTAATTTTTATTGTAGGAATTAAATAAATTGACAAGAAATCAAAATAATTATTTTTATCGAGAAACTCTATCGATTAAAATAATTACTTTTAGCATATAATTGCCATTTAAAAATTTTATTTATGGAATAAATATTTATAAAACTACAAAAAAAAAATTGAACAATATTATATAGTACTAAATGATTAGCTAACAAATCCAAACATGTGAATACAATGAGTGTTAAAACTAAGCATGCTAAGATAAATAAATAATATTCAAAATCATATGATTATAAAAGGATGAACACATGAGAAAGTTAATGTAATGTGAATCTAAGATCAAGTAGTCGAGACATATGGCCTGAACAATAAACATTGAGGATTTAATGCTCATGTTTGTGAAGGATGAGTTACAACAATTTTGTTGGCAAATAGGAGAAAAATTAAAAAAGGTGTGACATATTATTAGAAAGAAATTAATATATTTGGATCTTAAGAATAATTATTAGAATGTAATAATATCATAGAAATACTGACTAATCTCATAAAATAAAACTAAGATTTGTTATTTTCTCTTTGATTATTTATTAATGACATTTATTAGAATAAGCGATAAAAAATGAAGACATTATACATGAAGTTGTTCACATAATCATGTGACATCATTATGATATATGAACATACAATTTTAAAGAAACAAAAGGTTATGCTAATAATATGTATAAACAATTGCAAAAATAATGAGAATGTCATTAAAAATCAAAACAGGTTAAATAAAATGAAATAGCATTTCTATTGCATTAAGTGACCAAAACATCCCCAATCAAGTTTAAAAACAAATTTACACAATTATACTGGAATCGATAATATTATATTATTATAAGTGTTTGTATATAAAGGATAACAATACAAAATAAACTTCCAAAGAAAAGAATACTTAGCTAAATGAGTTTTAATTGGAACGATATAATCTAATATGAATCTACTAATAAGTTTATGTAAACATCAATTGAACATAAGTATTAAGGAGATTCAAATTGTTACATCATTGTAAATGCATATCATTTACTATTCTTGTTATCAAATGAGAATTATTAACATTTTATAATTCTTCTTATCATTAAGAATTTCTCTTGTGAACAGATGATAGAGAAAACCAATAAAAGAGATGAAAAGAGATGATTAGTAAGAATTTCAAGTGTTTGAACCTTAAGAATTGCTAATAAATAAAATGAAACTTAAGGATTTGATTCATCTAACCTAACCCTCTATGTAAGAAAAATGCTTGTTATTGTTGACTAAACCATAAATTATATACAACCATCTTACATCATTAGACTAGATTATGCTCAATCCAACACATGATAAAATCAATCTTGAAACTAGAACTTTACATGCACCACAAAAGGCTCAAATGGTCTATTTGAGACCAATTTTTTATTAAAAAAAAAGACAATTCATTGAAAATGGTTCTTGAAAACATGACCCATTTTGGATACTTGTAGCATTATACTTGATCATAAAAGATTGCCATGGTAGTAGTTCCCCTAAACTTTGTGGATGGATTTCAATACTTCATTTACTAAGTCTTTTGTATAATCTCCATGAAAAAAATTCTAATAAATATTTCTTGAAAAAAGGATATTAAATAGCCTCTTTTTAACAAGTAAAAATCATCTAAGTTAATTCTTTTTTATTTATATTATATAAAAGTTATTTTAAAAACACTCATTTCTATCATGTTCTTTTGAATATAAACTCTTCACAACATCATCATCATAATCATCATATTTATAATGCTCATTTTATTTACACATTAGTACTGCATTGATTAACATTTTATACCAATATTGTATTTAAGTCTCCCATTTAATATTAACTACAAGATTTCAATCAAACAATAGACCAAAAGTAACCCATCATTTTATTGAACTTATATGAATTTTATAATTAACAACATTATCAATTAGAAAACGAATTCTCTAATTCTTCAAAAATTTATAATCCTTAAAATAATACACATCATTTGCACTCAGGCATAGCCAAAAGTGGCATTTATGATAACAAAATCCTTCAGACTCAAAAGTCTTCCATTAGTTTACTATAAACTCAATTGACAAAGTTAAGTTGTAATCGAGCATTCTTCAAGTAATACTTGATAGCCGTATACACACATCATTGTTTTGTTATGCTCGACTTTAATGATTTCAATATATGCAATTTTAACTTTGTTTAATAGGAGCTTCCAAAGTATCTCTCAACAACTATCATATGCCTTATTTAGATCAATAGAACTCAAACAAAGATCCACTTTTCTTATCTAAATTTCTTCATTAAAACCCTTAGCAAGTGAATAGCTTCAACGGTTGTCTTTTCAAGTATAAACTGAAATTAGTACTAAGATATCCATATCAAGTCTAAATATATGCTTAAGCACTCTCTAAGTTTCAAAGTATCATTCATCAACAAAATTAACTTATAATTAGCAATACTATAATTATTTTTATTGCTCTTATAGAAAGGTATTAAATAATATTTCTCCACTTGTCCAATATCCTTTTTATATTCAAAACATAATATCAAGCAACTTAATATCATCTTCTTCCAAACATATATAGGAATGACATGACTGTATTACTTAACCAACCTTTTTTAATGAATCATTCACTTTCATCTTCCAATTAATAAATCCTTGCACATAATTGTATATGGTTGAATATTATTAATCAAATTTGTGTATGTGACTGCATCCTATACACAAATTGCATACCAAAACTATTCTGGAATTAGGAAACATAGGGAAAATGGGAGAGATGAGACGGAACAAAGAGGAGGATGATTTCACCATATTTCTCTACTCAACAACTTTCATAATGGTTCTTAAAGATAAGCCAAAGACAATCTAAAATGAGAACTTTTTCATTTCATTTGGTAACAAAAAGTTCATATTGCTAATGGCATGAGTTGCATCTATGGAAGAGTAAATAGCACACCAATTATATATATATATAAATAACTGTACGTCTGTTTGTATATTTCATCATAACATTAACAAAAACAACAAATTGTCAGAAAGAAAGAAAGCAAACCTAATTGAACAGCAAACACCAAGGAGATGCTATGTTAAACTTTGCCAAACACAAAAGAAGACATTACAAGGACAAACAGGGAAAACTGATTAGCACATTAATGCATAACTAACGCACTTAGGACAAAACCACAATGCCGGACTATCACGCAAACCAGTCTAATATGTGAGAAATGCAACAAATTCAACAGCAAAAATCTTTATCATGTGTTGCAATTAAATAGATGCCCATCAAAACTGAAGAAAGCATCAAGAAGTCAATGCTCATCTGAGCAACAATACTGGAGAAAATAATTTATAGCATGAAATAACAAACATTTTAGCAGCACAAATACTTCAAATGGGACTTCAACAATTTAAATTTCGCAGATGCATTTTCAACATTCGATATTATATCAAAGAAGCTTACAGCAATTACTACAATATTGCTATCACATCCACAACAAATTCTGGAGTTTTAAGGCTTGATTTTAAGTTATTAACAAACTCAGCTGATGATCAAACAACAAACACAATTAAGGCATACATGGTACCATTGGCACTAAACATCACCTTAGTTTTATCAAGAGATAAGAGTCTACCATCTTTCAATGTCATAAGGTGCTTCAGTAAAACCATCATCTTGTACCAAATTTCAGCGCCCTCTCTCCCTCTCAAAAGCAATACGAGTCCTGCCAGAACCCACTCCATCATACTCATCTCTCATTGAGGAGCCAGCACTGGCCTTCATAGTGCCCCCTCCACCAATCTTCTCCATTGCTTTCTTTCCTTTCTTCACCTCCGTCAAGAACTGGTCCAAACCAAATGGATCATTCTCTTCTTGCTTATCAAACTCAACCGGCCTATCTCTCTTGCTCCCGGATGGCCTATCCTGAACACCAGAGAAAGCTTTGTCGGGCTTAAACCTTTCAGTCTTCATGATCTTCTCCAACTGCTCATCAGAACCTCCATACATTTCAGAATCAGTATCTTTCTTCGGCCTGTAAAGAGTAGATAATGTAGGTTGTGCTGTAAACAACCCCTTGTCATAGATGTTATATTGATCATCAGTAGCAAAGCCAGAATCCATTCCTTTGTCCTGATTGAAAAGCCTCTGGTCATACATAACCTCACCCTGTCGTGCCCCAGTGTTAGCCATACCAAGAGCAACTTTCTCACTAATATCTCGGTCCCTATCCCGTGTTATCTTACTCTTCTTTCCCATTGCAGCATCTTTAGCTTCCAACCTCCTCTCTCTCTCCCTCTCCCGCCTCCTCTCCTCGCGAATCTTATCACGTTGCAGCCGCTCTTCCCTTTCCTCCCTAGACTCCTTACGAGGTGGCTCAATCTGATCAAGTTCTGCATCATCATCATCAAGCATCGACTTATCAGGAGCGTGTGCTTGAGGAGCTGTCGTAATACCTGTTCTTTCTAATCTAGCCTTTTGAGCCAGGGCACGGAGCTCTTGCTCCTTCCTCTCTTTCTCCTTCAACATCAACTCCCTCTGAACCTTTGATCTCATTGCAACTGCTTCTCTGGCCTTTTGCTCAGCAACATATAAAGCCTCAGATAGTTTTGCAAAGTTATCATTGATCTGCACCTCCTGAAGTCCCCTTCCATCTGCTGCGAGGCGCTTATCCAGAGGAATTGTATAACCCTTTGGATTCTTCCAATTAGATATGCAAGGCGGTATCTTCCAATCCTGCTGATCTTTTACAGTCACAGGCCTTGGTGGGGAATGCATCACCGGGACTGGAGGAGAACCAGAAGCCTTAGGAACCCTCTTATGCTTGAATTTGGGAGGCTCTAGAGGGTCAACTGGCATTTCCACCATCCTTATAATTCTTTCCTTCGCCCCAGAGTTAAAAGCAGCAGATTGCTGGGATGGCTTGTACTTGATATACTTTGACTCCTGAGACTGGGTCGGGACGTTCTTAGGCTGTGCAGCACTCAACCGAACATTGACAATCTTTTCAAGAGCTGCCTTCGTCCGTTGAGTAGTCTCCTCGATCTCCTTCTGCAACTCCTCCGATTCTTCCTCTTCCTCGGCAACCAACTTCGGAACAAGGTCTTTGTGCTGTGAATATACAATTTTTGAAGCGTTCTCGTTCTGCTTCACGACGGCGTCAAAAGCCACTTTTCCCTGAGAATCAACGGTAAGAGGAAGAATCTTGGAACCAGCCTTCTCATCCTTTCTGCCCATTCCAAGGGGGTACTGCGCAACGTGAATCTCAGGGAAGGCACCTCCATCTCCAAAGTCTTCAGGCTTCCGCGGGACGAAGCCAGATCGCTTACCGTACGGCGGGACAGGATTTGGCTTCGGAACAGCAGGCTGGGAAGCATCGGACGAAGAGAAGCCAAAACGATCCTTGAACCATGGATCTTTCGAATGGTCGTAGTAGGAGGCGGTTGTCGACTTTGCCGGAGGGAGAAGATCCTTGAGGGCCGACATCGACGGCCTTCGATTGAAGGAAATTAACAGAAAAAAATAGTGGATGAGAAGAAGACCTACCTTCGCGCTTCGTCAACCTGATCGAAGAAAATCGTTCGGCTTAATTCCAGGGCTGCTAGGGCAGAAGATGGTGACTTAGCTTTCGCTTGCCGGGTGATTTCGGATATGTTTCACGAAATTGTACAATAATTAAAGCTTTTTACAAATTTCTATTTCTTGAAAAAACTTTTTAGACTAAGTTAAAATTAAAGAAAATTAATGAAAATATTTTTAAAAATTTAAATTTATCACATGTTAAAATTAAAAAAAAATTAATGATATCAAGATTGATTGATGATAAGATGATCTATAAATTATGAAAATAATAATATTTCAGAATTATTTATTTTTTTGTTAAATTTATAATTTTGTATTGAAAAGTTTTAAAAATATTTTAAAAATTTTAAAAAGATCATATAATAAAATAATGAATATCATATAATATAATGAAATGAAAATAATAAGATGAACATAGTTAATTATATCATATTGTATGATTAAGAGCATTGTATAATATCATATTGGATTTTCAAACTCCATGATTAGTTGATGTCCAATTAGGCAAAATAATTAATACATAGATCATATATTACAATTACAAGTATCATATGAGTATATTAAGGGGTGTAAGAGAAAAAGTTATAGATCATATAATATAATATTGGACTTCGTGTAAACTATGAAAGTGAGAATATGAAAGATTAAACCGAAAATATATTATATAATATGATATTTTAAAGTGAGATAATATGTAAATCATATAGTATGATTATGTACATTATATTATACAATTAAATGAAATGTTAAGATAAATAAATTAAAAATAGATTATACAACACAATGAAGAGCATTGTATAAGTATAATACCTAATTAAATAATCTAACTCAAGGTAAATTAGAGTGTGTGTTGATCATACAGTACAAAAAAAAAGAATTATATAAGTGTGATACATTATAAATGAATCAATAGTGAAGACAATATAATATATCATACAGTATGAAAACAATAATCAAACTAAGAAAGAATTTATTCGAGAAGTTGAATTAAATGTATTAGAGAAATATCTAAAGTTTATCTAAATTTTAGGATAACATTTTATAAAGAATGAAGATTGTAATGTTTTGTAATTTTTCTTAATATAAGATGTTATAAATATTAAGATTAAATTATATATTTTTTAATAAAATATAGTTAGTATTTTGACATTAAGCTATTGTAAATTAAAATATTATTATTTTATTATTATATTAAAAGATGCTACATGTTATAAAATAAAAAATATATAACATTAAATAGATCTTTTTTAGAATAATTTAATGGTGATTCTTATGAAAGAAAAAAGATCTCAAAACCCTAATGGGAGCTTAAGAGAGTTAGAATACTAGGGGCCTAACTATCTTGATTAAGAAGTTTGAATATTTTATTAAGGCATCACCCAAGTCAATCTCTTAAGCTTTTGATGTGGGTCTCTATATTACTTCACTTCAATCTTAGTTTATACTTTTTGAATATCTAAATAATTAGTTAAAGATTTTTGAATAAATATTCTAAATATTATTTTGAGATTTGTGAAAAATAAAATAATAAATTTGTGATTTCCATTAGCTGGAATTAGATAAGAGAGATGTGGGAGAGAAGTAAATTTGGATAAGTTAAGAAAAACCAAAGAGAAAAAGAATAGAAAAAAGCAAGAGAAGAAAAAGAAAAGAAGGGAAGCTATTATTTGCAAAAAGGGTATGATAACTAGAAACAATTGGTTGCTACAAAGACTAGAGAGTTGTTGGAATAAAAAAGAGAAAGAGTTGTAGCTACAATAGTGAAAAGCAAAAGCTTTTATAATAAAAAAAAGAGTATAGGAAAGAGAAAAAAAAAGTTGAGAAGGTAAGAGGAACTTAGATTTTTTTTAGTTGTTTCATTTAATTTTTATGCAAATTGTTTAGAATTTTAGTTATCATGAATAAAGTAATAGTGGTTTTCTAAGTTAGAAAGGGTTTGGAATAGATTGGGAAAGAATCGAGCGAATTTGTTTGTGTTTTCTTTCTATTTGGAAATGAAACACTTCATATGTTCAACCAAATATTTGGTATATTAAGGTTAGGTTAATTCAAAGAGGAAGGTATGCATAAGGTTAGTTGAAATTGGTATGTAATGTCTTGAGCTAGACGTACTACACGTTAATTTGTTGCACATGTTACCCATAAGGTAGAGACTATATAAAGGTGTCTAAGGTCTATTAGAGTAAAGTATAACATATTAACTTTACATGTCACATTGTAGAATAAGCATTTGATATGTTAGGTTAAGGGACAATATTTCTAGATGATCATAAGATAGTGATATATAAAATAAATAATATGATGTATTCAATATATAATATGTTATTAAAAAAGGTATATTCATATTGTAATAAGAGAAAAAAATCAAATGTGATATTTTGAGTCAAATAATTTAACAAGTGCATAATATATATATATATATATTGAAAAGGATTATTTAGTATTGCATGTATGTATTTAAAAGAAATCAAGAAGAAAAAGAATTTGAAAGATATATCTTTTATCTCAAATTAAGATAGATAAATAACATAATTATAAAATTAGCATAATATTAAATTATTTCATGACATATTTTAAATTTGAGATATGTTCATATGTTATTCTTTATTCTTTATTTACTTACTATGATATAAAATTTGATTGTCGTGGGGGTTGATTGATATTTTAGTTGCATATTATTTTATATTTGAAAAATATTTTTATGAATTATATAATAATATGTGTATTTATTAAATTATGCATAAATTAATAGAAATTGGTTATACATTTTGGAGGCAATATGATATTATCTTGCATCTATGATATGACAAGGAAAATAGGCTTTATCATTGTGGAATGCTATAAAATATGAAAATTTCTAAGATATTATCTTTAGCTAACTAGGTAGTTACTAATACTTTTTATAGGATAGTTAGGTATAAGTTTGTAATCATATATTTATTAGATGTTAACATCATTTTTTTGATATAATCTCATGACATAGTCACTAATATTATGTATATGATGGTTAGGTACATGTCAATACTACAACTTTATTTGTAAACATTATAGCTAGTATTTTATGTAAGTTGACTAGGTGTGATTATTAAGATTATACTCTTATGTGATGTGGATGTCAATTATATTTATGCCTATAATCATAAGTCATTTGGTTATTAGATATGTTGGATAGTGAAGCTAATAACTAAAAAGAGAAACAAGGTTGTAACCAATAAAAGATAGTTTGCAAATTTATTACCTTAATAATTATATGAATAATTATAATAAATAAAATAGTTATAAATGTTTTTAACATTTGGTTATGTTTGTTTATATATACATATACATTAGTTCTCAATATTTGTTTAGAGGTTGATTTTGTTATGATATATTCTATTATTTATCTCTTAAATTTATTGGTGAGCTCTATATAGTATAATTAGAAAAAAAAGTATTTATATTATAGTTAATGCATATACTTCACATAAAAATGGGATTTTTGAGTGTATGGATGGGAGTCATACTCATAAACGGTTTAATGGTTATAATTTTGATGACATCGTTGTATATTATTATGATTTTTTAGGTAATATGTGTATTTGTGATATATTCATATTAGTAGCTCTTTTTATTTTGTAAATCATGGACTTTTTATGTTGATTTTACATTTTAGATGCTTTAAATAATAATAAAAAAATTTGGTGTTTTTTAAATAAATGTGGTGATATATAGGATTTGGTTTAATTTGAGTTGTTGTCCCACCATTATACCTTGCCTAAGAAAATAACTTTTTCCTTACTTTAATTAAATAATGTTTAATCTTTTATAATTAAGGTAATGTCTATAGGGTTGTGTAACTTCCCAACTTTCTTTATAAAATAATTTACTAATCTAATCAGGTTTTGCCCTTATTTGGCTTGTTGATTTTCACTTGGTCGCTATCATAAAATTATTTCATCTTTAACATGCTCAACCATGAAGTTATCATAAATATCTAAGCCTAAGTTGTCTTCAAAGGAAGCTCATCATTTTAAGTTTTATGATTTTACTTATAAAACTTAGAATCTGCTCTTCTATAGTCAATATAAGATTTATTAACTTCTACACTCATATAAGTTTTACATCAGAGCTGCACTTTCACTAATACATTTTGTCACACTTCTACTAATGCATGCTCACTCCTTACCCTCCCTATCTCTTATAGGCACAACAACCTACTCTTGGTTTATTCTAAAACCATATTAGACTAAAATGGATACAGCTTTGATACTATATATTAGCATAATGGCCTTCTTGGTATAATATTGTCCTAATCCATGGTACTTTGTGTGATCATAATAAACCATACGTATTTCTAATGAATTTATTTGTATAAATTTTCATATTTTAAGTAGCTGATACTCGTATTTATGAAAAACTTAAAAAAAAAAATGAGCAAAAGTAAAATCTCATGAAGATTCTCTTGATTGAAAAGACAAACTACTCATAGATATATTTTGAATTTAATTTTAGATATTTTAATTTTTTTTAGTTTAATTAGAATATTAAGATTGATTAAAATATTTTTACAAGACATAAATTAAATTAAAAATAATCATATTAAAAAAATGTTAAAGTTTTCTAATACTTTTTATATACCCTATCTTTATTATAATTTTATCTTAATCTTATCCTTAAAATTTTTAATTAACCTATTAAAAAAGATGCCATAATGATAATTTTTATTTTCCAAACTTACCAAATTCATTAATGGGTTCATTACAGCAAACCACAAAGAGATATATTTTGAATTTAATTTTAGGTATTTGAATTTATTTTAATTATAATATTAAGTTCGATTTAAATATTTATTATAATACATATAAATTAAATTAAAAATTATCTTCTTAGAAAAATATTTAGATTTTCTACTATCTTTGATATATCTTATCTTTATCATCATTTTATATTAGTTCTATTCTTGAAAATCTTAATTAATCTATTGCAAAAAAATGTCATAATAATAAAAAAATTTCCAAAATTACCTAACCAATGAATGGATTTGTTATAGTTTGCTTCGGGTTAATGCACTAAATCCTAAATTCGTTCGATGTAGTGAATGAGTCAAGAAACCAAATCCAGAGCACGGATGGGGTTATTAATCCCAAATTCATAATTAAAGGATAAAAGCATTACTAACTGCCTTGGTAATGACATCTCGAGCAAATCAGGGGACAGCCAACCCCAAACAGGCTGCCTTAGACGATCAAGCAAAGCTATCAAAGCAACATTTCTAAGTTCTGCTTCACTAAGTAGGACTAAAATGTAATGAATTTATTATGCGCCTTTTTTTCTAATTTGCAGAAGTAACTAAAGCTATTCGATTGCATAATTTTGCAATCTTATGGTCAAAGTCTATTCTGTTGGTAAGATCTAAATTCAATCGTTCGATTAATATTTAGATCTAATGGTTTGATCAAATATAATTTCTAAACAGTGCTAAGTGAATCTCATCCGTTCGATCATATAGTTTTTGCGATCGAATGGTTTTGGAGCGTTCCAATTGAACATCTCATGCACAAAGGCTTTTTTAGCTAGTTTTTTTAGCCATTAAGATATTTTATTTTAATATTAATTTCCAAATAAATTATACAAAAGCTATAGAATAGTAACAACTAATTTGGTGTTTGGTAAATGCCTTTAACCATTACAAAATACTTATAAATAAGATAAATTATTAACAAAATTGATTGATAAATTTTTATACAATTTAAAGAAAAGTTTCAAGCCACCAAATTTAACTTGTTAGTAGCATATTCTCTTTGTCCTTTCTATACGCTGTTGCGCATTTTAGTCGTCAAACTATTGAATTTTTTTTTCTCAAATAAGCTAAATAATCGACTTTTTCTATTCCTAATTGATTTAATTAAAATACTTGTATTATTAATAATTTCATCAACCATAAGATTTTGTTCATAATAATTTTGATTTTATGTCCCCAAATATTTTTTTTTTATTTTATTTCGTGGTAAGGTCATAATAACATGTTTGTTTTGTTTCATTGTTGTGAGAGTCTAATGTACTTGTCTTTTGGGAAAATGCTTGTATTGAGTATTTGTTTTTACTTGATTTTTGTCGGGGGTGAACGTAAACTTGATTTCAAGTTCAATCACTTAAAAATCATTTATGTATAATTTTAATTATTATTGGTTTTTTATATTACACAGTTTTTATAAAAATTAATATGCTTTAAAGAAAAATTAAATTTACTTAAAATCATTGTTTGGGATTTGCAAGAGCCTTTAAAAATACTTTTAAACAATATCTTCAAATATTTTAATAAGAAACAAAAATTTTTATTTTCAACAATTCAACATCCTTTTAATGAACCATACTTTAGATACTATATTGTAAGATAATGACCTTCTTGGTGAAGCATTGTCAAGATCAAATTAGGTTGTTTTTATTAAAATGATCCCTTCTTGTTTGGTCTCTCATCCTAAAACCACCCCAACTCTAATTATTTAACCAAGTGATTGTCATATGATTCAAGTGCAAATTTCCCACAAAAGGAAATTACCAATAAGAGACTTACGACTTTACATATAAAACTAAAATTTACCCTCTTATAATTGATGTGAGACTTATTTATCCTCATACCCTTAAAAGATTAGCACATAAGGTACATTTTCTCTTGTAAATTTTGTCGCACTATTTTCCTACTCTTATTAGGTGTTACAGTTTATGTGGGTCTTAACAACCAAGGTTTGTCTTAGTTGCATGGAGTCATTGATGAGTCTCTGATGACAAGAAGAGGAGAAAGATGCCAAAAAATTAAGTAAACATTAAAAATTTTATATTTTTCATTGACTTCAAAGTTAGGGAAGGAGATGGTGAATGACCAAAGGATAGAGAAAGGAATAATTGGTAGTTATTATTAAAATAGGCTATATTTTATAATACTAGCTTAGGTGTTGCATGAGCTAATCAAGTTAGCGTCTAGCTTAGCCTCAATTACACCCGAGCATCCAAGTAAGTCAAGTAAACTGATCCAAAATTAGTTGCTTGTTTCAACTAAATCAGTTTCACATGTAACCCATCACTAGAATCAAAGTAACCTTAAGCTAATATTTATATGAATTTGTCTATGAAATTGCTAATTAATTTGAGTCATCACTAACCCAAACTTGTCCAATCCAAGGATAGTCAAGCTAAGCAAAACTTGTGACCAAATAGAAACTAGGCTGAAACAATATGTCTAGAATCGAGTTAGGCTTGAACCATTCAGCTATTTGGAAATTGCATTTGAAACATTGTTTAAATTGCTTTTGAAGTCTAATAAGCAAACTTTATAGAAATTGGGAAACACTAAGAGCAATATTTAAGGAGATAAATTTTCTAGTTTAAGTAGAATTTGTTAAGACTTCAAGTTAAAGAAATCTTTGTACATTTTTAAGAAATAGCTCCAATAAAACATTTAACAAATAATGATATTGATATAAGTTATTGATAAGGTTTATTGTTGCATTCAATAAAAATTTTTATGCTTAAATTGTAGTCATAATTGTAACACTAGCTTTCATGATTCAATTGGATTTATTGATAATTGGTGTGATGTATTATTAAGTTTAATAAAATATTTTCTACTCAAATTTAATAATAGATTATGACACTTTTTCTATGATTTGATTGTATATTAGGTGATTGATATGATGTACTATTAAATAAAATATTTCCTATCCAAATATTATCATAGATATGATTCAATTGCATGTTAGGCAACTGATGTGATGTATTATTAAGTTTAATGTAATATTTTTTACTCTAATCTAATCATAAGTTATGATATTTATTTCTATGGTTTGGTTGTATGCACATATGATTAATATGATGCACTATAAGTTTAATAAAATATTTTCTACTTAAATATAATGAAAGTTATAATACATTTAGGATTTAGTTACATAAACAAGTTTTCTGGAATCATGACTAATTTTGAAGAATTATAATGTCATTACGTAATATTGTTAATGTCAAGCATGATTATAAAGAAAATGTAATAACATGACAAATAAAATAAAGACGAAAATGACACAATGAGCACATTGTGATAAACATGTTATAATCTTGTGATATTTGATATATGTTGACAATGAACATCTTGATGAAATAATGAGAGAAATATCTTAAAATGTCTCAATAAGAATGATTATACTATTATTTGCATTTTTGTTTTTCACCTTCGCTCGAAGGGCCCACTTGTCGGAAACTTGTTCATTCAAATTATTTCTTCATCTTACTTGAGTTTTTATCATTCTATTTCTTTATCTTTTTCAAGTTTTAACTTCAAATTACACTCAATGTCTTAGGCAGCACATGATTCTTCTCAAGTGCTATTGGAGACTTATTATGAAGTTATCCAAGTCTCACATCAAACTTACCTTAATCCAAAGCATGCAAGTATAGAAAATTTATCTCAAAGGTAGCTAAATATTGTAGTGGTGGCCAAACACTTCAATGTATGAGGATAAAATTCTTCAATAATTTTCAATCATTTAGTCAATGATTAAAAATTATTTTATTATATATTCATTTTTTTAATTAAAAAAATTGATTATTTTTTAAAAGTAATTCTTCTTAAAATATCTTAGTCAAAGTTTTCTCAATTTTTATCAATCTTAAACATTAAAAAATCAATGTATTTATACAATTTTCTTCTTCAAAGAGTTTTCATTCAAGACAACGTACATGTTTTGTATTTTAGTATAGTCTAAAATGTATTATGTGACGCATCAATATCTTAAATTGATTTGTGCATGATACATCAAAAACAAAGTGAAGTCATAACCTATTTTGTCATTACTATTCTAACAATTAAAATCATTCATTATGCTAAACGCAAACTTGCACTCCAAGGCTACGGCAAGGTTGCTTAATTCATGTTGTTTTCCAACCTCCATGAAAGCAACATCCAAGCTTATCTCCATGACCAAAACCAACACAAAAGAGAGGACCCAAAAAATTAACAAAAATTACATGCAAGAAAGAATCCAAAGTTGTCTTCTCCTTAATCTTTCATGAGCTTTGAGATCTATTGTTGAGTTTTACTCACCTCTATATTGAAAACAAGAACAAATGTTTTATCCTTCCTTAGGCCAAAGAAAGGAATCCCAAGCACGATGACTAAGCATCGAAGAAGATCCACGGACGGAGTGTACACTAGTAGAAAAGAGCCAAAGAGTTTGAGAAGATCAATAAAGACCCTTCTCTCATGGGTAGAGCCTTTCACATAGAGGCTAACCAACGATCTCCATGGTGAAAAGAAAAGCTTTTATGCAATGCTAACAAGTCGACAACCACTGAAGAGAAAACACGAGCAATGGCACAACATAAATGGGAAGGCATCTTCTTGAGGAACGATGGGTGTAGTGAATTGTCTATCACGAGCTCACAAGTCCAATTGAATGGATATGACTCCTTGAAAAATCTGGAAGGAAGAACAAGGTGTACATTTGTGCTTGCCTGTATCGCTGTCATGAAGTATCTCAGATGACATTGTAGCTTGTTTGATCCAATGTGCATAGAGTGGGCAGTTCCTGACTATTTCCAGCACCATTGGATGTCTCTATAGATGATTCCTGGCCATGGTGGTTATCTGTATTGAGGAATAGAATCACAGCTGCACAATCATCAACTTTCGAGGTTGGGTACTGCAGCCTCCAAGAACGAACAGCAAGCTCGACCAAGAAGCGGGCGGCAGAGGGCTGTGCAGGAGCTGAGGCAATGGCATCCACCACTTCTTGGTTGGAAAGAACATCCCAAACCTGTTATTTTCAATGGAGGAAAAAACCCAAAATTAATTTTGAAGAATGCTTACGGACATCCATATAGGAGTCCAAAGCAATAGGAGAGCTCAGGGTTAAATTTTGAAGATGTTAAGATTACCCCATCAGTGGCCAAAACTATGAATTCATCCTTCTTGGATATCTGATGGTAGGAAATCTCAGGTACAGATATCAGACCAAAGTCCTTAAGGCAAAAGTCTCCAAATGCTCGAGCCATTGCCAAACCTGGGATGCCACGGTTTGGCAACCATACTCGAGCCACAGTCGGTTCACACTGATGAGCAAACACTCTGCCCCTGCATCGTCGAATCCTCTCTGCTTCCTCTGTGTACAAAGCAGCTAAATTTGTGAAAAAAAACATTTTGTTCTGCAATCTGCTGTACCGGAAGTGTCACCTTACAGGTTTTGTTTATCATAAAAGCTAGCATTAATTGAATCTGTTTTAAGCCTATGCACATTTGTTAGGAGGAATGCAGAAAATTACTAAGAAGCAGTCTTTTGAGCTGTTAACTATGTACCATTTCAATTACTTATAGCCAAAACGACCAAGTGTTAGAGAGAAAGGCATTGATTTATGTCTTTTTCTAATGGTGCAACATACATAAAATCTCTACTGAAATAAGTGAAAACTTCAAGCAATGGATAGAAGCTTTAAAAACAAGTTGCTCAGAAGTACTAAGAGGTAGGCTATCCAGTATGCAATTCTATAGGATCAAACAAATTATTTCAGCTCATCAGGATTAGTTTCACTTCATTGGGCAAAGTCATCTTTGGCCTAAGAAGTATCCGTGTCTTTAAAAAAAAAATATTCCGTCAACAGTTTTGGAAGATCAAACAATACCTATTTAAATAGTTTGAAGTACTACAAAGCAACATACATATATGGTACAACAAAAATCTTTTGTAAATTAGAATTAACACTTAATGCAACTCTCAATAAGAATAAATGGAGGATGATCCAATAAGGAATCAGTAAATGTATGTGGTGACATTGTGTTTTGACCCAATATCTCAAATAGAATTGCATTCTAATTGTTGGTGACTGACCTCACAAGGGGACAATACCAAGCTATCAAGAAAATAAAAATAAAAAAATTGAAACCCTAAACATAATTCAATAATTACAATTATTACACTTTTATTTTACAACACTCTAAAAAAGTCAATTTTGTATTAATTTATCTACTTTATTTCAAATATCATTTTCTAACACTAGTTTATCAAGCATCAGTATTCTGCTGCGCATTTCAATGTTACCAACTTCACTGCATTTCTCCCACAACAATTGAAACAAACAAGATGTATATGTGATGAACCAATAAGGACATGCACCAAAAAAGTTTTTGTGGGTAAAAAACAGGAATGACAAACCTTGAAGAGAAAAAAGGTCAATAAATCACTAAGCAACTTACTGTAATCATAAGTCCAACAAGCTGATATTGTTCTACAAAAATATTCATAATGTTGCACCTCTGGCAACTAAGTCATAGAGTTTAGAAATAACTACAAGTAGTGAAACTATATAGAAAAGAGGAGTTGTTCGTACTAGGAAGATCTGGTTTAAGGTCCACTGTCAATTGAACCGCCACCAAGCTTTCATTTTGGTTTCTAGTACCCAGAACTACTCTAGAATCGCCAATGTTTCCAATCACAAGGTGTTGGCCCTACAAAAACGTACATAAGAACCAAGAAAACATGCTAAACCCAATTCATGTGCCCATATTTGAATGCAACTTATACGCTCTACCTGCTTCACTAACGTGGCTGCAGTTGTACCACTGCAAAAGCAATCAATATTTGAATGCAACTTCAGTTCATTATCCATGAACTTAAATGCCTTTAAGAATGACTCTTTCAGTTTGGTGTAGACCTCAGGAAGATTCTCCTCTAACTCTGTTAAAGAACCTGATTCTTCTTTGAATAATCTTGATTTTGTTGCTTCAGATATTATGCTACCACTTCTACAAATGCTGTTCTGCCTCGATTCATCAGCCTCCAGGCTCACTTCCCAGTTAGCCCTCACTTTCAGTGGTAGAGAATCTCTGACCCTCCTTGCAACCATATGCCCATTTGGTCCATGCCCATCAAACACCCCACAGAAAACAGCTCCTGTTCCCGAGTCAAAATTCTGCAACCACAATAATTTCACCATCAAAAAGCCCTCAACACCCAATGCATAAAGACAAACTCGTTTGCAAGCATCAGATTTGTGGCAATTGGTTTTGCATGAACGGCACATCATGCAAAACCAACAAAGCAAATCATGCGTGGAGAAGAAAAAGAAACACAAATAATATCTCAAGGGGCCCTCATGATTCAAATAAGCTTACAAGAACAAAAATAAAAAGATCAGTGCATAAATAACAGGATAGGAACCGACACATAACTAGGGGCCACGCCAGTCGTATGGATATGCTTGCCAGATAGCTCAACTATGTTTAGCATAAAAAAGTCATGTAATACTCTCCTAAAGCAGAAAAGGTAAGTAGAAAAGCCAAACAACAGTCTTAACTTCATTTTTTTTTTTTAAAAAGGTTCTATAATTGTTTGAACCCCGTCAGCAAGAACTACGAATCAGGCACACAAAGATTCACGAAAACAAAAAAAAATTGCGTTGAGAAAGGTATGAATCCAAGACCAAATTCAGAATAAAAGGTACTCGAAAGAGAGAAAATTCAATCAAGACAAAAGGTTGCTGACCAAAAAACAAACACATGAAGGACAATTAGTTGCGAGTTTTACCTCCCAAACAATCATGGCATCCTGGTTGGGTCCTTTCCTTCCTTGCCGTGTGAAGAGGGAGGATATGTTGCTTGCACCATTGAGGAACATCCTCCCAGGAATCCGGCGGAGCTGGTCCTGCAACCCAGCAGACTCGGTCAACGACCCGTGAATCCTCCTTTCCCCCATCCTCGCCTTCTTCAAACCCGACCCCGGCGGCCGCAGCGCCGGAGACGGAGCCGGCAGGCTGTTCGTCTCCCCGCCCTCATGCCAAGAAAGGCAGGATCCCATTCTCATGGCCCTGAGTATGACGGGTATGCACTCCAAAACAGCACCGCAATCGAAGCCACCATTTCCCGCTTGCGGCTCCGTTGAACCAACCGGCCTGAACCCACCTCCCAGCTCCCCGGACTCCTCCCCTCCGCCGGTCCCAACGATACAACTCAAACGACCGTTGTTTCACCTAACCCAATAAAACACTCCTTTCGCCCTTTCTCCTCCCTTTCCCCACAAAAAAATGCGAAAATCTTCGCAAATGACCCGCCGCGGAATGAACGAATAGCAACTGGCCAGAACGAAGCCCCCTAAAGCCACGAAAGGACAGGAGGAAATCCCAACAAAAACTTCCACAGACACGATCTTTTTCCTCAACACGGACTTGTTCCCTCGACAGTTAATGCTCCGTTCGGAATGGGGCCAGGAAGTAGAATTGCAAAGAACGCATGGGAGCAAGATTTTCCCCTCTCAACGAAGCAAACGAATTGCCCTTTTATCCTCGTCGTTATATATCTTTTCCCCCAAAAATCCATTCTTCCCTCTTCTCTTAGCCCTTTACCTTTTCTCCCTTTTGTAATTTCCTTTAATCCATTCTTCGTTTTGCGTGACTAATAACATCTAAAAATATAATAAAAAATAATAAAAAATTAAATATATATATATATATATAAATAATTTTATTTTATTTCGGGCCCACTTACTGTACGAACACAACAATATAATGCCGCTCATGCACGAGTTGCTTGCGCTGGGAATGTGAATAATTTAAAAATAATTCAGATCTTAATCTTCTCATTAACTTAAATATTCATAATTATTAAATATAATTATGAAAAAAAAAGCATTTAATCATTTTGGGTTTTAATATTCCTTTATGTGGGAGAGTCAAAAACGTTGCTTTAGAGTTAAGATTTATATAATTTATCAAATATTCTAAAAATCTCAGTTTTTATTACTTGAGGTGATGTCTATTATTACATTTAAATCCTTAAATAATATTAAATTATTATTCTTTTGTATAATTTATCAAATGGAAGTGAAGTGAGGCTAGAGCAACATCAACAATGAGAAGGGAAGCACGTTCTTAAGTAATTTAAGATAGAGAAACCATCATTTATCGTTCAATCTAGTTCTAAAGTATTAATGACTTAGGCTAATAGCAAATTTCATAGTTTCACGAAGGTTAAATTTCCTAAGATGAAGTTGATTGGCAGAGATTTATTAGATTAGGATAGTAAAGAAGAAAGATTTCTTGAAAATTGATAGAAACTTAGGTTGAATTGTAGAAACTATAGTAAAAATTCAGTAACTCTAAGGCATGTGTTTGGAATATAAGTCCAATTCTAATATTTAAGGTGTTTCTTTCTTAGTCTTTTAGTTTGGTTCATTTACTCCCACAAGCCACCTTTAAAAGCTATGTAAAATTGCATGCTCTTGGGTTTCTTTTAGAATTAAACATTTCATTACTCTGTCAATTATTTGTCTAGGTTTTTCATGATTTTGGTTTTATTTAACGTGTTTTTCTTAGGTCTTTCCTTTCTACCAAATTATGACATTACCAAACTTGTTGAATGTAGGATATCATCCACTTATCAAGCTCATTATTGCATTTGACCTCTAATTAGAGATGCACCATTACTATTTCATTCCAAGTTATATCGATGATGTAAGTATTACAAAATAAACTTAGTATAATCTCTACATAATCTTTTATACTTTTTAAATGAAAACCAAAAGCTAACTATAAAAAGCTCATCGGTTTCATCCAAAAGGAAACCAAAATTAAAACTTTTAATTTTTTTAAAGACTTTGTAGTCATTATTTTTACTTTAGCATTACATTTTTGTCTTATACAAATTTTTGCGTGATAACAAATCCAATATGCTTAAATTTTAAAAAATGCTTTAGAGAAGTAAGCATATCATAAATCTAGCAAGGTTTACTCTATAATGAACACACTCCTAGTATAAATTAGGTTGTCCTCACAAAAGCCTTTGATTATCTATATTATGTCTATGTTAATGCTCAACTCATCTAGACTACTACAACATCATCAAGATAATAGTCCTTGAAAAACCATGAGAATTAACTTCAGAAAGTTTAAAAATCGTTCTATAAACATTTCCTTAGATAGTTGCCAAGCCAATCAACCTTAACCACATGAAGCCTTGGATAGCATCATCCTTTATTAAGATGTTTTCCTAGGCCAATGGCAACTGGGTCTCCCACGAGTTTTCTAAAGAATATTTTTCCTTCCTTTCCCCTTGAGTTATAATCTTCCTTAAGAAGGATTCTATCACCCAATCTTTCTTGAGCAAGTCTCTTTTTCCTCATTGGTGAGTTAAGAATTCTAAATAAGAGATAATAAAGGAAGAAAATAGTAGAGAGAGGGAGGTAAGAATGAAAAGTAAAGCCATTTTCATCTTTTTTTAGCACATTATCCTAATTAGGTTTCTATCTTTCCAAAAGAATAGAGGCTATCAAGAAACCTATTCTTGAGGAAGTCAATAATGAATCATTAGAAAGGGCTCCCAAAAAATTAGTAAATACGTTTCTTGGAAAAAGGTTAAAAGAATTAAGAAAAATTTTCTTATCAATGAAAAAGACTTTCATCGTCAAAATAGGCTTTACATGATCATAAAAACTATCATGTTATTAGAATAGGTTCTCAAGCCCTTATAAACGACATAATATCTTTTGCCTTAAAAAGCCAAAATGCATCAATCTCTATAAGGAGAGAGATGACACTAGCTTTATCTTATGTGATAAATTTAAGAGTTACCAATTTCTCAATTTTATTTAACATTACAAATAATAATATTTAATTTTACCCATTGAGTTTTTATTTTCTTAACAGTTGGTAAATCTCCACTGCACTTGCATCAAATCTTTAGGGTAAAGTTGGCTATCCATTTAAGCATAAATAGAATTCTCATCACAATCCTTGAATTAAGAGAGATTCATGATGCTAAAGACCTCGTCAAAGGACCATAAATCCCAAAAGATGTGATGACATACTAAATCCATCCATTATCTACAAAGCAACCTATAAAAAAAATAAAATCAAAAGTTGATTCATGAGAGGAAAAGGGGGTTGTCTTCTAAACTAAAGAAATCTCACAAACAAATCTTAAACAAAAAAACTCAAATTGAAGTCTTAAATTCGTAGTGTACATGAGCTCATTACATAAAATCTCCAAAAGTAAAATCCTCAAACTTGAGTTGCTTATACGAGCTTTTAAAAAAATGTTTAAATCACAATTTAAAATAAAAAATTCATGAAATTTAGTCGCGAACTCTTTAATTAAATTTCTTAAAAATTTGGGAGCCAAGAGCATTTCTAGAGAATTCTTTGATCTCAAATTGGTTGGAGCCAATGCATCTTAGAGTGTTAGTTATAGTTCGCATGCACATAAGAGTTAGATATGTTTCTCTAATAAATCCCATGTTTTGAACAAATGAAAGATCATCTCTATTTCTTTCTATTATAACAGCTAGTATATCTTTATTATGATTGCACAAAATTTATGTTAATAGTATCACATAAAATTAAAGTGATAATCATCAAATGACTTTTTTGTGTTTAATCATGATGTATTAGTGTAGCATCTCCTTTTCAAAATAAGAAAAAAATTGCTTTTTGAAATTATTTTTTTAATAAAAAATATGTCCATATAAAAATCATAAATTTGTAAATCCTCTTTTTTAATATAATGCTTCTTGTTTAGAAACCATATGTCATATAACAATTTTCAAAATATGATAGCCCATGATTTTCATCAATCTAGCAATCGAATATAAGAAGATAAATCACTTTTTTTTTCATTTTCAAAATGACAAGCTTTCACAATAGAATATGACAATAATAAAGTAAAACTTAATTGTTTTGTTGAAATAGCATCATCTAATAATATAATTCTATTATAAAGTCATAATAAATGATATATAGAGAAATAATAAATCAAAATAATATTATGTCATTTTTTCTCGTATTTCTCTCTTAGATTCTTATGAAGTACATCAATATCAATAGAATTTTTTTGATGAAATGCATTGTTTGGCAGGAAATTTTTGAAAATTTTAAACTAATTTGGTAATTTAATATTTTTTATTCTTAAAAAATAATTTAAATTAAAATAATAATAATAATTTTTATAACTTTGATAATCCATTCTATAATTGTTTAATGTGCAAATTTTATGAATTTTGTACTATTTAATTTGTAATAATGTACATACTAGTATTTAAAATTTACCCCTATCTTTTTAGAGCTCATAATTTGTTTTTAATATTTAACACTAATTTTATTATTTTAAATGATTTCTTAAATTTAATGACACTTATTAGAGCAACCATTGACACTTCACATTTTGTAATATTAAAATCAAAGCTAGTTACATTTCGATTATTTGACAAAATCAAATACAAATTTACAATATTGTGACAAAATTTAGAAGGTGGCAAGTCAAAGTAGAGAGTTTAATTGAGCCAAACAACATAGTCATTATGGTACCATAAAGTCAATTTACAAATTAAACTTTTATTATGATAATTTAGGTTTTAAGGTCAATAAGTCTTACTTATGTATTAAACTTTTATTATGATTTGTTCACATAATATGATTTATATATTATATGCCAATATAGATACTATTTATTTTAATTTATAGAAAATATAAAATAATTATTACAAAGTTAGTGTGGTTCTTTCACATTTTTTCATAAGTCACTAGACAATTGTTTTTACACATTATAAAATAAATAAATAAATAAATAAAAAAACCCTTTTGTAAAAGGGCTCAGCCACCACGGTAGATATATTCCTCAACAAATAAAAGAGCATCATTCTCCCCGACCCCTTTTAGCCTGCGGTCTTGCCCTTCTCTCAAAAACCCTTTCGTCCGGCCTCGAGCTCGCCGCACATCGTCTCGATTTCTCTCGGTCTTGGTCATGAGGTAGGAAGCCATTGCTATAGTGTTTAGTACTCTGCCGATCTGTGATGAGGTTTATATTAAGGTTCTTAATGTATGAAAACCTCGAGTGTTTTTTTTGTTAATTTTACTGATTCGAATTGCTGATTCTTCAGTTTTTCTAGGGGATTTCCGATCTTGGTCGGTTTTGATATCTGAAAGCTCACAGGATGTAGTGTTTATTAGTTTTTGATATCTCTTCTCTTGAAATACGCCTTATTAAACTTTGTGGAACGATCTTTGTTATATGCGTGTTCTGTGTGTTGATTTTGTTATACAAAAGGTTGAATCATTCTCGTTCATGATGCTAGAGATTTTCTTGGGCGTATAGTGTTTGAGCTCGCTGCTTGTAGAACTTTGTTTTGTGAGCTCTGATTTGTAGGTTGTACTGACTTCATTTCTTTTTGCCATATTGCAGCTTGAAGGAGAAACCGACTCTTGGGTAAGTTTCCGCATGTTTTTGTGCAGGCGTCATTAGACATCTTGCTAATGTGCTATTTCATCTCTTGTGAGTTGAGAATATGTTAATGTGAATGCTTTTGTGTTCATATCTTTTTATATACTATAGTTTATTCAGTCTATTTGGTTAAAAATGTGAACAATTCTCGTTTTTTTAATGGTTCATACCATCTCACGTTAAGATGCTTTCTTTAGAAATTTTTATTTCGTTGTGTTTGTATTTTTATATGCATTCGTATTCTGAAAGTTGTCAGTCTTATGAGCTTTTTGTAGAAGGTAATCTGGATAAATTATCATGTATGGATATACAATGATCGTCTAGGGCGTGGGGGTGTGGATAGGGAGCACCTTGTTCATGCCTTTTTATGTTTGGAAATTGAAGCATCTGTGGTTTTAACTGACTCAAAGCAATGGATGATTATTGGAAATGACAGATACAGGGATATCACAAGTTGTGGCATAGGACTTGGTGATCTTGAAAATTAGGATGATAGGGTACACAAGTTGGTGTGCATGTTCACTAAGTATATATGTAATCATTTGTTTCATACCTTTTCCTTGAAATGCCAAGACATGGTATGATGTTTTTCTTAGTAGTTCGCTCTTGGTATTGACAATTGTTATGCTCCCTTTGGAGAATCTATTCTTTTTATTCAAAAATTCTATGAGAAAACATTTGTAATGATATGTTCGAAACATCAATGTCAACTATTATATAGAAAGAATATAATATTTACAGAATGCTTATAATGAGAGGATGTTGATTTTGATTATTAGGAAAAATTGAATAAATAAGAAGGTCAAAGAGAAGAGAATTGGGAAGAGGGAAAGAAACATAAACACTGATTGTTGTGAGAGATGAGGTTTGCTAGTTCTTATAATTAATTGGTCAAACTAACAAGTGGGATAACTTCAAATCCCTATTGTGGTTCATATTGAATAGAGTTTAAATGACATGAACTAAACTTAAGTTTAGCATGATCTAAAGTCAACTTGAGCTAAAAAAAAGTTTGACTTGAGCAAGAATGGCATGAAATTGGTTCTATTTTGAATTTCACATGATGTTTTTAATCATGTTTGTCCATCCAAGCTGTCCATTGGCAAAAGAAATAGAATACATGTTAATGAATACAACTTAACATTTAAAGTGCAAAGTAAATTACATTTCTCACCAAGGGCTTTAGTATAAGGTGAACAAGCATTATATTACCCATAGTTGATGTAAAGATTGCTTTAATAATGTATATTTTCCATCTAGCCAATGCGTGTGCTGTTTTCTGAGCTTGAGACCTTAATGTTCTTCTTGAATTATTTTGATTTGATTATATAGTCGCTTGACTCTTGAATAAGATTTGTGCAAGTTTTGAGTTTCAAATGAAATTATCAATCACAATGCCCACCCACAAAAGCTTTACCAATAAGTATCGGTATGCATGGGTTCTGGGTTGGGTATAGGCCATGTAAAATGTTGATCCCCGATTGGGCTTGGATTTGACTTTGGAAAATGATCTGTTCAATTTTGGTTTGGTTGAGTCATACTTGTTTGAATTGGGTAAACAAACAAACTATTTTACTTCCTAATAGAGATATTACCTAAGGTGTAGTAAGCATATTACCTTGATTGTTTGGGTTGATGTTTTGATGTCAAAATTTCTTGCCCAAACCCATTCAACAATTAGGCCAAGCTTATCATTATTTGTCTAAACATGGTCTAATGTTCACTTTTAATTGTTGACAAAGCAATTCATCTTGTTTGTTTTCTTTTAAAGTAATGGTTTTTTAGGACAATTTTCAATGAATACATGTAGCATTTTCATGAATGGTGCATACATACATAAATATAGTTATATATCTCTATTCTACCTGTATATATGTATATGCATGTATATATATATTTGTGTGTATTTGTATGTATCATAAGAATAAGTATAAATGTTGACAGAATGATCATGTTATTGTGATATCCATTGTCAAAAAAGGAACTCATATTTTGTGGCATGAGCCTTGTGATGTCCAAGTTTTCAAAAGATAAAAAAAACACCTCTTCAAAAGTTTTTGCCAAACGATCAATTTTTAAAATCTTTCGTGGTGTGATTATTGGCTAGTCTCCATACCCTATCCTTCTCACGAGTAATTGATCTTCATAGATGATTAATATCTTATGTAGCAAAGTCAAGTTCGAGGGACACCACAGTGACTTTGATGCCATAAGCATTGCCATTGAGGAGATAAGGGTTGAAGTTTTGAACCGTGGCCATTCTTTTGGCCATGTCATTGTCGCCTATAAACAAAATCCTTGTACAAAAGCCTCTTCTTGTTTGACAATCTCATACACTGGAATCACCTTACGATTATTCCTTGACTTCGTCAACCTCGGGTCAAGGGTTTTTTATTATCTTTATTTTAGTTTCATTAGGCTTAGTTCCAGAGTTTGTTGCACACTAGAATATCCATCAACTAACATATGTAATGTTTCCTTATTTCTTTTTGATGTAGGACCCTTCCACTCTACACTCTACTACAATCTTTGCATATGAGAAACTCTTTATTTGATAATCCTACTCTCTAGGCATTGTTTGGATAGCACTCCTTGCTTTATTAGTTTTGGGGCAATATGCACTAGTTCTTACTTGGTTAATCCTAAAGTCCCACATTGTATGTCAAGAGGACTACACTCTACTATTAGGATATGATCACCATAGGAGTTACTTATATGACGTGCAAGGTTTAGATTGCATTCATTTAACATGTATTTCTAGAGGTATAATTATCATAGGAATTACTTATGGAATGTGTAGGGTTTATGCTTAGTTCATTGATCATGTGATTATCGTAGGAGTTACATATAGAACATTTGTGGTTTATGCTGTGCTCATTGATAAATGGTTTTTAGAAATTTGATCATAGGACTTACCGATAGACCGTGCAGGGTTAATACTATGGCCATTATTCATTTATTTTGCTAAGGAATGTATGATAATTAAGAACTAATTTCTTTTCGTATTTTTTGATCTTATGCCATTTTTTCCTATTCCTTTTCATCTTATTCTTTGTATATTAATTATTTCCAAATATTCTCAATGCCAATGATGCAAATAATAAAGTAGTTATCTTATGTGAAACGATAAGCATACATAATAGATAATATTGAAAGCATCATATGAAGTAGGAAACATTGAAAAGCATAAAAGAACTTATATCAATAGTTTTACCTAATAAAAGCGCAAGCATGTAACAATTGTAAACATTTAACATCTCAAACCCCCAAATATGCAGTTTGACTTACTCATGTAATGAAATATTGGAAGCAAATGCCATAATTTTGGTTAAATTTTAGTTAACAATTCATCGTTGTTTGTTAGTGTTGTCACAAGTTATTTACAAAAAATGTACGAAAATTATTTTTTTATTTAAGATTTTCAAGAATGTCTACTTAAGCAAGTGATTTTATATGTAAAAATATTCTCTTTTGTCCTTTTCATAATTTTCTTTTGAAATTTTGGTCATTTGATTTCAAAAGCTATTCAAACATAGTTTGAAGCACTTTTAAAATTTGGTCGGATCATGGTTTGATTTGGGTCTAATCTGACTCGATTTGGACTTGACTTGGTTGCTACTTTGTTAGGCGTGGCTGATCAGTCGATTGGGTTCGGGTTAGTGATTGGTTGTATGGGTTGCTAGGCGGCTATGGTGTCACAATTTTGTTATGTTTGATTATGAATAGTAGATTTGGGTTAATAGAGTGCTTGGGTCGTACAAGTCATGGGAATTGGTTGACCCAGGCTTTCAACACTAGTTTGGCTAGGCGCTTAGGCGTGGGAATACATGCACTTTGGGGTTGGTCTAAGCTTGGTCCATTTTTGGTCGGGATTAATAATCGATAGTTACTCTTTTCTCTTTCCTTCTTGAATTCTTTCTCATCATTGGAAATTAGCTTTCTTTCTTGATTGTAGTGACAATGCAATCAAACAAAACTTGATTTTTACTTAATTTTTAGGCTGATCGCTTCTCTTGTCGTCTGCAACTCTACTTCAAGTAATGATTTGAGGAAAAGCAAGGCACTCTTCTCTTGAAATTTCTCACATTCTCTCTCTTCTTTCTTTTCATTCCTTTTTTTCTTGTCGGGAATATTTAAAGCTCGATTCTCTTCACTTATGGTTATTTTTAAGCCTATTTATAGAAGAGAATGACATGAATAAGAGTCGATCGAGATTCCATTTTTTATTCATCTCCTTGATAGAGATGCTTGCAACAAAGTTATCCATAAGAGAGATGGGGTACAAAGGCTAGTTGAGAGTTACAACCAACAATCATGTAAGATTGGGCAAATTTGTTGTTTGGTGACAACTTTCCCAACAATTAATTTCCTTGTGGTGAGTGGAAAAAGGTTTTTATCAAATGAAGTTTTGCTTTGAGTCTACTATCGAATGAATCCCCCAACAATCAATTTAACAGTGCTTGGAGACCATTACCTCCCACCACTCCTTGAGTTTGCTAAGCCTACCATATGACTTAGTCTTACAAAGTACCTTCTAAACCACCTAGCAAATAAAATGGCAATTCAGGTCACCACTTCAAAGAATGGATCAAACCACCTTGTCTAACAAAAACATTGTTGTAGATAGAGAAGAGTGGGTGGGGGCATATAGTGTGATGGTGATCTACACATTGTTGATCAATACAAGTTAGCCTATTGATGTTGGTTATGAAAGTGAATGATGGTGAAATTGCATTGCATGAGCAAGTGCATTTCATTGGCCCATGTTTGGCATTTCTTACTAAGGATAAGTATGGAGCACTCAAGGTACTTATTCCTTCTTTTTTTGGCTTGGATGATATGAGGGAAATCCATAGTAGTAGGTCAATGAAAAATCAAGAAAATCTTTAGGTATTTTTCCTTCTTCTCTTGCTTAAACAAAGTTTACTGGTTATCATCTTTTGTTGCTTCATTATGGTCCTCTAGTTGAAGATTATAGAGGACTTGCCTTTTTTAACATTATGCTTGTAGTAATAGTTTCTAAGCATTAAGGAGATCCCCTTAGCAACTTGGGAGGAAATAGGAGCTTAAAAGTCAACTTGGTTGACAAAAATAAGATGAGTGACATGGGGATTCATGGAAAATGTGTAATGTTGACTAGAGTCTCTCGTGCAACCCTCTTTTGAATGAGCAATGATAATATCTTTGTGCAAAGGATGTAAAGGTATGGTGATTAGGGGCATCCCTTCCTGAATGTGCACAAAACCTTGATCTACTAAAATCAATTATTGGTGTAAGCAGGGAAAATCTTGGTTTAGAGATAGAATGCATAGCCCAAGTATACCAAGTCTTTGGAAATCTATAGTGGTTGAGCTTCTACTTAATACAATCCCAATGTTTCTTGTCATATGTTTACTACATGCCACCTTTGGTTACGACATATCCTTTTGTTGACTTCAATGTTGCCAATCTATCCATGATTATTTGAGGTGTAATACAATTGCCAATGATCCACTTTCTTGATGCAAAGTTGTTTTGCTCTCTAGCAATCATGGCCCTTCAAAGGATTCTTCAACTTGCCATTGCAGATTTTAGTAGACACCTTATAAACTATGTTGCAAAGATTGATTGTTTAGTATTTTTTAAGTCTACACACACTCTTAACCTTCGAGACAAGGATGACATGGGCGTCCTTCCATTGTTGAGGCATTATATCAAAGAGAAGAAATGATATATAACGTTGGTGAGAGCTAGTCCAATGTTATCCCAATGTCCATGTAAGAAGTATCTTGTAGCATCATCAATGCTATGTTCTTACTTGACATGGAGGAGGGTACCATAATGCTAACCTCTTCCATGCTAATAGTAGCCTTCATGGTAGTCACTTGGGTGTAGGAGAGCAAAGCTTGGGGGAAGCAACACTAGCTCTTATGAGAGATGAGGAATGGAAGTGTGTCACTTCTTGGATAAGTGGCTAACCTATGGAATGGTCACATCAATAGTATCACTCTTTGCCTATTCTAATCCAGAACAAATGTATACAATTGGTTCTCTTCTTGCACATGGTTGTGCAATGGATGGAGGTGTTGTGATCACCCAAGGCTAACCACTTGGCCTTTGCTTGTTATCACCATCAAATTTTGACCGTGTAATGCAAGAGTTGTACTCAACAATCATCCATAGTGATTAGACATGTTCCCCTCCTAAAAGATCAGAGTTCTTAGCCTCTCTTCTTTATAGTCTTGATGTACTATTTCTTAGATAATGGGTTGTGTCAAATAAGTTAATAGCATGCTTCGTGATCCATCTCATGAGTGCAGGAAGAGAGCGGACATCCTTGTGATTAGGAGCATATTTAGTAGAGTAGAACTTCTTCAGCTTCGCGACTTAGGTAAACCTTACCTCAAAGTTTAGTTGCCCACCCTACATAAAAAACCGTTATACACCAATTCACTAGATCAACGATCCTCCTGGGGTATTTTGTTTGACGAATCCCATCTTTAATTTCATTAATGAGTAGTTCCCATTTACTTTATAATTTCTATTATAAATATGTTTTTTTTGTCTGATTATTCACTGTATCCCAATGTGATAATTTTTCAGTTAATTTCATTCATAGGACATTTGCTACAAGCTTGAAGCAATTGATGTGTCTGGAAGACTTTAATTTTTCATTGCAGTATAGCAAAATGCATAATACTTTGAAGATAAAAAAAATGAATAAATTGATGCTGTAGAGATTTATTGTAAGTCAGATAGATAACTGGCTTACTTTAACTCTTTAAAACATTAATTGCAGTGAGGATGTTATTCCCGGGGAAACGCCTACTATTCTTGGAGAACCAATGGACATTATGACTGCTCTCCAACTTGTTTTGAAGAAATCTATGGCACATGATGGGCTTGTTCGTGGACTGCATGAAGCAGCCAAGGCCATTGAAAAGCATTCTGCTCAGCTTTGCGTGCTTGCTGAAGATTGTGACCAACCCGATTACGTGAAGCTGGTCAAGGCACTTTGTGCAGATCACAATGTACACTTGGTGACTGTTCCGAGTGCGAAAACTCTAGGAGAGTGGGCTGGGGTAAGTACATGCTGAATTTTTTTTTTATAAAATTATATTTTGGAGCACTTTGAAAGCTTAATTATAATACCCGTTTGACTTCCACCTTTTTGCAGATGTTGTTTATATTAATTTTTCATTTTTTATCATATTTTGCTGCTATTATTGCTAACTAATGTTTTACTAGCTTGTATTCACTTCTAAGTGTTGTTTGATTAGTGGATCAATTATTTTGTATTATTGAAAACTTATCCTTGATATATTATTGAAAAGAATTTAATAAAGTTGTTGGTATTTTAAAATGATTCAAATATGCTTTGCATTTTTAAAAATTATTTTGAGTTTGTTCTTCCTTTCTTGGATTAAAAAAGATGCTTTGAAACTCAACTAAACAAGCACTTGTAAAGTTTCGAAACTCTGGCAAATAGAACCTTTGCTTTTGTGGGTTTGCTTCATGTAGTTACTAAGTGTTAAGTTTTATCAGTGGATCAATTGGTTGTATTCACTTCTACCAGCCTAAGCTTTTACTTTTGTGGGTTGGCTTCATGGAATTACTACGTATTGAGTTTGATTAGTGGATCAATTATTTTGAAAAGTGTTATTAAGTATGGTTGTAATGAATGCATAACTGTGCATTATCAATTGTTTTTCTTATCTTTCTCATTCAAAAACAACTTATTGTGATTCGTTATGCAATGTAGCTTTGCAAGATCGATTCGGAGGGAAAAGCTAGGAAAGTTGTTGGATGCTCGTGTCTTGTTGTCAAGGTATTTCTATCTATTCTCCATAGATCTTTAAATGTCTTTTATATATACGTTGTGACTTCTAAACCCTTAATGTGATTCTTCTTTTGCAGGATTATGGTGAGGAATCCGAAGGGCTTCATATTGTCCAGGAATACGTGAAATCTCATTGAGTTTCCTAACCTTCCTATTTACTATTCATGAGTTGATTTCTAATCTTCGTTGCAAACTTTAGATGCTTTCAACTCAAAAGTATGTTTTGGTTTCATGTTTGTAGTTTTCCTTAAATCTTTCAAATATTTTTGTTGTTAACAATTATTTCCTTAGATTTTGAATGTTTGACAAACTTGAGATGCTTTCTAATGAAGTCTTCTTTGGTTTCATGTTTGTAGTTTTTCTTAATTTCTTTCAAATATATTTGGTGTTAATAATTATTTCCTTTTAGGTTTTGTAATGTATCTTTTTGAAAACGTTTCATACATTACAAAATATCTACTTATTCTAGCAGAGAATCTTAAATAAAAGAAGCTTCTCTTGTTATATTCGTATTATATAATTATTCCTAAAGTTTTTCTTAAATTCAAATTTTGTAATTATAAAATTATTGATTTAATAGTTTTGGTAAATAAAAAATATAAAAAGAAAATACAAATTTTACAATTTTAAATGTTTTTAATAAAATATTTTATGTTTGATAAAAATAATTTTGAAATATTCTTTGATATATATTCATAGGTTGAATATATGAGCTTTTTCAAGAAATCTCTAAATCAAAATTTTAAATTGAAAACTCATGAATTCATTTATGAAATTGTTAATTGCATTTCTCAAAACATTGGGTGATAGAGCATCTCTAAATAATTATTTGAACTCAAACTCATTGTAGCTAATGGTAATTCTAGGCCACATGCACATAAGTCATTAATATTTCTCTACTAAATTCTACATTTTGAGCAAATGACAGATTATTCATGTTTCTTTCTATCATAGCAACTAGTAAATCTTTATTATGTTAGCACCAAATTCACTTTAATGTTATCACATAAAATTTAAGTGAAAATTAGCAAATGAGTTTTTTGTGTTTGATAATGGCATATTAATGTTACATCCCCTTTTCAAAATATGAAATAACTTGCTTTTTGAAATCATTTTTTTATAAAAAAATATGCCTACATAAAAAATCATAATTTTAAAAAATTCTTCATTTTAATATTAAACTTGTTTGTTTAGAAACCATATGTCATATAACATTTTTCAAAATAGGATGACCCACGATTTTCATCAATCTGTCAATCAAACATAGGAATATAAGGTTTTTTTTGTCATTTTTGAAATGCCAAGTTGCCATAGTAGAATAAGATGATAATACAATAAAACTTAATCATTTTGTTGACATAACATCATCTAATATAATCCAACAATCAAAGTCCTAATAAATGATTATTAGAGAAATAATAAAACACAATAATTCTATGTCATCCTTTCTCTTATTTCTCTCTTAGATTCTTTGGAGGTGCATCCATATCAATAGAATTTTCTAAACTAACGTGGGTCAAGTCAATCACCATATAAATTAGGGATTGCTACACATACTCAGTCAAAAGAGTACAAATTTTGGATTACATCACATACTAGGGTACATAAACTTCGAAGTGATATTAATAATATTATTCATTACAAATGTCTATAAATAAACATATGTTCCAACTCATGCCAACCACATAATGCATTTGAATAATTAGAAATTCTTAATTTTTTATTCGAAATGCATTTTTGATGACAGGAATGAAAGTTTCTTTGATGCCAAGGTGATGTGGGAGTCGAATGAAGGGAATTCAAGCTCAATAAAATAGAAATAAAGAAAATACGAAAGGTAAACATGAGAAATCCAAAAAAGGCAATACAAAAAAGTACCTATATCCAAGGCATTTTTAGCCAAGAGAGGAAGAAGAGCCACACAGGGATCACTTTGTTTGCTAGATCCACAACATCTTCAACGACATAGAGACAGGATAGCTAAAAAAGGGCTTGATAAGTCAATGTCGTGAGAAAAAAAAAGAGGTCAAAATAACTAGCTCGTAAAGACAATTTAAACACTTACAAAAATAGATTAAAAGATTAGGAAAAAGACAATAATAAGTAGAAGTGATAACCAAAGAAAACTTAAATAACATAGTGATAAGGGAAACAACATTTTAATGAGAAACAATAAAATAAAAAATGAGCAAATTGAATAAGTTAATAGTAAATTAGCATGATATCTCACTACTTGAGCCTCACATCCATCTTCTTAATTTGAGAGCTTTGATAAATTTTCACATTATAGTTCATATTACGATCAACCCTAAGCCTTCATTAAATACTAAGAAAATAAAAATTTTACTCATCTAAAGATTACTATTGGCAAGGGTAGGTTTTATCTTTTTATAGAGAGTCTGAAAACAAATCTCAAAATAAAAAAATAAAAAAAAATTGCAAAAATTGTAATTAAAAGCTATTGCCAAGCAATTTTTTGTAAAGATTTATTTTTTATTTCTGAAATATATTTACTTAAGAGCTATTATCAAACCCATAACTAAAACTGGTGCGGAACAACTTTTCTAAAGAGCTCTTATTTTGGTCCAAAAATTCTGCGATCACCGGTTTCGCCCGAGTTAAATTTGAGTTTGCGGGTTGCAAAATAGTTTGGCATGTCCGCATGTTGTAGACAGTGTGATGGGTCGAATTGGTCGTCACGTGTCACGGACGGGATCAATGGGTTGGTGCAATGTTAGCTTGTCATGGGTCGATGAGTCACAGAGCAGGTTGGTGGGTCAACGAGATGTTAGCAGTGACGCAAGAAAGCAAGTAACCGCGCCGATTGACTAGTCGATGTGGCGTCAGCACAGTTGCGGGTCGGAGTTGAGTTGGTGCATCGCGATGGAACCCTGCGACTCGAGTGAACCCGTGAAACAGATCGGACCCGAAAATACCCATTCGTCGAACCAATTTTGTTGAATTGTTTTATCTTTTTTGTATTTTTGTCATGAATTTTGAGTACAAAATATAATTTTAAGCCTCATTTAAATTTTATACATAAAAAATAGATATTTTAATTATTTAAAGGTGTTGATACATTTATCTGGTTCTTGGGTATTTAAAACCTTAGTAGTTGTCCTCACGACAACATAATTTAAGACACATAAAATGAATAAATCATGATTTCAAGTACATATGCATTTTAATGCATTCTTTTACAAATGATCACACTTTATCTCTTATATTTTTAATATAAGATTTGCTTTATCTAAAATTTCAAGGATTGACCTTAATCCATTTTTTGTTCTTTTGTATTCTTTTTTGACATTTCATATGCAAATTAATCATATAATAGATTCATTTCAATCATCTCTACATTCATTTTTTATTTCTTTTTTGCTTAATATTTAAACACCCACAAATTTCCTTTGTGCTACAATACTCAAAAAATGTAAATCATTTTTTACACATTGTACACTAACTTAAAACTTCCTTTTTAAGACCAATAAACAAACTTATTCTTCTCTAAGTACTACACATAAAGATTCATTTTACTTATGTAACTTCATTATGGTATACAAGTTTTTCTCATGACTTGTCGGGTTTTACTTGGCATACTCTAAGTTACCATCAATGTGCTATACATTGCAGTTTGGTATATAACTTCAATTTCTCTCAAACTTTTATTCCTTTTTGCCTTACCCTTCACCTACACTCAAAATGTAGTTTATCAATTATTCAAGTATCGCCTATTTCTTTGAAATTCAATTTTTTTCATTTCCTGAACTTAACATATCATATGTCATATGTCATCGTACCACATATTAGATTCAAGAGCTCAATAAAATTGGTATAACTTAGCCACTTCTCATACTAAACATCGTCATAGGCTTAAAGAAAAAAGTTGTTTCCATGGTCCTTTAAACTCAAGTGTTCATTCAAATTCTCGAAAATTAACACAATTAATTCAAATGCCAAACTTAAGTAGTTCATTTAGCTTTTTGAGCAACATGAAGGAGATAAGGCATTTTAAACCACTTGTTCTAATTCAAAATCCTTACCTTATGCACTTCCTTCAATGCCATTATAGATCTTGAAGTGTTTTCTTAAGATTTCTTTCATCTTTTCTTTGATTTCCTTAATCTCATATGAATTCGTTCTTTTCCTTATTTAGTGTTCTTCTAACTAGAGATTTCTTATTATTGGCTATGGGATTAAACTCTCATACATTCTTCTTCTCTTCCTCTTATCTTTTCTCTATCTCACCCTGAGCTTTAAGCCAAATTCCAATTTCCTTACTTGAAACTCTCTCATTTTTTATTTTCCTTCTTAATTGCTCAAAGTTCCTTTATATATATATATATATATATATATTATTCTATTTAAATTTTCTTATTTTATAATAAATCTAATTTAGCATAAAATTACAAATTAAGAGTTCAAAGATTTTGTTAATGAATTTTTTCTTAATGATATGTTAACTTTAGTATTCTAAAAACTTTGTAAAATTACATGTTTTCAAAAGCAAGTTAAAATATTACTATTTTATATTAAAATATAATATTATTGTATTACATGTTTAATAACACAATTATAATATTATAAAATAATTAACCAAAATACAAAGCAATGGTATTAACTAAAATTATCCCTTAAACTTTCTTATATTTTGAGAAATTAAATTTAATATACAAAAATCACTAGATTTTACTAATGAAATACCACTTATGTACACTAAAAAATATGTCATGTCTTTTATTCTCCCAAAAGTCTAACTCCTTTTGTCCCTTCTCTTCCTTTGCTTGGTTGCAACAATAAATATTTCTTAAATTAATTTCTCTTTTTCAACGTACGACTAACTAACAGATGCTTTCTCTAGTTCTCCTCAAAGGTCTCTTACAAATAGCCCTTCAACCTTTTCTCCAAAGTTCTCTTTTCCTTTCTCCTTCGATATTACACTACAATCAAATTTGATTACTAACTTTTCTCGAAGTACTTGAAAACTCTTATTATAGTTTTCTTATCTTAAAATCATCCAAACTCTTTCACTTTTTTTTTTCTCAATTTAATACAAAAAGTTATCAACCCTTCATTTCCAAGCGATTTCTTCTCCATTTATCTTTTTCATTTGTTTCACTTTCATTAATGTTATCAGGGATAAGAAAAATCAGAAAAATTAAAAAAATTAGGATAATTAAAAGGTTAGGTTTAATTATAATTATAAATTTTTTTATTTAAATGATTTTCAAAAATTTATGATAATTTTTAAAATATTTTTTTCTTCTAACTCTACAAATCATAAAATTTTTATAATATTTTTATGTCATTTAATATTTTAAGTAATTTTATATTTCAAAAAAATTATATATTTTTTAAAAAAGGTTATTTACTTACAAGTTTAGTTTGTCATTTTTATGAAGGAGATGCCTTTGATTTTTATGAGCTTTTATCGTTAGATATTTAATAAAATGCTCTACTTGGCATAAAATTTTAAATTTGTTAAAGTCATTTGATAATTTAATAATTTTTTATTTCATAAAAATCATATTAATTAAAATGGTAATATATATATATTTTTAATTTGGCTATTCATTTCACGATCGATTAATGTACAAATTTTATAAAATTTTGTACAATTTGATTTGTAATAATCCACACATCAATATTTGAAATTTACCTCTCTTATATTATCACTCATAATTTTTTTTAACAATAATCACTAATTTTATTAATTTAAATAAATTTTAAGATTTTATGACACTAGTCAGAATAATAGATTGATTAACTTACATAGCTCTTCATAAGATTATAATTTTCTTCTCTCCTTATAAGACTAAAACTCATTTGATTATTAATTTATATAATTTTTTTTTTCAATTTTTTAAAAATAGCTATTTAAATAAATCCCATGCCTTTGAGATATTACAACTAACTACTTAAATTAATTAAATAATTATTCATTAAAAATATATAAAAATTGATTAAATTAATATTTTTAGACTAACATCATTGAGAACTTCTCTTTGAAAGTGTCAAAAACAAGTTATCAATAATAAAAAATATTAAAATCATAAGTAATTTTTAAAGTTTCTTTGTTTTGAAAATACATAAAATTTAAAACACGAAAGAATATTGATATAAAGAAAAAAAACTTCTAATCACTAAGGTTTATTCATTGAATTTTTAGAATTTTATTTGCATTTATGTTGAAAGGATTAAGTGAATAGGAGTGCTTAACTATTTATCATATATGTATTACTAAAATATATGTTGCACAACTTACGAAGTTAGTCAAAGATAATTGATAGATTTGTTATAATCATGATAATTAATGATGATATTATATTAATTAAGCTTTTTTATATGACAAATAAGTGACACTTATCATACCTATATTGCATCAAATAGGTATTATATGTGCACTGGGTTCAAATTGAGTTGTTATGATGTCACTTTTTCGAACGACTAAAATTAAAACTAGTTTGCATTTCAAATGTTTGATAGAGGCAAATATAAATTTGCGATGATGTGATAAAATTTAGAAAATAAAAAAAAATTAAAGATTAGAATTTAGTAGAGTCAATAATATAACATAATAAAAGAATAGAATGTCAAAGTCAATGAAAATAATTTAGGTGTTTAAGTCAATAAGCCTAGCTTATGTGTTAAACCTTTATCATGACTTGCTCATATAATATGATTTATATATTATATGCTAATATTTGAATTATTAAAAATCTAAAATAATTATTACCAATTTAAGTTTGTTCTTTCACACTTGCTCATAAGGTCGTAGACAATTATTTTTACACGCAATAAAAATAAAAAAGAAAAGAAAAAGACGCTTTTCTCTGTTTGTTCGATTTAATACGTGGAGGTGGCATCACCGGTAATTCCAGGTAAAGGAAAATCGTGCGTTCAATAATTCATAGCATTAATTGTTTGTTCGGAGACCAGAGAGGAGTCGCCGTCCTTGGTTCATGTGATTCCTACAGGTTGTGGTTCCAGCATTCAAGTTTCAGCCACCACCGTAGAGATATATATATATATTCCTTCATAAATAAAAGGTCATCATTCTCCCCGAGTCCCTTTTCGTCTCTCTCCTCTTGCCCTTTTATCAAAAACCCTTTTGTCCGGCCATCTGACCTCGAGCTCCGCGCATATCGTCTCGATTTCTCTAGGTCTTGGTTTATGAGGTAGGAAGCGATCGCTATAGTGTTCAGTGATCTGCCGATCTGTGATGAGATTTATTTGAAGGTTCTTAATGTATGAAAATCTCGAGCGTTTCTTGTTAATTTTACTGATCGAATTGCTGATTCTTTAGTTTTTCTAGGGGATTTCCGATCTTGGTCGGTTTTGATATCTGAAAGCTCACGGGATCTAGTGTTTTTAATTTTTTGATATCTCTTCTCTAGAAATACGCCTTATTAGACTTTGTGGAACGATCTTTGTTATATTGGTTCGCTGTGTGTTCATTTTGCTATACAAAAGGTTGAATCGTTCTCGTTCATGATGCTAGACATTTTCTTGTGCTAGTGTTTTAGCTGGCTGCTTGTAGCGCTTTGTTATGTGAGATCTGATTTGGAGGTTGTATTGACTTCACTTCTTTTTGCCATATTGCAGCTCGAAGGAGAAACCGACTCTTGGGTAAGTTTCCGCAGGTTTATGTGCAGGCGTCATTAGACATCTTGCTAATTTGCTTTTGTGTTCATATCTTGTTTTAAACTATAGTTTATTCAGTCTATTTCGTTAAAAATGTGAACAATTCTAGCTTTCTTAATTTGGTTCATACCATCTGACGTTAAGGTGCTTTCTTTAGAAATTTTTATCTTGATATGTTTGTATTTTTATATGCATTCTTTTTCTGAAAGTTGTCTGTCTTATGAGCTTTTTGTAGACACGGATAAATTATCATGAATTATGGACATGCTATGATTGTATAGGCATGGCAGTGTGGATGTTAGGACATGTTATGATGCTTTTCCAGTCGTTAGCACTTGATATTGACAACTGATATGCTCCATTTGGAGAATCTATTCTTTTTATTAAAAAATTCCATGAGAAAAACATTTGTAATGATATGTTAGAAACATCAACGTCAACTACTTTATTGAAAAAATATAATATTTATAGAATGCTGATAATGAGAGGTTGTATATTTTAATTATTAGGAAAATTTGAATAAATAAGAAGTAACACAATCAAAAAGAAGAGCATTGGGTAGAGGGAAAGAAGCATAAACATTGCTTGTCATGAGAGATGAGATTTGCTAGTTCTTATAATTACTTTTTCATATCCACTAACAAGTGGGATAACTTCAAATCTCTATTGGGGTTCTTATTGAATAGTGTTTTAAGTAACATGAAGAAACTTTGAGTTTAGCATGACCTAAAATCAACTTGAGCTAAAGAAAGTTTGACTTGAGCAATAATGGCATGAAATTGGTTCTAGTTTGAATTTCACATAATTTTTTTAATCATGTTTGTCCATTCAAGCTATTCATTGGCAAAAGAAATAGAATACATGTAAATGAATAAAATTTAACATTTAAAGTGCAGAATAAATTACATTTCTCACCAAGGGCTTTAATATAAGGTGAACATCCATTATAGCACCCACACTTGATCTAAAGATTGCTTTAATAATGTATTTGTTTGCCATTTAGCCAATGTGGGTGCAAAATGTTTTTTGAGCCTGAGAACTTTATATTCTTCGTGAATTAATTTTATTTGATTACATAATTACTTGACACATGAATAAGTTTGTGCAAGTTTTGAGTTTCAAATGAAATTATCAATCACAATCCCTACCCACAAAAGCTTTACCAATAACTGTGGGTATACATTGGTTGTGTTTTGGGTATGGGCCATGTAAAATGTTGATCCCTAGTTGGGTTTGGGTTTGTTGATTTTGGAAAATGATTTGTTCAATTTTGGTTTGTTTGGGTCATGCTTGTTTGATTTGGGTAAACAAACAAGCTGTTTTACTTTCGAAGAAGATATTATCGAAGATGTAGTGAGCACATTACATTGATTGTTTGGGTTGATGTTTTGATGTCAAAATTTCTTGCCCAAACCCATTGAACAATTAGGCCAAGCCAATCACAATTGGTGTAAACACAATCTAATGTTCACTTCTAATGGTTAACAATGCAATTCATCTTGTTTGTTGTCTTTTAAAGCAATGACTTTCCATGCTAATTTTCAAATTGACGAATACGTATAGCATTTTCATGAATGGCGCTAATATACATATATATTGTTATATATCTCAGTTATGTATTCACATGTGTGTGTGTGTGTGTTATAATATTAAGTATAAAATTGATAGAATGAATTTATTGTAAAAAAAGAAACCCATATTTTGTGGCATGTCTATTGTAAAAAAAAAACCATATTTTGTGGCATGATCCTCGTAATGTCCAAATTTTCAAAAGAAAAAAACTTCTCAAAAGATTTTGCCAATCGATCAATTTTTCAAATCTTTCATGGTGTGATTATTGGCTATGTCCATACCTTATCCTTCTCACAGGTAATTGATCTCCATAGATGATTAATCTCTTGTGTAGCAAAGTCAAGTTCTTGGGCCACCACAGTTGTTTTGATTCCATAAGCACCACTGTTGAGGGGATAAGGGATGAAGTTTTTAGACATGGCCATCTTTTTGGCCATGCCATTGTTGCATATAAGTAGAATCCTTGTACAAGAGCCACTTCTTGTTCGACAATCCCATGCACTGGTATCACCTGGCGATTATACCTTGACTTCGTCATCCTCGTGGTCAAGGATTTCTTATTATCTTTTTTTTTAATTTCATTGGGCTTAGTTTTATAGTTTGTTGCACACCTGAATATCCACCAATTGACATATGTAATGTTTTCTCATTTTTTGGATGTAGGACCCTTTAGCTCTGCACTCACCTATAATCTTTGCATTGTAGCCATTCTTTATCTTATAATCTTGCTCTCTAGGCATTGTTTGGGGAGCACTCACCGTTTTGTTAGGCTTGGGGCAATATGCATTAGTGGTTGCATGGTTAATCCTCGAGTCCCACATTGTACTTGAAGAGGATTACACTCTACTCTTAGGATATGATCACCATATGAGTTACTTATACGATGTGTAGGGTTTAGATTGCGTTCATTTATCATGTATTTCCAGAGGTATAATCATCATAGGAATTTCTTATAGAATGTGTAGGGTTTATACTATGTTCATTGATCATATGTTTACCATAGGTAGGAGCTACTTATAGAACGTGTGGTTGAAGTTGCACTCATTGATAAATGGTTTTTAGAAATATGATTGTCATAAGACTTACCCATAGAACGTGCAGGGTTAAAGCTTTGGCCATTGATCATTTACTTTGCTAAGGAATTTATGATAGTTAAGAATTAATTTCTTTTCACATCTTTTGATCTTATGCCATTTTTTCCTTTTTATCTTATTTTTTATGTATTAATTATTTCAAAATATTCTCAATGACAATGATGCAAATAATAAAGTAGTTATCTCATGTGAAACAATAAGCATGCATAATAGATAATATGGAAAGGATCATATGAAGTAGGAAACATATTGAAAAGCATAAAAGAACTTTTATCAATAGTTTTTCCTATTAAAAGCACAAGCATATGAGGATTGTAAACATGAAACTTATATCACTTGTTTTTCCTAATAAAAGCACAAGTATATGAGGATTGTAAACAGAAACATCCCCAACCTACAAACATATGGTTCCACCTACTCGTATAATGAAATCTTGGAAGCAAATGCCACAATTTTGGTTAAATTGTAGTTTAACAATTCATTGTATTGGCTATCTACCTTGATGTTGTTGTTTGTTAATGTTGTCACAAGTTATTTCCTAAAATTGTACAAAAATAATTTTTTTACTTAAGAGTTTCACAAATATCTACATGAGAAATTGTTTTCATATCCCAAAATATGCTCTTTTGTCGTTTTCAAAATTTTCTTTCGAAATTTTTGTCATTTGATTTTAAAAGCTATTCAAACATAGCTCCAAACACTTTTAAAAGCTTGATTTGATCGTGGTTTCATTTGGGCCTATTTTGGCTTGATTTGGGCTTGGCTTGATTGCTACTTTGTCAGGCTTGATTGATTGGTCCTTTGGGTTCAGGTTAGTGATTGTTTGTATGGGTTGTTGGTTGGCTAGGGTTTTACAATTTTGTTAGGTTTGACTATGAATAGTAGATTTGGGTTACTAGAGTGCTTAGGTTGCATGGGAATTGGTTGACCCAACCTTTCTGCACTAGTTCGACTGGGCACTTTGGTGTGGGTGTTCATGCACTTGGTGGTTGACCTAGGCTTGGTTCATTCTTGGTCAGGATTAATAATCGATGGTTACTCTTTTTTCTCTGTCCTCCTTGAATTCTCTCTCATCGTTGGAACCTAGCTTTCTTTCTTGACTTTGGTGACAATGCAATCATATAAAACTTGATTTTTACTTAATTTTTTGGCCCATCGCTCCTCTTGTCTTCAGCAACTTTGCTTTAGGTGGTCATTTGAGGAAAAGTAAGGCACTCTCTCCTCTTAAAATCTTCTTTCTCTCTCTTCCTTGTTTCCTTTCCTTCTCTTTTTCTTGTTGAGAATGTTTACAGCTTGATTCTCTTCACTTAAGGTTATTTGAGGCTTATTTATAGAAGAGAATGACATGACTGAAGGAGATGTTCGAGGTCCAAATTTTTCTGTGTCCTTGATAGAGATGCTTGCAACAAAGTTATCCATAATTGGGTTATGGTACAAAGGCTAGTTGTGAGTCACAATTATGTAAGATTAGGCAAATTAGCTGTTTGTTAGTACCTTCCCCAACAATCAATTTCCTTGTGGTGAGTGGAAATAGGCTTTTATCAAATGAAGTTTTGCTTTGAGTCTTTCATCAAATGAAGTTCTTTGCTTCGAGGTTGTCTACTTAGAAGTAGTTGTCTCCAACAATCAATTTAGCGGAGTGCTTGGAGACCATGACCTTCCTCCTCTCATTGAGTTTGTGAATGCTAGGCCTGCTATGTGACTTAAGCTTACAGAGTAGCTCCTAAACCACCTAGCAAATAAAATGGTAATGCAAGTCACATTTCAAAGGATGAATCGAACCACCTTGTCCAACAGAACCATTGATGTAGATACACAAGTGTGGGTATGGGCATATAATGGAATGGTGATCTACACATTGTTGATTAGAACAAGTTGGTCTCTTAATGATCGGTATGAGAAACTCAAAGTGAATGATGATGAAACTACATTGCATGAGCAAGTACATTTCATAGGCCCATGTTTGGTATCGCCTATTAAGGCTTTGGACACCCAAGGTAGTTATCCCTTCTTTTTTTAAGCTTGGATGATATGGGGGAAATCCATAGTAGTAAGTTATCTCTTCTTTTTTTTTAGCTTGGATGATATGGGGGAAATCCATAGTAGTAAGTCAATGAAAAATTAGGAAAATCTTTAGGTATTTTCTCTTCTGCTCTTGCTTAAACAAAATCTTCTAGTTATGATTTTTTTGTGCTTCATTGTGGTCCTCTAGTAAAAGATTACAGTGGATTTGCCTTGTTTAACATTTTGCTTGTAGTATTAGTCTCTAAGCATTAAGGAGATGCCCTTAGCAACTTTGGGAGGAAATAGGAGCTTAAAAATCAACATGGTTGACAAAAATAAAATGAGTGACATGGAGATTCATGAAACATGTCGTAATGTTGACTAGAGTGTCTTGTTCAACCTCCTTTGAATGAACAAATGATATCTTTGTGCAAAGGATGAAAAGATAGGGTGATTGGGGCATGCCTTCCTTAATGCACACAAAGCCTTGACTTACTAAAATCAATTATTGGTGATAAGCAAAGACATCTGTGCCTTGGAGATGCAATCATAACCCAAGTATACCAAGTTTTTGGAAATCTATATTGGTAGAGCCTCTCCTTAATATAGTCCCAGTGCTTATTGTCATATGTTTACTACATGCCACCTGTGGTTATGACATATCTTTTTGTTGACTTCAATGTTTTCAATCTATCCATGATTATTTGAGTTGTGATACAATTGCCAATAATACTCTTCTTTGATACAAAGTTGTTTTTCTATCTAGCAATCATGGCCCCCAAAGAATTCTTCAACCTGCCAATGCATACTTTAGTAACCACCTTATAATCTATGGTGCAAAGATTGATTGGTTAGTACTTCTTAAGTCTACACACACCCTTAACCCTTGAGACAAGCATGAAGGCTCGTAGTCAAACTTCAGGTAGAAATGCTCATATGGCGAGTCAACCCAAGTCCTGGCTATGACAAGCTTGCTTTGATCCACCCTCACACAAATCCTCACAAATGTTGTTCTTTCAGCCTTAGCTGTAACTGAGTCAATCCACAGATGAGCCCTGGTCAAGGATCCAATTCTAATCATATTCTCTTAGTCCCAACGAAACCAGGGGAGGCCATGTAATTGTACTTCAGCATTCTTGCACCATTTTTTACTGCTGATTGACTTAATCGAAGTATATACGCAATAAGGTGGCCGAAAAATTGTGGTAGCTCAAATTAAATTTTTAATAATTGTCCTTTGTCTTGTTGTTGCTGCTTGCTATTTAAAATTTAGTTGTTGCAAATCTTGCGACATTGTATGATTTGTTTTATTTTTTTCTCGTGGTTGTAGTTACGTGCTAATTTTTGTGGAACACTGCATATGTATGTTTTGGAGTGTACTTGATCGTGAAAATGATAGTTTTATTTATTGGTGTCTTGCTTACAATTTTGGAATATAAGCTTTGTGATTTTACTATGAATTTCTTTGTGTAAGACTTGTGTTCTATTATTGACTGTTTTTCACAAATTTTGCAGTGGTACGCGGTATAAGACCCGCAAACGGAACATAACTGCTCCTTTGGACCCCACCGCTTTTGCGGATGCAGTGGTCCAGATTTATCTGGATAATGCTGGTGATCTTGTATGACCATTTTCTGAATAGCATGTTTGTTTAGGAATAATTGATCTGTTCAGAATGAAAATATATTTTGTTGGCATGATTATAAAATGATAAGTGTGAGCATTCATATAAAGGATTCCTTTTCAAGAAAACTTGTGGAAGCAGAATTGATTGCTGATATGCTAATAAAGAATAGATTATAAGCACACGGGCATGTGAAACAGAGAAATTATGTACTGCAAACAATGTCTTCATCATTTAAAAAGTAATAATGTAGAGATAATTTTATCTTATCGAGAGTTATCATCAAATACTGCTTTTTGAAAAAGGAATAGTTGGTAACATATTTTTCATGCAATACTAATAATATGATTTAGTGAACTACTGAGAGTTTGTGAATTCCTTAGGCATAACCTAGTTTCTTTTGATGGGATTTTGTTTTTAAAATTATTGAATCTTCAGATCTCAATATCTTGTAGTTGGTTGCACATATTTCTCATCAAGATTTATTTTGGCAGGAACTTGTTGCCAAAAGCATTGAATCTTCAGATCTCAACTTCTCAAGATACGGTGACACCTTTTTTGAGGTATATTTGTATTATTTTGATTTTAGGCAGTTGTCATTGAACTGCAGGTCTTGCTTTAGTGGCTGGATAGATGCTTCTTTCATATGACAGTGCCATTCTAAATTTTTAAGGGATTGTGATTCCAATGTGCATCTGCTACCACTATGGAATACTAAGTGGTTCTATATCATTTTTCATTAAACACCGATTAATTTATTTTATGTACTTGTATAATTTAAATGCAGGGAATTTTTACTGGATTTTTTGGGTGCTCTTAATTTAAAAATCTGTTCACTCCATTTAATTCCTTCCATCTCTTTTCTCTCTGATTGTTGGTAAGCGTCATGCTTGATGGCAACTATGAGCACTTGTGGTTCATGTTGTTGTCTAATCTAGACTTGTGAAATCCTTGAATTCATTAGGAGAAGCTCACTTTTATTTTTAATTTTGTGGAAAGAAAGAATATACCTTTGACAATGCTACTCATGCTCATGCAAGTTGTTTGTCTTTTTCCTCCCTTGGCCAACCTTCACCTTCCCGAGTTTGCTGCCCTCATCTCAAACTTGTTGACCACTCATTCATTGGTCAGCTTGCTAATGCCTTTGATTCTAGGGTTGTAGGTTTGCAATGAGTTGCAGTCCCTGATTCGTGCTTGGGCCACTTTGTTGTCTAATCAAGGGCTTCTTTGCTTCCTACTTCTAACTTGCCAATTTTGTTTGTACTCTTGTTCTCCTTTTCCTTCTTTCTTTGTCGGGCAACCCCCTTGGGATGCCTTACATTTGCAGCTGTTGTTAACATTGCCTTAAACTCATCCATAGGAGGCTAAGGACAACTCTTGTAGTTTAGGTTTTAGTCCCCTCCACACCTTAAGGTCTCCTCTCTGACTCTATCCTCTCTGTAGCCATTGGAGGGATGGTCCTGAACAAATCCTAGATGTTGATGGACATATTCATGTCATCTTTAAGAAGCTAGTTGCCTTGGAGCTCTCTTCTGGTTACCATGTTAAGGTTTAGGCCTCCTTCTTGTCCCACAAGGTGTCTTTGTTGTTTATAAAGGTTGGCGCTTGCTTTTTACTAAACATGTTAACTCCCTTAATCGTCTTGAGTTTTTTTTCCTTGACATAATGGCATAATCAATATCACGGAGGTGAATGTCGCCAAAAATGAAAATCTTTAGACCTATTCCTTATTGGGATACATATGCGATTGTATTTTTATTTGGTGGTCATAACCAAGAGTTTGTGGAAACGAATTGCCTTCTTGGATTGTTTGCCCTTTGCAAGTGTTTCTTTTTTGTTCATTTGAATCATAGAAGGACCTAGATAGAGTTTTGCAGGCAGGAATTTTGACTGTTGGCACCAGAAACTTAGTCTTGAGACATTGATTTCTACATATAATCTTAGAGAATGATATTTGTGATTACATTTCAGTTTGGATCAAATTCCCTAGGCTTCTTTTGTAATTGAGGAGCCCAAATGTTTGTTAAGGACTGTTAGCTTCATGGGAAAATTGATTTTTATATACCAATTAAATACGTTAGACCATTGCTTGACCTTCATGAGGTTTTGTTGAAATGGAGGTGGATTGACCCTTTAACTTGCGCACGTATTCCCCATTTTGATCACATGATGGTTGATTGTTGTCGCAACGCAAATCCATTGTATTTTTAGAGTGTTGTGTAGTATTTTTGTAGTGTTAATATCTGTTGTATATTTTGTGCAACAAGACATTTTGGGACTTGTTTAGTAGGATTATGTGTTTATTTGGGTCAAGTCATATAGGTTCTTAGGATTTTTTTTTGGATTAGTTGAACTACATCATACTTTTTTTACAACTGCATTGCATGGTCTGTAAAAAAAATAACACAATGGTAGTTTGGACCATGCTGCGAATTGGTTAGCTAATGCCAAATGCATCACAGTTAAGCCTAATCACAAAGAGTGGTTGGCTAACTGCACTAGGCTATTAGGTCAGGCTGCCCCTGGTGATATTTCAGGCTACATGGGGCTATTTGTTCAATTTTTGTGAACCAAATTGGTTTTCTTTTATATCTCATCGCAATCCTAGACTTACCTTATATAAAACTTGTATCCATTTCTTATGAGAAGAACGATGAAGTTCTGAATGTTGTTTTGGTTGAAATCTCTTGCATGGAGAGTGTGATTTCTCTTTTGTCTTACTTGTTTGGCTAAGGGAAAAATCACTTGGAAAATGTTTTATATTATGCTTCTTAGTGTTCAAGGTTTTGATCATGTTCAAGGATTGTAGAGATGAAATTTTGTTTGATGTTTTTCTTAGAGGTTAGATAGAAACTTTGTTTCAGCTTTTCACATTTTTTCAATGAGTTAGTTTTTTTTTAGTTTCTAGCTCTTTGTTTTTGTTGTTGTTTAGGATGAAGATTTTGACAAGCAGATTACATCATATGATAATGAAAATTTTTAGAATTGACCTTCAATGTGAATGCTTCATTTTCATCACTTTTGTTGGGATGGACTTTGTGTGAAAGTTTTAAAAGAACTTTTAAAACCTATCTATAGTACTTTAAAGTTTGTTAATTTCTATATTTTGCTTGAAATTTATGTGAAGTGAGGTAAAAATATTATGAAGCTTGGTAATTTAGAACTTTATTTTGCAATAGCTTTTCTTTTTAGTGTTTCTATTAAAATTGAGTATTTGGTGGTGAATAATTTCTTCAAGACAAATTGTTTAGCAATTAGTAAAATTCTATGAAAAAATTCTTATGCTTGCTATTATTAGGTTTACCGAATGTATATAAATTGAGATGAAATTTGGTAGGCACCCTTCAATTAATCTTAAGCAATTTTTATTTTGATCATGTTTGATTTGAGTAATATTTATTGTTGTCATTTCTTCCAAAATTTTATATGGAGTTGTTTATAGTTGTTCTTTTATTATGTAAACTTAATTTTAAGCCTTAGTAAGTCCCATTTGTAAAGTTAATTTTTTTTCAAATTCTTTCATTATCATTGTTAAACATTTTTTTTAATTATCTAAGTTTTGCTATAAATTTTTCAGCATTTTTTCTAATTTTCTCTTAATCTTAAGTTCTCTTCTTGTTTTCTTTTTTTTGTAAGTTAGTGATTGCTCTAGGTTTGGTTTACCCTAACCTAACAAAAAAAGATCACACCTAAAATATCCTCCCTTTTTTATCTCTCAACTACCCTTATTTTCTATTGTCAACTCTCTCGTCAAAAACAGCTCAACTATCCTTATTGTCATCAGCCCTAAATGTCATGTCTCCTTTTCTTTAAAATTCTCTTTTCAAATTGGAGAAAATGGTATTGACATTGATGTGTGTTATGATTGAAAACCCACCCCTTACAAAACGTATTGCACCTTTATGCATGTTATTTTTGCTTGTTCTGTCATTCTTAGAGAGTAGTTTCTCTCTCAATGGAGGGGACTTGCATCGATTTCAAGGATTTCATCATTCTAAAAGGTCTCAGAGTAATAATTGCTCAACAAATCTACTAAAGTTGTGAAAAGTCATTATGTAGAAGCTTATTCTAAGCATTGGTAGGTGCATGGTGAAATTTTCTTTCTTAACCTATTTTAAGTTGACGACAATGAGGAGGGTGAAATTCAAAATGAGATTCTTATTTATGAGAATTTTACCGACTCCTTCAATGTAGACAATTTTGTGGAAATTGAATTATTGCCCATCTTAATGAAGTATCTGACTTTTGGGTTGGAGATCAAAGTGATCCCAAAACCTCTGACGTTCAAAGCACCTTGTAGCGATATAACTCTAGAAGGAAATACACCTTGGTCCACTCTTCTGTCGGGAAGAACTAATATCTCCCTCTATCTCGAATAAGCCATCAAGCATTCCTTCCTTGAATGTTGTAGGTTGGCATGATGCCTTCCAAAATGTTAGAATGTCATCTTCACATCATATAGTTTAATTGTAATATGATGACTTTGGTGGGAACCAAACTTCATACTCACAAGTTCAAGGTAGGCTTCAAAGTTTTGATTGTTTTGAAATGAAGGTATGCTCCTTAAGTTTGACTTATATGTTAGAGGTTGTTTTATTATTCTTTGGGATTTTAGCTCAATTAATGTTAGTTTTTTCCATGCTTTCTCCTTGATTGTTCATTACCATGTCACCTCTTCAAAAGTGGACCTTTGGGAAGGGTTTTATCACTTTGAAATTTTGGGCCAACCATGGCAAATCCTGGGTGATTACAATTGCATTCTTGGTGTTGGAGAATGGGAGGTGGGATGACCCCTATTTGAAGAAATGCATAACTTAAATTGTTGGAATTTTTTTTCTTATGCTAACATGTCATCTGACCTTACTCTTCGTGCCCAACCTTACTTTGATTTTCATATTTGTTCTATCAAGTATAGAAGCCTTGAAGGAAAAATATTCCTTCAGATATAAGAATTTCTAAAGGCTTTGTGTTCGATGTTTGTTCCAACTCTCCACTTAGCAATCTAGTTTTCCATTGGAATTTGAGAAGAGTCGAAGTTCCTCTCAAAAGTTGCAACGATGGTTGTTCCTCTTGGTTGGCCAACTTTTTAAAATTAGAAATATGTGAAGCTTATGGATCTCCATAATACCATCTCAATGAATCATTTGGATTATGACATCTTGTCGGTGGAGAGGCATTGTGAGGATGAGCTTATCAAGCTTGAGAAGTTGATCTTTACTTGGGTGGCCCAATATGTTAAGGTTTGGCGTTTTTTTTCATTTTGAGTACAGCCTTCGATTCATATAGTAGAATGAACAGTGGATTTTTTTTAACTCCCTGATGCTCTAGGATGAACATGGGGAAGTAATATTTATTATTCATGATAAGCTCTAATGCTTTGTTGTTTATTACTATTCTAATATTTGTAACAAGCCTCATTCTTATATTTGCCTTGTTTGCTACAAGGTAGATTATGTACTTTGAAGATGTCAATCTTGCTAGGAACATTTGATCTCATATGATTAAGTTCTCTCATGGTATTCTTAGAGCAATACATGTGCAATCTCTAATTGCAAGCTTTCAAACATTGTTAAGCTAATTGTAATGGCCCTCATTCCTAAATGCAGCATTGCAACTTTCATTAGGGATTATTAGTTGATGTCTTTTTGCTAATTTCTTGAGAAGATTATTGCTAAGCTCGTTGTGAGCCGCGTGTAAACCATCATTCCTATGATTATTCACCTCTCTTAGGCAGCTTTTATTAAGGGCATATGGTTTGAAGATGTCAATGTTGCTAGGAACATTTGAGCCTAATAATTGACATATGAATAAGTCTGCTCCCAAGATATTCTTAGAGCAATCACATGTGCAGTCTCTATCTTCAAGCTTTCGGACATTGTTAAGCTAATTATACATTCCCTCATTCCTAAATGTAGCATTTCATCTTCTATTTGGGATTGTTGGCTGATATCTTTTTGTAACATTTTTTGACAAGGTTATTGTTAAATTCATTGCGTGCTGCATGCAAACCCTCATTCTTATGATTATTCAACCCTCTCAGGCAGCTTTTATTAAGGGCATATAGTTTGTTGACAACGTTTGCTTGGTAATGCAGCTAAAAAATTAAATCTTAGTTTTTTAAAAAAGGTTTTTCTGTGCAAATATAAATATCTCTAATACTCTTGACTATATTAATATGCACTTCCAAGTTTATCTTAGTAGTTATTGATGATTCTTTAGAGAGATATCTCTTCATCCAAAGGGCTTCACTAAGGGTGTCCCCTCTCCTCTCTCTTCTTCAACATTGTAATGGACATTGTGTCTTGTTACTTAGAAAAGCTCTATTGTCACAACAAATTCCAGGGTTTAATGATCAATAGAGTGCCATTTCGCTCGTTATCTTCTTTGTTTATGATTTGATTGTTTCTGGAAAAGCTAAAACTTTACGTGCTTTAAACTCTACCTTGGATCAATTGGAAGAATCCTTTAGGTTAAGATAAACAAGTCAATATGTTTTATCAATTTTTCTAATTAGTTTATTGGTAGGAATATGATTCTCGTTCATTGTTTTCTTGGAGGATACTTGTTGCATATCTTATTTTGGCTTTCTTCTTTCTTTAAAAGGTTAACCTCTAGGGATTGCTCGACTTTGTTGCAAAGAATTCAATGCAAAATTGGTGGCTGGACCAATTGTATGGAATTCCATAATGATATTTCTTTTATGCGTGGTTTCAATTGGAATATTTTAATCCGGCTTATTTGTGAGACTATTCATATATATCATGTTGGGAATCTATAGGATATAATCCATATCTTATCATTTGCCCACACTGTCAAATGGAAGAATAAGATCTCATTATCCTTTCTCATCTACTACTTTAGAAAGAAAGGAATTCTTGAGTGTTTGGGGTGATTCTTTTTCTTTGCAGTCTATCTTGATGTAGATCAAAATTGACGTTGACACTATTCTTCATCAAGGAACTCTAAAGTGATTTCTCAATTCTTTTTGTACTGTATGACATGTCTAGACTTTTTTCTTTTGGCTTGCAGTTCTTCTACTTCTTTGTATCTTTATTTTGGCTGGTCTGATTTCTGGAGTCCCTTTCTCTGCTTTTCTTTGTACTTTTGCTGATATGATATAAAGCTTTGGACAACACCTTCACCTTCTCACCTGAAAAATGTTAATCTTTTTTTGTGTTGGTTTTGAATTAGTTTGAGGGCAAAACCTGAATGGAGAGTCAAGCACTGGTATTTAGAAACAACTTCGAAGATCTTTGCTAATGATGCTAGTTGGTACACAAAAGGTTTATCTACAAATATTATGTTAGCTTCATTAGACAAGAAGTTCAGAGTTTACCTATGTTTTGGAAATGCAATCTTGAGCAAGGAAAAAGTTAATGATGAAATCAATTGAGGAAGAAGATTCAAAAATACACCGCAGGTGCCTTTGGAAAAATCATTTTTAGTGGAACTTAACTTGGCAATTGATATGTTGTTGTTTGAGGATTAGTTAGCTTTCATTGTTGTTGGTATAACTAATTTTTATTGAGGAAAAGTGAACAGTTTATGTTTGGACTTTGAGAGGGTTGTTGATTGAGTTTTCTATTATAATTGAACTACATGGCTAAGCTTCATTTCTTGTGTTAGAGTTTAGAAACTTACTAACCTCACTTTTAATGATATTGATGAGACTGAAGATGGGTTAGTGTGAAACTTGAGTTTTGGTGAACAATTTTAAAAACAAAAGGGATTTGGTTTGGTAGGTCTACAATTGAGTATTAGGAGTGCAATTTTACTTTTGAATTCAAGATATTAATGCCATCTTGTTTGTTGGCCAAATTATTCAGATTGTTGTTTTCACTGAGTTACTTGACTTAATGTGAACAATGTGCCATGATATCATTGACTAGTTTTGCCAATGATAGGTAGTTTCTTCTATCTTCAACTAAGGTAATGGCTGATCTACACCCAGATTCAAGGGTTGTCTTTCTAGTTCTTTTGCCAAAGTACTACATGTTGCTTGATGATCCAAGTCTCAACCACTAGGGCTGATAATAATGCAATTTTTTACCAAAATCTTAAGCAAACCCAACCGTATCTTGTAGGACTTTCCTATTGTGTCTTTACTGAAGGTGTGGTAGATCGTTTCATTCGCTTTGATATTGATCCCTCTTGGCTCTAGAGGAAGATTACATGCCTGCCACCGTTTTTGGATGAGAACCAAATCCCCCAAACTATCTGAAATTATACTTCTGTTGTAAATAGCTCCATTACTTGGTATCTTAAAGCCATCATGAGCTTTCTTATTTGTCTGAGCCCACAACATATGGATAATGTTCATGAAATAGACATTCCAGTCTTTGTTAAGTTGTATCTGCTTTCTGAACAATAGATTGTTATGAAGCCAGTCATGCTACTCCTAGTTCAAAGATATACGCTTTATTCTAGGTTTTTAAAGTTTGTTCCAAACCTCTCAAACCTTTACACAATCACTTAGGCAATGAATTTCATTCTTTAAGTTACATAGGTCACACAATGGTTGCTTCCCTACGACTCCATGTGGTGTTTCCTGCATGTCTCATGTATCGTAATCCAAGCAAACGGTTTGATGGTTTTCAAAACCTTGGCTTTGCTCCCAAATTCCCAAACCTTCACATGAGGTTTCATTGTTTTCTTTTAGTTGCTTGAAATCAATTTTAAGCTTATGTCATAGAAAGTTACTATCTTTTGCATCACTTTAGATTTTCTCATCCCAAGAGTTGGCAGTAGTAGACATCAACCTGAAGGATTTTTTATTACAAACTTCTTTGGGGGACACTCCTTCATTGACTCAACTCCCTCTTCCTTGAATCATCATTACAAACCGTTATGTTGGAGTTCTCTGGAGTAAGTCCTTCCACTTTTTTTGTCAAGGATACCAAATGTGTTTATTCAGTTGCCATCCCAAAACCTCATTTTTGTGCATTTCTTTATAACCTATTTACTGTTTTTCATTATATGATTCGTTTCTTTGCAATTATTAATTCAAAGCTTTGAATGTGAAAATTTACCTTTTTGTATTTATTTTCCACTAATGTAGATCACCATCTTTTATTTTCAATCACTCTCATATGAGTTTTATTAGATATTCTTAAGCCTCAATACCATCTCATTCTTCAGTTTGTACATGGTATTCCAACCCACTAATTTAGCCTTTCTATTGCCAATCTTCCCATATGAACCCCCCCTGCATACTCTTTCTAGGTCCCACAATATAAAATTGTTCGTAGATGATTGTGTTGCATAAGGAAGATGTAGAATGATTGATTTTGACAAACTGATTCTGCTGGTTAATTTTGCTAGCTTTGTTGTTGTCTTTTTTATGATATATAGGTACTTTTTTGTGATTTTTTCCCACCATATCATAACTTGTGAGTATTTACCTATATTTTGGTTGGATACACTTCTTTTTCGTTTCTCTGTGACCCTCTCCACTGCCATTCCTTTGGAGAAATAAATAGTGTTCTTTTGTTAGTTGATCATCCCATCAAACCTTGTAATCTCTCATAGTATCTATTTACTCAACGTTTTGGTTTGATTAATGGAGGTTCTTAAGAATTAAATGTGGCCTCCAAGCAGAAGATGTGATATACCTTACTTTTTTTCTCTAATTCTAAAAGGTCTGCAAATCCTTTGATTGACTTTATCTTGCGTGATGCAAGTAAACCTCTACATGCACAAAGATACAAGGGAAGTGTGGGTCCTGGTGCATGGTACTCCTAGTTAGTCAAATGCATCTCTTGTGATCCTCATTCCATGGAATGCCAATGGATATATTAATGCATATCATAATTGATCTAGTAATCTTACTTAATAGTCTGGCAAGGAATGAAGTTTCTCTAATGTAATCTCCAGATAAACATTGATATTTGTGTATTTTCTCTTGATCGTTAACCCCTAATTTCTTGCAAAATCTTCTATGCCACAATAATGTTGTTATGTATAGTTTGGCCTGATGTGAAACTTTGTTTAGTGCAGGGACACAGCTTTAGGCATGATCTTTTTTAGTTTAATAGTAATGCTTTTGATTGTGAGTTTACGAAAGGAAATTGACTTGAATTGGTACAATTTTTGGACCCATTGTTCAAAAAGCCTTTGACCATGTCAACCATCAAATCTGCTTTTATCTTCGAAGCTTGTTCGTAAGAACCTGCTTGGAAGCGCCATTGGAGCAAGGAACTTTCCTTGCTTCCTTGGATTTGACCACACCATGCACCTCTTTCTGTCATGTGGTTATCGAGCCCCTCCATTATCTCTGTTAGGATGGAAAAAGATTAGCCCTGAGAAGCGGGTGCCTTTCATTAGGTTAACAACTGTTGTGTAGAGTTTCTGAAGGAATTTTTCTACATGGTGCTGGTTCTTTGTCTTCATTCAAATGCCATATGCTATGGCTGCCCATTTTTTCGTCTTCTATGTACTGATAATGGATAAATAAAAATATTTAGATTTTCTTTTTCTGTATAAAAACCAATTCTTTCTGGACTTGTGGCATCCTTTGTGAAAAAGAAACACCCCAACTCTTTAACGGGTCTTCTCTAAATGTTCAAGAAATGGATTTTGTGCCTTGTTCCTGCATGCGAACATGTATTCCTCCCAATGTTCTTATTGTCCTTATTTTCTTTTGTTTGATGTTTCCAACTTGCTCATTCCATGCTTCGAATATATTCGTTACTTTCTTGTGATTTTTATATATTTTCTTATTATAATATTGTGCTGCATGATTGCCTGATGTTTTGCAAATTGAAGGTCATCTTTACTGGAGGGCGCACACAACCTGGCACAATAAAGCCTGATGAAGGAGATAGGCATGCTTTCTCCGCTCTAGCAAGTGATGCTACGCGGGAAGCCATCTTACCTTATGTGATCTACATTCAGAAAATATTGCGTCGTAGACCGTTTCTAATAAAGAACTTGGAAAATGTTATGCGGAGGTTCCTACAATCTTTGGAACTTTTTGAGGAAAATGAAAGGAAGAAGCTTGCTATCTTTGCTGCACTTACATTTTCTCAAAAGTTATCTGGTCTTCCTCCGGAGACTGTCTTCCAGCCATTGCTCAAGGATAATCTTGTTGCCAAGGGGATAGTACTTTCATTCATTACTGATTTCTTCAAAGAGTTTCTCAAGGATGCCAATATAGATGATCTGATAGCACTTCTAAAGAGGGGGAAGATGGAAGATAACTTGCTTGACTTCTTCCCAACTGCTAAACGCTCTGCTGAAGGTTTCTCTGAGCATTTCACGTAAGCATTCAGAAAAATTTCCTTTAGAAACACACTTCTCTATGAAGTGAACTATGGTGCATAAGTAGCTAGTTTTGTTTATTAATTGCTTGTAGACAGATATGCTACCACATAGCATGCCATACTTGGTATTTTCGCAATATCCTCCCACGCTGCTGTGGGTATACATGTACATGTTCTCTATGACATAAAACTATCTGACTTTGTTTCCAGATTATAACAGAACGTGGTTGGTAATTGAGTTTTATTTTTGTTAGATGTTTAGCTCACAAGTCCTTCCATTTATAACTTATATTGTTCTGCCTGATGACTGTTTAATGGGTTTGTGTACAGCAAAGAAGGACTGGTTTCCCTTGTTGAATACAACCAAAAGAAAATGTTTGATGTCAAACTAAAGGAGATGAAAGCAGCATTGAAAACTCAAATAGAAGAAGAGACCGACATTTCTGAAGTCATAGAGAACTTAAAGCAGCAAGTCAGGGATGCTAATATGCCTGATATTGAGGTTGTGCGCATGCTATGGGATGTACTGATGGATTCAGTTCAATGGTCTGGAAAGAATCAGCAGCAGAATTCTAATGCTGCACTACGTCAGGTTGGTTTTGACATGCTTAGGACATGGTAAATTAACTTGATTTCAAATAGTTTGGTCCTTTAATTAGCATTGAATTCCTTCACATTCCTTGTGTACAAGATGATTGAACAATTGCTGCAAATCTCATGGTACATTAACACGTTAGGGCTTAGCTGGAACTTCAAGCCCTTCATCTTAAAACTGGATTTTTCAGTCCATGTAGCTGAATGTTTCTATTATGAAATGATCCAGCTTAGGTGCTTTGTTATTTGACATTCTTATTCAAATGTTGAAAGAGGAATATTGCTGAATGGAAGCGTAGCTGAATGTTTTGTTCGATTGATAAAAGTTCCAAAGTGATGTTTTCCCACTTTTTTTCTATTGCAGGTCAAAACATGGGCTGAACTTTTGAATGTTTTTTGTACAAGTGGGAAGTTGGAACTTGAACTCATTTACAAAATTCAGGTTCAATGTTATGAGGATGCTAAGCTGATGAAGCTATTTCCTGAGATCATTAGGTCTCTTTATGAGCAAGATGTGCTTGCTGAGGATACAATTCTTCTTTGGTTCCGTAAAGGTTCAAATCCAAAGGGAAGGTATGTTTATAAGCATTATGTTCTCTTTATTACTGTGGTATGGAGATCGGTTATGCGTTCAAAGAGTTACCAATAAGTCAATGCATATGATATTTGTTAAGGTATATGGAAAGATTCATTGAGGTCAGGTTAGACAAACTTGATCAATTCAGTTCTTATGGATCAAGTTTTATCCTAAGAATGTCGAGTTGGATCAGGTCATATGGATTAAGTGCTCCCTCATAGGGTTGTAGTTGGGCATTCTTCCTTGCAAAGTTGGATTATCTAATTAAATGTTAAATGATATAAATTTAATACAACATTTTTTCAGTTTAAATATGATTGATGTCAAATTACATTTTTTTTTCTTGAAGGCTAAAAATGAACATATTACTCCTTTTTCTCATTCATTACTCCATTTGTTTCACAAATTTGACATGTTTGTTTATATATTGCTGTAGGCAAACATTCGTGAAATCGCTGGAACCATTCGTGAAATGGCTTGAAGAAGCTGAAGAAGAAGAAGATGAATAAAAAGCAGCATTTCGTGTAAACTGTTGTCGAAAAACTCGGAAAACAAACAGGCCTACTTAAAAAGTGCCAATTCGAGTGCTGTTTGATCTGCTGTGAAAATGGTTTATGTTGAAGCTATGGTCATCGATCTATTTGTTATGTTTGAGTGCGTGGTGATTTAATAAAACCTGATGTTTTGGATAATTACCTATGGGCCCTGGCTTTTAACAAGAAAATATTTACTTTTTTGGTGTTTTTGTTTTTTAATTTTTAAAAAGTATATGAGTATATATGTTATTGGTTTTTCAATTTTTGAAAATAGATAATAAAATGTAATTTAATAAATTTGTTCTAATATTTTATATAATGTTTTCATAATAACTTTAAAACTCTCAATAAGATCACTAATAAAAAATTTCTATTATGAAGTCGAGGGCCAGAATTAAGTTTGAGGTTTAGTCAGGATTAGCTATTTTATTAGTCATGTACTAAATCATATAAGGCAGATTAACTTGTTAATTAGATCAGATGGAACCAATTGGTCTTAAAAGAGTTTGGAACCTGAGTTGGAATGTGGGTGGCCCAACAAAAACAAATAACCCGAACAAGCCTCCCAAAATCCCTAAACTCGCATTGTTCTTCATGGTTTCCCGGTTTTTAGCGGCGATCACTCAATCTCTTACTCCCTTCCGACAGCCGGCGGCTTCATACTCCATCGTATATTTTATTAGTGATTGCCTGGTTCTTTCACCGCCTCGTCGTCGCCTTCAGCCCGCTGCGGTGTTCGGGACCAGGTATCCATCCTCCTCGCGCTTGCTAATGTGCTTCTTGTAGTAGATTTTGTTAAATATTGAGATAAATGACAAAATGGTAAGCCATGCTCTGTTGCCTTTGCACAAAGGAAGTGATTATAGGACTTGATTGTGTTATCACGATGTTCGAGTGTTGGATTGTGTTGTACTTTTGCGATTTGTGTGGATACGAGTCTAATGAACAGTAGCTACTGTGCAAGGACAGTAATTCGTTTGTGGAACTTTGAGTTTATTCAAAACTGCAAATCATTGATGAACTAGCTTTAGTAAAGTTAACGGTTATAAACTGATTTCCTTTGCTTATACAATGTCAAGGGTGACCACATACCAATAGAGCAATTGCACCAATCTGGAAATGATTGAGATATCTAATGTACCCACCTTTTCAGTTTTTAGTTTACATTTAAAGCCTTAAATCATATTATCTTCCCTGTTTCCTGGGTGAAGTGAACATATCAAATTTATTTCTTTAATTGTGTCAAAGAAATAGTTAAAACCTTATAGTTCCTATTTGCATTTTCTGTCCCAAGTAAGTATCCTTTTAATTTTTTATAATAAAATTTTGGTAATAGTAGGTATATGCTATATTTCCTTGTTAAAAGAACCTAGAAGCTGTCGAACTTTCGCTTTTTCACCTTGTTCATAATGGGCTCAATATATTTTTCGTGGATGAATGGAAAGCTATTGCTTGACCTTGAGATTGGCTTTAGATCATATTCATGTCAACCACATCTTTTATTGGAAAATTGCAGGTCAATTTTGGGTTATACTTTTATATTGCGGACAGAATTGGAATAGTCAATTTAACATGAAATCGGAGTATGATGGTGTTTGGACAATTAGGAATATTCAATTTAAGAAGAAACCTGCATGTTCTTTCACTTATATTTCCCTTTCGCTATACTTGGCTCTTCCTGCTCACGTACATAGGACCAGTGCTTATACACATATCAAAGATCAATTTGGATATCAACACATATAATCTGGAAACCTAAACAATGTGTTTATCCGTTCTATGGAGTCAAAATATTATGTCAATTGACTAAATGCTTTAGTATTTTTTTTAAAAAATGGTTAGGAAACCTAAACAATATGGTTATCCATTCTATGGAGTCAAAATATTCTCTCAATTAACTAAATGCTTTAAGTTCTTTTTAAAAAATGATCATAACTTTGTTTCATTTAGCACCACAACAATTGCACACTATTTTCAAATAAAGCATGTGCATTTACCTTTGCTATATTGGTTCCTTGGTGTGATCATCCTATGATAGCCAAATGCCTATGTGATGGAGAATTAAGCTGAGAAAGAATGCAACACAGAAAAAAGGAGATAGAGAGAGGTCACTAAGCACTCCAATGGACAAATTGGCCAATAAGGTTTACCAAATGTACACTACCAAGCCATATGACATTTTTTTCATAAGCAAATCATCCTTTATTTTTATCCATCAAATAAAAGTGTTTATATAAGTTTATGACAAGCTTTTCTAAATAAAAAAAGGAATAGCAATGCAATAGCAACATAAAATAAACTAACTATTATTCCTAAATGAGATCTAATATTATAGAATATTTTGTCATGTAAAGAAAGATTCATGGTTTAAAAATTTCATTTTCCTTCATGTGTACCACCTTGTTTTTCAATTTTGGGTTTTAGTCTCTTTTAATGCATGGTTGTTATGATGAACAATCTTGAATGAAGTTAAACCATACAAACTCATTGATAAATTAAAAAAGTTCTTGCAAGGTGGTGTCATAATAAAAAATACCAAGAAAAATATCAATCTTTTTACTTTCTACTGCAACATTCTTATTCTCTTAGAGGAAAACTAGATAACAAGTTTGTTGTAGAAGGAAAATAGTGCAAGCTATCAAGATTTAATGGACAATCAAAATTTTTTCTCCATAGCATCAATGAGTCAGTAAAGCAATTGTTATGTGCTCTCATTAGTAATAATAAGTGAAAGAATATTAATCCAATAGTTTGCTTGAGTATAATCCTATAACAATTTGGTATAAGTATCTGAAAATCTTAGAACCGATGAGCAATAGTAATGCTTGTTGTGAAGTGTCTCCTATAGCATTATAACTGTCCAATTGATGATTACATTTAAATTTCTTATCAAATAAATCTAATTAATATGCATATAAAATAAGGAAAGGATTTGGAATGAAGGAATGGATTTCTATAGGAAGTAAAAACTTTATAATTTTCATCTCTAGATGGAGGGATTAAGAATTTATAGATAAAAAATAAGGGTTCATGGGATTTTTTTAGTAAGCAAAGCAATGTAATTTTTTTTGTAATATTTAGTGGTGTGGATTGCTCCTATATGATAGTCTCACATTCATCAATTTCTTTATATGACAAAATTAGGATATTGTGAGAGGGTTCTTCTAGTAGTGTATGGGAGGTAGTAACTTTTGGTCAGGCATAACAAGAGGTGTGTTCCAAAAAGATTTGTGGCTCTATTAAAATAATACGTTTAGTACTGTGTTTACATTTAGATTTAGGTTTTGTTTTTGGTTCAAGTTTATGCAAGGGAATTGAATTTTGATTTGAAAGATTTATATGTACAAGAGTGAATTAACATTGATTTTTCATCTAAATAAAACTTTTACAAAATGATTTATATTTTTTGTCTTACAACTCCTTATTTTATATTGACCCAAGATAATAGATCTAATTTTAGATGAAATTTCATTATACCAATTACACAAAGAAAAATATTGATCAAATCTTTTAGGAATGAAATATATCTCTAGAATTTTAATGTGAATTGTTGGTATCAATGAAATAAAGGCATGGATGAGATTTTGTTGTAAAATCATTATTCTAAAGAGTACGAGTATTGATAATATTGACTAGGCAAGTAAGTTCAAACATAATTTTGTATGATTTGATATGTCTACAAAAAGAAAAATACACAATTATTTAATATTTCATTTCAAAAGGAAAATTTTGAAATAGGTTTTAAATGATGAATATGTTTATTTATTAATTTGTGTTTATATGTGATGAAAGAGAATTTTAATATAGTTCCCATGTATTAGGCATTGAATAAAAAATTCAAGGACACTTATATTTTTTAAAGACAAATACTAAATCAAGAAAGCTATTCAATTATCAATGATAAGAAATTAATTTAATCACTAATAATATAAATAGATATACTTTAAGTTCACATAGAAAGTGTCATGTTTTTTTGCACTTTTGTTATTTTTTTTTTTAATATTATGTGAATTTTTGTAATTGTTTGAGTCTCTTTCTTATATTTTTGAAAATATAAAAAATAAAATATTGTATAGCCTCATTTGAAACATCAATATGGGAATCTTTTGATGTAGCTCGCAACGATACGATGGCTTTTACCTCTTTATGTGGAGGATAAAGGTTTTGATGATGGCTATTGGATTTTAGTGGAATTCCTGCTTGGGTGGAGGTGCCATATATGCTCATGCTGGGAAGGCAGTGGCAGCCACAAGGGCCATCAGTCAAATGTTGATGAAGACAACAATAGAAAGGCTCAAAAAGTGCCTTAGAAGATAGAAATGGCACAAGAAGAGAGGCACATAAGTTTGTTGATGCTGTAAAAAATGTTCTAAGGAGTCGGAAGGTGATCATATTTGACAACAAAGATGTTAGCATAGAAGGTGCTCCATTAAGAGGATTGTCATTATGGATAGAACTTTGTGACGATGCTCTGTTACCAAATGAAAGAGACAAAGACGTGGCGGGGAAGGGAAAAAGAAAAAATAGAGGGATAGAAAGGGGTTACAAAACACTTCTAAGAGTGGGTTGGCTATCAAGCCTCACCAAGTTATGCAAGAATTGTTTTTATAATCATTCATTACTCTCCATTTTTTCATCAAATAAAAGCATTTATTTAGGTTCATGACAAGATTTTTTAAATAAAGGAATAACAATGAAATAAATCATCTATCAAATCTTGTGGAATATTTGTCATTTATATAATGATTCATGACCAAAAATTTCATCTTCTCTCCAAGTGTGATGTCATCTTGCTTTTCAATTTTGTTGTTAGTCTCCTTTCATGCATAATTGTCATAGTTAATCATGTTGAACCAAGCTGAACCAAACTAACTCATAGATTAAAGAAGTCTCTGCAATGTGGTGTCATGATAAAAAAAATACCAAAAACAAAGCTCAAACTCCACTTTTTGCTGTATTGCTATGTCAGAAACGTTAAATGTTGCAATGATTCTAGTACTTCACTTCAGAAAAACCCTCTTAAGAAAGAGGAGCTTGAGTTATGTTGTTTTTCGTCAAGTTACTTATTGCGGTTATGTCTGATTAATATGGCATTAAATAACTCAAGATGTATTGTATATTTTTTATATTGTGCTATGGTTAATATTTTTTCTTTGGAAGTTTTTAAGGTTTTGACAATATGCTTTTATATAATAACAACATAAGCGAAGAATGAATTATTAAAACTTGATATACAGACAGCATATTGTCATAATGTGTTTTAGTTTTTAATATAATTATGCTGTGGTTCATTATTGTGACAATATGCATTCGTATATCATGTTTTAATAATTCTTTCTTCCCTTCTTATTATACCTTTTTAATGCGACTTTAATATTTGTTATGCTTGTGATGTCATGAATTCGAAATAGATTCCCTTTGCCAAGTATGGTAACTGTGCAACTTTCTTATGTTCTCTTTTTCACATTTCCTGCACTTCCTAATGCATGCTCTAAATTTTGGTATTGCTTGGATACAGCTTTTTGATGCCATGAGTTCATCTGAAAACTGTCTTTGTTGTCAGTCCTGCTGACTGTGCCCAACCTGAACAGTGATATGCTGTTTCTTTCTGAATTTTTTTTTTTTTTGTCATTGTGACTTTACTCCTTTCTCTATAAGGATCAGTGGGGCTAGCTTGTGTATGGTGTATTGAGTCTCAATTTGCGAGATGGAGAATGCTGTAGCTGTAGGAAAGCGCAAGCTTTCTGGACCGAGCTCACCTACAAGCAAAACTGATGAGTCTGAAAATGCAGTGAAACGGAGGAATATTTCACGAACGTGTATCCATGAGGTTGCTGTTCCAAATGACTACAGTCCTTTAAAGGATGAATCAATTCATGGGACACTAGATAATCCTGTCTATAATGGAAAGATGGCAAAAATGTACCCTTTTGATTTAGATCCATTCCAGCAAGTTTCAGTGGCCTGTCTTGAACGTAATGAATCTGTCTTGGTATCCGCTCACACTTCTGCTGGCAAGACTGCAGTAGCTGAATATGCCATTGCAATGTCTTTTAGAGACAAGCAGAGAGTTATCTATACATCTCCCTTGAAAGCTTTAAGCAATCAGAAATACAGAGAGTTGAACCAAGAGTTCTCTGATGTTGGTTTGATGACTGGTGATGTAACCCTCTCACCTCATGCCACTTGCCTTGTCATGACAACAGAGATCCTAAGAGGAATGCTTTATAGAGGTTCGGAATTACTGAAGGAGGTAGCATGGGTTATTTTTGATGAGATACACTACATGAAAGACCGGGAAAGAGGTGTTGTATGGGAGGAGAGCATAATTTTCCTGCCTCCAGCAATCAAGATGGTGTTTCTATCAGCGACCATGTCAAATGCCACTGAATTTGTAGAGTGGATATGCAATTTGCATAAACAGCCCTGCCATGTAGTTTACACAGATTTCAGGCCCACACCTTTGCAACACTATGTCTTCCCAATGGGTGGATCTGGTTTGTATCTCGTAGTGGATGAAAATGAGCAGTTCAAAGAGGATAATTTTGCCAAGCTGCAGGATACTTTCTCAAACCAGAAGAATCCTGCAGATGTCTACCGAAATTCAAAAGGTCGAATAGCCAAGGGTGGTGTTGCTTCTACAGGTTCTGATATATACAAGATTGTGAAGGTATATCTTACCTTACAAGAGTCAATATGATGCCATTATATTTGGTGTGGACTTTTTTGAATGCACGGTATTGTCACATCTTATTCATCTATTATTTTCATCTAAGATAGGACTGCATGTTCTTATTTGTAGGTTCATTTATCATCACAATGTTAAAATGCTACTAGGTCAATTATGTTCTCTATTGATTTAGTAGCTGCTCCTAGTAGTTGTGTGCTATGATATTTTTTGCTAGTTTCATACATATATATCTTCAGAGAATACTTTTTCCATGATTGGTCCGTCTGACTGTGTCTTACTATAATTCTCCAATGTCCATATACGGCAGAGATGGAGGAAGTTGTTACTCTTCTGTAGTGCAACTATGTTCCAGTAAATTATGGCAAGTGTTAAGGGTAGAGATTACACGTTTGATGTGGATGCTTTAGGTTATGCTGCAGCCACAAGATGCAGTATTCACAGCTGTCTGGGTGGGAATTTTAATTGTAGCTTTCTGATTAGCTGGATTAGAAAGTTTACTTGACAAAAATTGTCATCACTTTTCTTGTTAGCTGGCATTGGCACATCATTCTTGGTTTTCCTTAACACGTCTATAGGGTTTGTTTTACTTATGCTCACAAGATTATGGCATGTTGCATGTTTGAGGTTGGTGCCTTCCATTTTATTGAAAATTTTAAGGGCACTTCAATCTTGCAATATGTTGGGTTTTGTTCCCTGTACCTTGCAATTGTGATAGATTCTTATTGATAAATCAAAGACTAGGCAAGGTATTAGGTTACTACGATTTATTGTCTTCTCAAATTTTTTACCAGCGGCAAACTATGCTGCATGATTATTTGCTGGTCAATTATTGGACTTGTTTCCTTATTTTGGAGTAGTATGCAAGCGAGGGAATTTCTATGCATGATGCTCAAGTTGTATTCCTTTTTTTTTTTTTTTTTTTTTTTTTGCATTGGCGACGTCACTGGCCCCTTTTTTTTTAATTTTCTTGTTAAATTTTTTTGTTTAAATTGTGATATTTCTGCGTTTTGCTGCTCAGATGATAATGGAGAGAAAGTTCCAACCAGTTATAATTTTCAGCTTCAGCAGAAGGGAGTGTGAGCAACATGCTTTGTCCATGGCCAAGCTTGACTTCAATTCCCAAGACGAAAAAGATATTGTTGATCAGGTCTTTCAAAATGCCATTCTCTGCTTGAACGAGGAAGATAGAAATTTACCTGCCATTCGGTTGATGCTTCCACTACTCCAACGAGGCATAGCAGTTCATCATTCAGGACTCCTTCCAATAATAAAGGAACTAGTGGAGCTGCTATTCCAGGAAGGCCTTGTCAAGGCTCTTTTTGCAACAGAAACGGTGTGTTCTTCAATACCTGTATCATGTTGGAACTTCGCTTTGTAGAAACATTCTCATATTAGCTTCTTGATAAACCTTATGCGACTAGCCGACTTTAGGGAGAAATAAATGGGTATAGTCATCATTAACTGGTGCTGCACGTTTTAATCTTTTATGAACTCTATCATTGTTAGCCTATTTGGGTCAGAATTTCAAGTTCTTCTTGAATTTTCTTTTCCTATTTTGTGTTACCTCACCTTTTAGATATGTAAATTGCACTGCTCTGTCATATACGTTTATCAAAAGATAATTGACGTGACTTGCTGATTAAGCTGAACTTGATGATGTTCTTGGATTTCAGCACTAATATTAATATTAGCTGCTGACCTCTTTTTTTTTTTTTGACTTTTTTTTACTTGAACATTATGATCAGTTTCATGTCTAATTAGCTATTTGGGTTCAATTTAAAAATTTTTTAGATATGCATCCTACCGATGCCTTTGATTTTGTTTTGCAAATTCCTTCTTAATAACTTTTTCTTTGCAAGTTAACAAATCGTATTTTTCCGTTGTTGTGTTGGTGCCAGTTTGCCATGGGTCTGAATATGCCTGCAAAAACAGTTGTATTCACGTCTGTGAAAAAATGGGATGGTGACAGCCATCGTTATATTGGATCTGGTGAATATATTCAGGTGGATGATCCTTCTATTTTTTTTCTTACTAGTACAATTGAAAAAAATAACCGTGGCTTCAGTGTTATGCATAAGCAGTGCTGTATCAGCATTCTTGTTGAGCTTTTTCTAACAATCTTTGCCTTGCGGTTGCCCGCATAACTCAAGAACAGATGAGTGGAAGAGCTGGTCGCCGTGGTAAAGATGAGCGTGGTATCTGCATTATAATGGTCGATGAGAAGGTACATGGATTGATACTCAAAACTTGTTCTAATTGTCCGGTTCTATTCCGTTGTGTAGTTGCGATTGTTTTTACAGTGATTTGTTGTCTTATTCCTTCCTATCTACAAGGGAGTTATTTTGCTTGCTTTTTGCCTATTCATTGATTGCTGGAATTCATGTTCTCTTCTTTCACCTTTTGAAAGAATCGGTCTAAGCTCTTGATATTTAGCAAATGCTTGTGAAATTTGTTGACGGTGAGCACAGCAGGGGACTATAAGAGAGGACCGTGTATTTTTTTTTTCTTGAAGTTTTGTGGCTTCAAGAAGTTTTTTATATTGTTAAAACGGAGTATCTCTAACATTCGGGCATGTTTTATTTCTATTTCAGAAAGCAGCAAACTTAGAAACAATGATGAATACAAAGTATAGCTTAAGCTTTATTAATGGAACTTCAGTGTTCATTGTCAATGAGGATGAGTGATTCTTATAGCTTTCTTTTGCTTTTTTTATGAGGACCCAATTTTTATTGGGTTTCTATTTTCTTTTAATTCATAAAGCTTAAATCCGGTTTTTTCCAAGTTCTTTTTCTCCCGAATGGTATGATGTTCTCTATTTGAATTTGTTTTTTTTGTTTTATATTAGTTTCATGCTAATGCTGTAGTGTGCGGTTTTTGTGTCAACTTTCTAGCTTAGTGCTGTGCTGTTGCATAGTTCATGCAATTTAATAGTCCAGCTTAGATTTATAATGTTGAGCTTGTACTATTGTATTGCTTCAAGGATTTTTTAACTGAGTACTATCATTTATTTAATAAATATAACTTACAGATTGAGTCTTAACATAATTTATTTTACAATTTCCTTCCTACATTTTGACTGCAATTTATGAAATGTAAGGCTTACAGATGATATGGCTGATTTTTGCCAAATCACTTGGGCAGCTATTAAGTGAGAATGGTAAATGACATGAAAATTATAAGCAACCTATCGAAATAAATGTTGCTTGGGAATGTAATTCTAATGATCTGTTTGACTGTTGATTCCTTTGTTAAAAAGGGATCACAAAGAATGCTACTTTTTCAGCTGATGTATTTCTGAAATTAGTTTAATACTTCATTGATTCGTTTCAGATGGAAATGGAAGTTCTCAAGGACATGGTTTTGGGCAAACCAGCTCCTTTAGTCAGCACTTTCAGGTTGAGTTATTACTCCATTCTAAATTTAATGAGACGTGCTGAAGGTCAATTTACAGCTGAACATGTTATCAAAAACTCTTTCCACCAATTCCAATATGAGAAGGTCTTGAATAAAATCTTTTCATTTGCTCAATTATTCCTTAGCTTCAGCCTGTTTATATAGATAAGCTTCCTTTTTTATGATGTAGTCTTTGCCAGAGATAAATGAAAAGATCTCAAAGTTGGAAAGAGAAGCCTCTATTCTTGATTCCTCAGGCGAGGTAATGTCTCAGTTTTTGAAGTTGTTCTCATATTCACTGCTATGCGTTCTGTAATGACGTCAACTTTTTCTTAGAATAGACCGAGCTTTCAGATTTTCATAATCTTGGACTAGAAGTTGCTCAACTTGAGAGGAAGATCATGACTGAGATTACTCGACCTGAAAGGATTCTGTATTATTTGGTTACTGGCAGGCTGGTACGTTTCTGGTATCTTCTTTACACCTTCATGTCTAATCAAAAGCATTAGCTTTACGTGAATTGCATCACTGGCCATTTTGCTTGTATCTAGTAATGAGTAATGAGTGACTGCTCTTTAGGAAGTGTTTTGAGTGCACATTGAGGTTGATTTTTCATGTTTCTATTCCAGGCAACTAAGTGAAACTTCCATTCTACAGCTGGTTAAATTTGAGTTAGCACTTTGTCCTACTGGTAGGACAGGTAGAAGTATGGGCAGTTTTCTAGATGATAGATTTACATATTTGACTTCTAGTCTATTGAAGTAGGATAAGTCTAATATGAGGTCAGTGTAGTTTTTTTAACCCTAACTTGCCTGTTTGGTTTTTTTTAAAAATAGAAGTGAATGCATTCATTTTGGAACGGATATTGCCACATTATGAGAATCTGCTCCTTTTGATGTTGATTGCTTATTCCTCCATCTTTCTTTCGAAATTCCAAGGGCAGGAATGATTGGAGGAAGCCTCTTGATGTGGTTGCGAAAATTGGCTTTGTTTATGCTTAATTATCAATTGCTAGTAATAGTAGAATGAGCAGGTCTCATCGAATTAGCTCCTCAAAAAGTTCCAGAGTTCACTTGAGAACAACTGATCTCTGCCTTAGGGTTAACGATCCTTTTTTGGCCCAGATCATGTCCTTGTTAATGTCAGGTCTTTTTTGAAGGACAGTCATATATCAAACCTTGATATCATGATAGCTTGCTTCAAACTACATTTCATTTTGAACTAGATATATGAGCCAAATTTATTTGGGATCAATCCAGCTTGTAATCTCTCTTTTTTCTAATTTAAATATATTTGTGTATACACACACATACACACACACGCGTGCACACACACACATATATAGTTTCATGTTTCCGCTCTTTTGGAGCTTAATTCAAACCAAAATCTGAGCCAATTGTCAAACATAACTCACGACAATGGACAAGCCTTGCTAAATGTCATTATGTTGCGCACCTGAATATCTTAGAATCAACCAAAGGGTTTGACAGACAAACAAGATCGGTATCTTTACACTCAAATCATGAGGACAACTAAAAGCCATTAAAAAATAAATCCTGTATCTTAGAATCAACCAAAGGGTTTGACAGACAAACAAGATCGGTATCTTTACACTCAAATCATGAGGACAACTAAAAGCCATTAAAAAATAAATCCTGTAGAATTTTTCAGAAATTCCATACCTTAGGTGATGTAAATTCTACCATAAGCAACTCATCCATGGAGAAATAGATCAAAGGGGAATATATGGATGTGCTAAATGTATCGAGTTGGAGGAGACAAGGAAGAACAAAACAACACTACTGTGGTAGCTCAAACCCTTGTTTGGAAATATTGAATGACCAAAATGTATCGAGTTGGAGGAGACAAGGAAGAACAAAACAACACTACTGTGGTAGCTCAAACCCTTGTTTGGAAATATTGAATGACCAAAATGTATCGAGTTGGAGGAGACAAGGAAGAACAAAACAACACTACTGTGGTAGCTCAAACCCCTGTTTGGAAATGTTGAATGACCATTAAAACTTGAGGTAAGTTCCATATGACTGAAACCATATTAGCAATGGTGAATATGTTTGTACAACAGGTAGCAGTAGAGGGTATTATGGTTGAAATTCCAAAGTTGCCCTTAGCTTAAAAATTGTTTGTCTTCATATTTCATTATGTGGTCCAAATAATTGTTGTTACGATGGGGTTGTACCATGCGTTCATGAGGCTGTTCCAGTTGGTAATGGAAGATCATGACCAAAAAATACCCCACATAATGAAATTGTGTGAAATTGTGTGAAATTGAGTTATGGATGGGGACATAAACCAAGATCAACACGACTCTGAGCTCCATTTTACACGGTAAATTAGTTTGTTCAGGTACAAGGATTGAACCTTGTGCTAAGCAATATTTTGAATTTAGAAATTTTCAGCTAAAAAAAAAAGTTTGCATGTGCAATTTCTTTCTGGATTATAAAGGCAAACTGTCATTCCCCTGCTTTTGAGGGTTAAAAGGGTATATCACAGCAAGATATTCATGAAACCATCTTTTTATTAATGATTCACTAAGACAGTTATGCTTCCAAACAGCCAACCAACTCCTTTCCAAATCTGATGGCTAATTAAGGGTGAGATGTACCTTTTCTTGACATTCTAATAGTTTCAATACCTGAGACATTCATGCATAAGGAGATAATTGGCCATGAGGATCGTTAAACTAGGAAGGCTGCTGTAGTTGATATCTAGGTTATTGATTTTTTAGCGTGGAATGGTAAAGATCCTTTGGTCTTCCTTCCCGGAAAGGACAAGAATTTCCTCCAACGATATAATTAACCAAGCCCAATTGAGATAAAGTAGAGAATTGCATTAGATGGTTGATAGCAAATGTAAAACTAATGTACTCAACATGGCATGAATAGCTAATCCCACATGAGATAAAGGCTAGTTGTTGGTTGGAATCGTCATGAAATAGCAGAAATTGCATGTGTTTCATGTAACTTTTGTTTTGGGTTATTCTGGAGATTGCATTTCTTTACATGAGGTTGATGCATTTCATTATAATCATAGAAAAACTATTTGTTTGATGAAACTCGTGACCTTTGTTTCATCATGGAGCAACCGAGTACATGCAGTCAAGTCTAACATGACCCTCATTTACTGTGAAAATGTAGACTGAAATTTCTGCACTGTTGAACTTGTGAACATATTTTACATTGTTGTTCAGGCATCTTTGCCAAGATTTTTGGTTTTGATTTGGTCAATCGATCAAAGTTTCAATTTTTGAGATCTTGATTTGTTAATTTTTTATCATATATAAATCAATTTTGATTAATTTTAAACTATATTTTAATTAAGGAAAATTAAAAAAGTTACATATAAAAGGTGAGACCTTGTCAATTAAAACTAAAATGTATAGAATCACTAAAAAAACATAACCACAATGAACTAACCATTTTCAAAGCGTACATATCATGGAGTTAGATCAAACCGCAAAGTAATATTGGATCTTCCGTTTTGAATAAAAATAAATAAATAATAAAGAATCTGCTGCAAATTACTCCATTAAAATGACTTTTGTACACAAATGTTTCAATAAAGAAGAAAACAAATTCTCAAATTGATCTCACTCAGAAACAGGAAATCTTCTGTTGATTGTGCACAAAATTTCATTATTTAATAAAAGAAAACAAAATTTGAATTTGCTTTAGTATTGAAACATTTAATTTGTTTCTGGTGAAACCAATCGCCAGCATTTGTTTCAGACTAATTCTGACCGAAATCAATCTAAAACCAGTGATTTGTATCGGTTTTGTGTTCTGGGCATCATGATCTTTTCCCAAGGAATTGTAGTCATTTGCGTTGTAGTTTTTAGGCTTACCAGACTTCCTATTGCAGGTCAAGGTACGAGATGGTGGAACTGATTGGGGATGGGGAGTAGTGGTCAACGTGGTTAAAAAGCCTTCTTCAGGATCAGGTTCTCTTCAACCTGCACTTGCTGCTTCAAGAGGTAGTAATTACCTTGTGGATATTTTGCTGCATTGTTCTCTTGGTTCAAGTGACAATGGGTCTCGCCAAAAGCCATTCCCACCTCGTCCTGGAGAAAGAGGCGAAATGCATGTGGTGAGTTGAAGCTCTTGGAAGCAACCATTTTCCCAGGGTCAGTGCATAACGCTTTTGGCATACTGAGCTTGGGTTAGAAGAATAAAGATGGGTTCTCCTTGGTTCTGTCGTTTCTAGAGTAATTCTGTGTGAGTGTTATTACACAGGTTCCTGTACCATTATCTCTCATATCTGGGATCAGCAGCATAAGAATTTCCTTTCCTCCTGATCTTCGTCCTGCTGAAGCAAGACAAACTATACTCCTAGCTGTGCAGGAACTGCAAAAACAGTATCCGCAAGGACTCCCCAGGTTAGATCCAATCAAGGTAAGTTTATAATCTTCTTATAGGTTAACAGATGATGGTTCATTATAAATGCTAAGCATCATCCGTTTATTTCGAGTTTCATGATTTGCTGTTGAAGTAACTCTAAAAATATGGACTCATTTAAAGAAAGAGCTTGGTATACGTTTAGTGGTAACCGGTGGTGATGAATTTATTTTTGTTTCCATAGGACATGGGCATCAAGGACCCAGAAGTTACTGAATTAGTTCAGAAATTGGATGAATTGGAGCAGAAACTAGTTTCCCATCCACTGCACAAGGTCTGTATTATACTCGGTTTAGTTACTATGTAATTAAATGTTCTTTGGTCTGATGTTGTGTTATTACGTTGTAGTCTGGCCAAACTGAGCAGCAATATAAAGGGTTCCAAAGAAAAGCTCAGGTCAATCATGAAATCCAGCTGCTTAAGTCTAAAATGCGGGACTCTCAGGTGATCCAACGTGCTTCGATCTTTTGTTTCTTTTAACTCGGTGTTCATTGAAACAATTATTGAATCATCTTGTCTGGATTCACCATAGTACATGTTTCGATTGGGACATGGCACACAGTATGCCATTTCACTAGTGTGAGACATTTGCTGCTTCCTTGTGCAGTTGCAAAAGTTTAGGGATGAGTTGAAAAACCGTTCGCGCGTTCTGAAAATGCTTGGTCACATAGATGCAGATGGTGTGGTCCTGTTGAAGGGACGTGCTGCCTGCCTTATCGACACCGGAGATGAACTTCTTGTAACAGAGCTCATGTTTAATGGTGTTTCCTTCATTTGAGTGAACATTTATATTTCTAAATGTTATAACTCTTTTGTTTGCTCTTTTTGGTGCTGTTTTGGTTCATCTTTTTCTGTCTAAAACAGGTACGTTTAATGATCTTGATCCTCATCAAGTTGCTGCTCTTGCAAGTTGTTTCATTCCCGGCGATAAATCAAACGAAGAAGTGCATTTGAGAAATGAACTTGCAAAACCTTTGCGACAACTTCAAGACAGTGCACGAAAAATAGCTGAGGTTGGTTGTTTTTATTGCTGTACTTGTACTTCCCATGCTCTGCTAATGGCATAAATTGAAATGATGCCACATACAGATACAACGTGAATGCAAATTGGATGTAAATGTGGAGGAATACGTCGAATCGACTGTAAGGCCATACCTGATGGATGTTATTTATTGTTGGTCAAAGGTATGTATTCCATTGTTTCCTGTTGAATATTCATCATAACTCCCTATGATTTGTAAACGTTAAGGCTTGTTTGCATTTTTTTTATTTTTTTCCAAATTCACAGCTCACTTCAACCAGAATTTTAACAGAAGTTGAACTAGTAGAACTAATCAAGTGCAAACATTGCATATTTTCTTCTTGTAGGGTGCAACTTTTGCTGAGGTGATTGAAATGACTGACATTTTTGAGGGCAGCATTATACGACAAGCAAGAAGGCTAAGTGAATTCTTGAACCAGGTAAGTTTGCTGGAAACTTCTTATGGCTTCATAGTCGTGTATAGTTGCTAACGTCCCGTGTATGAAAGCTAGAGTAGTTTTTTTTTGTGTTTTAACCCCAAGAGCATGTTTTGCCCCGTTGGTGTGCCGATGTTCTGCAGTTGAAAGATGCTGCCCATGCCGTTGGGGAGGTCAATCTCGAGAAGAAATTTGAAGAAGGTGGCGAGAGTCTTCGACGAGGCATAATGTTTGCCAATTCGCTCTACTTGTAGATGAGATACCCATTTGGCTTCTCCCAGTTCGCCCTTCTCTACTTTCTCCTGGATACTTGGTTCCAGGTTTACTGAATTGGTAACAATGGTTTGGGAGTGTACTGCCCTAGGATTAATTAGCTTGGTGAAGAAAGAGCTTTTAGAAAACTGGCCAAATGCTTCAAGGGGATGGGAGAGCGAGATCATTGTATCATGTTTTAGCTAGGTGTTTGTCGTTCCAGATCGTTTTAGTTTTAATATTTGGAAGATGGGTTAGCTTTTTGGTCTGTTCCATCTCACCATGCACAAGTTTCATTCCTAGACTAGGTTTTTAAGAACTTATGTTATGGTTTTGTTCACCACTGTAGATTAAAACATTTACTTTACCATAGAAGAGAAACTGTGTTCTACTTCAAGCTTCATACCAGCTATAGAATTGAGTTATCCTTTGCTATGGTTCAAATCAAAGCAAACTGAATGCAACCACAACCTCAAAAGAATAAATTTCACAATGGAGAAAGCTCAAAGCAGAAAATTCATATTAACTTGTACTGAAAAAAGACAAACAGAGTTTTGTGAGTTCTACTTAAATGAAATTTATGAGCCATTGTAAAATGCCTGTAATGCTTTTAGAACACACAATATAGTTTGTCTTTGGATAAATAACTGATGCCTGATGCAGACTGAGATAAAAGTTAAGGAGACCTCACTATGCCGCAGCTTCGGCCATCTCCTGCTCCGCTGGGGGTGCTACGACGGGATAGTACTTGTAGTGCAGCTCGCCGACATCATCGCCGGAAAGCTTCTTCCAACCATCAGGACCAACATAATAAACTGGAGCAGGGTAACAACAAGCAGCAATGTGGTAAGTTCACAAAGCAAACTGCCATTTTTAGTAGATTCTTTCTGGATAGTAAGAAAATTCTCATAATAGCTCTCTAGAAAAGTTACCTTTTCTTTCTATTAATCAAAATTGCTGCTGTTAAAACAAAAAATTACCTCACAGAAACATTTTGTTGTCCAAAAAATGTGATTATTGATGCAGCAAAGCAGGGATGCATGATATCAAAATTAGTGAGAATGCTATCAATTCAATCAAGTGTGAAGTTCAAAAGATTAGTGCAGTTCAATCAATTCAATGTACAGACCAACTGCTCTATGTTATGTGGGTTTGAAAAATTAGAATTTGGATTATAACTTAAGGAAAGGATAGCAAAGAACCATACCACTTGCAACTCCTCCACTGGCACCATCTCTAAACGTTGCATGATAAATAGCCCTTCGAGCGAGCTCTGCAGCTTCTTCTATCGACATTTCATATTGGTATCTTTAACATAGAAAAGAGACAAGTGAGCCAAGTAGCTTTTCTCCTAGAACAAGGATCCTTGGAATGCTTACCCACTATCAAGGACACCATAAGCATAAGGTGATCCGGACCCAACGGAGAAACGTTTCCCTTTGAGCCTACCTCCCTCACTGTCAACATAGTACAACCCCGGGCCCTAAGAACAAGAAGCATGAACTTGTTAGATGAGTAGATAATGGACTAAACAATGGTCGAGTATGAACATAAACTCGAACACGAACCGTTTCATCCCATCCAGCAATCATAGTCCCAACCGAAAGGCCCATCCCTCGGTACGAGTAAAGAATGTTTGCCAATAACTTAGAAGCTCCGGTGACCGAAATCCTTCTCTTGTTTGCTAGTTCATGCAGACGGCACTATCAAGTAACAAAGTTTGTAAACGATCAGGGTAAGAAAACATCCATCTCCAAGATCTATTGATGCTGTTGTCACTTTTAAAAACATAAAAATGATGACAGATCCAACTGACCTTGATGCCCAAATTTCGATGCCAGAATTGACAATCAGCAGCTCCTCCTGCCATTGTGCCAAGCATGTATGGATTTATCTCAATTACCTTCTTTACTGTTTGTGAAGCTGCACAAAGTATAAATGCATAGCTTGAATCAGTCGGGTGCAAGTATGATTTAGGAAGCAAGTCTAACTTCAATTACTGCTTTCCCCAGCTTTGGGAATGGGTGCTGTTCTTAATATAAAAGAAAGTAGCTGCACAGCAAATGCTTTCCCTATGGTTTTGAAACCATAAAGTGATATGAATCCGTTATTGAGCTTTTGACTGATTTCCATACCATTGGAGGTTTCATGAAATTAAGCTGAATAAATTCCTAGCCGCTAGGGAATGCATAAAAACTAAAATTACTTAGATGATAAAAGAAAAACCCTTCTAAAATCTAGAGATGAGCAGGTATGCATTAATTTGAGTGCATTGATCTTGTATGTGTAGTTCATGGTGCTTCACCCCAGTAGGAAAGTTCAGAAATAACAAGTGCAGATATGTAAGGCAGTAAGGTTCAAACTTTAGCAAGCATTTTTGGGCAAAACCTAGCTTTCACGTAAAGGCAAAACAATAATGGAAAGAAATTTCAGGTAAAGGCCAGCTTCTAAAAATTGATGAGTATTGAAAAGGAAATCTCATGCTTAGTTAAACAATTCAACTCAGAACCCATCTAAGATATTGCAAGAAGATGAGAGCTCATTATCACAAGCCTAAAATGGTGAATTAATGAAAATATTAATAATAAGATTCAAACAAATGTGAAGAAATGTTGGACTATTTCTAATGTGTTGTGTGATTCAAGCATTTAACTTATGATTAAAAATAAATTTTAGAATAATACATTACAACTTATATTAAGTACACTACAAAAGTAGCTATGTTCGAAAAGATATAATTAAAAATGATTGTATAAAAATTAGCTTTGATGGTCAGGACATGTTAAAAGGAACATAGTGGCCATTCCCTATATGAGAAACGGTAGGATAAAAAAAACTTGGTAAGAAACTACTAACAAAGATTTACAAGGTTCGGGTATAAATAATAATTACTAATAGGCAAAGTATAATGCCATAAATATGAACCCAAACCATCATATTGTGAAAAATGTTTTTGCTATTGTTGTTTCTTTGTTCTTTTTTAACCTGGATTGAGTCATGATGAACTTAGGTAATTATACTCATAAGTATGTAATGATTTAGGAATGCTGATTAACAAACAGTTTCTTTGGATGTTCATTATTCTTCTATAAAGGATGCACCGTTCTTGCCCCAGGATACAAACTTCACATACGGAGGGTACAAGGTTAACCTAAAGACATTGTTCTATGCAAATCCAGCTCTTTAGTTGGCCCAAAAATTTGAATGCAAGTGATTTCTGTTCCTTTCGCAAACTATAGTCGACAAGGGGACGTTCTATGCAATAGACATGAGCATCTACTTCTCAAAACATAATTAAAAAGAAAGGCAGTTCAAAATATTATTGAAAGACTAGATTTGTTTTAAGCCTAATTCCTTCATTTTATTACAATATTAATCTTTCATAGGCATGCAGTAAACAATTATTGAAGTCTTTTTCCCAGTATCATCTAGTGAAACTCTTAATCACCTTAAAAACCTTCACAATAGGGGAAAAGTTTGCAATATTCCCTAACAAGACAATGAAGAACAAACACAGGATTGGCTAGTAAGAACTAAAACAAAGAAAGTGGTGGTGAAAAACATTGAAGTACCCATTCAGGTTGACATGTGCCTTTTCCTAACATTACATAAAGACTTATTGCAAAAACGTTAGCTGTGCATGCTTTAGATCATTTCAAAGTTCACTAGGTCTGACCTATAAAACATAGGAGGAATGAAATTACAGAAGTTTTAGTTTTTCATTTGGTTATAAATGGTTATAACTGCTGTAATTAATCATTAATTGTAGTTGCAAGACTTATCACAGTTGGTTTTATCTATTTTATAGTTAGTGTCAAAGCAGGAAACAAAATTGATTCTATAAGCATCCTACTCTTGACAACTGCAAGACATTTATTGGAACAACAAAGAGTACTCATATCCACAAATGTAACTGTTCATTGACGAGGGAGAGCCAATATTAGCGGAGGTTTTCAAGTAACTAAAAGAGGTAGAGGTGAAGGTTTGGGCAAAACAAACATGTTTGTTAATTGTGTGGTGAGACAAGACATGATATCCAAAAGTTTTTTCATCGATTTGATGTTTACTTTAATGGCATAAGACCACAACACATTGAAAATCTCCAAAATTACAACAGGTGAGGAAACAAAAACATAAGAGAAGAACAAGGAAGGAGTTTCAAAAACAAAGTTTGGACAAATGCACTAACTAGAGAGCGAAAAATCATGTCACAGATGTCCATGGGAAATCTAACTATTGTGGCTAGCTATGATTGCAATGGTAAGACATACGTGAGTAATGGCATCGATCTTTCAATTGCTCACATAGGAAATTCTTCCATCTTGTTCATTCTGAAATCTTCAATTTGAGAAATCTTCATCTTCCTCAAAACATTCACAATTCTCTCAAGATAATTAACGTATGTTATAGATTTTTCTTTGATCCTTGTTATGTTAAGAACCAAAAAAACCATAAAGTATTTCATCGATTTGCTCGTGAAGGCTTGTACGGATTTAGCTTATACAAATCAACAACTACATGAAACAATGATATCCAAGACTCTAATCAGCATACTTGTGATATGTCATCTCGTGCTTAACAATTGTCTACTCATTTTGATTGCAAGCAAAATGTCTAAATTACAGACAAAATGATATGTTTTCTTTGTCACTAAAAGACTTAAACATTCTTCATTCAAAATTGCAACGCATGTTCTTAAAAATTGTAACATTCATATTAAAATTAATAAAATTGCTCTTTTGTGTGTGATTCTTTTCTAGATGAAAAATCTTGTAAAATTTCTCAAAAGCTCAATGGTCCTAAACGTAAAAATCCATTTGAGTAAAATGCATAGGAAACATGCTCCACAGTTTTTCACAGTGGTACCAAACATTATGCATATTTTATTGCAGAACAAATCTTACTTTTACTGCTTTTGTAGGATTCCAGAATCACAAAGAAAGACAATTTGAATGAAAAATTTGAAATATTTTAGCCCAATTGGGGTGGGGAATTTAGGCCAGTAGCTAATCTTTTCAAACAAAAATGAATTATCTTTAGAAACTCCTGTTTTCATTCATCAGAAAAAAATGATTTAGTGGAGCAAAAACGCAGTCAAAATTGGATTAATCTTCTTAGTTCAGTTGCATTTGTCTTTGGAATATTGAAAACAATTTCTACAACTGATATTATAAACAAGATGCCTACACAAGCTCTTCAAGAAAATCTCTACATGAGGTGCTTTTCAGTTCCAAATCTGTTTGAACATATTTGAAAGTGCTCAGACGTCGGTGTTACCCTTGTCTAACACCTTACAATGCTCATAAGGAGTTGATTTTCAGAGTGCTTTATCAATTTTTCTTGGTTATAGCCCAAATGATAAAGGTTATAGATGTTTGCTTACTTCCAAAAGAATCAATGTATCTTGTCATGTCATATTTACTGATCATAATTTGCCATGCCAGAAAAAGTATCGAGCAGTAGAATCATATCTCTTGACTTGCTACATGAATCCCAATTATCACAGGCATACCAATATGTGCAACTAAACCTACCATAACAAGCTAACCACAAAGTTCACCAAATGACATTACTTCTTGTGAGAATCAAAATATTAAGTTCAATGTTGACATAGACTTATCAAAATCAGAAATTTTGATATCCAAAGCAAACTCTCCAATCGAAGGTAGTGATACAGGTGGTTAGGTCAACAAATAAATCATATAGTGACAAAATTAAAAGCTCTAGCCAGGAAGATGAAAGGTATGTCTCACTAATATAGATATGCAGGAACCAACAAATATCTGTGAAGCAATGTTAATGACAAACAGAATAAAGCAATACAAGTAGAGTACAATGCTTTGTTGAATATAAATACATGGTCATTAGTTTCTGTTCCACACGACACAGACATGAATAGGTTTTTAAGTTGAAAAAGAACCCTGATGGATCCAATTCTAGGCACAAAGCAAGATTAATAGCTAAAGGTTTCCATCTAAAATCTGGGGTAGATGTTTCAAAAACCTTCAGCCCAATTGTCAAGTTCTCAACAATTAGAGTAATTTTGGCTATTTTTATGTCTAATGGATGGTATTTAAAGCAACTTCACAAGAATAAAGCATTTTCAAATGAAACAACCACCTGATTTTCAGAAGGATGGCCATAATAGATTTGCAGTAAGCTTTATAAAAAAAATATAAGGTCCCAAGCAAATCCAACAAACATTGTTTGACAGGTTGAAAGATGTCTTGTAGACGATGGGTTTGTATCTTCAAAATCACATGCATTATTATCTTTGAAGTTTACAAATCCAATAACAGTGCTTATATTGCTTTATTTGGATGATATAATTGTATACAAAAGTTCAAATGAGTCCATGATGGCCTTATTCAAGAAGCTTAATGCAAGATTCTCACTTATAGATTTGAGTGAATTTAAGTTACTTCTTGGTGATTAAAGTCACAAAATCTCAAGATGGTTTGCATCTCTCCTAAAGGAAGTACATAACAGATTTGAGGAAATCCAAGATGGATTTTCTTATAACACAGCTTACCCCAATGCCCACTAGTTTACAGCTTTCTTCAAAAACTAGTGGATGCAATTGACAATAAAACAGAATAGAAATAGTAGGAACTTTGCAGTACATTTACGTGACTTGCCAGACATGACATTCAGCATGAATAAAGCATTTCAATATACACATTGCCCATGAGATTGTCACATGAAACCATCAAATGCATAATTAGATATTTTCAGGGCAAGATGTACTGGTTTGTAACAGTAAAAGAGCATATAAACTTGAATTTGTAGGATTTTCAGGTGTGGGATGGGGTAGTGATCTTGATGACAAAAGGACTACAAGTTTTGTTGTCTTTCTTTAAGGGAATCTAATAACATGGGGATCAAAGAAGCAACACTCTATTTCCCGATCAGGCAAAGAAGTGAATATAGATGCTTGGAAAACATAACTGCTCAGATGGTTTGGCAATATGAATTATTGTCTAAACTGAAGGCCAACTTATCTCAATCTCCTATAGCATGATGTGATAATTTGAGCTCAGTTGCTATAGCTGCAAATATAGAATTCCACTTAAGATCAAAACACTCATGAGCAGGATCTGCATTTTGTTAGAGAAAGGATGTTAAGTAGATTTTGTCTATCAACCACATTCCAACAACTAAGCAGATAACAAATGTACTAATCAAACCACTTACTACCACAACCTTCACCAAGTTCAGGGAAAGGCTTTATGTGGAGAATTTACCAAAAAAATAGCTCAACATGAACAGGAGAATTCGATTAGCCATAACAGCTTAGTTTGAAGGGAAGAATTGGAGCAATTTTGGCTTTCATTTGGTTATAGATCATTATAACTGGTACAATCAATGATCGGTCGTTACTGCAAGACTCATTATGATTCATTCTATTCACTATATCTTATAAAATTCAAACACAATGTCATTTACATCTGTGGTTGGATACTTTACATTCACTTATTACCATTTCCTCATAAAATTGGCCACAAATGACTCCCACAGCTTCCTTCTTTTCAACAATCCATACAACATTACAATTGCACTAATAGCTATCTACAAAGCACAGATTAAGCTTTAACCACAATGGCGTTATTAAGCAACATATAAAAATTTTCACAACTTACATGTGTGTGTGTGTATTCGACATCATATTGGTTTCAACAAAAAAAAAAAAATTAAGTTTTACCTCCATTGAACAAAAATATGAGAGGAGATTGAAATAAGAATACAAACATCCTACAACAGTCAAAATTTTTGCAAATTTGATAGCAAATCAATTTAGGTATTGTTATTATAATCATACCCCTGGTCTTCAATACAGGAAAAAAAAAAAATCTAGTTTTGGGATGAACTCCATCTCTACTTTTCTTCTGATGTATGTGAAGTATAGAATTTACTCAACTTGGGGGAGTACCAAAAATTTAAACAAGCAATTTTCCCTTTTTCAGAGTGTAATTCAAGCCAAAAGGCTAACATGTTTGATCAGCAGTAAAGAAACATGAGAAAAAGAATGTAAAATGGCCTCACATATATATCCCCCCATGCTTGCCCGAGAATCCGCAGCCACAATGACACCTTCCTTGAATATAAACGCAAGAGTCGTCGTCCCCTTCGCTGGTTTCACCATCTGGATTGCCTTTTTCTGAAATCCATCAAACTGTACAAAACGCACAAGGGAATCAACTGCAATGCTCAATATCATCTAAGAAAACTCGACCTTCGGCACAAACAAACACCGAAGAAATGTTCGTGTACTTAGGGACTCACATCATCGCATCCAGGGAGATCAAAAGAAGGTGGCGCCGAGAGGTCGCAGCTGATGTCGTCGAGATCCCCACGGTGAGGGGCGAAAGATTCGAGGCCGCTTGTGTCTAGCTTCATACTAGGGAACTTGCGTAAGAAAGCTATAGAGCGCAGGCCAAACCCTAAAATCGGGAGCTCAAGAAGTTTGGGAAGCTGAACAACACCTCATGAATCTGGCAAAAGGAATTTGGGTAACTAAAAGTGGAACAAACTTGGAAAAGAAGAAAAAAAATAAACATTTTTTTTAAAAAATTAATATTAATTAAATTTTAATTTTTTTTTCTTTTTTTACTTCTGTTCAACCACTTCAATAACATATAAGTAATACAATGTATATAAATATATCTATGCTATATTATATATATATATATATATATATGTATGACTTATCATGTTAATAAGCACAAAATAGAGAATTTTGAGTTTATAATTCATTTATTTTATTTTGTTTTCGAGGGAAGCTCTTTTAAGGAATTTTTCCTATAAATTATAAATATGTTTATTTTTGTAAAACATTACACACATTAATTTTTCTTGAAAATTTTTCAAATTAATTTAAAAAAATACATTTTTAAGTACATATTTATTTAATATGTAGAAGGAATTTTAAAAAAATATAGTTAATGCCAATATTATTACATTTAATTAAGTATGTTGTTGGAGGTTTTTACTCTTTAGTTGAAAATCAAATTTTAACTTATTTTAAACTAGTTTTAATCAAAATTAGTTTTGAATGTATTTGAAATTTTAGTTTCAATAATATCAATTTTTTATGAATCAGTGCAAAAGTATCATGACTAATGCATAAATGCTGAAAAAGTTAGGTATAAAATTTATGATCATTATCAAGAACGATAATAAAAACACTGTAAAAAAGCATGCCCTTATCCTTGAAAATACAAAAGAAAGTAGAGTAAGAACAAAAAAAGGTACATTATTTTTTATAAAAAGAATGCATAAGACAATATAAAGTTACTAAAAAGCCATAAAAATGATACATATCTAAAAAAATCACCTTCAACCCCTTGGGGTCCCTGGTAACCAGTTTTTGGCTTCCCCCTCCAACGGGCTGGATAATGATCAATTGCGACACTGCAGTGAGTAATGAGACGGCTGGTATTGGCTTTGTTGTCCGTGACTATGAGGGAAGGCCCATGCATGTTGTGGGGAGAGGTTTCATTTCACAGGCAATTGACGCCTCTGAGCTTCAGGCTATTATAGAAGCTATGGTGTTTATCATGACAAAACTAAATGATGATCCCACTGTTTTGATCCAGACTGATTTATCTATGCATTACATGAGGGGATGCAACGGGTTCGTTGTCCTTTAGAGGGTGATACTGTTTCTGATGCTCTCCACTTTGTGAGGAAGCTGCTTGCTTTCGCTTCACCAATGTTTTGAGGGAAGGTAATGCCCCTGCGGATTGGGTGGCAAAAAATACATGCTCGTCTGATATGGCTTGGGAAAGGGGAATGCCCCTGCCCAAGTCGTTACTTAAGCTCCTCCTAGCTGACTTTGCATTTAAACCCCCATAGTGGGTTTTCTTATGTAGGCTTCGGCCACTTTTGATAAAAAAAATCACCTTCAAGATAAGCATGACCCTATAAACATAAAAGAGTACAACTAGGTTCCATACAAGTCATACATTATTAAACAAAAAGATCAAAGAGCACACCAACATAGTGCCAAGGACATTCCCTTTCTCTACAAAAAGCTCAATGTGAGTAGTGTTGTGAGAGCCAATAGCAACATGAGAAAATTTGGGGTTCTCTCTCAGTATTGCAACAAAATCGACATAGATGTGGGGTATAGCCATCAAAAATTATTTTAACGCATTTGGTAGATCCCACCATGGTAAGGATGGAGAAAAAGCAATCCAAAGGATTATAGGTATCCATGTCTTAACACAAAGAGGAAGATTTTAAGGAAGCATAAATACTATAGTGTAAAAGCAACGATGACATACAACGATAAAAAGAACTAACCATGTGATTTCACATTTTTTTTATTTTTCCAAATTTGATATAAATTAATCATTAATATAGTCATATGCAAAAAGAAAACATCCTTAAAATGGTTTATAAAAAAGTTAAAAAGGATGACAAGGGACAATGACAGTAATAAATAATGTGAGACACAAATATTCAAAATTGACGAGGACCATGGTGCACTCTTATGAGGTATGGATTAGAGACTTATCAATATGGTAGCACCAAGATATAAAAGATTATGAAGCATAATATGCTACTTCATACAAAAGTAGTGGGCAAATCCTTATTACATTACAAATTCACTGTAGAAATGAGCACACTCTTAGTTAAGCCTTAATCTTTTAACAACTCCTAAGACCATTAGAATCCTTACTGAGGTTAGTAAATAGGGTAGAGATGGAAGCATTCTTAGTTTTCATCAATTATTAAGCAAGCATGTTATGGTTGGCAATAGCATTTATATAGGTGACCATAATCTTCTTAACAAAATAATCTCATAATATGAAAATAAGATAATATTAATAATATGTCTCAGGGTTATTGATTTGAAATGAAGTATTGGTTGACCACATGCTAAGGGAAAGGAGGCTATAACATCAAAATCTTCCTAGAGGGTCCCTCTCATAATCAGGTTTTATACTTTTTTCTCTAAAGGTGCCTCAAATGACTTTTCCCCTTTGCTTACATATCCTAATACTACTCCTAGCCAAGTGTACTTAATAATAAAGTTCTTATGACATCTAATACCTAAATTTTTAAGAATTTAGATATGAGATTTCATGAGAACTCCATGGTTAATGTGATATTCTAATCTTAATATATAGAGATATTATCTCCTTGGGTTACCTAACATCAACCCAAGTAGACTTTTTTTATTAATAGATATCTCAATTCTTAAAATAATAACATGTCATATAAATACCAAAATTATTCTCTTAATAATCAATGTGAGATAATTCATCCTCATATCCCTTTACCTAAAAGCCTGTTAGGAGCAACTTCTACTCTAGTGATTTCCTTCTCAAGACATCACTCTACGTTCACTCTTTATACTCTTTAGTATTATATGTCACAAGTTCACTATCTTTCACTTAGTTTGTCATCAAATCATATTAAAATAGTATAAGGTTAGCTCTAATGACAAATATGACATCTTAATTCCTTATATTTAAATATTGTTTTTCTAAGGCATCAAATATAATTTCGAATGAGTTTTATTTCAAAACAAACTTAATATATTAAGACTATGATATCTTATATAAACAATAAAATTACTCTCTCAATAATTATTATAAGATGACTCACCTTCGTACCTCTCCTCCTAAAAGCCTATTAAAAACTGCTCATTGTTTAGTAATTGTCCTTTTGTAACATAACCCAATGTTCACTATCTGCTCTCATTAGTCCCAGGTGTCTCAATAAAGAATGCTTGCTTATTGAGAAGGAAAAGATGAAACCTAATTGTTACTAAGAGAGCACCTTACCAAGAAGACTAAGACATTGCAATGTAATATTATAAAGTTAAAGAAGGTTGGGTTTCTTATTTTGCTCTTAATAAAAATGGAATTTTATGATTTTAGAATTAATTATGTACTCTTAATCATCAATAATAAAAAAAAATATTGTTACATTTAAAAAATTTTATATAAATATTTTTTACACCTTAATTATTTGGACAGGAAAAATACATATTAAAAAAGAAATGGATAATATTTTTAACGATTAAACTTTCTTTTACTTAGTATTTTCCATGTACAACTTAATATACAAACATTAATTTATATTAATTTTATAGAAATTTATTATAATTATTATTGAAATGGATTTAAAATTATTGTCATGCTTTGTTTCGTAATTAAAGAAAGACGTCTTAGTCAACGAGGCGCATATTTTCTTATAGATTCCACACCATAACTGCAATCATATAAAACAATTTGTAACGACGTTAAAGCAAGGAAACAAATCTTGAGTTAACCATCGCAGAATTTTTTCGAAAACAAAGAATTAGGAGGGAAATTAATTTAGTAATATGTAAATAAAACATATTATACAAAAAAAAGATATAAAGCAACAAACAACTTAAAATATTCAACTATTTTATTAATGTTTATTGATTATCAAACTATGAAAATAACTATTCAAAATAATTGTTAGTTTTACATATTTTTAGCATTTCGATAAGTTTGTATAATATAATTTTATTTTTTATTTTTCTTTTATTCTTATTATTTTTGCTCGAATAGATTTGAATAAAATAAAATTGACATAGAATAATTTAAAATTTTAATTTTACAAAATTAAAGTTCGAATCATATACGTAGTTGTATTTAAAAATAATAAATTTTTTAAAATTTATATGATTATTTTTTTATTAATTTATATTATTTTAAAACGATATAAAATTAGCTTGATAAATAATTTAATAGTCTAATAACGAGGTTCATGATTTAATATAAATATTTACATAAAACTAAAAACATTAATTTATTCTAATAAATAAGAGTTTATATTTATTTTAAAATTTCTTTTAAAAACTGACTGCATACTGTTTATTTTTTTCAAACTCTGAAAAAACAAAAAAAGAATTCGGAAATTTTTTTTTTATTTTGATCCGCACAATGCATATACACTATAATTATAGGACCATCCGCATAAACTTCATTATGCGGACGCCGAAAATGGCCAAAATCCGTCACTCACGGTTTTTCTGCGGAATTGCGGAATCCGATGGGTCTTCGGATTACAAGGTCGCATAGAAATATTATGCGGAAAAATGCAAAATAAAGAAAGCAAAAAAAATATGCGGCATTTTTTTATTATTTTCCGGATTATCCGGACCCGACCCCACCATACAGACCGGACCCGACCGGACCGGACCCGATTGAACCCAACCGGACCGGACCGAACCCGACCGGCCGGACCGGACAAAGAAATTTATATTATTTTAAAATAATAATTTTTTGAAATTTATTTCATTTGTTTTTATTTATTTATATTATTTTAAAATTACATAAAATTATCTTAAAAAATTACTTTATTGGGTTCATTATTTAATATAGATATTTACATAAAACTCAAAACATTAATTTATTCCAATAAATAATGGTTTCTATTTATTTTAAAATGTCTTTTAAAAATTAATTACGTATTTTTCCTGTTTGTTCCAATTCGAAAAAAACTAAAAAAAAGAATTCGGTTAAGCAGTCGGTTTTATTTTTTCTTTGTTTCCTGCACAATAAAAATCTATTGCAATTATAGGACCGTACGCATATTAAGCATTATGCGGACGCAGAAAATGCCCAAAATCCGTGAGCTAACGCTCGTAGTTTTTCATCGAAATCGTCGAATCGGAGGGGTATTCGCTTTTACGAAGCCGCATAGAACTATTATGCGGGCACAGGCAAAACTGCAAAGCGCAAAATATGCTACATTTTTTATTTCGTGATTAACGTAGAATGCACACATAAAATCCTTTAAATATTTTGTCAAGTTTTTATTTTTTAAATATTTAGGATTTTAAGTTATTTGTGAAACATTTTCTACATTTTTTTATTGTTGAAATATCAAAGCAAAATTTTCTTATCAAAATTTTAAACAAATAATATTATTATTATTTATTATATATTATTTTAAAACTATATAAAACTATTATAATTATTTATTAGCTGTTTTTTTTAAATCAAAAATTTAATTTGTTGATCACACAATAATAAATTAATTTGGAAGGTCTAGGAAAACAATAAAATTATAAAATGTTCAAATTCTTTCTCATAAGTAAATATATAAAAATTATAAAGTTAATTTTTTATACAAATATAATTTAATTATTTATTAACTCCTTATGCTAAAAATAAAAACAACAATTTAATGATTTGTTTTGAATGATATATATATATATATATATAGACTAAATGTGTAAAAAATAATTTTTTCAAACGTAAGAAGGTCAACAAAAAATCTATATTATTTTATATAAATTCATGACGAGTTAACCAAGATTAATTACTAATAATGTATCAAAATATTAAAAAAAAGCTCTTAGTAGTATCTCAATTAAATTAACTTATTAAATTTTGATAAAATTTATTTTTTATATTTCTATTACACCAACAAAAATTATAATCTAATAAAATTTAATTTTAACATTCGAAAAAATGAAAAAATGTAACAAAAATACTACATAAATACTCACATTATTTCTTTCATAATTTAATTCATTATGTAATTTAATTAAAAAAAATAACATGATAATTCGTTAAGATTATTAACCAATGACTTCTCAAATGTATTTATTTTAGTTTAAATCTCAAAAGACATATAACATATCTAACAACTTTCATAACTTTTTTTAATAATTAATATTAATATTTTCTAAAAAAATACCTTATAAATAAATTCTATTTTTTCTCTCCTTCTGTCTACTCTGTTTTTTTAGATATAGCATAAAAAGCACCATAATCGAGCACATGTTTTACGGAAGTATTGAAATTACATTAGTTTGAATAAGTACCTACAGTCGATCGCTTTTGATTTTGGAGTAAGTTTGAATGATGGTATACCACAAATAGTAAAGAATGTACTTATGTGAGAATTATCCAAATAAGTTTTTCAAAATTTTAATAAAATAAACAATATATGATTTAACATTAATTAAAATATTATTAGGCATAAAATCTTCAAATATTACTCTAAAATAATCAATTACATTTTTTAGATTTTTTTGAAAAACTTGACAATTATTTCTTGTGAATATATTTTTAAAATCGTATCTTAAATTATAAAAACTAATTAATATAAACAAATTGTGAGCTCTAATAAATCTATGTTTATAACACATATTGACAATATGATCAAGAACACCCTATTTTGGTATTTCTATTCAAATACCTATTTATGGTATTTTACGTAGAACTAGTATTTTTGCTTATTTTGATGAGCCGTGCTACATAAGAAACAGTTCAGAAATTATTCAATATGAGATTACTAAATATGAGATCGGCAAGCGAGATTCAATTGTAAAAAAATACCATTTGATTGAGTATAAAGTATTATAAAAAAAGATACGAAGTAATAAATAACTTAAAACATATAACTATTTTATTAATATTTATTGATCACCGAACTATGCGAATAACTATTCAAATAATTGTTCGTTTTACATATTTTTAGCATTTTTATTTTTTTTTGTATAATATAACATAACTTTTATTTTTTTTTTCTTTTATTTTTATTATTTTTGCTCAAGTAGATTCGAATAAAATAAAACTTGACATAGAATAATTTAAAATCTTCAATTTTACAAAATTAAAGTTTGAATCGTATACGTCGTTGTATTTAAAAATAATAATTTTTTTGAAATTTATATAATTACTTTTTTATTAATTTATATTATTTTAAATCTATATAAAATTAGCTTGATAAATAATTTAATAGTTTTAAAATAAGGTTCATGATTTAATATAAATATTTACATAAAACTCAAAACATTAATTTATTTCAATAAATAATGGTTTATATTTATTTTAAAATTTCATTTAAAAACTGACTGCTTACTGTTCATTTTTTTCAAACTTCGAAAAAACAAGAAAAATTGGAAAGCCTTTTTTTTTATTTTGATCCCACACAATACAATGCCAGTGTAGTCATGGGACCTTTCGCATAAAGGTCATTATGCGGGCGCCAAAATTGCCAAAATCGTGAGATAACACTCACGGTTTTCCCGCGAAATTGTACCATAAACAAAATTTTACGTATAATACATGAATGGTAAATATATTATACGTGATATCAATATATTGAACTTAAGTACAAAGACTATTGTTTTCTAAAAATGTAATCTTAGAAATTTTGTGTACTATAATTTTTTTATTCATCTAATACAGCTTAATTTTTTAAGAACACATTTCTTAATGTAATATATAAATTTAATGCATCATAAGATCTGATCATATAAGATAAATATTTTTCTTTCGAATAATTCGAACATTATTGGAGTATCCCTTCATTCTTCAAGTCATTCAAGCTGTTAAAAAATTAAGTAAAATAATAATTTTATATTATTTTAAAATAATAATTTTTTGAAATTTATTTCATTTGTTTTTATTTATTTATATTATTTTAAAATTATATAAAATTATCTTAAAAAATTATTTTATTGGGTTCATTATTTAATATAGATATTTACATAAAACTCAAAACATTAATTTATTCCAATAAATAATGGTTTATATTTATTTTAAAATGTTTTTTAAAAACTAACTACGTATTTTTCCTCTTTGTTCCAATTCGAAAAAAAACAAAAAAAGAGAATTCGATTAAGCAGTCGGTTTTCTTTTTTCTTTGTTTTCTGCACAATAAAAACCTATTGCAATTATAGGATCGTACGCATATAATGATTTTGCAATTATAGGACCCTCGCAGTTGTTTAATGATTTTGCAAAAAAAAATTATTTTAATTTAAATCTCAAAAAGAAAACAATATGTCTAATACTTTTCATAACTTTTTTTTAATAATTAGTAATATTGTGTCAAAATATATCTTATAAATAAATACTATTTTTTCTCATCTTTTTATTCCTTCTATTTTTCTTTTAGAAATAGCATAAAATTATCATATTCAAGCACATGCTTTAGTGAAGTATTAAAATTGCCTAAGTTTGAAGAAGTCTCTTAAATCAATGGCTTTCGATTTGATGCAAATGTAAATGATGGTTTACTGTAAGTAATAAAGAATGGATTTATTTGAGAATTATCCAAATAATGTTCTTGAATTTTTATTAAAATTTGATAAATCAATAAATAAGATTTTTAATATAATAGAGAAATATAAAGTCTTGTTGGTACATATGCTTACTTCATTTATTAGAAATAAGAACTTAAAAGGCATTAAAAGATTTAAAACAACATGGCTGAAGATAATTAAAAACTCTTACATGATATGAAGGTATTTGAAAGATATAAAAAATATAGATGTAACACGATACATGGATTTTCTCCTTCAAAAATAATATAACACTAAAAAGTATTCACAAATTTCTTAATGATTCAAATGTAACAAATAAGACATTTAAAGGTACTTTGAAATATAATTTATGATAGTTTTAGACTTCTACTAAGGTTTAAATTAGAACCTACAACACTGAAGATGTCTAATAGATTATTAAAAAATATAAAAGATACTATTGACTAATTAGGGTTATGTGACATGTGATATTTTAAATTTGTTCAAATATTAGCATCTCAAAGCTATAGTGTGGATTATTAAGTTGAGTAAGGGACAACACATTAAGTATTAAGCATAAAAACTTGTAAAATAATTTTTATCGTGTCAAATTTTACATATATAAAATAGATAATTTAAGATAAACTTTATGTTGAGTACTTTAATAGAAAAAATAATTCTGACTTTATAATACTACTTAGAAAATAAAAATTACTGAAAGATATGCACCTTTTTATGATAATGTCTTTATCTGTATGTGTTAATATTTTGAGCACTAAAGTGGTAAAAGTGATTTGGGTTAGTAGGGATGTTTGGGATATTGGCGAAGAAATAGTGGGTGACAGAACAGTGGGGCAAGCAGGGCACAGTGGTGCTTCTTGTTCGATTTTTGGGTAGGCGTGGGTCGAGTGGAATAAACAGGTCGGTAGGACTGGCAAGTTAGCAAAGGTCATCACGATTCGCCGCAAGTCATTGCGAGTAACAGTCCAACACATATCGATGTGGGTAAATAGTGTTCCTGAGTTAATTCAGGTCACACGAGCATATGGGTCAGCTCAGGTGTTGACAATGGCTGCTAACGACGACAAACAACAACAGGCATCGAAATCAATAAAAAAATTCAATTTTAAGCATTTTTAAAACAATTTTCAACCAAATTTTGTATCGACCAACTTGTGAAACTGGTGCGACACCAACGAATGTATGTTTGTGAGCTAATGTTAAGTGCTCCTGCATCAAATGTCTATAAATAATTTTCAAAAAGCATAATCTAATCTCTTATGTTTAGAGGCAAATTTATATGCTAAAGAACCCAACAAAATACTTTAACAACTTCTAACAATCACATAAATATTATATGTAGATTCCTTATTTTTGGTTCATTACAATCTTCTCTAATATATGTAATATATGTAACAACTATCATATTATACATAAAAACTTACATGTTGTATTCAATGTTAAAGTATTGTGCACAAATCAAGGCTTTAGCTGTCTTCCATTACATAACACAAAGTTTGTAGCTTTCATAAACTTGTAACATTTTTTCATCATTTCAATAAGTGTTTTAGCACGTTAATTACATTGATTATCGATTGTATTAAGAAATGAAAATTTTCTTATAGTAATTAGCAAACTTAGCATTCTAAACTTTTAAAGAAGCTATGAACAATGTGCTCATCCATCTATTACCTAGTTTCTCTATAAAATTTGAAATTGCATATGAATTATCTATCATCAAGATAAGAGATGTATCGAGTTAAGGGAAGCACTCCATTGCTTTTTTTAAAGTAAAACTAAATAAGCTTAGGAAAAAGCGTTTTACGTGTGAAAATGATCTTTTTTCTTTAGTGTAAATTTTGCTATATTGGAGACATTATCTATTTTTACAATAGTTTGTATTATACTTAAACCATGAGGCTCTTAAATATTTAAATTTCTAATCAAGTAAAGTTTAAATTATCAACATGCTTAATGGTTTGAGTACATCCAAGGATTTACTTTTATCTTAAGGCACAGATAGAGTATAGAAAATTGAGTTACATATACACAAAATAAGAAAGCATCTTTACTCTTAATAGTCTCAATTTTCATCTTTAGTTTTGATTTTCTAACTAAATCTTACACTACTTTGTCTTAACTTTGCTAAAATTTATCAAATCACTACCAATAGCCCCCTCCAAATTCCTTAAAGATTATCATGATCAAGATAAACTCCTTTTTAAGGGAGATTGTTTATGTATATCACGTATATCATGTTACAACTTTTTCATTTGTGAAATTAATGTAGGAAGTTCGACTATCCACTTTCATAAAAAAACTATACATTCTAAAGAATATAGAATCTTTTAGCCTTATTTGAAAAGATGAATTACTAAGTTTACTACTAATTATCATACTTGTCCTATGAAAAAAATCAAGAAACAATCCCAAGACCTATGCACTTCATTTTTGTTCCTTAGAAAACTCTAGGAAGACGTTGGCATGGATTTTACCTTAAGGTTTCCCAAAATAGTTTAGCAACATGATTCTATATTTGGATAGGTGATCAATTTTTCAAATAACACATCTTATTCCATAATTAATGATATATAATGCCACACAAATTATGTAATTATACATAGATGAGATTATTAATGTGATGACATACCTAATTAAACACTCATATCATCTCAAAACATATCTTATATATCAAGTATAGGTATTATAAATTAAAAATTAAGAAATATATTGAGTTGTGGGTGCCTCAAAATATGTGCAAGAATATACATGATTAGATTTTATATTTGAGCATATCATTGTGAATATTTTATTGTGAAAAATTTGTTTGTATGTGGTTTACAATTTTTAAATATGAATTAATTTTTTTTATGGATTATTCATGTTTGGAATACTAAAAGAATTTTAATAAAAAAATTAAATTATCATTTTATATATAAGATGATATGCTTCTACTTCTGTATTGAGAAAGCAATTTTGGTGTTTGCTTCCATAAAGGAAAGTATAAAAGTGGGAAGAGGAGAAGCTTAGAGAGAAAAGGGAGGTTGAAATTAATTGTTATTTTGAATTGTTCTTGTTACTATTTTTGAATCATATTTGTGAGATCATAAAAGAAAAAAAAGTGCTCAAGGAAAACATCAAGTGTTGGATTTTAGCTAACAAAACAATATTGTAAGGTCAGATCCCATCTCAATTTTCCATTATTGTTTGTTTAATTGCTTTGGAAATGGATTTAAAAAACTTTAATTACTCGTCATGATGGTTAGAGGCTCTTGCAAGTTTCAACTACATTGGTTGTACCAAACTAAGTAGATCATTTGTGACAAACCTATAATGATGGTTTAAAAGAAGCTTTCGACCCTTGTATATTTGATTATTCAAGATGGCATCATACTAATACTATTATATGCCCAGACGACACAATTTGGTGAATGGAAGGCTATAGCATGAACCATATGTTTGACCAATGAGTGGATATTAGGGGTCATACTGATATGCAATAAAAATTAGGTAGTATAATAAGCTATGTATTGCTTAATTTGGAGACCATCTTGTTTGATAGCTTCTTTGATTGTATTTATGTGTATGAGTATGATACATATATCAAATGGATACACTAATGCATAGTTTGTTGACTATGAATCACACTAATATGACATTATTATTAGACTAGTACAATTTGGTTATAGTACTATGCATATATATTATGAATCGTAGAAATATGAGAGGTGAATTTGACTAATGCGATTAATTGTTAAAGATTTTATGTCATCTTATTAATATCAGGACTATATCAACATAATTTAGTTATTCGACCTTAATGAAGCCTTGATTATATAGTACGATAAGCTAATCATATCGTATGATGTGATGACAAAACTTGAAAAAAGAGCAATTTATTAAAACATGATTATTGGAGCATTTAGAACGTACTTTCATAAAAATATTATATTATTATTGATACAAATTAATGTAAAATTTTAAAAAATGGAGATAATCAATGAAAGAAAAAGAAAAGTGATGGAAAAATATTTTAGATTTATCAAGTAGATAAACTGATTAACTATGATATAAATAGATTATTAAAACAAATTATTTTTTTACTTATCATATGTTTAGATTTATAATATCAATCAACTCATACTTATATATATATATATATATATATATATATATATATATATATATATATATCATCAATCATAATAAGCTATAATGAAAATAGAACTTATACTAAAAAATATCATATCATATATGTAAATACTTACATCATCAAATATACTAAAATAATAACAAAGATTTGTTTTAATTATTCACTTACATCGTAGTTAACTAATTTGTTTAAGTAATAGTTTTAAGAAGTATCTTCTATTATTTTTCTTTTGTTTCATTAATTATCTTCATTTTTACAAAAATCATATTAATTCTTATCAATAATAATTTAATTCTTTTATGAAATTACTTTTAAAAACTCCAACAATCATGTCATACCCAATTGCTAGCTTTTTAAAATGTTATCATCATATCGTATAGTATGATTAGCCCTTTTTATTGTATAATCCTCATTTTACTAAGATTGAATATTTGCATTACACTACTCATATAATTTTGATATTTTTATTGTATAAGTATGATACATGATAGTCATTTGACATACTAAGAAACAAAAAGACAATCTATAATAATTTTTTTAATAAAAAAGTGTATGTGTGATGTTCATTTCATACTTGTTTGATGTGCAATTTTTTGTATTTGTGCCTTCACATTATCCAATACATTCTCCTATATCTTATTGTATAATCAATATTTTATAATAGTCGAGCAATGAAATATATAGTCGACTTCTGTTAAATAGTCTAGAAACTAATCATACTTATTCATTCTAGTCCTCGTACTAGTAAGATGACATAAATTCTCTAACAATTTATCATATTAGTTAGATTCATTTTCGTATTTGTATGAATAATAATATATATGCATAATATAATAACTTGATCATACTTGTGCCAATGTAATGTCATAAAAATGTGATTCATAATCAACATATTTATGCATCAGTGTACTTATCTTATATGTGTTGTATTAATACTATCTGTACTTGTATATATATATAGATATAGCTAAATGAGGTATTAAATAAGATGATCTCATAATAAAACAATATATAGTTTATTGTATTATATGATTTTTATTTCATATTAGTATGATCCCTAACATCCACTCATGCATTGGATATATGATTTATGTTACTATCTTTGATACACTGAGTTATACTGTCTCATCATGTAATAGTACCAGTATAATGCTATCTCGAATACTCAAACATACATTGGCCAAAAGCTTATTGCCAATGTGTATTAGTAAAGGCAAAGAAAAATATGATTTATGCTTTTTAAACAAATTTTTGGATTTGTCATGTACAATATGAAGTGTCATATAAGTGGTTGCATGGAGGAAGAGATATAAGATGTTTGTTGCAAAGTACATTGTTGGCAAGGATCTCTTTAGTCATATGTGAGAGGAGCCACTTTGTATTATCCAATAATAAGTAGTACTGAACACACCCAAATTGATGTCATACATCTCACTAAGACAAAACATTTATTGAGACAATACGATGGGCATGAGATGAACAACCCTAGATCTTCTCCAATCTCTAATCAAATTCAAGCTAAGGTGAAATTTTGTTAGAATCGTGCCTTATATTTTTTTTGTTTAAGTTAGATTCATTATGATATTTGGGTCACATGAGTTTATTTATCATTTGAAGTCTAAGTTATGTATAATTTATAATCATAACTTATTGAGATCTCTATATGTGTAGGAAAACCCAAGGGTAAGAGCAAAGACAAAACAAAAGGAAATGAAAGACTTCTTAAAGGAGTTGAAAGATGGAATAGATTATAGAGGCCTTCTTAATACATTTATCCTCTACAAAAGAAGCCAACATTCCATAAGCTTCACAAGCTTTCAAGAAAAATATGCAAATGTTGCCCAATTTTTAACAAAATTTTGATAACTCTTCTTATAAACAATAGTTATTCGAAGGTACGTAATTTGTATTCCTTTAAAATAATAAAAAACCCACAAAAATAAATTAAGTTTAAATATTCTAAAGCTCATTTCAAATTTAATAAAAAAAATTATAATTTTTCAGCTTTCTATTAATAAAATGTAGGCGTGACATGCAGAAAACAAAAAATAAATAATTTTTTATTGCAGCGTTTAGAAATCATTTTTTGATTAATAAATTACAGTCTCATGTGATTCAAAAAATAAAATTAAAAAAAAATAAATTATTACATATTATTTATAATTTTTTATATTTAAAATGTATAGACAAAAAAAAGGCTTTACAGCGCCACTGCCGGGTCCCCTTTGCCTCTTGTCGCTTGGCGTTGGCTCCTTCCGAGGAAAATTCTTCATTCTCTTCTCGGGAAAGGTTGAAAAGGGAGAAAGCTAGAGAGAGAGAGAGAGTTGTTGAGCGGAAGGAAAGCTACTGTGGAGAAGATTCAATATACAAACGGTCCAACCTTCGTTGAACTCGTAAAAGAGAAATGAATGGAGATCACGGCGGACAGGAGGCTGGGCATGGCGTTACGCTGGAAGATCTGAGGAAGAAGATGGCGGATTTTGTGAAGGAGAGAGACTGGGATAAGTTCCACAGTCCCAGAAACGTGCTACTCGCCCTGGTGCGCCCGCCCTTCTCTCGCAAAAGCTTTAACCTCTTCTTTCTTATTTCTAGTTTCGACTAACGAACCCTCGTCCGTGAAACGGGGTTTCTCTTTCATATCGTGGAGATCTTAGCTTTGCAGAGTTGTTGACAATGAATCGTAGTATGTGCTCTATTCTTGGTTTACCTCTCCACCCGTTTCTTTGTTGTTCTTTTGTTGAAGGTTAAAGAGGTTGGGGAGCTTTCGGAGATATTTCAGTGGAAAGGAGAAGTCCCCAAGGGATTACTGGACTGGGAAGAGGAGGAGAAGGTGCATTTGGGTGAGGAGCTCTCCGACGTTCTTCTCTACCTTGTAAGGCTCTCGGATATCTGCGGTGTGGACCTCGGCAAGGCTGCTTTAAGAAAGCTTGAGCTTAACGCTCGCAAGTATCCTGTTCAGCAGGTATCTTCCAAGAATGATGCAATACTTCTAGATGAAAAAACTACAAATGCAAATCTCTCTACCGATCTCCCTTCTTAGATTCTCATAGATGCTTAGCTCTTTTTAGATTCTCAATTACTTCTGCTGCACTTCTGTTGGTTTCAGGCGTACAAAGTATGGCCTTTTGTTGTTTTTTGACTCACTTGGAAGTAGAAGATAATTGTGGGAAAAGTATTCCATAGAATGCAGTTGTTTGTTTTCTTTCATTTCCTTACAGTGTTTTCTTATGATTCTATTAACAACCTTTACTGTTATTCCCTTTCTGTCTTTGATTCATTTAACTAATGTTAAGTAAAATGCTTGATTAAATTCCTAAACCTAAAGATCTAAGTTTGTTTCGTTTGATTAATGAATGAGTTGCTTACAAAGTATTTTTCATCATTACTATTAAAAAGTTAAGTAAAGCAATTTGTTATCTTTTGGGTTGAAAGGTATAGTTACAAACCTTGGTTAGACAAACAGTTGATTACAGTATTTTACTATACATTTCCAATCTTTGAATACAATGGTATTTTAATCTCTTTAGAGGTAAGCATATAAATCATGAAGTGGGTATGAAAAATATATCAAAATTGGATGTGTTTATGTGTTTTTTCAATGGAATTTATCACAAAATTCAAGTAAAACATATGCAGTACATTGCCAGGAATGAATTTATTCCCTCTTTATTTCAGAGTTCATCTCTAGAATGCTGTAGAGGGGCCTTGTCCTATATAAAGTACTGTTCCTTTTCAGTGCCTCTTAAGCTCAAGTCGGACCAATATATCATTGCTTTAGTCCTTTTTGTTGGGTTCATGTGATGTCCTATTTGATGGCCCAGGCCATCTTCCCCAAGCTAAAACTGTACCAAGCTGTATTTTATACTTATACCTTTGGCTGCCTCGGTTCATGATGCTTATGTGATAAATCTGAGCATTAAGTGTCCTGCCTAAGGGACCAATTCTTCCTTTGTCATTGCCAGTTGTTCTCTGCACCATAAGTTCTCTATTTTGATAACAAACTATGAGTTAAAATAGAAAAAAAAAATTAAAAAAGTTTTATATTAATAAAAATTCATTTTTTGAAAAATTTTATTCTGAAGATAGTGTTATATATATTTACTGGTGTAATTTTTTGCCTTGTTAAAGAGTTTAAGCTTAACCAAACAGAACCTAAGAAGCAAAGCAGGATGAGAAAGCTTCTTAGCTGTTGGATTCGTGTGAGGATCAGATTCCTGTGAGAAGGAAAGCAGAAAAGGTTGAGGAACAAAGCCATCAAAGTGGACTTCCACTTCTTCTCCAAAGCCATGGGAACATTCAAAGCTTGCATTTTTTTGTCACTTTCAACAGCTATCAATAAGGAATTATTCAACAGACCATCAAGCTGTCATGCATTCATGCATGCATGCATGTATGCATGATCATCCAAAGATCAACTATTAATTACAATATTTGATAAAATGGTTTCAGTGAGAGATTATTCATGTAAGTAACGCACTACATTGATGCCAACAAATACTTTTGATTTAGGGTTTTCTCAGCTTTAACTAAATGGGTATTTCTTTATTTGGTTAAAATGTCCAATTGTTCTATGTTTATTTCTAATTGAAAAAAGTGAAGAACAATAGAACAAATTTGTCAATTGTGAAGTACAAAATCTTTCCATTTAATCACAAATTAAATCAAGGAGGCCCATTAAGCTATGGTGGATAAGAGCTTTGGTTGCACTTCTTCCATAAGTTATTTTTCGTAGTTGCTTTATAATTTTAGAATGTTGAATCTGGTATACATTGATTTATTAATATCTAAAAATTATTTAAAGTAAGATATTTTTTATATCTCAACATTAATTAATTCTATTCCTTCAGTGAATGAAAGATAATGAATTGTCCTTATATATAATAGATGATAGTAGATATAACATCTTCTTCTTAAAAAAAAAATCTCGTGTTTAATTGTTCTTAAATTAATGTTAGTTTCCTTCATATAAACAAGAAAGGAAGCTACTTTTTGTTCACTTTGAAAAATAATAGATATATATGTTATTGAAATTATAATGTTAGTTTCCTTCCATGTTTTATCTCTCTTTGTTGTGATCGAACTCATTTCAATCTCCCTCAAATTGATAGGTATATTCACCAAAGACTTGCAATCATACAAAATCAAAAATCATTTTTATTGTAATCACATTGTATTTTTTATTGAATATAGCCTAAGATAAGGTACATTTTTATGTTAATGAATTTTAATCTATAGATTTTCCAAAAAAAATTAGGTTAAAAGATGAGTTTTTTTGAAAAAAATTATTATTTATTGTTTTAATATTATATTTTTCTAAATCCAATTTCTTAAAATGAATGTTATAAAAATGATCCGTTAATATAAAATTATCTTTGAATTTTATTTGCCAATCGCATAAAAACCCAAACTTTATTGCTTTTGCAGGCAAATTCCAAAGCACAAAAGTTGCAACCTTTGACATTACTCCCCAAATCGCCTTCCACCAAAAAAACCCTAACCCCCGACTCCACCATCCCTATCGACCCCTCTAAGCCGGAGACTTCCATAGCTTGGCGTTCTCAAAGCCATTCTTTCCCAGCTGGTAGTCTTCAAACGCCTGCTGTATCTCCTTCTGCGTGTTCATCACGAACGGGCCATACTGCACCACCGGTTCGTTGAGCGGCTTCCCTCCGATGAGCACAAAGCGCAGCGCCGCATCCGATTTGTTCCACACGCATAGCCCATCGCCGTTGCTTAACACGAGGACATGGTGGCTCGAAGCAAGGGAAGCGTCTTCCTCGCCGAATACTCCTTCCCCGACTATGATGTAGACGAAGGAGTTCCAATCCTCTGGAATCAGTTGCCGCAGCTCGGCCCCGGGTTCCATGGTGAAGTCCAGGTACATCGTGGGGGTCCTCGTGTAGACTGGGGATCGCACGCCGAAGGCCTCCCCTGCTATGACGCGGACGTCGACTCCGTTGTGGACGACACGGTTGATGTCCTTGCTTTGGAGCTCTTGGTACTTCGGCTCCACCCTTGAGGATCGGGGAAAAGATTGGAATGGATTCGGATAGGGCAAAGAAGGGAGGAGATGGGGGAAAGATTACATTTTGTTTCTGGAGGATAGGTTGATCCAGAGTTGAAGGCCTTTCTGGATTCCATCGCCGGCCGGCATTTCCGAGTGGACGATTCCTCGGCCTGCAGTCATCCACTGTGCATTTGGAAGGTTACGTCAGGTAGGGTTTCATGTTTTGTGATTATGGTGAGAAAGCATCTTTCTCTTCGACCAACCTGGAGATCGCCGGTTCTGATGGTTCCTTTGTGGCCGGAGAAGTCCTGGTGTGTGAAGGCTCCCTGAGAAAGGCAAAGAGATGAATTCAGATTCCGCGCACAGAAGGTTGATTGCTTGCATTATGGAGAGTTCGATGTACCTCAAGCATGTATGTTACCGTCTCGAAACCTGCAAGAAGAAGATTAATGAAGGCTCCTTCAGTAATATAGAAAGCAAATCTCAAATAAGATGCAATGGGCCGACCTCTATGAGGATGATCTGGGAATCCGGCAGGGCGAGACACTACAAGTTTGAAGAAATCGAACTCAGAAACTAATAATCACCACACAACAGAGGAGCAGAAGAGAAGAGAAGATGGCAAAGGTTACCCGAGAACTCATCAAGCATGAGGAAAGGATCGAGATTCCTCAGCTCTGGCCTGAGAAGGCCACAAGAAGAAAACCCATTTCAGTTCACAACAAATCACAGCCCAAAAGACGTTCGACACGAACCAAACAAAATACCTTCCGATGCTTCGCCGAACATTGGCTCCATCGCCGTCCTGTTGTTGATTTGCCAAGACTTTCTTCACAACGTACCTCGGCTTCCGAAGCTCCGGCGAAACGTAATCCCTTGGGATTTGAAAGCTGGAGGCCGTCGACATTGCGGTGGTCATGTTCTTCCTCTGTTCTGCAGGAAAAGGCCTTGCCGTCGGGAAACGGAGGGGCGAAAAGAGAGAACTTCGTGGGGGAGAGCAGAAGAGTGCTGCGAAGAGGAAAGGGGAGGACAAGACAAGAAGGCTTTTTTTGGTTGGTGTGAAGCGGAAAGGGAGATGGGCTTTTATATAGAAGAGGCTCGACCTCATCGCCCTGATCACCGTGATCTAATCTCTGATAAAGAATTCTTCTAGAAAGAGAATGAAGCGGTCCGAGGAGAGAGAAGGATCGGTTGTTGTGGATCTTATATGTATGCAATCGCTGTTTCGTTGCTGAGTTACAGAAGACGACGGACAGATGGAGAAGGAAGAAGGAAGAAGGAAAGGATAAAATAAGATATTTGATGGAGAAAGTAAACTTGGACAATCTTCCCGTTCATTAGTTGAAGAAGTTGATGACGTCTTCATACTGTCATGATGATGTGAGCATGAATCTTACAAAACATCAAAATAATAACTAAAATAAATCGTTTTGTATATTACAAAACATTATGTTCAATAATTTATTATCTGACTAAACTTATATTAAATAATTTTGTATATTCCAATTTTTCATCAAATATGAAGAGCAAATTCATTTTAATTTTATTGATAACAATTTTTTTGGGTAATAAGAAATAAAAGTTTGATTTTTTTTCTCACAAAGGACCAAATTATGATGATAATGGTGGTATTCGACAATTGAATTGTATATCTCTAGGGTCTTGAGAAGCTCATCGAGAGGCTAATAGTTCTTTTCTAATGAATTGGAGATATCTTTATGATCTGTTCGCGATATGGTTTTGTCTAAAGTCTGCAATAGTGGACAATTTTTTTTCTCGAATCATAATAACCACAATTTAAGTGAGAATAGCGAGTTATGAAAAAAAAAGAATGTAAAGAGGGTTTTTGTTATAATAAAATTAACTTTTTTTAAAAAAATTTTCAAGAGTTTTAAATATATAAAATTTGAAATTTTTATAATGTTTTGAGAATCAAAATTAGTTAAGCATATGTTAAAAAGATTTTTTTATAACTTATTTTAAAAATTAACTAAAAGGCATACAATTTATGATAAATAATTTTGTTTTATTTTTTTAAGCCTATGATGACAAAAAAAATTATTTATTTTATATAGAATTTATTTTGAACATAAATTATCATTCTTTGAAGTATTTTGTACCATTATGAATATAATTATCTTTAATTTTATAATTAATTTTATATTATTTAAAATATATCAAATCTTTTAAGATTTTTAGATATTATTTTATCTCTTGAAAAAATTGTACATCATTAAAAATGGACATGATGTGTTAAAAGAGAGAGTTGAGTTGAAAAATAAAATATATAAATTATTTGAAACCAATAATAATAAGTTGGTAAACATCAGAATTTTTTAAGTGATTAAAAAATAGATAATAAATCAATAAGGATTTATTTATGAGATTCAAAACAAAATCTTGAAAATTAGCAAAAATATTAAATAAATTAAAAAAATTATAAAAATTTACCGGCATATAAAGCGTATAAAGGCATTCTAATAAATTTTTTCTTTCACCTTAGTGAAAGGGGAGTTGTAACAATCATGGAATTAATTAAGAAAATTATTGAATAATTATTTTTCAGCATTTTTAAGTTTGGAATATTGTTAAAAATACCAAATGTTATTGAAAAAATATAAAATTTGGTCAATGGTAGAGCTCACAAAATATATGGATACAAAATTAATTACTAAATGTTTGGATGTCAATTAGATTGAAAAATTTTAAAAAAAATACATAAAAGTATAAAGTTTTGATTAAATCTTAAATTAAATTACATGATTATCTAATTTTTCTTAACATAATGTGCGAGAGAAGAAATCTAAAGAGAAAATGAAATGTCTCAATTATTATTTTCCATCTTATTAAGCTCATAGCATCTTCACCTTTTTCTTAACCAAGTAAGTCTTCTTATCATATTCTATTATTTCTTTTTTCTCTGAAATAATCAATCAGTTTATATAATAATTGTGAACATTTTATTTATTGCTTTTCATTTCTCATACATATAATACTTTTCAACCCTTTCTAATCAATACATATTTCATGTGGCTTATTCACCACCACGAGCACTTTTAAGCCTTTATTTTTGTTTCACATAAATTATTGGCCCCTAAGAATTTTTAATCTATTAATTTACAAGACTCACAAGTCATTACATAATAACTCTTGCCATTTCATTAGTCATTATTTGCATTAAGCATAATTATTCTACACATAAGGTTAGCATATAATTAAATCATTGCAAGTAATAAGGAACTAATGTTACACTTGCCTGAATATTATATCATTATACTCATTCACTTAGTAATCATGCTTAATTTAGCTCTTATATCATATCATTAGATACTTCATTTATTTTTTAAAATCTATCATGCAATATTACATCCATCAAATTATTTTTAGTATAACAATAGTACATCATAACATATAAATACATTCATTGTATAGTTTATTAACATTTTATTATTTTAATCTATCTAATGCAAAAATATTGTTCAATTTGCCTATTAATAGTGTAGCAATAGTACATAATGAATACACATATAAACAATTGTTTATAGATGCCTAAATATTTAATGAATATCTTTCTTTTTCCTAATTCTTATGTCTAATTTTTTATAATCATTGTCACATGTCTCCACCTCCTCATTTTCAATTTATTAGATAGTAGTAACCTTTATTGCACATAGTATTAATGGATTAATACCCAATCGAGGAGTCAACAATACAAAAAGCACAATTCCAAACCAATGGTTTCAAAAACTCACTAATTTTTGCTATGTAGGCTACTTCTCAATTTTCCCCATTTCATTTTTTTGTTTTTCTCTTTTTCTCTCTTCCCTCTCTCTCGCTCTTTCTCTTTCTCTCTATTTCCTCTTTTCTTTCCTCTTTTTCTTTCTTTGTTTGCTTGTCTCTTCTCTCTTTATTCTCCTCTTATTTAGTCACTCAGCTAATTTTACATATCTTAATTTTCTTATGAGAATTGTTGGTTCTCCTTTCTCTTATTCTCTCTTTTGGTGCTATGAAATCATGGTGGTAGAGTTTAGCGATAAGAACTTGGACTTTGCGGAGCTAACTTGACCATGGTGCCTTAAAAGATGAGGGGAAGTGTCGTTTCAACTCAACATGAAGGAAGGCATCTTCGAACATTTTGTCACGAGCAACAAATACTCTTACGCTTGCTTGCTAAAGGAGTAATTGAGGATTTTCTTTAAGTATGAGAACAAAAGCAAGTCGAGACTTTTCTACCCCAAAGGAGGTAATGGACAATGAGAGAATAAGCATTGCCTCCTCCTCAATGATGCTTTGACGACTAAGTAGCAACATACTATGAGATAGAGAGGTGCTAAGGTAAGGTGTCCCATCGAGCATATTAGAGGGAATGAAGGTTAAATAATGTAGGATTAAGAAGCTATTATGTTATTATATACATATATACATATACAATTAATATTATTAATTATTATTTAATATGTTAAACTTTCATAAATTATAATAATGTTAACTGAACTCCAATTGAGACTTAATAAGTATTTTTGTACTCTTGTTGATGAGCTTTATTTGACAATATATCCATTTTTATATTTTTTATACTTTATTTTTTAGTTCATCTTAATATACTTTATGAGATAATCTCTCATCCTTATAAATTAATATGGGGATATTAATACAACTTGATTATTTTAGAATTTAAGAGATCCTAAATTAGTGCATGTATGTGTGCATGTGCATTCGTTCATACATGAATACATGTGTGTGTTTATATGGGTATATTGGTATTTTGTTCATACATGAATACATGTTACTCACTAAGGAGAGGGGTGAGTGAGTAGTGACCACTTTTGAAAGTACAATTAAGCTATCTTTTATTTTCATGTTTAGAGGAAACATAATTCAACTATTTCATTATTGATTTGGGAGTGGTAGGGTCTAGCTTGGAAATCAGATAGAGAGGAAAATTATTCAACAAAAGATATTTAGATATTAAACACAAGACAAGATAGAAAATATTATTCATGATAAAAGCACTTGAAAAAGAAGCTTTTGTATTCTCAACATTGAGTTACTAAGACAAAAGTTTTTGAGTGATGAAAAAGCTTAGAGCAAAAGTCATCGAAGGTGAAGGAATCACAAGCATAGAATTCTAAGGGAAGAGGGATAGGTTTTTAGAAGTCAGAATGGTGAAGAAGCTAGAAGAGACTTTTTAGAAGCGGTAAAGTAACAAGAAGAGCTAAAGCTTGATGATCAATACTATATCTAGTATAATAAACATAGCTTAGTATCAAGCCATGCCAAAGCTCATTCTAAGAGACATTAAGCTTCTAAAGCAGGAGATCATGATCAAAGATGAAGCTTTGAGACCATAGTTAGAACATCTTACATTATCAAATGAAAATATTTTGAGTAAATATATTTAATGTATATATATATATAAATATTTCTCTAAAATTTAAAATTTTATAATACGATAAAGTAGATTGTACTGTATGATTCAATGTGATGAAGGAAGGAAGCTTAGTTAAAAGTTAAACACGTGGTATAATACAATAAGAGTATAATACAATATGATATAATGAGAATTGAATTCCATATGTTAAAGAAGATCATAGGGTATGATTTGAACCATTATGTTAATATGACTAAGAGTTGTACAACACATTGTCACTTATTATTGTTCAAGTCCAAATAGGCTAAAGAAAGAAATTAAATAATACAATACAATAATTATAGATTATACAATAGGATCGATATATGATTAAATATTATATGGAGTTGGATTTGATTGCAAGGTAAGAAATCATCGATCATAACAATATGATCAATTTAGTTAATTATATAAGTATGATTAGGTGAAGAATAACATCGTACATAAAATCATTAGTTTATGAATTAAGAAGTAAATAGATTATAATATATCATATAAGTACAATAATGAAATCAAATAAATACAACAAAAAAATTATAAAGAATAAAAGTAAAAATCTACATTGTATAGTACAAAGTGAAGTTTTTTAACAATATAAAGTTATACAACTAAAAAATTTTCAAATTTGAATTGTAAAAATGTTTCATAAAACACTATAAAAAGGATTCAATCAATGTCAAATCATCGAAATAGGAGAAGACAAGAAGGTGAAGGGTCACTCACAACCAATTGAGGGAGATAAATGGTTGGGAATGCAAAAAAAATGTCATGACTAGTGTATGAAAGAGATTGAGGCTGAGCTTGGAAAACTTTTTTTAGGAAAAGTGAGTGTGGTTAACTGTTTAAGTGCATAGAAGTGAAAGGAAGAGAAAAAAGAAGAATCTCCAAGGGATTCTTCTTGTTTAGTTATAAAATGTTTTACTTGCTCTATAAATTTGGTAATTGTTATGATAATAAAACTTTCATCAAGATATTGGATTAAATGTTATGTATCTTGAGTAATGTATAAACAAAGAAGAAATTAAAATATTTTGTTTAATTAAACGTTGAAATGTTTTTCTTATAGAAATGAGGTTTATTAATATAGTACAAAGTTGATTGTATATCATTTTGATTAAAGGTTTCAAATGAATTTCTTAAAAAGGCTTTATATCAATTTTACTACTTGATGTTAAAAAGTTTGAAAAATGCTTTCATCATTGATGTTAATGATTAAAAAAATTAAAAAAATAAAAATTGGTTCTATTTTCAAAATGAATAAAGGGGAAAGAGACTTTAGTGGCACCAATTTAGCAAAAGTTGAGTGAGGATTGCCACAATAGTTGAAATAACATGCTTTGTGAAGTGTTCAGGTTGATTCAAAATGAATAAGTCTCAAGATGGATATGGCCAAGTATTTACCTCTATTTAAAATTAAATATAAGACTCATAAACCAAATACTCAAAACATACAATAAACATTGATAAGTGTTAATGTTGTGTCAAGAGAAGAGAGAATAAAATAAATAAATAACCTCTTATAGTCTCTTGAAAAATTAGAGACTTAAAGAGGATGAATTCCTAGCACTTAGACAAGCATTCTCAAAACATTGTTCGTAAAATGTTTATTGTAATTATTTATAGATCATTACATAAGAATTTGTACATTACCATATACATGGAAATATCAATGCACATATAATTTCATATAATGCTCATATAAATGATTGAATACATTTACATTATATGATATAAGGTGTAATAGCTAATGATTGAATAACACAAATTTGAAAGAGTTGTTCGATGATTTGTATGCAATTTAATTTTGAATTTGAATAAGTAGGATGTTAGCAAAATTATGTCTTCAATTTTTAGAATTATAGAAAACCATTACTATTTATACGTTTTCATATTATTCCAAAGGTCCATAGCCTATAAAAGAAATCTTGTGAAGAAAAATGAAGTGTTGATTTCACAAATAAAGAGCTAATCATGTTATTTGAAGAAATCTTTTCTTTTAAATATCATTATGTTAGGGATATATGGAGATAAGAAAGAGAATATCCAAAATAAGCCAACACTACTTATCATCATTATCTTTTGTTCATCTCTTTTCATAACACGTGATGAATGACAAATTAGACTTTTATTAGGATTTAATTTAAAATTTACAATATTAAAGATATGTAATGGATTATTAGAGAATATAAAATGATGTTATAGAATTAGATGACGTGTGTAATATTTTAGAATTATTCAAAGATTTACATCTAAAGTTGTAGTATATATTATTAAATATTGTAGATAACAACACAATAAGCATTAAATATAAAATTCTATAGTACAATTTTTGTCACATCTAATTTTACATTATAAAATAGAGAATTTAAGATAAACTTTATATGTATTATTTTAATATAAGAAATAACAATTCTAACTTTATATTATCACTTAAATAAAAGTTACTAAAAGAGTACACCTTTTTGTTAATAATATAATGTGGTTCTCTTAAGGTCGACTTGTGAAACACAAAAGATAAAAAAGGATGACGAGATGATGGTTTTGTTTAGTAGGAAAGCTTGGCTAAATGGGTAATAAGATGGTAAGCTAAAATTTGAAGCCTTGTAGAGGAGGGTGGCAATTTGGTATTTTGGTTAAGAGAATTAAAAGAGGGTGGAGATTTGAAGGTGTTGGTAAAAATGAGAATTTATTTAGTTGTCAGCTCTCCTAGTGAAAGGTCTCTAACTATCGATCCTTGTCTCTTACAAGGATTTGGTTGGTTGTTAGATCTCTTGATGTAAGGTCTCTCACATTCTATTATTGTCTCTTACAAGGAGAGAAAAAGTTAGAATCTCTCTAACAAGAGTTAGGCACGCACTCTTTATTTACAAGAGTAAAAGCACATTAATAACTTATGTTTTTATTCCAAAATATTTATCTTCATTATAGTAAATATACTTATTTATAAAGATTTTAAAGATTAATTCGTAAATTTTTAAAAATAAGAAGAGCTAAAAAAGCTACAAAATTAATTTACACTAAGTAGGTCCAAAACTGGCAGTGCATTTCAGGCAACAGTAATAACGAGCGACAAAGCTGCAACGTCAATCAATGTAGCATGGTTAGAAAGCGAGGAGTTTCAGGTTTCATTTTCGATGGATGATCCAAGTGGATTGGCTCGTTATTTTGGGTTTCAATTTTAGCGCGCAACATGGGCAGAGAGTAGCTGAAGCTCTAGGTCGATGTGGGTCAAAGAGAATCAACGAGTTGATAGGTCGACGCATTCATAAATAGGGTCAACATAGGTCGAGCACGTTTCCAAATTTCGAAGGTCAACACAGAACAAGCAGTTGAGAACCGAGGAGCAGCAACACTTGACGGTGGTGGTAACAGTGATTACCAAATGACAGACGATATTAGAAATAACCCAAAACTCAATTTTAAGTTTTTTTAAGTAATTTCTAACCACATTTTGCTTTGGTGGACTTATGAGACAACTAAAGGGATAACTTTTATTTCACTATAAAATATGCTTGAAAAAATAGAGAAAAATAGTATACATAATTATAGAAAAAACATGATGCTATAGTCAACCCATATGATTGACAAAGAAGACTAATCGAAATAGAATTCGACTCAAGTATAACTCCAAGTTTGAATGGATCTAGTACAAAACTAGTAGGTGTATATTGTGAGTTAACATTAGACGCTCCTGTGTTGGCATGTTTCGCAAGCAAGAAGTATGATAGCTCAATGTACTAATGTTAGAGAAATTATAAAAATCTCGAACTAAAAGGAGCAAATGAAGGACTATCTTTTTTGAAGATCCTTTTACATCTCTTGCGCGTATTAATGTTGCTAAAAACATTAATTTTGTTGTAGTCATCAAACAATTATAAAAGGATATGTTTTAAAACTTTTGAGAAAGATTTTTAAATTTTTTATAAATTAATTTACTAAATTTTTATTTGTTGATAAGCACAAGATCCCTCTAATAGCAATCAAATCATTACAATCCTCAACTTATGGTCACCTACCAAATAAGGACATGAAGCTAACTATTATATTAAATAATATTTAATTTATTAGATTAATTTATTCTCTTTTCATATTTAGAAATAATATTATAAATGAGAAAAATAGAATATAAAAATATGTATTTTGGTAATTTTGAATTTAAAATTAAAAAATTAATCTAAAACTTATTTTATAAACATATATGATCTGAATTTTACTTTGAAAAAACTTCTCTTCTCTTTTCTCGTTATTTTAGTACAAATAAGTTCATATTTAAATTATTATCATTTATAATTAATTTATCTCAAAAAATAACATTGAGTAAAACTAAACATTATTTATAATTTTTAAAATAATATTATATACAAGATATTAAAATATAGATATTAATAGAAATGGATAATATTGAACCAAATATCTGTTAAATAATATATTCAAAATAAATTAATCATTAATTTTTAATAATACAAACAAATGTCATTGATGGCCACATTGAGTAAAACCATATGTTAACATCATTTTTATTTGTATTATTTAATATTTCATTATGTCTTTCCCAAAGTGCATTTTCGCATAATATATATATATAGTTTTCTTTTTAATTTCAAATAATTTTTGTTATAATAATTTACATCAAACATCTTTAAATATATTTTTAAAGTTTTTATTTAAAAATATATATATATATATATTTTAGAAAAACTATAAATTAACACAAATTGTTGGGCTGCGTAAGCTTCTAATTTATTCGTTTCAAAGACCATATTATAACATATTTGGGAATTGACGTCAGGCTTATGTAAGCATGAGTCATGAGATAAATGGAGCTTTATCCTTAAGTAACCTTAATCACATCAAGATTAAGAAAAGACTCCTTCATAATGATGGGCTGTTCATGTTATAGGCCTTGTTAGTTTACACCTTTGGGCCTTTAGTTTTTTTGGGACTCCTTTATTATATTTAATTTGATTATTCTCTTGAAATATTTAGAATATATATGTAAAATAAACAAATACAAATTGTCAAAATTTTGAAATATATTAAAAAATATCATAAAATTTAAATTTATTTTGTGAAAGAAGGATGATTGATATACTTTCAAAAAATATTTCAAAAATATAAAAAAGTAATTGCTTTCAAGAAAAATATTTACAGAGAAGATCATCAATTGTTCTATTATGATTTTAGAATATTGTTAATTTTATTTGGAGAGGTGATAGTATGCTACTTTGTCCTCCCTTTCAAAAGCAATGTGTTTTTTTTTTTGCTTTATTCCTATTTGATCATCTCTGCTATAGCAAATAAGGGTTACAAAGGAAGTGATGGCTCTCTATAATCATCTTGTGGCTATAAATCCTTCACTAATTCAAGTGGTTTCATATATGTGGCCATTGATTGTGAAGAGGAAATGAAGATCATTGTGGGTACTAAGTCATTGGTAAAATGATTAAGAGCCTCTCAAATATTTCTATTGCAAATGTTCTCTCTACAATTTTCTCAATGTCATTAGAGGGTTTTGACCAGGGAATCGTGCAATGGCACACCCCTTCTTTAAGACCTTATCGTTTATGCCCACTTCAACATCGAAGGTGCATTTATTCTCTTTTGCTTCTTGTGCTTGTTTATTATACTTTTTTAGCTCAAGATATCTACAACTTTGGTTGTACATTCTTACTTTTATCCTTTGGTCTTAGTGAAGTTATTTTTGCTAGAAGTTTTGTTAACTTGAGAGAATTTGAGATTTTAGTGTGGTTAATTATAAGCATGTTTGAAGAAATGGTAACAAAGGGTTAAGGAGACCCAAGTTGAAGTTCTGAACTCATTAACAACCGTGGTCATTCAAAGCCCTTATCTCTTGGTATTTATCTAACGATAATGACATTATTGAAGTTATTACAACCTTTGCTGAAAAACCAATGGAGGATGACATGTTTTTAAGTAATTGAAGATAGTACGAGATGGAAAGGGAAAATCACATGTATTTTTAGCGATTATGGTGATCCTTTGCCAACATGGAATCATGTTTCAATAGAAATCTATGTCGTTAGAAGTATTATTCTTTGCGATGATCTAGACCTCTTGGTGTTCTCGAATGATGCAACATTACTAGCACTATAGGACCCATTTGTGATTAATGACATGCTAACTACTTAAAATGATAAATAAGACAGCTCATCTATTATGCCCTTCCCATCTCAAGTAGGAAAATGACATTAAACCAAACTACAATATCACTAATCCATTCAATCCTATAATTAAATCAAAATTGTTCAAAATTTATAATTTAAATAATTATATCATTCTTATAAATTATTTATTTTTGCATATATAATATTTACATAATCATATAATATAATAATATGAACAATATAATAAGTAATTGAACCACATTCTAAGCTAAAAATAATATTAGAAAACATGTACCACAAAAAACATTGACCAAATCTCTAAAATCTATAAATATATATTTTCTCTCAATACAAATATAAATAAAACATTCATCATCATCATAATATAACACAACGAATACATAATAATCTTACTATTAACCTAATATAACATGCTACATCAAAAACATTAGCTATAGAATACTCAATGTATATGAGTTTTTATCCTACTTTGCTTCGACTCTTAATGAAATAAAATTTTTTAACCTATAATATAAGTATGGAATAAGCTTCAAAGAAACTTAATAGATACATCACAAATAAACGAGATAGTATAATAATAAATATAATTAACAATAAAAAAAACTAATCAATTCATAAAATGATATAAATAAATAAAATCAAACTACATGTATAAGTAGTAATAAGAAAATATTCTCATATGTTTTTTTATTTCTCTTTATATATCTTTTCATATTAATTTATTTAATTTTTTATTATGATTTTTTTAATTATAGCTCTATTTTTCATATGAATATTATCTTAGTTTACTATAATATATTATATTCATATCCATAAGATTGATCATATTAGAAGATCATCAATAGAAAGATCTTTGCTCATAGACATATATCAATTAGTTAGCATCATGTCTTATCTCATTAATATAGTTGAAAGAAATGCACCTAGCCACCCAGTGAACTCGAAGGTAAGTTAATGACAACCCGCCAGCATAAGCCACACACCCACACCCAACCAATCTATAGGTCCAAATATGTGCTGGTGATAACCACATATAAGGCCTTAATTTTCTACAGGCATAAATCGTCACATATCTTAACATTTTATATGATCATTCACCTTATGAACGCAAAGAAAAACTAGCAGTAACATTAACATTGACTACAGTACCAAACTCAAGTTAAGAAATAATGCCATAAGAAATATTTCTCACATCTCACTTTTCAAATATTTTTCATTCTATATTCATTTCATGATTAGTCCAAAATTAATAAGTCATGCAAATCTTAGATGAAAATAAAGTAAAATACCTTTTTAAATAAATCTCTTGCTAAATCATAAGTCATAGTTATATATTATCATATTTTGTCAATATAATCTATAATGTATTCTAACCATACATGATGCCCATATTTTGTTATAAAAATAGTCTTCAATATATTTTCTCTTTTAATTCTCAACTGATTGATCCTGATCTTATATTTATTTCTAAAGATATTGTTGCATCTTGAAATCAATCAAATAGATCATCTATTCTTGACGAAAGATATTTATTATTTATAATAATTTTATTAATCTTTCTATAGTTAATGCACATATTTAAATATCTATCATTTTTTATAAGTAAAATTAGTACCCTCTAGGGAAAACCATTATCTCATAGACCTTTTTCTAACAATTTTTGTATTTGCAATCATGTCTCTAGCAATAAATTAGGATCATTCATAAAGAACAATGGAAATTAGCTCAACCCTTTGAACTAATTAGATTTCAAATTCTAAACCTCTTTTAGGCATAACCCAAACAATTCTTTTAGAAAAATATTCAAATATCCACATATTATAGGCACCTCTTATGATTTAAAAAAAAATCTTACATGTGTCTACCACAAATACTGAATTTTCTCATATCCTTTAGGCAATAACCTCTATGCCTTCATCACATAGATGATATGAGCTCTTTTTTCTTGACTAAAGTATACTAAGTCTTCTTCACAAATTATTTTAATTATCTTCTTTTTCCAAAAATCTATTACGATGTGCAAATCAAATAACCAATTAATATTTAAAATATTATCAAACTCTATATCAATAATAACTAATTGCCTATAAAATTTTCTTTCCTCAATTTTTATTTCTACTTGAATAAAAATTTTTATCATAATCTTATTTCAATCATATAATTTGACTAATAATAACTTTTCTAACTTATGAAATTTTATAATTAACATTTTTACTAGGCACAATGATATCAAAGAATGTAAATTTTTTTGGCCAAAGAAAACAATAATTAATAGACTTTATAAACATAAAATACGTATAATTACATTAGTAGATTTTAGTGCTTCTTGATAAGTGAAAATGGCATATATTATAATTAAGTGTAGTGACGTCCACAATGGGGAGTGAATTATGCAAGTACAAACTTGATTAAATTAATTTCAATTTCAAGCACATTATATAAGAGCGATAAAATTTCTTTTTTTCCTCAAATAAATTCACCCAACTTAAATAATTTTACAGCATTTTTTTTCTTTCAAATACACAGATATTTATTTGTACAAACAAAATTTGAATTACTTAAATAACTATAATATGAACATCTCTTGATTGCTCTAAAGAAAGTTTTGAAAAAGATTTTTTAGGTTTTAGAAACAATTGTGTGCGAATATATGATAAGCATAAATAACCACAAATAAACAAAGATAAAAAGGCACACGAGATTTTTAGGTGGTTCGACAATACATTTGTCTCTATCTACTCTTGGCTAAATATCTAAGCTTCCACTAAAATCACTCAATTTTTGTCACAATTATGTACAATAGACCTAATATAATCACTCTCTTTTATTGTAACTAGGTATTGGTTAACCTAATATAAATCTGCTCTCTTTTTGTTATGGCAAGTAGGGGTCAATCTTATAAACAAAGTGCATAACAATTTATAATAATATTACAACACTTACCTAATAAAAATATATATAAATCATATATCATTCACTTAAGAGGATATATGACACAATGTTTAAAATGATGTGAAAAGAACTTATTGAATAATATGTGAATGTCTTATATAATAATTAAAAGAGTGATAATATTAGAGCTCAGATGAGGCAACAAAAAGATGAAGAAGAATCACTGAAGAAAACAACCCATAACCCTTACTCTCTTTTCTCTTCTAAATATTTTGCAATAAGATTCATAAACATATTCTTGCTCAAAATAACTCCTATTATATTATCTAACATCTCAAAGCAGATAAAGATAAGTGTAATAGCTAAAAACACAATTTCAAAAAAGCTCAAACTAGCCATTATACTTTCAAAATTCAGATCATATTAATACGTTAATATGATCATACATAGGCAATAGGCATTTAGGTTAGACCACCCAGATGATACACCAATTTAATCAATTCATTTCTATTAAAGTAAATGTCACATACTTATAATATAAATAAAACAAAATTTCTCATAAGCAAATTTTGAACTCTTGAGAAAATATTAATATAGAATTATACAATATAATATGTCGTACTAGAGATCACATCTAATATATACTAGAATAATATTACACTGGTACTACAATAATATAACACTGATACAACAAAAATTGATCCAAAATTTGTCTAAGTCCTAAGCTAGGTCTTTCTTTTTAGATTGATCATCATATTTGAAAGAAGTTTACCACAATACAATATATATTTTCGCAAAATCCTAGCTCTTATAAAACTTATAGTACATTGTGAATGTAAACTACAAATACTTATGTGATTCATATATTAATTAGTTGAGATAATCATACATATATGATAAATCTTATTTTATTTATAGAATGACAAGTGGTGTGAAGTAGACTATGGTACAATTCTAATACATAGATCATCTTAATACAATATGTAACATATACTGACTCTTGAATGCACTTTTAAGATATCATTATCGTATTTGTACGATGATAAGTTTCTGCTTTTAAAGTTAATAGTGATTGTATAAGTATGATTCATTAACTTTTTTATATAGTAATAATTTAATATATTGGTTTATGTAGTTATATGATAAAATATTATAGTCGTATGATGTAGTAAAAGAGTATATTAATAAACATATAATTACAACACAAACATTTTGTACTTATAAGGTGTGCAAAATAATAACAAAATGAAGTTGTATTTATACAGTATAGTAATTATATTAATACAGATAATATGCACATTAATAAGTTTTTCATTAGAATGTGTAATTATGGCACAAAGACTACATATTAGAGAATATTAATGCTTACCAAACCACATATAATAAAAAAATACTCATATAAGATTGATTCTTTGGACAATCAACTTTGCAAACACATTAATATAGGCATTGGTCACAACTATACAATGGATACATTGTACTTGTACAATTCTAACACATGTATTAAAATAAAAGATTGAAGGTTAATAAGGATTAGTTTATAAGCTTAAAAAAATCCCAATAATTGATAAAAATATTAAATAAACTTAAAAAATTATTAAAATTTGTCACAATATAGAGCTTAAAATAATAAGCATAAATATTTTTTTCTTAGCTCAAAAAGTAGATACATTTAGCATGGAATTGAGAGTTAAAAGGGATTTAAAGGAAATAATTAAATAATAATTTTTAGTATTTTAAGTTTAAAAAATTATTAAAAATACTAAATATCACAAAAACAAATATGAAATTTGGCTGATATATAAATCTCATTAAGAAGATTTAAATCAAATTAGTGGTAAATTGCTGGAGATTAAACGATGAAGAAACTTGACTATCGATTGCTCAAGTTGATTATAAATTGTCATATTCTAAAAGGTGGAAAGATGATGTGACATCTATTCAAAGAAGTTTAATCATTTGGAGAGAGAAAGAGATGGATCATTGAGTAGTGCAAATAGCACTATGAAGCTTTGTAAAGTGAGAGTGTGGTTATTGCCAGACTTTTGGAGAAAATGGAGAAATTCTCATCGACTAAGAAGTTAAAGGAAAGAAGAAATGATAGAGAAAAAGTTTAAGGTGCATCAATTTTATGTGAAATTAAAGTAGAAAAGTTTTGTACCATAGGTGTATATTCTTAATATACTGTTAAAATAATTACTTAGAGATTTCGATATGAATGATTTATATTACTGAACACTTTAATGATGATTGTAATTACTTGTATTGTTATGAGATATTATGTTCTATGATATATTGATATTATTGGTTTTATATTCAATATTTGATTTCATTGTATATTAACCTGATTTGAAAAAAAAAAGACAATAGAGCAAGACTAAGGTTGTTGAAATAAGTTCGAGCATTATTTGAAAAATAAAACAACAATGATTGTGTTAAGAGGATGATTTACTATCCAGAATAATATGCCTCCAAAAATAATGCCAAAAGAGCAATCATTAGAATTATATAAGAAAATATATTCCAATTATGCTTAAGTTGATTTTAAAAATTGTGACAAAGTCTTAGCATAAATCTAACCAAAAGTCAAAAATGAAAAGAGGAGAGATATATAAAAAAGGGTTTAAAAAATTTTGCATAATTCTTAAAAAGGAAGAACGTATTTTTAAAAGAATTTAAAAAGAGAAGGGCCACAAAACGTGCGCATGAATCTAGTCTCGCAAAGAAGGGCCACATGGTCAGGTTGTTGTGATAGCTTGGTTGTAAGTTAGCTTCGTAAAAACCTACTAAGAGATTGTTAAGGCTTTAATTGGGATCGAGTGGGCGTAGTCCCTCGGATCAGGGCCAACAATGTATCTAAGATTTGATTGTGGTAGGTTGTTAAGGCGTGTAAACGTAAACAGATGAGTGAAGTAGATTGTGACAATATTAGTCAAAAACATCAATTTTGATGAAAAGGGGAAGACAACAATGTTAGTTGGTCGAGAAGATCACTCCAATGGAAGAAGACAACAATATGATTGCCTACAGTTACAAGTGGGGAAGACAAGGATGGTGGCAATGAGGATACCTCAGGATTGCAAATTAGAGGTAAGATAAATATGTATTGAGCTCAAGGTGAGAGAAGTTTAACATTTCCTCCTATACAAGCTTGCACCATGAGAAACCTTTTTAGCTCACTATTATTGGTAAACTAGCCCAAAATCTTCTCCCCTCTTCTTTTAATTCTATTGCAAAATATAAAAACATTGCAATGAACAATATAAATTAGATGTAAAAAAGACAAAAAAACACCTTTACTCTAATAACAAATGCAATGAACATTAAAATGTTTAAAAAATGGATAAGGAATCGCTATAAGTTTCATACATAACCTATTACAATCCTATAAAAATAAGAAATACTAATAAACCAATAAAATACTCATATAGGCCAAATGTGAGCTTAATGGGCCTCCTCGATTTAATTTGTAAACATTAGAAATAAATATCGGACAATTGAACATTTTAACCAACTAAAGAAAGGCCCATTTAGTTCAAACTTAGAAAATCCTAAATCAAAAGTAGTTTTTGGCATCAATGTAGTGTGTTACTTACATGAATAATCCCTCAGTGAAACCATTTTATCAAATATTGTAATTAATAATTGATCTTTGGATGATCATGCATGCATGAATGCATGACTGCATGATGGTTTTGTTGAATAATTCCTTATTGATAGCTGTTGAAAGTGACAAAAAAATGCAAGCTTTGAATGTTCCCATGGCTTTGGAGAAGAAGTGGAAGTCCACTTTGATGGCTTTGTTCCTCAACCTTTTCTGCTTTCCTTCTCACAGGAATCTTATCCTCACACGAATCCAACAGCTTAAAAGCTTTCTCATCCTGCTTTGCTTCTTAGGCTCGGTTTGGTTAAGCTTAAACAACTCATTTTCTTTTTACCTGTTTTTCTTTTTAACAAGACAAAAAATTACAGCAGTAAATATATATAACACTATGTTCAGAATAAATTTTTTCAAAAAATGAATTTTTATTCATATAATTTTTTTTTTATTTATTTTAACTCATAAGTTGTTATCAAAATAGAGAACTTAATGTGCAGAGAACAACTGGCAATTACAGAGGAAGGATTGGTCCCTTTGGCAGGACATTTAATGCTCAGATTTATCACATGAGCATCATGAACTGAGGCAGCCAAAGGTACGATTCTAAAATATAGCTTGGTAGAGTTTTAGGGAAGATGGCCTGGGCCATCAAATAGGGCATTCCATGAACCCAACAAAAAGGACTAAAGCAATGATATATTGGTCCCACTTGACCTTGAAGAGGCACTGGAAAGGAACACTACTTTATATAGGACAAGGCCCCTCGACAGCATTCTAGAGATGAACTCTGAAATAAAGAGGGAATAAATTCATTCCTGGCAATGTACTGCATATGTTTTACTTGAATTTTGTGATAAATTCCATTGAAAAAACACATCCAATTTGATGTATTTTTCATACCCACTTCATGATTTATATGCTTACCATCGAAAGAGATTAAAATACATAGTATTCAAAGATTGGCAATGTATAGTAAAAGACTGTAATCAACTGTTTGTCTAACCAAGGTTTGTAACTATACCTTTCAACCCAAATGATAACAAATTGCTTTACTTAACTTTATAATAGTAATGATGAACAATCCTTTGTAAGCAACTCATTCATTAATCAAACGAGACAAACTTAGTTCTTTAGGTTTAGGAATTTAATCAAGCATTTTACTTAACATTAGTTAAATGAATCAAAGACAGAAAGGGAATAACAGTAAAGGTTGTTGATAGAATCATAAGAAAACACTGTTAAGGAACTGAAAGAAAACAAACAACTGCATTCTACGGAATACTTTTCCCACAATTGTCTTCTACTTCCAAGTGACCCAAAAAACAAAAAAGGCCATATTTTGCTACGCCAGAAACCAACAGAAGTGCAACAAAAGTAATTGAGAATCTAAAAAGAGCTAAGCATCTACGAGAATCTAAGAAGGGAGATCGGCAGAGAGATTTGCATTTGTAGTTTTTTCATCTAGAAGTATTGCATCATTCTTGGAAGATACCTGCTGAACAGGATACTTGCGAGCGTTAAGCTCAAGCTTTCTTAAAGCAGCCTTGCTGAGGTCCACACCGCAGATATCCGAGAGCCTTACAAGGTAGAGAAGAACGTCGGAGAGCTCCTCACCCAAATGCACCTTCTCCTCCTCTTCCCAGTCCGGCAATCCCTTGGGGACTTCTCCCTTCCACTGAAATATCTCCGAAAGCTCCCCAACCTCTCCAACCTTCAACAAAAGAACAACAAAGAAACGGGTGGAGAGGTAAATCAAGAATAGAGCACATACTGCGATTCTGTCAACAACTCTGCAAAGCTAAGATCTCCACGATATGAAAGAGAAACCCCGTTTCACGGACGAGGGTTCGTTAGTCGACACCTAGAAAAAAGAAACAAGAGGTTAAAGGTTTTGCGAGAGAAGGGCTGGCGCACCAGGGCGAGGAGCACGTTTCTGGGACTATGGAACTTATCCCAGTCTCTCTCCTTCACAAAATCCGCCATCTTCTTCCTCAGATCTTCCAGCGTAACGCCATGCCCAGCCTCCTGTCCGCCTTGATCTCCATTCATTTCTCTTTTTGTGAGATTAAAGAAGGTAGGATCTTGCGTTTGTTGAATCTTCTCCACTGTATCTTCCCTTCCCCCCAACAACTACTCTCTCTCTAGCTTTCCCCCTTTTTGATCTTTCCCGGAAAAGAGAATGGAGAATTCCTGAGCAGGAGCCAACGCCAAGAGAGGAGGCAGAGGGGACCGGCGTGGCGCTCTTTATGCAACCAAGTATCCGCAAGAACATGGTTAAGCCTTCCTTTTGTCTATACATTTAAAATATAAAAATTACAAATAATATATAATAATTCAATTATTTTATTTTATTTTTTGAATCACATGAGACTATAATTAATAATAAAAAAATATTTCTAAAAATTGCAATAAAAAATCATTTATTTCTTGTTTTCTGCATGCCACGCCTGCATTTTATTAATAAAAAGGAACAACAAGCAATAATGTTGCCGGCCTAAAATCGTTCTTAAATACAACATAATGACCTACCATCGGTTTGGTTGGGAAAGTTTGAAAAATTATAATTTTTAATTAAATTTGAAATGACTGTTTGGAATATTTAATTTTTTTTGTGGGTTTTAGATTATTTTAAATGAATATAAATTACGTACCTTCAATTGGAAGTTGATGACGATCCATAGTTGACCGCATGATGGAACTACTTCAATAAAATACATGAAAAATAAATTAAAATAATAATTGCTCTATTTTTTTAATAATTAAAATATATTAAAATATTACTTTCTTATTTTTTTAAAAATAATTGAATTTTACTGAACCCAGAAATAAAATATTTGAAATAAGACTAACTTTTATAATTATATATTAATTATAATGATTAAAAAAATTAAAAAAAAAGCACATGACATTTCTAAAAGTATGGAAATAAAGCTTACAGCAAGTTACAGAAAAACTAAAACCAGCATTTTTACAAACAAATCGTTGGATTCAAAACCAATCTCACAGCTTCAATGGCGCGAGGCCAAGGGAAGCGCGAAGCCTGTTGGCTTCTGCAATCTCCGGGTCCGGATGGTCGGTTCCATCACTCTTCTTCTCCTTGTCCTTCTTCTTCTTCTTGGATTCGTCCCGCGAACCACCATTCTCCTGCCTGTGTGGACTGATGCTTCCACGAGCACGCCTCTTGCGGTAGTCTCCGTCGTCGCGGTCTCGCTCTCTACGGTCCCTGCTCCTGCTCCTGGAGCGGCTTCTACGTCGCCCGCGTTCCCTGTCTCTCCTCTCCCGCTCCCTACCTTCCCTTTCTCTCTCGCGCTCCCTCTCTCGAAGATACTCCTTCTCGTCCCGGAAACGATGTCGATCTCTGTCCCTATCCCGATAGGGATCTCTGTCCCTTTCCTTGTCTCGATCTCTATCCCGATCCTTCTCACGACCTCTTGCATGGTCTCGATCGTAATCCCTGTCCCTGTCGTACTCCCTTTCCCTGTAAAACGCAAATTAAAACAGTGTTACCAAAGGAACAAGAGGAAAACACAGGAGAATAAAAGATAACACGGTATGGAGATGAAAAAAAATGCTAATTAAGATATTTTTCATAAACATTTTAATGTATAATAAAAAGTAAAATTAAAGGTCTAAATGAAGTAAAATGTATCAAAGAAAAGGAAAATAATCAAATAGAAAGTCTATATTCAAGATAACAAATTTATATAAAGGAGTTATTTTTATATACTTTTTAATGAATATTATGATAATATAACTAATTTAAAGGATCTTGCTTTCAAAAGTATAGCATTAAATAAAAAATATGACATTGTTCTACTTAATTCAATTAGAATTATTCAACCATAATAAAAAAATAAATGCATGTGATAAAAAACACGATTTTTCAAGTAGCTTGACTCTTACATTTACTTTTAAACCATTAAACTTAAATCTATCATTTTGTTTTCACTCTTTTGTCCAAAATGACAAAATAGTTGATAAATCTTTACAATCCTGATTCTTTTTCTTAAGACTCAAACATAATCCTTTTTGAGTCTTTCTATGTGATCAAACTCAACCTTTATAGATCAAAACTTGACTCTTGATTCTTTTTTTAAGCTCAAACTCAATGTTTAAGTTTTTTTTCACAATGCTCAAATCTAACCCGAGTTTTTCGAACTCAAACATAACCCTAGTAAAAACTCGCACAAGAAAGCAACGAGTGAATGTATGTAAGCTCTTCTAACAATTGTACCTTCAAGATCCTTGACATGAAGCTAATGCTTTTTGCAATAGCTAGAGGTTAACAAGTTTCTACCAATGAAGAGGAGCTCAACAAAAAGCAAGAGGCTTCCACACTTATCTTCAAATTTTCTAATAGACTTCTTAAGGATTAAAAAAATTGCTTAATTAAGATCATTAGATTGTTCCTTTAAATTTACAGACCATTTATAAAAACTTCCCTAATCCTCAAGATCAAAGATTAGACGTACACATTGGGCACTATCTAGCTGCCTCATGTACCACCTTCTTTGAACTAGATGTACCTTATGTGTAAAACCATATACCATATGCAAGTCGAGGGTTAGCATGCATTTGACCAACTTGTACTTCATGTATCATACATGAGTCTTGGTTGGGATTGACTCTCCACAACGTACTATATGTTTCATACGACATATCTTAAAAACATGAATAACGAACCATACATGATGTGTCAAAACACTGTAAGTCATATTCAATTTTTTTTTTATATTTCAAAATGTTCTCAAGTGAATTATAATGATGCAAGAATTGCCTTTAAAAAATATATGTAAAGCCGATTTTCTAATGTTTAAAAATAATGCTTTGCAATTAAAGTATTTTACATGATCAAAACATTAGCTTGTATGCAAGATGTAAAATTCATGCAAAAATAAAAACTTTAAAGCCCATTCGCAACTTATGCATTCATCTTCGATTAACCTAGTCATAATATATCATTGACTCTAATTAGGTTATCTAAACACTCTTATGTAAAATAAAACTTTTGCATTATCTTATATGAATATAAACCATATTCATTTAAGCAATTAACTTAGATTAACATAAGCATTATATACACCTCAAATTATTATGCTAATCTATACAATCTTGAGTTAAGCTTTACAATAGCAATTGTAACAATGTCTAAATGCACTCAAATGGAATAACACATATATGTATAAGTGCAAATGTAGAGATGTCTTCATCAAACAAATATAAACTAAGTTTAATCCTTATATAAGTGATTCAACCTCTTTGTCAACTGTCTTGATCGTGAATTTATGTCTCATGCCTTTTTTGAAGTTCAACATCAACCGTTCCACTTCTTTGAACTAATTGATGCTCTTAAATGTTATACTCAAGTTTTCCTTAGTTTTATAAGATAAAGATAGTCACCGTCTTCTATCTATCTACTTTCAACTTAAAAATCATTTACTAAATAGATTATTAGATCACAAAACATGAAACCTAAATGAAATTTTCTCATGACTATAAGAGGAGAAAAACCATAAAAATTTGACAAAAAACTATTAAAAAGGATACTAGAAAAAACAAACATGATGTTAAACACTATAACATTAAAGGATTCACAAAATCAAGACTATTTATTAGAATAGGCTTCTTGTTATAATTGTACAAAGTGAAAAGAATAATGTTATGCCCAACAACACTAAATCAACAATTGATTAATAATACTCCACAAGTCATGGACTCAAAGACATCAAATTAAATTACTTATGCAAAGAAAAAATTGAAATGGGTAGGGCATTTTGAGATGCAAATCATAAAAAATTATGTTTAAAACAGTCTAAATAACTATGAACAAAACCAACAAAACATTGTAGATTTTGAAGTATATTCAATTGAGAGAATAGATTTTCTTTAACATTTCCAATGCAATATGTTAAATGCATTTGATAACTACTTACAGTTGCACATGTTATGAGCAGTTGCACAATTTATAGCTTAAGAAGGCCAATCTAATGCACAGATAAAAAGCAAACTTTTACTTAAGTTACAGTCAATAAACACCCTTTTAGAATTAAAAATTATCTTAAGGACAAGGTAATAAGCATACTTGGAATAAATACCAACATAACCTTTGAGCAAAAACAATCATTAGTACATCTAATACTAAGAAAAATAAAATTAAAATAAAAAAGATTTTGAAAGGAGAGAAAAAAAAAGCCAAACGTAGCATCATTTGAAAATAAATAAATAGCTCTACAGAAAAATTGAAGTAGATTAAGAATGTTTAACAGGTTATCTTCGTCTCATCTTTTATGGAAGAGGGGGCAAGGGCCAAAATCACGTTTTGCAACCACAAAAGTGAATAAAAACTAAATTTAAAATTATTGCCATATGACATTCACAAATTAAAAGGCAAACAAAGATAGAAATTAGGTATAGCAAAGGAAGAGATAGTGATCAATTGTGTTTGGCACACCTGTGTTTATAACCGTCGCGTTTTCTATCTCTATCTCTGTCTCTTGTTGGACTTCGTCCACGATAATAATCCTTAAAATTAGAATGAAAAAATAAGCATAAATGTTACAAAAAAACAATTTAAACAATATTGATTAAATAAAAGATTTTCAACCTTTTCATGGTTAGCATCAATATCCATAGCTTGTTCTTCATCTTCTTTCTCTTCTTCCTCTTCAAAATCATCTTCTAAAGCACTTCTTCTAGATTCCAATGCTCCAGTTGCCTCAAGAGTCCATCTGTGATTATCAGTAGAATGAAGAAATGAAGCTTCGAATCCACTCCAATATATGCTATACAATATAATATGTACTTTTTTGCAAGAAAATTAGATACAAGACATGTAACAAAAAAAGGAATTAGACAAGTAATCAAGCCAAAAATTAAAAAACCAGAACAACCTTTTGCAACTAGTTATTTACTTCTATTGTGATTGATAAACTGTATAAAACCGTTATCAATATTCCCAATAACCTCGTTAGAAAGAAGAAGAATATGGCATAAATTAGAACAAAGAAAACAATAATAATTCAACTTCATCGAAGAATAGTTCCTTTGTCTTCTCTAAATATAATTCTTAATATCACTAAGTAAAATCCTTTACTTCAATTGCATATCAATAACAATTCCTCATCTAGACCATTTTTAGTAGTCCCTTGAGGTGTCTTTTTTTTTTTTTTTTTTTTTTTGCTCTTAAATTTTTCATGGGTGACCACACTTGTCTAAAATTCGAGCACCAAGGAAAATTTTCAACGTAATTTTCTCAACTAGCATTATTCCAACATTCTCATACTCGTTTTATCCTATCCATTCATAAATCTATTTTAGCATCTTCGCCTTAGTAGTACTCATAAAATTTGTGTTGTTCTTTATAGGCTAACATTCTATACAATAGTTTATCCTTAATCTCACTATAATTTTGAATAACTAGCTTTTGAACTTATAACTAAAATATCTTAATCATAAATGTAACATATGAACTTTTTAACTTCATTCATCATTTTTACATCCAATCAGTTACAATACCATCATCATGAATTTACCATCATTTTTGTGGTATAGAATGGAAAAATCTAAATTGTTCACTCTTTATAATAATTTGGTCACTAAATGTCATCTTCACAATGAAAGAACTTCCATCTTGACTAGGTTTGCAGAACATGCACCAATTTTAGATCTACTAAAGTAAAATCCCATTACAAGATTGTTCCCCAAACCTCAAATTTCACCTTAACCTCTTTTCTAGCCTACCTACAGTCAAAGATGCAGTCTAAAATTTGATCGTTGATACAATCCAAGTATAATAAGGATCACCTTAATCAATTCCTACTAGGTCAAAAACTTATGACTGCTCCATTATACAAAACATAGTAAAATATTTCAATTAACAATCTAATAAAGAACTGATTTTATGCAGTAATCTAACAGCTTAGTACCACAAAAAGTACAATTCAACCCAAAGGCATTAAACTGATGAGGGAATTTAGATTAACAACAACACCAAATAAAAAAAATAAAAACTTCAAATTGCAATACAAAATTGCATGTCAGAAAATTTGGCACGAGCCAGTAAACAAATTTAGCAAGCTGCCAATTTCAGCCATTGCATAACTTTTAAGCAGCAAGCCTATTAGCTAATAGAAAAAAGATAAAAATTCTAAAATTCAAGTGATTATTGCAGATTTCACTTGATAACAGCACCAATAAAAAAAACAAAAAAGAGCTCATTATCAATACAAGGCTGAGCTGAACACTTAATAAAAAAGTAAAATGCAGCTATGGCACAATGGAGAGCACTGAAACAATTATGGGATGCCAAACTACTTTAACAATTGTAACATCAGAAGACTGCATTTAGCAATTAAGGCCATTGGTGGAGGCATTAAAAAAATACAATAATTATTTTTATCATTTGATCTAATATTCTCCTGATCAGAAAAGAAATTAGTTATGCTGGTACTTTTCATTTATTGTAATTTCCTCCATGTCAATTTGCTTAGGTCATCACGCTGTTCATAATCAAAGTTGTTGCAAACATTAAAAGAAAAATTAGCAATTAAAATGTAACAAAAATGCAAACGAAAGTTTCACCATTAAAACCAAATTACTTGATCTAATGGATAACTTCTTTTCTTGATAAGATTCATGAAACAATTCGTAAATGGAGACAAATATGATAGTTGTAGGCTAGTTCCAAAATCAGTGAAGGAAACTCCTAATAATGCAAAATGTTGAAAATGAACCTTAAAAAACCCCAAAAAAAAAAAAATCAATGACCATCCATGAAACATTAATACATCCCCATGGAGACCATAGTTGCTGGTGCTTATCCTCCTGATACTAGGCCAATATTCATTATATGTACTAGTCATGTACCAAGGTTTTCAAAGCTAAAAAAAGGTTGATAAACAAGAAGCATTTTGGATCAATGAAAAAGAAAGAGCAAATAAAACCAACCAAAAAAAGTTGGAATAACCTTGACATTGATTAGAGACAACTGTGCAACCTAATACTGTAACATTTCTTTTAAGCATTCTGATTGTTACTCCATTTGACAAAATGTATATGATACTTGAAATGATTTTCGACTCATGAATTAATATAAGGTCAACAAAAATAATTTATGCTGCATTAGCAATAAAATGGAGGTCAAACTGCCTAATTTTGAAGAACTAGGAAAAACATAATTCGATTTTCATTATTACTCTACAAATCTAAATTAAGAAAATTATTGCTATAGTTCTCATATGAATAAATCAATACAAAAAATGGCAACGGGTAGAGAAGAATGCTCCGCAAAAGACCTTTTTGAGTGTAGAATTGCTAAGTGATTTCACACAATCCAATTTTGTGCCTCTCCTTTGTAAATTGCATTGAGCCCAACATCAAACGAGATACACGTACATCATATATATTTAAATTTAGTTCGTATAATATAATACACATAAGAACATATTAATATGCACTCACACAATCCTTCTCACATCAATATAACATATTTTGTCATTTGCCGTATCACCATATCCAAATCACACATTATACATATCAATATGTCATATCTATGGTTCATATTTGTGCTTCTTCTAGCTATTCAAATCCTAACATGAAGTAAGCAGATGTTAAAATAACAATGGTCAATTAGGTTGCAGCACCTAACAAAAAGAAGAAGCATTGATTTCTGCTAACAACTGTCTAAAGAGATAAAGAATTCTTGATGGACTCTAGATGCTGTGGAAAAATCCACCCAAGTCTGATATGGTGGAACTTCCAGCCAAAATTTTCTTGAGTAATATATGTGGATTTGACATCCTTTATCCTACCAAAATAAATAACAGGGCAGAGCAATTCAAAATTTTGAATCAAAATTTTTTGAATGGTCTAATTGATGGTATTGTATATTGTAACATCTAGAAAAATAAGAAACAATGAATCTACAAGTGGCTATAGTCTTGTTTATGACCAAAAAAAAAAAGGAGAAAAGTCAGCCAATTTTAAATTTGACTCAAAAAAAGAAAGAAAACCTTAAGTCATCACAGAAGGGCCACACTCTACTGACATTAATATTGTTGTTCTGAAATCCTAGATTTTTAAACAAATTTTTAAGTACAAAGTTTAGAGTTGGAATTCTAATCCAGCCCAATCCTATCAGAAATTAAATTGCTGAGATAAAAGCTGATTGACAACATCTCAACAAAAGAAAGAAGAGAAAGAAGCCAGAAAAAGAGAGAGAAAAACAACAGACCAAGGATTGGAGTGAGAAAGGGGGAGATAGGAAGAGAAGAAAATAGGAAAAGAGGGGGAGAAACAAAATAAAGCATAAAAAAGAGAAAAATGGAGAAAAAAAGGAAAAAAAACAAAAGAGGCTCTAAGAAAGAGAGAGACGAAGAGCATAAATTTCTTTTCCATTGATAAAAAACAACCAAAACCATTTTCTTAAAATATTATCAAATATGATTAAAAAATATCAAATAAAATATAAAATAATGAGGTATTGAAATGTTTAGGGGTTTTAAGTTAAACCTATTCTAAAAAATTTGGTAATTTTAACAGCAATAAGTTGATCTTCATAAAATGTTAAGGTCCTTTGATGAACATTTTAAAATATTTGAATGATTTGATGACTTCAAATAAAAAAGAACTAGACATTTTTTTTCACAAGTCAGTTTTCATTGACTTGTTTCCAGTTTCATATTTTCATGATTATATTTAAAACTCCATTTGCATTGAAGAAAACTGACAAATAAACCAAGCAAGCTCTGTTTGCCAATCTGAAGGCTTGATTTCAAATCAATAGAACCATTAGCTGATTTCAACGATGGAATTTGAAATTGAACAACCAAACTAAAATCACATGACCAATACACCTTCAAAACGAGTATTCAACCTAGTTCGGGCAACCATCTACCAAGTCAAAGACATTTTTACACAAATCATCAAAGTGATGCATGTTTACCCAAATGACCACTGGTGAAATATTTTCTTAACCTGAGTAATTGCCTCAAGGAGTGTGAAGGAATAAAATATAAAATCCATAATTATAAAAAATGTCATAAATATCTTGAATTTATCCAAAACACCAGTGCTCTAAAAAGTCTTCATCTAAAACAAAAAATATCAAGACCATCATTTGATCAACTTCCAAGAAAACAAATTAATGTAAAGTACTTAAACATGTCCAGATAGAGCCATTCAACTGATTTTCAAAATCAACAAACTTACTAAAACAATAAAAAACAATGTAAAGTAGTTTGATCAGTTTAAGCAGATAATTTCTAGATTAAATGACCAACCAAAATCAACCCAAACCAACAAAAAGTATATCAATCTACTAGTCCACAAGATGCGGTGTTGAAAACACAAAAAAACACACTTTGCTTTGCAGAGAGGCTTGGTGAAGTTGATGTGATGTGATATAATGACCTATGTCTCAAGGAGAATTGCAACAGCCAACAAAAATAGTCTATGTTCTAAAACTTTTAGGCCAACAAGTGAAGCAATATTGGTGGTTGCTAAATCTTGTAAAGAAGCTTGGGGTATCCACAAAAAAGGAGTAAAATGTTGGAGATTTTGAAATTTCATAAAGAGAAGCTAGGTGAGATAAGGAATGTTTAGCCAGAATTGTGCTCTTAAACTAAGTGTTTAGAAATTTGAAAAAAAAAAAGTACAATAATAAAAACAAGTTAAACTCATTAAAAAATGATGAAGTCGCAAAAGAGAAGAAAAAAGAAGTGACACAAACATTACACAAGCATAAACTTTATTCTTTCACAAACCAAAGACAACTTATGGGACAGATTGATTTTCAATAGAAACTTTGTTTGAAAAAATGATGGATGATGAGGAAACATACGAGAATGTTAACAAAAGGACATTGAAATGACATCTTCAAATCTAACAATATGCAATCCTGCCTTAGGATTCAATTAATGAACTCTCTTGGAAATGCACCAAGAACAAACTCAAGTTGAGACATCACATTTTCATTCAACAGGAGGATTATCAAGTTTTAAAATGGCAAGAAACTTTACTAACATTCCTGATTGCTTAGGAAACAAAGCAGCTGAAGTTGGCAACATAATGCTTAAAATGTATGGTATGGTAACAAAAATTATGGTATGCTGTCCAAAAATCAAATAAATGTATGAGAAATTGCATGGTAAATTACGGATAACAAACACTGTGAATTCTAACCAGTATGTACTTTTCTAGGAAAATTTAATGCCAATTCATAAAGTAGAATTGAAATGAGTAACTGAAACTAGCAAAAACAACCTAGGACTGATTTAAATTTTTTCAGTGAATATGATTTTCCAATTCAAAAACTCAATCTAGATACGTTTACTAGGCATTGTTAAAGTTTCAATAACAAAATAATGGCTCAAAAAACGTATAATTATATTAACAAAATGAGATCAAAAGCACACCTAAAACATAAGAATCAATCACAAAAAAACATCGTTCTTTATTCAACTAGATGTAAAATTGAGGATGCAAATTGTGCTTACGATTATGACTACAATGCCATGACAACACTTGATTTGGTTGATCTAGCCCAAGCTGAGAAATCCAACATGATCTAACTTGCCCAATTTCAAACTGGTCAGTTAGACTTAAGCTATGTACTTGAGACTTGAGTCTAGCAACTCTTTTCTTGTTTTAAGATTACCAAGGTTCTCTTGGTCCAAATATATTAAAGCCCTCAAGTCAAAATAAAAAAAATAACCTTCAGCTTTGAAACTAAACAAACAATTGCCTCCAAAAGACCACAGCATTGACTCAAATAACAAAACATCCTTTCAATCCAACTTATCGAAATGCCCTTTAACTTCAACTTATCAAAATACCCTTGATTTTCAAATTAACAACATGAGCCAAATGGATCCAAAATAACCAAGTAGCTTTTGGCTCCAAAATTACCAAAATGTTATTATACCTTTTAAAGGTTATGACGGACACCAAGTGAATTTCAAAGAAATGGTACCTTTGAATCATTCTAAATTTTATGGGATGAGAACTTAAGATCAATAATTCAAAAATATATTACTAATTTAATGAAAAGTAAAGGCACATTTGAAATACCAATTAGTCACATCAACATGAATTCATTGGCAAGATGACCAATCTCCTTGGATGTAGGTCTCTTGAGAATAACAGAAATTTATAGCCATCAATACATTAAGGACGCTAGGAATAAACTAATTAGAATTCTACAATGTGTAATATCTCATGCTAAGACACTTAACTTAAAATAGATAAGGCTCAAATTATCTTAACCCATAACTTAATACAGATAATGCTCAAATTATCTTACTCTCAGCATTGACTCAAGATGTAAAAGTTAAAAAGAATAGGTATAAATCAATGTCAAAGCATGGTATAATCCATATTTGGCTAAATCTTGAACCTAGTTACCGGTTCAACATCACTCAACACGTAATGCCTAATTTAGAGCTGATCAAGAATTGATCTAATTACTATGTCAACTAACAATATAACTTACATTAGTTCAAAACTCTTTCCTAACTTAAAAATAATAACTATGTCAAGTTGTGGCATAGCCTTGCCTTAATCAAATTAAAGTAAATTTACTCATTTAAAAGATTCCCTGATTGAGCAAACTAATGATTCTTAAGTCTAAAAAAAGAAATCTCTAAATTATAACCAATTAAACCTAATGACCAAAGGCTGATGATTTAATTTGGATTGGTCCACGATGATGAAATCATGGTTTCTTGCCTACATGCGTTCTTCAATCCTTGATCAACTACTATACCATAATCAATTACATTTTCTAATACATGATCAGAGATAATCCAATTAAGATGATACTTAGCAATAAATTATATTGCACAATACAAGTGAAAACCCAAGACTAATAAGATCCTTATCTTAGGATAAAAGTATGAATTATTCTACATTAAATTTTGGAGTTATTTATTCATATCAAACCCATATGATAATTTTATTTCTCAAAACAATCTGTTTCATTCCATTAATTTCCAACAATAAGAAAAGGCACGATGGAGCATTCTTTTAGCCCTTTCTACACCATATACGAGACAATAATTACCTTTCCCACCCCTAAAGGTGGCAATCCGTGGTAATTGAAAACGCATAACAGATAAAACCTATGATTAGAGATTTCAAGTGAAATAGAAACCCTGTTACCAACTTTATCATCAGTGAAAGTTGAAAACTTTAACTATCACAGTTTTTTATTCCCCCCACATTTCCCCCACCAGATGTCTATCATTTTTTTCCTACTAGTTAATAGATTATATAGCAAATATAACAATAATTTAAGGATGACATCAGTATTTTCTAGAAACAAAAAGCTTGGACTAGGGGTCAAACAACATGGCACAACGATGAATTATCGTACTACAGCAGTTTAAGCTTCAGTTGATGGCCAAACCAATTTAGTTGCAAACCATGAATAATTATGAATGACGGCATAGCTTCGGCACCCACCTTTTCTGGATGCGAGGAAGAGCGATGTCACAAGAGTAATCCCAAGTGAGGAGTTGATCAATGACTTCATCAACATGTGTCAAAGAAAATTCTGCGACCATAACAGAAAGTTATTAACGTGAAGAAGCTTATAACATAGAAACAGAAAGTATGCATATTCCTTTAGAATAGGGCTTACTTCCATCTGACGTCTTCTGCCGGAGTTTCCGGTAATCGTTATAGAGCGGTTCCAGGTACCGATACACATCCGTCACAGACCCCGTCAGTCGCAAATAGAATGCCCCAAGTACACGGACATACCTGTCCACAAACGAGAACCCTCCATAAACTTCCAAAAGCAAAAGAAGACATGGGAGAAGACAGAGAGAGTGAGGAGTGGCAAACTTGTAATCGTCGTTCTTGATGAATTCAACAACGATCTCCTTCTCTGGCTGAATCTGAAGCATTTTCATCACAAGGCAAAGGAAAGGTGTGGGTTTTCGGTTGCCGCCGAAAGTGCCGCCTAGATGGTCAAGCTCCATGGCCTTGTCAACGAGCGTTTCGGCTGTCAGCCCGAAGCACTGCTCCTTCCAGTAAGTGTTCTGGTAGATCTTGGAGCGGACGATCTTCTCAACCAGATTCTGCGGATTCGTTCCATGGATGCTCTTTGCCGCCGGGTCCGTCCTGTTTGCCATTGAACCAAACCCTAGACCGTGCGCCTCTAAGATTATGGTTCCGAAACTAAAAACGAATGATTTAATGCATGCTTTTAAGGTTTGGCGCTCGACGGAGATCTTCTCTTCGGCGCCGCCAGATGCCGGCCGTCGGGATTGAGCAAAAGAGCGGACAATTGGATATTCATTTAATAGGTTTTTTGTTAAATTGGGTTTCAATTTTATAAATTTTACATTATATTATTTTACAATTTAGCATTATATAATTTTTAATTTTAAATCGAAATTGAAAATAAAATTGACATTTTCCTGAAGAAAAATACTCTGTTTTATTAAACTAATTAAATGTGCTCTTCAAATTAAAAAAATAATAATCAAAATATTTTAAAAAATATTTGAAAATGGATTGAACTTCTTCAATAGACCACTCATTTCAATTAGTTTTATCTGTCTTGCGTATTGAATAAACAGTTTGCTTATGGTAATAAAAATTAAATAAAAAAAAACCAAAAATCAATACATAATAAATCTCAAATCAAATTAAAAAAAAATATGAGATATTATAATATAGAATAAATATTCTTTCAATTTACTAAGAACCCATGATTTTAACTACCAATATATATATATTGGTGATCATATTATACATTGTTTTAAAATCATATAATACCAAAAATGGAATAATATAATAATATTATCATACCAATTTCATAATAAAATAAAACTGCCATAATTAACATGACAATATAATTAATATAATAATTATAATATCTTTAAGTTCTATATCAAATTATATTTAGTTAGAATATTCAGAATATATTCAAAACATTATTATGAACAAAATAATAATATTTCAATTAAAAAAATATGTTAAAAATTATCTAAAATACTAAATAATATTAAAAAGTTATGAACTGAATATAAAAACATAGAGATTGATGAATTGCTCATATTAAAATTTACTGTATATAATTTGTGAGTTGTTTGACTAAGAAAATAAAGAACAAAAAAAAATATAATGTATTGATTAAAATAATGTTCTATTCTTATTTGTATATTCTAAATTGATTAGAAAGAGATTGAGGGTGAGCTAATTTACAACTTTGCAAGTCTCAAAGAAGGACTTGAATTAGAGAAGATTTATGAAAGATCTTAAGAAAGCAAGGTAAGATTTTGCCTTGTTTTTTCTTTCGATTTTGTGGCATCTAATTAGATCTTTGATTATATGCATGATATAGGAGTTCATGAAACCTAAAAACTAAAAATGATAACCTTGAGAAACATTCAATAAGCATTATACAATTTGACAAAAAGAAATAAATAGCTCGATGGAGACTTTCAGAGTAATAGTTGATGGGAAGAACAAGTGTCATTGGCATCAAGGTTTGTTGAATGGTTGTTGGATGTCCAATGGAAGTAGATAGAATAGTTTAATGAAAGCAATGCATAATCCAATAGAGACATAGGGAACAATCAGATGAAAAAATAAATGAAACGATTGAGCGCACATAAAATGTTTGAAAAAAATTTCAAATAGTATGTTGGGTCGACAAATTGTTTGATTAAACCAATAAAGCTTTAATTCAATATATCTAATAGAGCTTAATTATTGTAATTAATATAGTAAAGCATGTGTGCTAAATACATCAAAAGAAATATAATATATATTCTATGTATGACTATAGGAGGAGAGAACTTTTAAGCAAGTGTTATTAAATAAAGGAAAAAATAAATGATTGTTTACTTATGCTTATAAATGATACAATGTATCGTAAATGAGAATATTAGATTATGACATTACATGTATAATCTAAGTATTATAATAATTCACATGTGATAATTGTATTATAATACTTACTAAGTATATGATGAGACATAAGTTATCTTTTATACTACTCATTTTAGGTATGTAAAATAAATATTGGGAAACCCAAGTATATCTCAAAAATGAGAGAAAATAATTAAATAATATCTTAAGAATTTAAAATCATCAATTGCTTAAGTTAATAAAAATTCATGATTTTTAGAATTAATTGAAAAACTTATAAAGGGAGCAATTATATTATCACAAATACAAAAATATTGAGGCTTATAATTATTTTTAAATTATTTGGATTTTTAGAAAATTTATGAAATTTTTTAAAAAAATATAATATTTTTTAAAAAAATCTTACATCATTAAAATAAGTTATCTTAAAGGAATGGGATGTGCTAAACAATTAAAAAAATTAAATTATTTGAAATTTAATGATGCTAAATTAGTTAATTAACATTACCACATCCATTGTTATTTGATAATACTCATCAAATCAGATATTGTTTCAAATTTAAAAATGTCCAAATAGATAGAATCTTCAGAGTAATTAATCGTGATATATTAGAAATTGTTATATCATATCTTAGAAGTGTGAAGTATGAAAAAATGAAGATAATTATTTATAATATTAAAGAGATAATAGAGGATTAAGTCTTGTCATTGATGAATGAGGACCTTTTTTTTTCATATTTAACCAAAAAAACTATATTTTTGTTCATTGTTTTACACATTTCTTAATTGAAAGAATAAATCAAAATTATATTATTGATAATGAAGCTAGAGTTCTAAAAATATTGAAACTTATATATATGATGTAATAAGGACGTATTCATTGTTTGATGTATTTCCTAAATAAGAGGTAATTAAGTAGGAATTACCTTGGTTATGATGTGTTCATGTTATAATTTCAAAGTTTTGAAACTTCAATTTGCATTGTTGGTTGGATGATCATGACTTTAGTTGAAAACTTATTTTACATATTTTTAAATTATAAGAATACAATTTTATTGATATTTTGTAAGAAACTTATCACATGTTTGTTTTTTTTTAAATTTATTTTTTTATCATATATACATCGTTCAAGCAAGATTATGAAATGGTGATAAATTTCACAATTTGTTAGAAGCAATAGAATTTATTCGAGTTGTGATGAATATATTGTGATGTGATTATGAATTTTTATAATGTTTTTCCATCACTTCTAATCTATTTGTGTTTTGTTCTTAATGTTTTTATTTTTGTATATTTTGATATGATTTGATTTTTAGAGAATTTGAGTATATTATGAGATTTATTAAATCAGATAGTCAAATTAGATGTGACACATCGCATGACTTGTTTGTGCATTTTCTCACTAACTTTTTTAATGCAATTTTTTTTTTCTCTTTTTCTTATGTGGAAGAAATAATTTTGCAAAATAAGTTCTATTTTTCTCTTTTCATTAATGCAACAAAGATTTCCTTCCAAAGTCTCTTTATCTTTGCTAACTATTTCAAAATCATTTTGCAAAATTGAACATTTATTTTTATAGAGTTTGTGAAAACCTCTTCCTCTTCTCAAACTATTCAATTCATTTAATGAAAAATGATTTCTAACTATTTTCTTCTCTTTTAATCTTCCAAATTTTAGCATTTAATCTATCTATCTCATTATTTTTCACAAATTTTATGAAAATTAATAGGCCAATACTAAAAAGTTTTATTTTATCATATCTATTTTTATAAAACTTTTATAGCCTTTCAATGTCTTTTTGTATTTTTAATAATTTATTCTTTCTAAAAAATCATAGAACTATATATTCAACATCTTATTTTATAACTAAAATACTTATAATTTCTTTGATACTCAAATAAATTGTACTATTTGTCATAAAATTTTTATAATGTTTTAATGATATAAGATCCTTTTCATAATTTTCCTTCTTTAGAATAATACGAATTAAATTAAAATATTTTTCTTATGATCTTGATCATTCATTTTATTATCGATTCATATATGAATTTTAAGAAATTTATACTATTAAACTCTTAATAAAATATGCTCTAGTTTTAAAAACTTGTCTCGCTTCTTTTATAACTCTTAACTATTTTTTTTTTACTAATTTATCAAAATTTTCTAAATAAGTAAAACTTTAAATTTAATAAATTTCAAATTCATAAGTTTACGCTTTTTAGATTATTTATAAGTTTTGAACCAAATGCATCTCATAATTGATTTATACAATAATTATTTCTAAATTTTAAATACTAATTATTTAAATAATTTATCATGCCTATTTAACAAATTGTATTTAAAATAATACATTTTAAATAAAATCAATACAAAAAATTAGAATTATCTTTTAAATTTTTATGATAAATAATTTAAAATATAATAATCATAAATATTGAATGATAATATAAGATTTTAATTTAATTTTATGACAACTCATACAAGATCCACCTTCAATCATAAATAGTTATATAGTCTAAAAATAATTTAGTGTTCAAAACTATAATAAGAACTTCAAAAATAAATATTCTTATTTGTCTTGCTAAGTTGGTGCTATAGTTTGATTGATAAGATAAAAAAATGTTGTAAAAAGAAAATATATTTAATAAATAATAATATGTTGTTAAGAATAATATTGACATAATAAAAATAAAATTACTTTTTATAAAAGTGAGATAAAGTAATTATAATTATTTATTTATAGGTAATTATTTTGAATTTATTACTAAACGTCTTAGGCAAATGTAGGGGTTGCGTTGAAGGCGGTTTTCAAAAACGAAAGCATTAAAAACGGCCGTTTCGCTGCCGGAAGACAAGCTTCTGCACCGCTCCTTCTCTCATTTCCTGCCTGCTCACTTATTTCTTTAAAACATCCGCAGTGCTGATGCTTCGGTTGAAGAAACCTAAGCGAAGAGGAGCGAAAGAAGGATTCGGCCATGGGCAGGAACCAGCTCGTCATGGGAATTCTGACCTTCGTCGCTGTGGGAATGGTAATTGGTAGGAGTTCCTTCTTAATCCGACTCGTACCCTTTTTTTTTTTAATCGTTTCTTTTAGCTTTCAAAATGCCCAATTGTTATCAGGAATAAAGCAGTAATGTAGCTTGAAGGTTAGGAAGAGTCGGTTTTTAATGCTATTGTAGTAACATTTCTAGGAGTTCTTTAGTTGTTTGGTTAACTATTTGCAAACATCTTGCCCAAGGTTTTTGTTTGGTAATGTTGGCATGAAGCATTTTAGTAGACACCTGAAAAGCTCTTGATTGCTTGTTTTTTTTAAACACTGCTCATTATGGAGTGCAAGAGTTGGTTAGTGTTTGATCCAACAATGATTTGGCTATCAAATCAGGAGTGAACTGGCTGAATGACCATTTGTTCTCCTGATCAAGGTCACTAATGGTCATGATTTTCAAATTGGACAGTTGGAAAGGAGCTATAATAAAAAAATACTAAGGTTGATCGGATCACAATTCAGTGTTGAATGTTTGAGATCAAAGGTTGTGGAGCCACAAAGCTTAGTATTGTTGAAAAAGGATTTGTGTTGTTTGTTGATTGTTGATGGAGGTTTTCTTTTAAAACGGAAGTTATTCTATTTCATAAAGCTTTTTAACGATGACTCTTTTTTGTTTTGACCATTTTGGCCTTGGATTGAAAAACAAAAATTCAAAATCATCTTTATTGGAATGCAAGAATAGAATAAGGATGAGTTACCTATCATGCTGTTGTAGGCTTTCAATTTGGAATTCATTAGATCGTGCCTATGAGAGGGACTTTAGTTGATGTGGTGAGAACACTTGTAGTGTTGTTGGAGCTAGATGAATTTGTTGACTGATTTAGAAGTTGATATAATTGCTCAAGTTGAGGCATGGTGAAGCGGAGATTTGGGAATTAGGCCTTCCATATATCTAAATCTCATAGGTTTACTTAGGTTTGAGAATAATTAGACCATGGATATTTTTTATGTCTATTTGTCTTATGATCAATGTATTGTTTGGAAGTATTTTCTTGGAGAATATTGTGTTGAAAATATGCAAAGTGTGAGCTACAAAAGGAGGATAAATTATGCAAATTATAATTTTGAAATAAAATTCAAGCCAAATCACTCTCTTAAATAATTTCAATTTTAAACACTAATTAAAATAACAATAGAGTATTTTTATTTTCACAAATTAGATTCAATTAACTCAAGTTAAATTTAATAATTCAAGATAAAATACAAATTTTTACTTAAACTAAAACCAATAATTCAAGTGTTCTTGTAACAAATATAGTTTGAGTCAAGTTCAAAACACAAGTTCTTTATCAAGCAAATTTATACAACTCAAAATAAACTCATAATAGTAATCTCTTGTTTATGTTAATTGCTATTATAAATAAGTTATAAAAATTCTTTATGTGAGAGTACAAGAATAATAAAAAATATAATACAATTTTTAGATGGTTTGATCTAAACTCAAATCTTCATTGACCTCAAGTCAAATGATTAAATTTACACAACTATCCTCTCATATTTTGCTAAGTCGATGAGAGCAACCTAAATAAGAACCACTCTTTGTTTGCTACAACTAGGTATGATTCAATCTAAACAATGGGTCAGATGCCTAATAATTAAAAGACTAAAACAAAGAGCAAGTACAAAGTCCCAATAATGGAACATATGAATTGAATATAAAGCTCAATACAAAGATCCTATGACCCAAGCACTTATCCAAGAGACATATTATTATGAATTTAAACCAATACAACAGTGATATACAATTGATTTCAATGCTCTTATGAGAATGAATATTATAGAAATAATTTAGAAGAATATAACTTAGCTCAAGTCATAAAGGCTGTAATGAATGATGCAAGATAAAAAATCATGTCTTTGCTCTTCTCTCTTCCAATGTAATGAATATTTTCAAGTACAGTACTGTACATTTTTTTATATTTAACAAAAGACTATCCTTGTACGATAAGGTATCGTTTAAGTATGAATAAAACAAATTTTCTTAAAATCCAAATAAGTGAAATGATGTCCTATTTGTACGATAAGTGAATTGTACTTCTACAATGCAAATTTGTTCAATGCCTGGTTAAGTTTTAATTCAAAGTTCTCAAGTAGATGTTGTACATATACGAAAGTGTGATTGTACATGTATGAAGAAAATAATCTCATCGAAGCCCAAAGTCCTTCTCATGATTTTGATTGATTGATCATGCTCATACAAAGGTGATAACGTACTTGTATGACAATGCACACTTACAATCAAATTCTTGAACTCTTCGTATAATAAAGGTGTCGTACTATATGAAAGCGATATCGTATATATACGACATTATAGCATGTAGTTCATAGACGCGTCGCTTTGTCCAATCTTACGTTGAATCCTTCAAAGGAATATATTATATAATTACAAAAATGACATTATACTATATGAAGTTCAACGAATCTAAACCTTAATAGATATATTTGAAGAAAACATTAGCATACTTATACGATAAGTATATCATACATGTATCAATAAAATGTAATATATTAATGCATAAGTTTCATTTCATTTGTATACAATCATATTTTATTAATAACATACTATATAAAATCAAAAAAAAAAATGTATATATATATATATATATATATATATATAATCATTTAATGTCATACTATCATACTCATATCAATGATTTTAAATTTATATAACATAATTTATTTACATTATAATTATTTTCATTTATTTATTTGATTCTTCTTAGATATTCTTTTATCATTTTTTCTGTCATTTGTTTTGTATACAAGTACATCATTTATCATAAAATATTCCATTTTTTATGTATAATATATTCATAATTGTTTCTTATTTTACTCAAAATCAAAATTTCTATTCATTCCCTTGCTTTCCTTCTCTTTTCTCAATTTTTCTTCTTGTGTAGGGTACACATGTCATACATAATGTACATTGTGTCCAATGCATTATACATTATATACCTTACATATTATAAATCAAATAACGTGTTGTTTGTCTTATGCCTGACATACTGTATGTCAAATTTCAATGTATTGTATATGAGTTATAATTGCATAAGATGTTATAGTTTCTCTCTTATCCCTTCTCCTCACATACAATGCGTTGATTCTAGCGCACTGCTTGCGAGTTATGGGACAAGACAGTATAAGTATTTTCTTTCACTTATTTTGATTGAAATCTTAAAACCAACATCAAGTTAATCACAAATATAAGACTATTCATGAATTAAGAGTATGTCTAGTACATCTAAAATCATTTTAAAGCAAAATTTTCATTTAATTCAAAGATCATGCTCTCGATTCATGTTTTTGAAATCAATTTTTTTTAACAAAATTCTTTCCTACTTGGTTGAACCCAAAATCATAGGAAAAAAAAAAAACCTAATGAAAAACTAGATGAAGACCATACCTTGATGGTTTACTAGCATCCAAAGCTTGTTTTCATGATATTAAGGAACAATTGCTTTTCCTTCAACCAACTCTTGAGTTTGATTTTTTCTCTTCTCTCCAAGTTGGGCCTCTTCCCAAGTAAGCACAAAAAAAAAGCATTTCCTTGTCACACTTCAAAGGGCCCTTTTTTTTTCCATTGCAAACTTCTCTTTAGAAGCCTTCCTACTAAAAAATATGGTGGTTGCTTATTTTTGGTTTCTACTATAAAAGACTGAAGTCCTTTGATACCAAAAATATAATCCGTATCCCTTCTAAAGCTACGAGACAATGGTCTTTAAAACGAGAAAAATCCTGAGGCAGAGGGGAGATATGTTTGGTTTTTGGTTTGAGTTTGGATTTGGGAAAGCTTTGCAACAAAAGTTTCTTTAGCTTTTCTAGTACCCTTATCCTTATTCAACAAGTTCGAGGCTAGGATAGGGACAATTGATCTAGTTGCTTTTGCTTTTTAAGCTTGATACCCTCTTTTATCATTTTCTTTTAAATAAAAAATCTAATAATTGATATTAATATTAGAAAATTTACAATAATTTCAATTGATTTTGAAATATTGTAAATCATGCACCAATAAATTTCTTTCAAAGAGTTCTTCTTAATGCTATGCCAAAACCAAAATTTTGAGATACTTATAAATTTATAATTTTTTGAGATGTAACCAAAATTGAATATTTCAATTTTATCTCCAAGATTGTCAAAATATCTTTGGCCACATTAACATGTAAGTATCATATACTTAAATACATATATTTATTATATTATACATCACTAAAATTTGGGTTGCCACATATTTGATTGTTTGCAACTATTTGAAGTAATGAATGCATTAATAAAAAGGGAGATGAGGAATACTACTACAAAGAGATTTAAGATAGTTTTCTTAAACCTCTCTCACTTTGTCTTATTGGTTATGAACAACAAAATCTTCTCTCTTTCCCTTTGAATGTGTAGCACAATAAGGGTTAATATGATCCACAACAACTTGATGTAGACACAAGTTAGTAGGTGAAGAGTTATTGAAAGGTATTGGGAGAGGAAGGAAGTTATCATAGGTGATGCTACTCTTCCCCTTGGCAATTTCTTGCCATATCGAAAGGTAATAAGAGGGAAAGCCAAGTTGTGCCACACCCATGATACCACATCATTGATCAACATCTAGATAAGGAAGACATCCATCTGCAATTCAACTAAGCTCACCACTCAAACCTAGCATAATGGGCATATCATAGTTCTTACGCAAGGGACTCACAACCACCTTATTATTTCAAATGAAGTTAATAAGGACTTACTTAAAATCTTATGAATTCAGAGGACAAGAGGGAGGATAATAACACATCTATGACATTCATAAGGGCATCAAATGTTTGCTAATCAAGTCCTAGTGTCATAAAGAATAATACACGAGTTGGTAATTGTCCTTTGTGGCTCATTTTTTCTTATTGTAATAAATTTCTTTACCCCTCTATGTTAATTTTGTTATAATGAAAGACTTAGTGAAATACATCATGCTCATGTGGTTTTTCATATAAAATAACGTTGTTTCCTTTTATCTCTTTCATCTAGCTCTTTAGCTTGCTAAACTCATCGATAGTATTGAAGCCTCTCCTTCTCAAGTGTCGGTCGCTTTATCCCTTGGCCTTGAGTATGTTCCTCCTCAATCTTTTCCCATCAAATTCTTTTATCAGCATTTTTTGTGCTATTATCCTTCTCAAGCAAATCTTCCTAAGTTTCATATTTTTCATATTTTCTATCTAGAACATAGGCTGAACAAAAGGGTTTCCTTACTTTTGTGAGGCCCAAATTATTTAGACTGGCCCCTATAGTTAAGAATCTTGATTTGGTTTTGGATGAGCTCACTCTAGGTACCAATCTTCGTTAGATATTTTAAAAATCGCCATAAAATTGTTTTCATAAAAGTTTTGAGGTCATACTTTGGTGGAACTTCCGTTGGCTAGCTGCCTTGTTTTCAATTTTTTGTTTCTTTGGTAGACATCTTAACTGATCACTGTTTAGAGAAGTTTATTGAATTTTCAGCAAACGAGTGAGCTCTTGCCTCTCTTTTTTTGGTTGAATGCTAACTCAACTTCTTTAGGTCAAAGAACACCTCTGCTTCCAACTGTTTTCAAACATGGTTTTTGCTTGAAAATTTTATTAGCACAAATCTTGAACTGCTGAATTTCTAAGACCCTTATTTGTATCTACCAAAGTTATATGTGTATATATCAGAGATTTTATGTATACACATGTATATATACATTTACATATTTACACCCAACACAAGTATATAGATAGATGACTTGATAGATACATTGATAGATGGATGGATAAATAAATAGACAGATAGAATGATAACAAAACATATACAATTCGGTCTATAGGAGTCACCACATACCAGAGCATTATTGAAATTTTAAAATGAATCATAACTTAAGGTTGACAAGATATGATTCTAAAAAGCTTGTGGCTTGACTTTTTGTGAAATCATAGTTTCTGATCTTGCTATAGTGGAAATTGAAGGTATTCTCTTGCTTAACTAGAACCGTATAGCCAAGGCTCTGCTATGAATTTGAATTGGCCAATCATCATTCACATGGATCAAATCTCTGCTAAGAAATCTTGACAAATCATCATTCACAAGCAACAGGTCTTCTGTATCATACTTGTGTAACTATAACAACCTTCCCACTTAGCATGTGAAAGACCTGACTCTTTTTCCTGCAATCAGTGATATGGTTGCCAAAATGTTGGCATCAGTCAAGACTTTGTACACTTGGATAAAGCAAAATAGTACTTACAGGTGTTTTAATGAGAAGCACAAATTTAGTTCACTATAAAATTAGCTGTCATTACTTATCAGTGTTGATGCTGGTAGATGAAGAAAGAGACAACTGTTATTATTCAATGCTATTCACCACACAAAGTGTATCATTAGCTATGGAAATATCATAAGAATATGTAGAACCAATGGGTGTGTAAATACTCCTAGTGTCTAGTGTAATCATTAGAATTAAGAGTGTCAATAGTATAATCATTTGCAACTTAATATGGAAAAACTAAGCCAATGAATAATAAAGCATGATGAGAAGGGACAATGCCCATTGTGATATCCATCATTTTGTTTAGCTTTCATAAGATGCATAACATAGTTTGGGTTGGCATGCTGGTTTGCAGTCTGATTTCCGCACATAGTTCTGAAGAAAAGTTTCTTTTTCTGTGAATAATATTTAACAATGGCAGCATACCCTTGTTTATGCCTTATATCAGTCAATGCAGTGTATGATTGTTTGAGATTGACTTTTGCATCTCTATTTTGTTTCACATTTCTGGCTATTTCTGCTGGCCTTAATCTTGCTTTCTTCTCAACATGTATGCACAATTGATTTGTATTCTTCAACAAACATAACTTTTTAGATGTATCTTTAATGTCAAAGTATCCCTTTTTGGTTTTGTTTTGAAGACTCAGTTTAGCAATTTAAAGGAATTGCATGAATTCATGCAGGTTCTTTGTTTCAGCTAGTATTTATTCACCGCATGGAGGACTCATCTGGTATAATTCTTCTGCTTCCATACATTGTCAAGTTCTTCATTTCTTTTTCATTTTATTTCTGTTTGAGCTCCTCCATAGTCTTTACATCTATGCAAGAACAGTGTATTTCTTCTGAAATTCTTATATTCAGGTATTAAAGCACCATATGGCTTTCTTTTATGACTTTTAAAATTTCCAATGTATGCATTATTTTAGTATGTTAATACTTGCACCTAATGTTGTATCAGCATCTTGATAGTTAAAATGTCGAGTATCTTCATTTGTTATCATCTTGTTTGTTTTGTACTATTCTCTTAGGGCGTTCTTCTTTGTTTTATGTTCTTCCTAAAAAAGGCTTTATTTTAAGGAAGCTGTATCTATTATGAAATGTTCTACTAAAATCTCAATTCGAAGAATGATAAACCTTTCTACTTACGCTTCCATTACTGACTGCAGGCGCATCTTACTGGGAGAATGACATGGAGGCAGCAATTCTTCGTCTTGGTTATGTCTGTCTTCATGCACATAGTTTCTGATATTTGGGCCCTACCTAACTTGATGATACATTTATCATCACACACTAGCATATTTGTTTTGACTGATTTTAGGCTGATTATATGTTTGTTCTATGAAATCAATAGCTTAGATACAAAACTATCTACGTATTCTCTTATTATACATGGTACTTGACCATTATGTCATGATGTCAAGTAAACTTGGAAGTTTTTAGACTTTTTCAGAAATAGGATTATTGATTGTGATAGGTGAAGGGATTGTGATGGGTGTTAAGCTTGTAATTTGACTATCTATTAACCCTAAAAAGTGACAATTATAACTAATCTTTTTGTCATACCTGAGGAAATCCTTGGTTACTTCATATTTCTTTATTAGTTGAAGATGGAGGTGCATTGGCTTCAGCTTATATCTTGGTTGGACATTTGGTTCATTTTGTGGATAGCTTACGTCATTATTAGCATGTACTTGAGATAATTCCTTTTGGTTGATATTTTAGAAGATGTTAATGAGCAAAATTCAACTATACATAAAATTGCTTGAAAAAGGCTACAGCTAATTCAATGCATCTTTTATGTTCTTCCCTCTGCCTCATCATCTCATATATATGTTTGTTGAGTTGTTTAAGCTAGCTGGCTTCCATTTTGTTTTTGTTTTTGTTATTTCTTTAATCTAGTAATTTTCATTTTGTGGTGCCAAGAGCATTGGATATTGAATGCAAAGTTCTAAGGATTCTCTGTTGTTCATAATTTTTTTGTGGCCGTTTCAAGATGCCAAATCCTAACATGTTTGTTTTGGATTGATCCTATCTAAAAATCTTGTGCCCAATGCTTTGCAACCTTGTTTTCTTGCTACATTTAGTTAAAATGTATGTTATGTTTTAGCGTCTGAGTATGAGTTAGGCTAGAAGGAAACAAAAGGTGAGAGGAAGAACAAATTTAGGAAGAAGGTTGCAAGAATGATGAGGTTTTGTGAGTAGAAATCTATCCTTAATAAATGTGTCAAAGTATTAATCTATGTTTATAGGGAGTTTACTTCAATGAATCTATAATGGGAAACACATTGACATGAAATTTTTTGCTTTATTAACATATCATTAAATAATTCAAAATAAATATATTCTCATATTTATATGTATTAATTAATAAACAAATTTATTAATAATTTTATAGAAGAATCTCTACTTGCTAATAAACTAATGTTTGATTTTTGAAACTAAATTCAAGCTAAAAGATAGATTCTAAATTTAATGATAAAATCTATATTTTTAAAAAATCAATCATTTGAAAAAAGTTTAACTATAAAGTCAGAGTACATTGGTGTTCTTTTGGAAGCTATGATATTAGCATAGTTTCATATATATTGTCTTATTTGGCTTTAGATTTGGATATCAAGTTCAATTTGTTGTCATTCACCTTTGTTGTATCCTTCCATTTATTATGAGATCCCTTCATATAAATTTAAGGGTATGCTTGTATTTTTGTTAGCATGTGTATAAATTTGTGTGCATATTTTCTTTAGTTATGCTTATATACAAGTTTGATTAGTTTCTTTGCTTATTTGTTCAATTTTTTAAATTCAGGTCCAACCAGAAGTACTTAGTTGGTCACCTCGCATAATTTTGTTTCATAACTTTTTAAGTGGAGAGGTATAATTTTATTTTTGACTTTCTTCTTGTTTAATGTTGAAATGCCATATTACTAGAATTATTTGACTTGAGCAATATGTTGGAAATAATCAAAGCCCCTTTTTTTATTAAAACAATGGAAGAAATGTTGAATTTTTCTTGAATATCTTCACCTTGGAGTTGAATTTTATTTGTAGTGTCATTTTCTATTTGTCAAACTGCAAAATATTTCGCATTAATTTGGAAGGTGTATTGCAATCTTTTTCATTGTTTAACTAGGATCCTCATGTCCAAAGCTTTTTTATATTAATTTATTGTGCACTTATGATCTCCCTTTTTTCTATTCTCACATTGTGAATAGAAAATGACTATAATTACCTTTTGTTTATTTGTTTCCATGCCTCCATTTTTTGATAAATTTATGTGGCACTTGCTAATCTGCCCTTGTTAGAGCACCTTATTTCTCATGCGATTGCTTTAACCTTGTTTATAGATAGATATCCATGTTGGTAGTCATTTATGTTTTAGTTCACGACTTTGACATGGCTTTGATTAAGTTCTAATAGAAAAAACAATTCTGAGTTTGCACTTTTGGGAATGGTTGGGATTGGAGGTTTAGTTGTGTGCAATGCTATTACTTCGCTTGTTCTATGCATTACTCTTTAAAAGTTACATTTTTGTTTGAAATTATAGATGTTCTGATAGAAATTCATGCTCATGGGATAATGCTTGGAACCATGACTATTTCATTTGAATAAAACATTGTGAAAGTTACCTCAAGCTTTATCTGGATTTCGTGTTTGAGCTTCTTCAGTACATGCCTAGCACCATGTTCATAAATTTTCATCAATGAGATTTTTTTCCCCACAATTGTGATCTAGGGCTCAACTTGTTGTGCTGACTTCACGTACTTGAAAGCAGTTTTTGCTGCTTCACATCTAGTCCTAATAAACTCCATTAAAACAATGCCTGCACAATTGCTAGTAGATTTTGCTAAGTTTCTTTTGGGTTCACCATGCTTTTGTTGATAAATGCCAACCGAGTTCTTGTTGGCATTATGCATCTGCCTTTTCTTGTAGCTTCTCATTTAATTTGAGCCCTTGCACTTCAAATATGAATAGCTTCTTGAAGAGCTTTAAGTTTTGGAGGAGTTACCATATTGAGTTGAATCATGCAATGGTCAATGATTACAGATGAAGATGCAATCCCTCAATGATCATATAGTTGCTTTCTTATGGTCAAAGTTAATGATGAGTGAATGCAATTCTTGAATCTACCTTCACCCCACTCTATGCCCATTTAGAGTGAAGTTTTGTAGAGGTTCTCCCTATCAATGCAAATTTTCTATGCAGTAAGGCTTCAGTGGAAATTGGCAATTTTCAGAAGTTGCTATTTTTTGTATGCATCATGCATAGAAAGTAGGGCATTGTTTTATTAGGATATCAAGTTTTAAACTACTTTTGCTACAGAAGTTATCATGGAATTCCTATGGTTATGATAGTCTCTTCAATTTTGGTAATTGACTTTGGTAAAGATTTTAAACTGTCAAGTTAGATGTGATAATAGCATGTTTTTGAATATAGTATTAGTAGATAGGTATTGCATAAGCATATTGTGATAGGCATCCTAATTATTTGTTTGCAATGATAATATTTTTTAACTTGATCCTAATACTGTTTTCAGGTTTTCGACTTGCAAATTTTCATTAGCTATATCATGTTGCTGATTTAATAACAATTTATTAAGAACATTACCAAATGTGAAAGTGTAATAATGTGTGAATGAGTATGAGTATTTCAGATTACTAATGTTATTAGAATTTGTTACATTTTATTGGTGCAAGAAACATTCTCCATTGGATAGCTTTTCTAGGTTAAATGTTTTAGTCGTAGGATTGAATCCCTAACTGTAGATAGTTAGTTGTGGGCTCCCATTTTAGGTGAAATCAGCCAAAAATGCATTCTAAATGTTGATTTACCATGACATGATGCTTAAAACTATATCATGCTTATTATTTTTATCATTTCAACAATTTTTACCTTGAGTAAAATCTTCAAACTGTAAGGATCATAAGGTAACGTACTATTTGTCAATCAAACTTTCCTTGTAGTTATATTGATTGGATTAATGGGCTCATGGGTTGTGGCAACATCAAATTACATCACAATTAATGGCTGTTATATGTTGCATCTTGGCTTACGGCTTGCTATAGGATTCATCTTAAAACATAAGAGTATTGTTTGAATTTGTTTGATAAGATAATGTATCTGTTTTTAGTATGATTTTAAAAATAAAATCTTAATTATTTATATAATTTTTAAGAAATTCTCAATAAATGCATTATCTTTTGATTGAAGCCATGAGAAGGTGCACATGTACTCTAAGGCTTTACATAATAATACTTTAAATTTACCAAAAACAAGGATAATGAAAAGTTTTTCTTCCATGAGCATAGTTTTAGTAAGTAGATTGTCATTTACTTCATTCCATTAACAGCAGCAGATTATATTAGCCTCAATATGTATAAATTCATCTAACATTCTTATGAGATTCCTTTTTTGTTTTTTTTTTCTTACGAAAAAGTTTGAGGACAATGTTGAGATTTAAATGTTGCATCTTCTTTTTGGAGGACAAAACCAATGCCACATAAGGTAAAACTGATTGTCTTTTTTTTCATCTTGTTGAAACAAAATTTGGATCAAGTTTCACTAAGATAGTCTCATAGGTGTGGAACAAAAGAATTGTTATGATTCATGTAAAAAAGATCGCAAAAATGCAATAATATGACCTCCACCCTTAACAACAAAATTGGATGGGGTAAGAGAGAGGGTTAACGAGTAAAAGTTGATTGCCTCATTAATTAAGTAGGCGTTTATGGATGACATTAAGATTATGAGCAATGTCATCATAGGAGATGCCTAGTTGGCCATTGAAATGATTGTAATAGCATAACCATGACTACTAACGTGAATGTTGTGGTGACCATTCAAGAAGTCATAATTGAATTACTCATGCAATGACTTGAGCAATTGCAACCATGAAGCTAGCACATATGTGGTTATAACCGTGCTTGCTAACATAGACACCAAGATAGTTGTCATGTTCTAATTATTAGACATCTTTAGGCCTTTGCACTATGGATAAGACTCACTAGGTCTCGATATGTTAGTATTGATCTTGTTTAATATTGAGATCTTGGTGCTAGAGTTTGTTTGCTAGGAGCACAGTGATATTATTAATCCACTTGAGGTTCAATTCCTTGTTCTTGAGCTCTGCTGTTGTGGTCGCTTATCCACTTGTACACGTGTTGGGCTTCACCATCAAGATGTACCCAAGTTGTAGAGATGTCCATTGAGACTATCCATTCCCTTGCAATGGATCCTGATGTCAATGAAATATGGTTTGAGCAGTGAGGTCCCAAAGAATACCCTCAGGCTCTGAAATGAGCTTGAGCCCTGCAACTACATGATAACCTCATTTTTCATTTTAACCATAGATCCCATAATTGCTAAGATGAAATCTGGCAAATTTTCCTGTTATCCAATCTTTTTGTACCAGTTAGGGCCAGTTTAGTTCTTGATATTCTTTTTTCTTGTTACACTAAGCTTGATGTAGTATCTAACTTTAGCTGATTAACATAAGGAATATTGTATATTGTTTGAATGCTAGTCAAGTTATTATTTCAGTGTAATTGGATAAGACTTGGTATCCTTGCAGGAGTGTGATTATCTCAAAGGGCTTGCCAGGTCCCAACTTCATGTTTCCTATGTTGCTGATGCCATAACTGGGAAGGTAATTGTTTTCAAGTTAGTATCATTACATATAACTAAACAGGGATGTTAAATTATCTTTAGTCTTAATGTGGCATTTTTATAGTTTATACTTAATGCACCAGTCCTTTGGCAGTTTTCATGCAAATTTTTTCCAAGATTCTGAACTCCTCAAAACTGAAGCAGAAAAACATTAAATTTTGATGTAGTATTCACTCTTTTGGAAAGTTAAATCAGATTGTTAGGCAATAGATATTGTACGGACCTTTGTTTTATTTGGTACATCAACATGCAACTACATAATGTGCAAACATAAAAGCAGCTCAATTTTAATGTTTTTGGAGTTGCCTGATCCATTTTCTGCATTAGATTTATGGTTCTTTTTCTCAAAAGTGCTCATTATGTAAAGATCTTTGCTTAACCTTAATTGATTTTAGGTTGAACATTCTATTATTTTTCTTAAGTTTACTTTTATATGTAAACCTTTGGCTACTTGTTTGTATATTATATTTTTAATTATACTTGAATACAATAGTCTATGTGTGACTGTACACTCTTATATGCTGATGTGGCTGGTAAATTTAGTAGATGTAAAATTTTATGTTTCATAGGTTATAATCATTTTTGTTTGAAACGACAATTGATTCTTTTGAGTATGATCTATTGCATAATGGGTGGTTGTTATGTGAAAACTCGACAATTTTCTTGACAATATACTCCAAGGTGAGTTGCAAATAGTATTTCATAAATAAAACCTTCTATTTGTGAATATGCTAGATTATGTGAAAATTTAGGTTGAATAGATGTAATGCTACTAAGAAGGAACCATATGATGCAAATTTATTGTTAAAATATCATCATTTGAAAGATATTACTCAAGTCATCATTTGTGCCAAGAAATATTGTCAAGCTAAAAAATTAATGAACAAATTTTAGTTTAAAGGGTTAATTACTTAGATGTGCCTCATGTTATCCAATAGTGCAAAAAATGTCTCTAGAGTTTCAATAAAAGGTGCGCAAGTTCTCAAACTTTCAGAAATACAACAATTAGGTCTATACCTATTTTTAATTCTCAAATTACTCTTAAAAATAGCTAACTATATATGTCTTTATGACTTGCATAAGCATGTACTTAGGTCCTTAATCACTAGAAAAAATGATTAAAGACCTTAATATTGCATTAAAAAACTATAAGTATCTATCTAATTATTGTTGAAACTTAAGAGATGTACTTACAAAGTGAGACAAACATGAGTAACTTATCTACAAATAATCCTAAATAAAAATCAAAATATTTCTAATAATTTTTTTAATTTCTCTTATTAGAGAATCAAGTTTCTTGTTATACATAATTACTTGAAAATAATTTTTTCATGAAAAAATTAATTCTACGTGCCTTTATTTTTAAAAATTTTACTTTTTCAAATAATTTTATTTCATGACCAAATAAATATGTTAATTAGGGAAAATAACATAAAAAGACAAATATTTGTCTTAAAAAGTGATTAAGGGAATGTGAAACAATTGGTTTTATAATTATTTTCATTAAAAAGACAGATTGTGATGCTCATATCTCCACACCCATGTGCATTCAATTCTTAACTGAATATAATGTTATTGTAAATTTATTCAAGATAAACATTGGCTTTTAATATATTACGAAATATTAATGATACTAGATCATCCATTTTTGCAACCCACATCCGTTGACGTGCATTTATTAGTCATAATACTTTTTTTACATTTTGTAGTTTCCATCGAGGTTATCATGAAGCGATCAGAAAAAAAAACACAAAAGAATTTGAGTTATTATATGCATAAGAATTGTTCAAAATTAATGTACCATGGAATAAGTGAACCAATTTATATTTTTTATGGCTTATTCTTGAACAATTATTTGAGCAATATTCTTTAAATTACTTGTTGTACAAGCACAATCAATTATTGTAGAAGTCAATAAATATATCCCAAATGCAAAAATAAAGGCAAAATATGACGGATGTAGGAGTCCATGATATATTGCTCCCTAATATGATGGCAATGTATGTTAATGTGTTTGGTCTTCATGGGATAAAATGTGGAAAAGTAGTTTGTTTAGGATTAGTTTTATCAAAATAAAGAGTTATTGTATTTGAGTATGACCTAATTTAAAATAAATCTATTAAAGATACAAAGTCTCTAAGAAAGTAATTGTTTTTTTTATCATTTCTTAACTTAAGTAGGTTGCGTGGGCAAGCTGTTTTATTATGCAAGGTCATTGTATCATGTAGGCTATAGATTGGTATGGACTCTACCAACAAATCCTAATTTTCATAAGGGGCTTAACCCCACACTAATGCCCAAAGGTAATGAACATTTCTAAGATGTTAGATTGTGAAATTTGTAAGTAATGCTTATTGATTCATGACTGTCATGTCTTTAATTATTGGGAGAGCTATCACCTCTTCCTATCTACAAATTGAGGAATGCTAATGGTTACTAAATTCCCTTTATTGGTGGTTGGAAACAACTAACTGCTATCAAAATCTATCATCCTTCTACTTGCACTCCTTGAATTCTTATTGTGGTAAGCTAGTTGTGATGATCAAATTTTACTATGTCAAGATATTTTCTCCTTGTGTCATCTTATTTCTACTTAGGCAAGTTTTACTCTTAATAAGTGTATCGACATATGAAGATTGTGGTATCATATATAAAACTTAAAAAATCTTCTCTTCATAGTCAATGTGGGACTATTCATTATTATACTTCACTTAAAAGTTTACCAAAACTGTTTTTTATCCAATGATGCTCACTTGCCACCTTATTAGCTTCAATTGGGGAAACACTCTTCTAGTTTCTGTAGATGCAAAATTTCATCTTTAATCCATATGCAAGTAAGTTGATCAAGCTAGCTTTACTACTTCAAATTACTAAATATACACCCTTAATACACTGAAACATTTCCTTAATTAGTGATTCTAAATATTTTAACATGCGCAACTCAAAGAATTAGGATGTGTACACCAATTTCACAACATATAGAACTCCTTGATTTAGTTGGTAAAACACTTTTATTCAATTGGAGACTTTTCCTTAATTGTAATGACCAGTCTAACTACAAAATTAAATCTAATAACATTTTTTTCTAAAGGATCGAAATTTGTATTAAGGAGGTGACTTGGTAAATGTATGTAAGCTACAAACTAAGAGGATGCAACCTTGGTCAAGCTTAAACTAAAACTAAACACTCTAGCATGCATTTAGTCCAATATTCTGCTTAAAAAGACGATTTGGCAGTTCCTTTTTTATTATGTGCAACTCAAGGTGGATAATTAGATTATCACTAGTGGATATGATCAATATGAACTGCATCCAAACACTACTTGAGTTAGGGACATAGGGTGCAGGAAACACTAAGAAGCAATAATCTCCATGATGGCTCTTGACAATGGCTATCCACCCAAGGCTATGATTTCAATTAAGTACACCATCTAGTTGCTGCCTCCATTAGGATTTGCTAGGTGAGATCAAGACAACTACTTTTAATCTATTTTTTGTTTCTTAGATATGTTGTTTAACGCAAAAAAGATGTTCTTTTATTGTTCTTGTGCTTAAAACAACGGTTCACTTCTCTCAAGCTTTTTGTTGAAATATAAGTTCAAGCTATTGTCACTTCTTTTATTTTTATATTCACAGATATAATGTTCTTCTTTGCTTATTGTTTTTGGTACATGTAATTGCAAGAAGCCTCTAAATCTATTCTAATTTGTCTTTATCTTCCTCCTTTTTATGGATTTAGGTATCATTTTTGTTTTGCCAAACTTTTTGGCAACAATTGCTTGGGAACAATTCACCATTAAGGCTGAGTGAACACACATGAGTAGATATGCATGCTTATATGCAAAGCAAATCTTCCAGCTTATACCTCACTTACATTAGTTTGGAATCAAAACAAAGTTACATGAGATGTGAAAAACATGGTGCCTCATTTTAATATGAATTGTAATTAACTTTCATCTGCATCTTTCAGGCTATTACAACTGATGCTCGCACAAGCTCGAGCATGTTTTTGAGTTCAGAGGAGAGAAATTTCTCTATTATTCAGGTTATGTTTTGTTTTGAGTTGTCTTCTTTCTTAATTTCATTGTTGTACATATTTCCTATCCAAAATCTAAGAAAAGTACCTAACATGATTTGGTGGGTATCAAAACTGGTAGTTCAACAAAGATCAAATTTTTTGTGTGATTTGGTACTCTAATGTGTCTTGATTTTCATTATCATGCTTGAGTAAAAGTCTAATATAAGGTGGCCCCACAATATTCTTATGTCGTTGAGTGGGCATTTTGATATATATACATTGTTTGGTTAAAATGCACTGTTGGAGAGAGTGGATCAATTGTGGAAGGATTCCTTTGTGTGAGACAGATTGTTGGGTTACACATGAAGAATAATTCCACTTTAGATATTCAATAATTATTGACATTCATATATTAGTGATCTTAACCTATTGTTTAGGTTTTTGGGTGTTGATCATATAGTTGTTTATTAGACCCAACTTGTCTCCCAAGGAAAACAAGTTAGTTCATGTATGTGTATTTTTTAATGTACATACCTTATTATTGCTTGTCCTAGAATATTTGTTTATACTTATGAATAAATGTTGAAAATGTTTTTCTTATGCGAACAATTCTAAGAAACCAACACAGATGAATCGAATTATCCTGTGTTGTACAAGATCTTTCTATAAATTAGCTCAACTAATGGGATGTGATTTAATGTTGATTGTTGTTATTGGTATGGATACTCTTCAACTCTATTATTGGTTATCGTTCTAGATCCTTGTTGATTTTTGTAAAGCACATCTAATAACGTTTAGCTTTAATGTATATATATTCAACTTACAAGGGCTTTGATTGCAAGGCTTGTAATTAGCTTAGAATTTTTTAAAAGAATAGAAAAATTATGGAAATGAGTAAGAAACCAAGGGCTTTTAGTTTGTCCATACCCAATTATTTTTGTTTCTTATACCGATTCTACAAGTCACATAGGATTGGCGTCGTTGTTTCTTTAAAGAGAAAGCCATTGGTGTTGTTTGATTGAATAAGCATGCAAATAGTTTTCTATCTTTTTTTTTGTAAGGTTTTTTAATGAAATATTGAATATTGAATTTAATTGGCTAAATTTAACTAAGTCCTTTAGTTTGGTTCCTATCATAAGTAGGTTCATCCAATAAATAAAATAGATTTTTAGGTCCTATCTAATTTGGTTCTTATTACAAGTGGGTTTGTCAAATTACAACATCAAAATTGGTGATTATTCTAATTTGTTTGCATCTAAACATGTTTTTAATTAATAATACCCTTAAAATACCTTAATTAATCTTTTTTTAGTTTTTCATCAAAATTTGCTTCCTTTACTGCTTCTTCTATCGGCAATAGCCCTATATCCAACCTCAGTAAGATTTAGTAATGTTGCCAATGAAAGATGCAAATAGAGTAAGGTCATGAAAGAAAAGTTTCAATCTTATGAAGTTGATGGCTTCATGCCAATCGCAACTGCAAACCTTTCTTAACTGTTCGGCAAAGCAAAGAAAATGCCTCAAGAGCCGAAACTAAAGCTGGTTTATTTAGGCTAACATTCATTTGCACCTCTTCGAGCTTTCTCTTTTTTGTAGAGTGTGGAAAGAAATTTGGATCAGGGGTCACTATGGGAGGGATGGGAAAGAGAGATAGACACATTGAGGTGTTTAGAGTGAGTGCATAAATGCCAATGAATCCACTAGATAATGTTATCTAGATAGCAGAGATTTGCAGTAAGGATCAAACTAGAGGAATCTAATTGCAATTTACCTGATTTAGTTTTAGTATTATTCAATTTATTTCTACATTAAAGTATACTGCTAGGAATTTGATGTTCTGGATTGGCATCATCATGTTTGACATTGATATTTTCTGTTTGTTAACTTAGGCTATTGAAAAGAGAATTGCTGTCTTCTCTCAAGTACCAGTTGAAAATGGAGAGTTCATTCAAATTCTGCGGTGAAGCTTTAAAACATATTCTTTTTTCTTTGATGTGATGATTGAGTTATGTCTCCCATACTAATTTAAAATATGGTTTGTTACAGGTATGAATTTGATCAATTTTACAACTTGCATCATGATTATTTTTATGATACTGTAGGTTAACAATTTATCTTCAACTTAATTAATTGCTTCCTTTTGGAACAATACATTATAATGTATCAAATATGCTTTTGGAGTAAACAAATGCCATTAAAATGCAGGCAAACTTGAAGCGTGGTGGACAACGTGTAGCAACAATGATTATGTATTTGAATGATAATGTCGAAGGCGGTGAAACACATTTTCCTATGGTATGTTCACTATATTATTTGGCATTAGTCTCTGTTTAGGATTGTTGTCAAATATCTCACATTTATTTAACTGAATTGTTCACCACTTGTTAGGTGTCTCTGTTAATGGTTTTTATGGCTAGTAGTTTCTAGATATTTATAGTATGACATTTTCTTATTTTCCTGATGTTTTTGTTAGCTTTTATCAATGTCTTGCAACATATTGAATGTATTTCTATGTTAAGCTTGATGTGGCGATTTTCTACTTAATTGTATATTAGAATGTTTTTGCTCTTTGTTTTATCAATCTTTCTTAATCTGTATCTAAATGAATAGCTGTAGTCATGAGTGTGTGTCTACATATTTGAATTTGTGCATGTGCATTAGTTTTTTTCTCTTCAACATTTCACATTTGTTAACAACTACATAACCTTTTGACAGCCTACTTAATTTGGATCACTTTGCAGAGATGCAGTGTTTTATTGAAGCCCATTTGAGATCGTCAGGTTGAGACCATATCCTCTAATTGATCCATATAGTTCTGATGGATAACTGAACAATTTAATCAGTTCTTTGAATGTAGAACTTTCCTTACTTTTTCTTCATCTGACATGAAAATTGGAGGGTTCAATCTGCCCACTTGTCTTGTGTTCCTTATGGGCTTTTTTGCATCTTCAAACATTCTTATTTGGACTGATCTCCTAATTACATTCTCCTTCTTTAAAGTAGGTACACAATCTTGTGAGCTTCTAACTCACAGTTAAGGAAGTCTATGCCTATCGAATGTCTTCGCCACTTCTTTCAATATCCACCTCTAATTGTTAGTCTTTGCAATTTTCCTTGGTTCTGCTCAAGTGTATTCAAGTGGATATCTCTAATTCTTCTTTTGCTCGCTATCTTGCTTCACCACTCTTCATGATAGCAGGCTCGACATCTCTTTCACCTTGAAAAACATGTTAGCAAATCTTTTATAAGCTTCATCATTTTTTGCTAATGATAATAGACATCATCTCTCCTTTATATGTAGTGGCAGGCAAAAAACACTTGAAAAGTTTCAACTTGCACCACATCACTTATCACTTTGATGTACTTTTAAGTGATAGAAAATCGAACCAAACAATGCATTTCTACCCTGAGCTTCGCCTGGTGATGAATTCACCCCAAAACATGAAGATAAGAATGTGATATTGTCTTCAAACCAAACATAACCAAGTTTGCAACAACTAAATTATTGTCATATCAAAAATTGTAAGTGGTGTTCACAATCTTCATCTTCACTTGAACTTGAAAAGCCCTTCCTGAGGTTAGATCCTACAATCTAGTTACTCTTCCTCTTTATTGAAATCAAAGAAAGACTATGATTAACCATACAAATAAGTCCCATATATGTTGTTTTCTACAAGAAATAGCAATCATAACCTTCTTCTTTTTTTCTCCTATTTCAACTTTTGATGCAAAACCCAACATTTTGTCTTTATATAATACGATTATTAAAATGATAACATAGCTTAAGATTAGAATTGAGAATGGAATTAGTATAACTTTCCCAAATTGATTCCTTTTTCTTGTCATTGTTCGTGGAGTTTCCATCCTTTGACTTCTCATTGAGCTCCTTATTCTTCTCAAAGCCATAGGAAATGCATTTGCTTGACTAACATTGGTACAAGGGGAATAATGATATTGAAATATAGACTAGCCAAATTTTTGGTCAAGACCTACTCTCCAAGATTCATCTTCAGTAATAATTTTTGTCTCCAAATTTCTATGATATCAACTTAAATCGACTACTCCCTTCACTATTGAATCCATTTTTTTCTATTCCATCCTTAAATCCTAACAAATTGAATTTTTCATTCAAAGTTTTCTAAAATTTCTTTAATTATTATCTAATCGGTCTTTATTTTCTTTGCATCAACATCTACAACCTATGTTAGTATCTCAATCTTGACTTTCATTTAGCCCATATTTTTTAAGATGTTTGTGGTCTCCAACACCATCAACTCTCATTGAAAGCCTACTCTGTCTCATATCGTAGTCTTCAACGTCTCCATAAATGCTTATACAAGTTTTGTCATTAAAGCAAATTGTACTTCTAAATTTATAATTTTTTCTCTTTGTTGAGTCATATCCCCTCCATTATTATCTCATTCAGTAACTTTACTTGTTGATTTTGCATGCAAAGTAACAATCTTGGGTTTCATTGCTTCTTCCACAGTTCCATTCATGTTATGAAAATAGTTATCAAGACAAGTTTGGCTTCACCAAGCAACATGTTAGATGTTTGCTATTTGTTGAATAATAGGTTTGTGGATTAGGGACATTATGTATTCCTCAATTTCTTATTGAAAAACCTTTTTTGATTTTATATATTTTTTGTCTTATCACGATGGATTAAATTTTTAGTCATCTTTGTTGTAATTTGATTATTACAATACATCTTGATAACTTTTTGATTAGAATTTTTAGTTTATCAAGAACATAGTTTAGCTTCTTTTCCTAGTAAATTTTGTGCCATAGTTTTAAATTCTAATTTGCATTACTTCTAGCAATAATACATTGCTTTTTTGCTTTGCTAAGTGCCAAATTCTTCAATTAATAGGTCTAATAATAAGATGGTTTTTAGTGCGTGATAGAACAAGTTACTCCTATGACCGAATGTATCCCAAGAAGGATTGGAAGTTTTAGATTCATATTTGGTTTAGATCTTTTAGTTGAAAGGTTAGTTTCATTGGTTTGAATTGTTTTAGTTCGTTTAAATTATGATTTTGATAAATTTTTATTATATTTTTGTTTTTAACATTTTTGTATTACTTCTATTTTTTAGAAAATAGAAAAAGTTTATAACAATAACTAAAGTAATTTATAATATATTTATAAATGAGAAAAAAGTTAAAATATTGAAATTATAAATAAATTTATAATTGTTTTGTTAATCAAAATGTTATGTCAAATTAATAAATAAAATTTAAAATATAACATTAAAAAATCTAAACAAGATTATTTTTTAGTATACAAAAAATGCATCATATTAAAATTCTCAAATTTTGTCTTTGTTTAAGTGGTTATTTTAATATTATTTTAAAATAAAATAATATTTTATAATTTTGAATTAAAAAATTAAAATTTATTTATTTAAAAAATAAGAGATAAAAATACTTGGAATTAATACCATTAAATATCATGCAAAGATGAAAGAATTTAGTTTACTAAATCCTTCAAATTTTATTTATCTATGACTTTGGTTAAAATTTTTTGTGCTACTTGGAATGAAAAACCTTTTTACTTGAGTTGAAGTAGTTTGGCAACTTAAAAAAATTTATTAAAAAAATTAACTTAAAAAAGTTGATTTAAAAAAAATTGAAAATGTTAATGCTTCAATGTGGCCTCTCCAACCCTAAGCCTCTACAACCACCAAGTTATAACATTTGCTATGGTACACTTGAAGAAAACTATTATAAAAACTACTAAAACTAGGTTTTAGGACAAAATCAAAATTTTGCCCTAATTTCAAACCAATCTAGATGTTTTCTTTTGTGTTCTCTTAAAATAATACATTTTTACTAAAGCCATCTCGAACTATCAAAAGAAAGCCCCATTCTTTTTTTGTTGATATATTTATGAACTTGTACTTTCTTTAGCTATTAGGGCATGTTCATTAGTTATCCTTTATATGTGATTGTTATTCGTGGCATATTTGTAGGTTTACATACATTTGTTCAAGTTTCCTTTCAGTAAAACTATTTCTCTGTGAAGTTAAAATCCCTAATTTTGATCAATTTGCTTCCATTCAAGTCAGCATTTGAGGGGGTTTTCATTATCTACAGTTGAAGTGATGTGATCTGAATACATAGTATTCAAACCCTAATGCAGAACATTGTAGCAAAAGCTTGATATCTTAGGGATTCTTATAGGAGATAAAACTATAAATGATAAATGAGTAGGGTTATTGTAAATCCAAATGAATCTGTTTCATTTAGATTAAAATCTGTTGTTTGAGGTTATCTTTGTTGGTCTTGTATTCCAGTTCAGTTCTTGAGCAAGTTCTAAATGTGGTGAGTTCTCTTTATCCTATTGAGTTCTCTTGCTTTTTCCTATATACACAACAAACTCTTTTTGTTAATAGTTTGAGAACAATTTAGAGAACAAGTGTTGGGTTAGAATTTAAGACGTAACTTCGAGTGCCGAAGTTGAAGATGTAAGAAGACATTCTATTAATATGCTAAGTTGAAGGTGCATTTTTTTTTGGTTTATCCCAATTTGTTGCAAGATATCGAAAAAGATGAGCTTTGATGGATTATTGTCTTTCTTTAAACATTGAGAAATAGTTGAGTTGATGTAGCTTCTTGCATTACTTGTTTGTAAGACTCGAATTTTGATTAAGTTCTTATTTTTCTTTCATAAGGAGAATTCTATACAATCTAATGTGATATTCTACAAAGGACAAACAATCTAGATCACCTTTATATTCTTTTGTTCTTTATGGCCTACCAATGTTGATATGTATCATGGAAAAAAGGCTGAGAAGATTTATATGATTGCATTGGTAGATGTTCTTGGTGTGTTTGTAAATTTGTCACATTTCACATTGAAGCAAGTTTGAACTATGGTTGAAAAATGATAAAACAAAATGTATTATTAGGCATTAAAAATCAAGTTCTCCAAGATGGTTATACCAAAGTATGACATCTTTATGTTTAAAACTTTTTGATGTTGTCTTCCAAAAGAATAATTTATTCTTAAGAATGTAGATCCCCAAGCATCTATCAAAGTTGTCAATCATCTTTCACAAACTCAATCCTCAAAAAAAATGTCTCACTAGAGTCCACAATCTGTGAGTTTTTTTTTGTCACACTAAGAACACTTTAAAAATTACTTTTTGTGTTAATGCATCAATTGTTATTAAGGAATTAGAAGGGATACATGAGTCTTCATTGACTTGTACATCATTTTTGTTGTACTTTTAATCATCCCCCATAAAATTTGTTGTTCTTGGCAGAAGTTGGGTTCTTTTGGGTGTGTTTAATCCTTGTTGTTGTGGGACTTCTAAATTCTTATCCTTTTGAACACTGGGAAATGGCTCGATGACGAGTATTCTGCTATAAAAGTCATCAACTTCTATAGCATTTTTCATCTTTGCTAACATTTTGTAATGCTAAACTCGATTCTCTTCTCAGGCTGGTGATGGAGATTGTATCTGTGGAGGATATAAAGTGAAAGGGATTTGTGTAAAACCAACCAAAGGAAATGCTGTGTTGTTCTGGAGCATGGTTAGTGTTAAGTCCAGGTCTTTGTTTGCTAATGATTTGAGGTCTAACCTTAAGGACAAAAGATTATATTCCCCATTTTGAGCCTTTCTTTTTCAGGGCTTAAATGGTGAATCTGATCCAGACAGCCTTCATGGAGGCTGCCGAGTTCTGAAGGGAGAAAAGTGGTCTGCTACTAAATGGATGAGGCAAAAAACTTACCCTTGACATCCTTCTCATTTTTGTTCTTTGCTTGGACACTGACTTATCATTTGTTTAGGCTTCTGGGAATAGTTTGTTAGTGCTGCTCTAATTGAAAACTGGGTGGTCTTATTTTGCTCTAAAATCCCCTGACCTTAGAGCTAAAGGCCTCACAAAAATTGATATAAACTAACAGGAAAACAGTTGTAAATGAATGGCTAATGAACTGTAGATTTGTAACCATTCAAGTGTTTCACATGCTTCTTCTCTGGTAAAACTATTATATACAAAAGTAAGATGCAACAACTTTTCTCAACCATAGCATTTTTGTTGAAGAGATACAAATGCACATTTGCTTATACTATGGCATATGAACTGTTAGAATTGGTGCATTGAAAGCTTTGTCTAGGATTTGAGGAAACTTAGAAGTTACCGTTAGGTTCATTAGATGGAATACCGGATTTGAAGGTGCGTCGAACATGGATCAAGTGAGTTCTGCTCTCTGTTGAACGGCAGCCTGTGACCTTCAGAATTAGTATAACTTCACTATCCAAAGTGTCTTCTGTCCATTGATATTGGGGACCATCAACCATGAAATCTTCCAGTGTGCGAAGGTTTTCGTGCTGGATCGACAGTTCTGCGGTAGCATTGGGCTTGATTATGCCAGTTGCTGGTGAGATCTGTAGAAGAAACTTGTTAAGGTTCTGTTTGTGAATGGCTCATAAGTATAAACAATGAAACAATGACAATATGAAATGAATTTAAACATGTATTTATGTCTGAAGTTCCTATGAAATTGAGAGAAACTTTAGATTGTCAAAATAGGTGCATTCAATTCACTATCTTGTTGGTTCTTTTCCTCAAATAAAAAATAACCTACCTATACTTCTTCCTATTGATGTTTAACAGAGGAGATGACATAGGAATAGAGGTTTTGGCCATAGAAGTGCTTGAAGAGATCATAAAAGAAATATTAACCTTTAACCAGTTAGGAAATCCAAAAGAGCCCTTTGAACGGATCCCAGAACTTTGGTCATCTTCATTGGAGTCACATAGACGCTCACATAAAATCTCAAATGCAGCTTTGTTCCTTTGACATTTATTTGTAACTTTAAGGATGGAAGTGTCTTGATTTCCAAGGATAATTTCTGTGGTGCTGACTATAGTTTCAGGAACATTCCTGTATTCTTCAAGCGAAGACCTGATTTTCTCATTGGATACTGTTATTTCTCCATAAAGTTTTCTTCTGATCACTTCATCTAATCTTGCTATGTCAGAACTAAATATGCATCTAACTGGTTTGTGGTCGCTGTCCGTCACATCCATGCAAGCTTCATACCTGATAAAAAGGGCAAACTATTTGATCTAACACAACTCGATAATGATGCAAGATAAATACCATAAGATTTTACATACTGTAAAATTGAGGAAACAATAGGGCACTCTAATGAGCAATCACATAGAGAAATAGAGCGACTGTCTCTGTACAATATTCTGTCACACCAGGCAGGAATTCGCTTCTTTTCGCTGGAGTCATACCCTATAAATAGAACAAATACTTAATTTAGACTTGGAAAGACTAGGGAGTCAATATTAGATGTTTGATTATCAATTCATCCAAAAGTTTATCATGTTGTGCAAGATAGTGATGTTCATAAGCTGAACATTGTTCAATCAGTGCTAGTTTTTTCAACATGTTGAGCTGTGCAAGCAACCAATCAAAAGGCTTTAGTCCAGGATCATGTAATGCCCTCCATTCATATGTTGTCCTGGCACTGCAGTTGTGGGCAGCTTGGCAAGCAGTTCACATGGCCATTGGATGGGCTGTGGTGGTGCATGACATATGTGATTATAGGGCAATTCAACCCTGCTTGTTGTTGCCATTGATGAGTCTTAGGGTTTCAACAACTGATGAGATCATTATTGTTATAGCCCAGTTTTTGCCTATTTTTGATAATGCTACAGTTTTTCACCCGTATAAAAACATCAACAAAATTATTGACCTTGTAATGGATAAGGAATTTTATAAGGATAAACTTTCGAATGAGAAATATCCCTCTTAAATAATTTTTGTATAATCCTAGATTGATTCTTTGTCTAAAAAGAAATGGTCTCAAGAAAGCTGTATCGAGACTAGCATTTTTTTTAAGGATGATCTCAAAGAATTTGTGATAGAAGATCCCAATAAGCTAAGAGCATTGAAACATTGGTCTCAAGAGATAAAGATCTCACTCATTGAAATTTATTGAGAGGGAAGCCTTGGGAAAGATGATTGCAGCTTAGGAAGTCATGGGTCTCAAGAAGTTGAGAAGAACCCCCTAAAATGAGGGATAGGCTTGAGAAGGAAGTATTGAGATTCAAGGTTTCGAGAGATATTATCAGATTCAAGGAGTTCTCAGGAAATGATTCTTGAGGAAGAGTTTATTTGCAAGGCAATTCGTGAGAATAACAAATTATGCTTATTCATATCGAAAGTTATAATGATCGAGTCAACATAATTGAAGGTTGTTATCCAAGTTTGTAGTTATATGAGATATTAATTATTACTTTTGGGAGAGTTTGGATTTTATTGTGTCATAGTCAAGCTATAAAAAGGGTCATGGGAGATAAGGAAAAGAAGCAATTAAGGTCAAGAGGTACTAAAAAAGGGTAAAGTTAAGAGATCTAAGAGAGATCAAAACCTTAATAGTATATAGAAAGAGATCTGAGCCCAAAAAAGAGAATTAGTCTCCGGAAAGGTGAAGTTAGTGGGTAGTCAATCCGTAAGAGGATTGAGTCTTGGAATTGTACTTTCCAAAGGGTAGTGTTTAGTCTCAAGTTTTTTTTTTTTCTAAAGATGAGCAAAATCTAGTAATGTTTTACCAAGAGAAACAGAATATGTTGTATGTGTAGATTAATAGGATTTTTTTCATATGCACATTAGAGTTTTTCTATATATTTTTAAGTTGTGTTTATTATATGTTCTTTGTGTGATCTGACTACATTCTTTCATACTACTCAATGTTTGAGCTTATCAAGTTTTAGTCAAGTACAGATCATACACAAGAATCATAACTATTGTAATTAACTTCTTCATACATTATATATAGGCTACAGTTAACTTCAAAAAATAACCTTAATTAACAAATATTCACAATGCTTGAAATAATGGGTTTCCCTGAAAGTGATGATGTTATATCCAAACATTTTTCTTTTAATCTCTTTTTTCCATTTTTACATGACATATTTGTCTTCAGCATATTCCTTCTGTATCACTGTATTTTTTCACGCTTATGTTGATCTTGATCTTGTAACATATTTGGACTTCATATTAACATATGATATAATCTTATTACTTGCTTGAATAAGGGCCTGGGCATGATTCGCTTCAACTATTTTCTAACAAGATCATAAGCTTTCAGCTTGTGCACATAAAAATTGGCTAGTAAATCAGAAAATGATAAATTGCTTCCTGGTAGGAATTTTGATCTATTATTTTACTACCTTTTAAAGCAAATATATGAATTAAATAAGGCATTGAACATACCTGATAGACCTGGTTGATGTCTTTGAAATTTGTATGTTGGAGGGAATGTTATTTGCCCCTCACGCAGACCTTGAAAAACTTTTCCTGACCTCATCTCTGCTCTAAGTTGATCCTTCTCTCTAAGCCAATCAAAACACCTCTGAGAAACTAAATCCCTTGCTTCATCATAAGTTATGCCATAAAGTCGATAGTTGAAATCTCCAAGAAAGACAATCATGTCTGCTTCAGAAAGCTCAGGCCTTCCATTTTCAATGGCCTGTGAAATCCCATGCTAACTTAATTGTAAATTTAAAATTCCTTAGCTTGCTACATGTGTAAGATTATAGTTTGAGTAAAAGAAATTACTTACGTTGCCCCACCGATGCATTTGAGCATTGGAAGCACTGGCTGCATAAGAAGAGAGAAGGAAGTCAAGGCATGCTATGGTCAAATTGATGTAAATGGTCAACTAGATGTGGTATCATAAGAATTAAATAATGAAATCATTTATAAGCATTGACATAAACAAATTAACTTTAGTGAGGTTAAAAAGTTAGAAAACTAGAAATCTGAAGATCTGACCTGTAGCAGCACACCCTCCAATAAGGGGACGAGTGAAAAACATTGAACGATAAACATGATTAAAGTCGGCATTCCTTCGATTAACTGCTTCCAAATGCGCAGCAAAATGGCAGTTCACAAAGCACATGATGCGATCATAGATTCTAATCCTCAAACCTACAGCTCCCTGCAGACAAACTTTAGACGTATCATATTAACTAACAAAACTAGCTAAGCAATTTTGGGATGGTCTAATATAACAAATTGCATATCATAGTTTAACAAGTAGAGAACAAAGAAATTGTAAGGAGTTAGGGCCAAAATTGGGATGAGCAAAACAGCAACAAGATCGATGGAGCATGTGATAAGTAAATAGAACAAATAGTACATTAGAGTATACTAAGTTCAAGAATCACACTGTTTGGCTCAAGCTAGGTTTACATCCATGGGAGATGAGAAGACATTCACAATCACAAAAACAAAAGTATTTTCGACTCTTGAAAGCACAAAAAACATGCTTCCCCTTGACCCAAAACAACAAATTCTCTTATTCAAAAAAGGGAAAATCAACTAATTTTTCACAAATGGAAGTTTCAAAGGGTAATAAACTCTTAAGCGCAGCAAAAGTTCCCCTTACCCAATGGCATGTAGAGTTGCAAAGATTAACACATTTTTCTTATTTAAAAGAAAACTTACAGCTTCATTGTTTCTTTCTTCCTTTCCTTCCTTTATGAAATTCATGGTACTTGCAGCTTGCTAATTGCATGTTTTAATGCTTGCAATTCTAAACAAACAAAATTTCTTATGACTAAGATTGCCTTACTTGGCCACCATAGTCATAAACATCTTTAATTTTCAAATAATAGTTTCTTAGTTGCACACATAAGCATGTAATATGTATGCATCACCTTATGGAACTAAAAATAGATACTACTCTATTAATTTAATCATGTGAAGAGAAATCACTTTAGGTGGTAAGAGTAAAATTTAGTGACCATGTAATCTCAATAGTAAATTGAGTTTGATGAGCAAAGATGGGCTTGAATTTCAACTGAAAGAATATCTGCAAGGATTTTGTATTCAAAGTTCAAAATCTTAACCAAGAGATCAGTAGTCAAACATTACTGGAATATCAAATGTTCATTGATGCAAATGATTTTTAGTTTGCGTTGCTTTGCACTTCGGAACATTCGAAATTGGATTTAGTTTTTTGCGACGTGCAAATATCATCCAGAATAATAACCCAAGTGTTTACCAATTTCTTTTGTTGCAACAGTAGTACTTTGACCAAAAATATGTATAGTAAAAGTGATACCTTGTTTCCGATTGCACGGCCTAGGCCGCACGGAACAGCTGCAGCATCTACATCACCAATATGTTGCTTAAGATTCTTTCTGGCCCTAGGAAAGGCAACAGATTGATGAAAAAAGTGATAGAAATTGGTAATATTGGAGCCAACTGATACTAAATATTCAAAGAAAACACAAAAATGATTTTGTACATACTAACCATATAGCAATAACCAAGCCGGCTAATTGACGAGAACCAACACGTTCAAATGATGTTCCTTCATCTAAAGTTTTCCCTACATTCTCCAACCACCATTGTCCATATGAACTCCCCTCTAACCCTACCTAAATCAAATGTTGAATATGTTAATTAGACTAAGAGAAAGTGCATCATGAGTTTAATTAGATCATTGCTCATTTTTGCAACAAACTGCATATTTTGTATTCGAATTGCATCTCAAATTTTTACTGTAGATCTGAATTTTCATATCAGTCAACATGGATTGGTATGTATATTAAATCTTTGTGCACCATGGAATGGTGCAAATCTGATCTTTCAGGAGAAAGCACTACCAAAATGACTTGCGATGTTCATGAAAAAGAGTAGACCTATAGAGAATTGTGTAGAAATTTGAGTTTTGCACATGCAAATTTCTGCTCTATTATCCTTGTAGATACTTGCCAATAGGATGCAAATATATCAATCACTAGGCAAGCATACTGATAAGCAAGACAATAGATGAAGAATGGTGAACCAAAACCACTTGCAAGCTAAAGAATCAACCAAACATTATTGATTTCATCAAAAATTCGTAAAGTTAATTTCTATGCTAATATAGTTGTCAAAAAGCTCACATGGGTTCTAAGAACTACTTTTTCTTCTATTCCTTAACAAGAGACATCTGCGATAGTCTATAAATAAATAGAGAGATGGAAATCTTGTCAAAGAGGAAAACAAAAAAAAAGAGTACAGAAATGCATATATCTTACACTTTCCCTTGCAGCAGACACTGCAAGAAAACCAGCACCCATCTCCACCTCTTGCAATCCAACAACAACTATTCCTACCTCTGATGCTGCAGCACCCAACCAGCTTATCAATGAATCAGGAGAAGCTCTCTCTTGTCCAACATTCCATGTACCTGCCAAAATCTTAATGTTCTCGAATCTGGTATACATCATCTCTTTGCAAGCCAATTCTGCCTGCAGTGCATTATCAAAAGGTCCTGGGGAAGCCAGAAACCATCCCCTAATCCCTCCATGATTTCCCAAAGTAAAGATAAAATGGCCACCAACAGCCATGCTTATAACTGGACAATTATGAGCAATCCAACCCCCAATCAAATACCCTTCAAGATCGAAGACCTGCACTGTTCCATTGGCATAGCCAACCCACAACCTTGAAGCAAAAGCACACAAGGCCGTGACCGAAGCTGAGTGGTGTTGAATCTCCTGCAACTTGCTGCCATTCCCATCCCACTGAACCAGTGAGCCATTTGTGTATCCAGTCCATATAACTCCATCTGACGAAACGGCCGCTGCTTCCGTTCTCTTGTTGTCGTCTCCGAAGGCTCCTTTCCCTGCAACTCTGCGAACAGCATCGGCTGCTCCCATCAGAGCATTACGAGATCGCTGCAAGAAGCTAGAGGTATGGGATTTTTCCTTCCTTGAGCTACTGCAGGCCTTTGTCTTTCCTTCGTCCTCCGTATCGGATCGACCCTCGGCTTGGCCATTCGTCCCAAAGACCTTGACCAGCTCCTTCTTGCGAGCGTCCCTGTGATCGACAAACGATAGCGATGACTGGAACTGAGAAGAAAGAAGAAGGAAGCAATGTTGAAGCTGTGTACCATATAGCGAAGGATAATGAACCACCACTCCATACTCTTGCCCTGGAGTTGTCTGTCAGCAGATATTTCACATTGGCATTCGATAATGGGCATTCTCCTTCAACTGTAACTAAGCTTTTAAGATCAACGCAGGATCTCTCAACCAGTAGAGCAGCCATATGCCTTTCTTCTACGGATAGAGAGAGGGACTTCTCGATTGCCTGCCATGGCCATGCCCTAATGCTCCCACCTTCAGAGCCAGACCAAATTTCACCTATAATTCACCACGAACACACAAATTAATGTTGAATATTAAATTAATTAACAAATAATTTAATTTGATTATTATTATGATTAAGTATTAATAAAATGTTGCTAAAAACCAACAAATTCCCAGCTTTTAGTTACCGTATGAAGTAATGACCATGGAAAAAACGGGACCGCGGTGCGCCTGCCATGAGAGCCCCTCCATGAAGCCCATCCCACCGTCCTTCCTGTTCGCCGGCGACGGGAAACCGTTATGCGTGGTGGGCTGCTCCGTCCTCCAGGACCTTATCTTCCCGTCCCGGTGGCCACTCCACACGAGTCCCCTCCCCGCATCCACCACCAGGCACAATGCCGCCGGCGTCCGCGTCGACCATCGAGACGGCGCGCTTTCCTCATCCCCGCTTCTCGCTTTTCCACTCCCCTCCCATCCCTCGAACACCTCCGACGAGTGCCAGAAGCGGACGCCGCACTCCTCCGCAGACCACAGCTGCGAAGTGGTGCAGGCGATGGCGCGCAGGAAGGTGCCGGCCTGGGTTTCGCGAAGCGGGCGTGGACGGAGCTCCACAGGAGGTGGACGGCCGGGGTGGACAGCGGCGCGTGCAGGCGGGCGGAAGATGCCCGTGCCGCCGCCACTGCCGACGAACTCGGGAATGGAACCGGCGGCAAGCGACGAAGCAGGGCTCTGAAGGGAGACGGAGCGTGGGTGGTCGAGGGAGGAAGCCGTGCGGTCCTCGTCAAGGCTGTGCTTCTTCTTCAGGTTGCTGCGCGAACGGGGAATCTCGCTGCGGGGTAGAGGTTGGCTATACGATTTCAGCTTGCGCTGCTGGTTTTGTTGATGGGGAGACGAGACGACCGCCCCGGGTACCGCCATCGCCACCATTCTCGTAATGCTTGCTTCTCCTACTAGACTCTTGTTGGATGCATTATCAAAGGTCTCGACTTTCATTTCCTGCTTCTCCAAGAAGCCTCCTTCATCGTCGACCTGGCTGCCTTTCAGCTTCTTGCCGCAGGCGGAGTTCTCTACCACGCAGGATGGTGTGGGTTCAATCTTTTCTCCACTTATGTTGCCGCCGGCTTCGGTGGCTGCCCTTGCGTTGGTATCCATGTGGCGGCGATCGCCGGAGGCGGTGTTTTTTACCTCCATTTTGGAGGGTGGCGAGAGGTGGGGATGGGTGGAGGAGGGAAGTGATGGATACAAGCCTCGACGAATGGAAGCGTAGGGTTGAGGAAGGAGGTGGGTCCCCCGCAAAGACGGCCGGCGACTCCTCGTGGTCGACCACGTGGCGAACTCGTACAGACAATTATTCTTAATAATGGAAAATAACTATTAATTACGCTTTACGCATATGACTTAAATTTAATCAAACAATTATGTGCGTATTTTTATTTATTTTTTAATTAAAAAAACTATAGATTTATTATATTCATATGGTTGTGTCTAAATGCATATGCATTCTTCTAAGTATAGAAGATCATTTTTATTATCTAAGGGCCTTTTTTTAATACTTTGTTTTATACAACTCTCATTATTTTTTTCTTAACTTATTTTAATCTTTTCGAATTTTTTCAATTAGATTGTGTTGTTAAATTTCAAAAAAATCAGAAATTATTATTTTACATATATAATTATTATAATTTATCAAATGTTATGATGTTTCAATCTTATTAACTTTAGTACATTCTTACCTTATTGTAATAATTGCATCTGAACTTGTATTTTTGTTACTTTATTTCTTCAAAGTTTTTAGGGTTTGTTGGTCATGTTTGTTTAATCTAGCACTTTTGTGACAATTTCTTTTGAAATGCAATTAAGAAGTTTTATATTATTGGTCACACGATTTTTCAATAATCATTAAAAATCAACATTTTTAAACCCATTATATTTTTTTATTTAACATAATGTTTAACAATAATTTTATCCAACCAATCTTTGATAAGTCAAGATTCATCTTCACTTTCAGCTTAATCTTGGAATAAGGATTCCTCATTTGGGTCTATTTAAGTATGTGATTTAAGTTTTCACAATTTATTATATTTTTACATAATGAATAAAATACCTTGATAAAAATATACCAAATAAAATTATAATAAATTCAATCACTAGACATACTAATATTTCCTAATTAATGTATCAAACACAATTTCCTCTATTATCAAAATATTTCATATGTTATTAAAATTTAAATTATAATTTAATATATCAAATGCTCTTAAGAAAATATAAATTGATTTTCATACAAATAAATTATTACATATGACATACATACATATATATATATATATATATATATATATATATATATATATATATATATATATATATAACATACATATAATCGTATATATTATGAATTTAGTGTTAATGAAATGTAAATTCATGCATAACTAAAATTTAACTCAAAAGATCAAACATTAAACAAATATTAAATCACCTTTTCACCAATATCAAATTTGATATAACATCCAAAAACTTAACTCACAATAAAACCAAACCAAAAGTTCATTAGAGATGGAAATTAACTCACATCAAATCATTCACAGTCCTCTTGTCTTGATAGATGCATGACATGCATTTCAAATGCACCATAATAACTATGTGACACACAAAGTATAATATACAAAGAGTGGAAGGAAGGAGAGATCATTTCACTTTACTCCAACTACAGATTTCAATAGCAAAAGGTTGTCTTCAACCTCTGTAAGATCACCATCCTGCTCGACTTTGGCTGGCCGCTCAATTCCTGCGAACTGACAAAGGGACAGCATTTTATCTGCAAGGGATGAGCTCTGGGAGGCTTCATGGCCCAACACACAGCACAATGCACACAGCTGCTCCCGCAGCTGCTCTTCTCTGTGAGTTCCCTGAGATTTACAAGCATTTCATGTGAAGATGAACTCTTGATGTTCCAAGTAAAAGGCAATATCAGGTTGGATGATCAATTAAAGCAGAATAAGTACAACTTTTGGGCATCCATGCAGAAGAAACAGTACACAAAAAACAACAGAAGTCTAAGATAACTTTTGATTTAGTGTTATTAATATAAAATTGAAATATAAATGTCAATATTTTCAAGATGTTAATGTTATCTGAAACTTATCTGTAGTTTTTAATTATTTGGATCAATCACATTTGTTCATCTCAATATTAACATAATTAATTCCAACTATTTGTATGACATTATATTCATCTGACGACAAATATTATACTTAGCAACTCATTCTAATCTAAAATTAGTATAGATGAAGTTGTTCGCAATGCCTAAACTAATTAACCTTGAGAAGTAAAATTGAACCACAAACCTCAAATCATAGAAATAAGCAAGGTAGAAACTACTAGACCAGTATGCTTATGTGATTACCTTAGTTTGTTCATCTTCCTCAAGTTGTTTGATATAAGAGAAAGATGAAAAAAAATGAACTCCAATATAGTGGAGTTCTTCATTAGCCATCACCATTGTAGTTTTCCCACCTTGGTGGTTTCTATGTAAATTTTTATTTTCTCCCTTTTTCACATATTTATTTTTATTTTTATTGCAGTTATCATCCCCTTGCTCTATTGATTATACACTAATACAATCTTTGCAGTAGATATTCGTTTCACCATTTTTAGCATTAATCATTTTTAGAGTTATTGTAGAGAGATTTGGTTTTCTTTTTAACATCAAAATCATTTCCTATGTGAATTAATGTTTTAAATTTAACTTATTTAGTATATTCCCATGTTCCCTGAGATTTACAAGCATTTCAAGTGAAGATGAACTCTTGGCATCCAAAGTAATAGCTAAGAGAACATTGGATGATCAATTCAAGCAGAATAAGCTCCATTTTAGAGCACAAGTAGAAAACATAGAGCAAAAGACAAAACGATAATACAACTTAAATATTATTTCAATAACAATGAAACCTAGATGTCAATGTTTCCAAGATGTCTTATCTAAAATCTGTCAAAATTGTTTTCTGTTCTTATTTTCAATATCAATATCAATATTTAAGTAAACATCTAATTAAATTTTTTAGTGATAATATTATAATTTTTAAGAACATTATTTAAATATGTTATCAAACTAAATATTCAAGATCTTTAAATAATATTATATGACATTAATATTATTTAACAATTTATATATTTTTTATAATAATTAAACAAAACATTATTTATGCCCCTAAAATAATATTTATATGTTTTTGATACTTTTTTTTATGATTTGATATTATCACAATAGCTTCCTGTTGCATTCTTTAATAGAGCTGTGGAAAGATAGAAGTTCAAATATAGATGAAATCCAAACACCAATTTTGAATAGCAAAACAAAACAAAACAGGAAATCTTTAGATAGCTTGTGTAAACAATTTGGTTTGTAAAATTCATGAAATGATTTAATTTTCCTCGGATACACCATTTTCAAATTCAATTTTTACAAAAAAAAATTTGAAACACAATTGGACATTGTCCTAATTGCATTTCAAAATATATTTTTTAATTAAAAAATAAGAAATAATGAGGTCAGCAAAAGACAATTTGATACTTTAAAAAATAATATTAAAAAAAAAATTCAATTTTCTCTTTCACCAAAAGCTCAATAGCTACTTTAATCATTTCATTAAACATTTATCGACAACATATTTATCAAATAAATAATTTTTTATAACATTTTAAAATAGCATATTTCAATTTAGTTAATCAACTTAATATTTTAACAATAGTTATTCCAAACACAATATTACTTTACTACAATAAAAGTGAAAAGTTGTCTCTCAACTTGTAGTAAAAAAGTATGAATCGTGAGATTTTATGTTAGGCAATTTAATGAGTGTAACAAGTAGAAAACAGAAGATAAAGATTATGTTCATATAAAATTTGAAGTATTGCAAATAAAGGATGTAGCTTTAGGCCTCTATTATTTTTATGGTCGTAGTGGGAATACAATGATGGTTGTATTGTAGCAGGAAAGTAATGAGATGGATGAAATTAGAAAATGAGGTCAAAAGTAAACTACAACAAAAACATTATATTTGGAACAAAGAAGATGCATAAAAACAAATTCGCATTTGATATTTTGAGAATAAAATAAAATAGAAGCATGATAATTGATAATATTGAATAAGAATTCAAGATTTTTAATCTTATTTTTGAAAATTTGGCGATGGACCTATTTGAGATCCATCACTTATGTTTGAAATATAATTTTTCAACTAAGAGTACATCAAAACGTAGTTTGTTGAGTTTCAAACATAGTGATGAAAACCATAAAACAAATAGGGTCTTCAAAGGTAGAAGGAAAATATGAACAATAAAGATAATACATGTGCTACAAACTAAAATAAAAATAATAATTCTAAAAGAATTCGAAAATGTAAGAGAAAGATTTATGATAGGCTTGTATTATGGACACGACAATATATATCGAGTTCGACTATAAAATTACTAGGTTGAAATGCTACTAACTTGAGTGCTCAAAATCTAATAAAAGCCACGAAAAAGACAATTATATAAGATGTAAATTTTCTAAAATTTTAACAAGAACATTTTTGCTAAATGAATTTTCACCAGGCAATAGTCCATCAACACAAAAAATGAGTAACGCAATATTGTCATTTAAATCCCATGTGGATCAAGGAAAAAGAGAGAACAAAGAATTGTGACATAAAGATTTTACATGAAAACTATGAATGAAGGGGAAAAGAACTTATCGAAGGTATGTTAAAAAAAACAACTAAAAGTTCTGTTGAATAAAGTAAACTTCTCTATTGTTCATTTTGAGGTTGAGATCTTGAAGCAATGAAGGATTTGAGTCCTTTGAAGAAAAGCTAAATGCCTTTATTCATAGAAGAAATAGCCCATGACAAAATAGCCAAACTTGTCATTACCTGATCTCCAAACATTTAGTACGAGGAATAGTCTCGTGCAATGGGCAATTCCTTGTAACTGTCTAGGATAAGATTGAAGTCCTTGATAGTTTAATACTAATAATTAGTTGACTATAAAAAACTAATTTTATTGCACCTTATGAGTTTAAGTCATTGACCCTTACAAACACGCCATTATTGACACCAGAGGTTCATAATTACACCAAGACTTATCTTGATGTCAGCTCGCTTAACTGCAACCATCCTTTCCTGTATTATGCTTTATGCATAATAGATGTATGCTTTAATGCTACAATAAATAAGTACACATGAAAAAACACAACAATACATGTAATTTTTTGGGTTAATTCAAAGTTAATTTGAGCACAAAAATGACAATTGAAATGTTGAACAGTAGCAAAAATCAAAACGGAAGATTAAGAAGTCCATAGTATAAGGAAAGAAAGTTAACAGTTGTTATAAAGAAAATTTATTAGGAAATAATACATGTACAACAAAAGTTAGAAGATGCACCTGTAAAACTAATTCATCAACTTAAAGAACATTGCAAATGGAATCTGAGTAGGCCATATAACTTAATGCAAATTGAGAATGGAAATGGAGTAGGCCATATGTTAAACAGAGTTCTAAAATGAACCACAACTAACAACTTCACTAAAAAAAACAAAAATTCTCCACCTTAAAATATTTTGAAACAAAAAGTCTATAATGTTGCTTGTTGGTTTCTAGGTCAAATTTCTCATTTGACTTTTTTCTTCTAGGGAGATGCTTAGGTTCAAAAGGTAGAAGATGCATGTGTAAGACTAACTCATAAACTTAAAGAAAATTGGAAAAGGAAACCGAATAGGCCATATAATTTAATGCAAATTGAAAATATAAATGAAGTAGGCCATATGTAAAATAGAGTTCTAAAAAGAACTACAGCTAAGAACTTCAATAGAAAGAAAGACAAAAGTCTCCACCTCAAAATGTTTCAAAACAAAAAGTCTATAATGTTACTTATTGGTTTCTAGCTCAAATTTTTCATTAGACTTTTGTTCCTCCAAGGAAATGCTTGGGGTCCATTTCATGAGTTAAAATTTCCAAACATGGTTTATTAAATGATGATTTTTTTAATCATTAAAATTACAAATCCATAAAAATTTTAACTAAACCCATAGATTCTTTGAAAAGAATGATTCATTTTCTAGAAAGTCAAAATTTCTCCACCTCATGCACTACTTCTCTCGCCTCAAGCTCTCTCACTCTCTCTCTCTCTCCATCTCTTTCTCCTCCTAATCTCTCACCTCTCTCCCTCTCTCTCCATCTCTTTCTCTGCCTGATCTCTCACCTCTATCCCTCTCTTTCTCCCCCCATTCCTCACATCTCTAGCTTAATATATAATTAATTAATGGATTTAATATATATAATTAATTAATGCATCTTCTACCTTTTGACCCTAAGCATCAAACAAACCGACAAAATTTGGAGTTCCAATTCATGGATTTAGAATCACATGAACTCAAATTCTACCTTGATTCTAAACGGCATCCATGCTAAAGATCTTACACACACAATCACAAGGAAAAATAGAGAAATTTTGTAGTTCATAGTGTCAAACAGCCATAGCATTTTTCAATTAGTAATGTATACTATATGATTCAGTTGTAACTTATGTGGCAATAACTATTCCTTCTAATGAGTAATTACAAGATTCGAATCAGGATATAACCTTCAATATTCTTCAAAATAATTATTGTCATATATACTTGCACTTAAATTAAGAAAGAATATATGGAAGCAAGAATCCCAAATTAGCTACCATAATAAAAGTAGTACGAAGATACAACTGGCATATTTCAATTATGAAAAACAAAAAAAAGCTTACCAAAATCATGAACCTTATTCTACTATGTCATCCTCATATAAGTAATAACAAATGGTTTAAGAGCATACTAGATATGTACTGTTCACTAATAACACCGGCATAGTTCACATTAACATCTACTCACAAAGAAGGACGAAAACTTCTAAACAAATGACTAAGCAGGAAAAAAAAATGGGAATGTAGTAATAACATGCTAACATCTTTACAAACACAAAGAAAGCAAAACTTAAGTCAGCAAATTACTTACAAAGATGCCTCTTTTCCCCGATTTAACTTCATCAAAATTGTCTGCATCGAAGAAACTGGAGCTCCTCTCAACCACGGTCGATTGGGAAAATGGAAAGAGGGTGTCCATGATTTTAGTCGCACATGAGATTCCAGCGAAGTACACGCCGAATGGAAAAGACAAAGCTAGGGCAAGGGTAGAGAAGAGAAGCAGGGGCGGGATGAGAATCGGCGCAGAAGTCATCACAGCACCAGCGATGGCGACCCTTTTCCCTATCCACCACCCTATTCGGAAAGCCGCCGAACCGAAGGCTGAACAGCCTCTCTCTCCCCCTCCGTCGTTCTCACCGCCTCTTTTGACTATCTCCATCGCAGATCGGGTCTCGGGGATCACCTCCGACCTCTCTTTCTCTAGCTAAGAAGAAAAATGGGAGAAGGAATAAGCTGAAGGCTTTAACTGACACATAGCGGCGACGGCGAATATCGTGGCAGAAGCAGAAGACAGGGGAGGAGCTCTCAAGAAGGAGGTGTAACCATGGCTTGTCGAACTGTATTTATTGTGTTTGAACTTTTTTCTTCAAATAAGATTATATTTTTTTTAAGATAATAAATCTTTATTTAATATGTTAATTTTTACAATTTAAAAATAAAAAATAATATACATATTACAAAATTCTTTAAATTTTTAAAATTAAAATTTGATTTGAAACATCATTCAAAATATTTTCTTTCATTGAATGACAATAAAGAAACACTATTCACATAAATCTTTTTTTAATATTTTATTTCCAAATAATTTTATAAAACTAAAAATAATAAATAATTGTGCTAAACAAACTTAGAGAATTTGGAGATATTAGATACACTATAAAATAATTTAATGTATATGTAAAATCTTCCATGATCAATGTTAAGAAGCTACTACTTTTAGATTATTTTAAATAAAAAAAACTATAATATAAATAAATAAATGAAAAATTATATATTTATAAAAAATTAAGATTATTATAATTTTACACACATAGTTATATATATTATTTTTTATTTTTTCTCATAAATATTTTTTGTGTTTTTCTGTAAAAATTATATTTGTGTATCGAGAGCAACATACTTTATTTGATTTATTTTTAAAAATTATTTCGTTATTTTGTTATGTTTTTTGATCTTTCCAAATATGTTGATATACAAGTTTAAGATAAATAGATTTCATGATAAATATCATAAATATATTTAAAATAAACTTTGATGAATTAAATCATAAATTTTTTGATATAACTAAATTGAATTTATGATAAACTCTCACTCTGTCTTCAAATGATGTAATTTATATCTACTTGATAAGTACACTATTACTTAATTAACAACTCGTGCTTTTGTCAATTATATGAGAATGAATGATAATACATTTTTATAATACTACATTTATTATTAATCAAAAAATTTATCTAAATCATCTTGAAATATATAATTTTTCATTTATATATCTTTCACATATTTCATATTAAAACGAATTTTGATATCAAATAAAGTTAATAAATTCTTCAAAATATATAAGCAAAAAAATTTAAAATAATTTACTGAATAATACAAACAAGTTCTTGATGACTTGATAATTTGAATTAATATTAGATAAAAATATATAATTATAAATGGTCATCAAAATATATAACAACTTTTTTTTAGTAAATGTTATTAATTTTGTGGCATTCATTTGTAAATTCAATATTTTTTTTATTTTTTTAATTATCACATTAATAGTTTATAAGTTAAAATAATTGTATTCACATTTCATTCACATATATAAAGATATAATATAAAACTATACAGATAAATGGTAGAGATAAGTTCATCACTGCTTCACCTGCATCTAATCGAGCTGCTCAATTGCGCGTAAATCGCCCATCCCGCCATGACATCGCCGTTCGAAGGAGATAAGCCATTAGATAGTAATCTCTTCTTTCTTCTCCTTCCTGCCCTCTTCCCTGCATTTGTTTTTTATTTTTTCTTTGGAGAGTGGAGCAGTGAAACTGAGATCTATGCGCATGTTGAAAATTTGTCCGAGTTAAGTAGGGATTTTGATTATGAAATATCTTCAAAGGCCTATATGTACTACAGCATACAGAACAATATTATTTTATCGTAACTGCAGAAGCAAAATAGAAATGGATAGAGTGAAGAAATCGTATCGAAATGTTGATATCCGGGAAATCGCGTTTCAGTCTCTTTTGACAATACGGTTAGCTTCGTGTTAAATTAATCATTCTGGATCGAAAAAGAAGAAAAACTTGTTTGGATTCTGCTCAATGAAGTTAGCATGATCTTCAACTTTAGTTCACCGGGTTCCCTCAGGAAGACAAAAGTAATGAAGGGATTTATTAGGAGATTTTTCGTTATAACCCAGCTATTCCCTTCAACCATAGAGTTGTAAATATGCTTTGAAGTGCAATTATTTCCTTGCTTTTTAAGTGCCTTCCGCTGAACCTGTATAAAGTAACAGAGTTCTATGCACCAAAAGTACTACAAATTTAGGAGCCCTCTATCCATAATACTCTGCCAAGTATTTATCTGCATGTTATTGCAGGTATTTTTCTACTAGGAAAGCTGATTTGTAGGCAGGATGATAACCAGAACTGCTGCCAATGACGTTCATGAAAAAAATAGAATTCAATGAACTGGTTTTGCCCTTATTTGGGCCATTCTCTTGTCAAGGGGTGCTGACAAAATAAACAACTATATGATTACTGTCTCCTATAGTAACACCCAAGTAAGCCTTGAAATGGTTATGGCAATGTCTTAACTTTGCACAAAAAAAAAAAAAAAAGAAAAGAAAAAAAAAAGAAATGTTACTTTGAATTGCTGGTGTAATATTTTTTTATCATCTTAGAGAGCAAAAATGCCAGTTGAACTTAGCAGATAAGGGCATCATACTTATCCGAAGTGGATGAGATTGTTTGTGGTATACTGAAATTGTGTGAGGCTGACTCTTGTACGCTATTTGCTTTTATTAGGTTCTAAAAGTGGTGTGCAGTTGTTTTTTCTTCTTTAATTTTTTATTGTAGTTCTTGTTGGGTTGATTCTTGTCATGGTAAATATGAGAATTGCTTAAGATTGAGGCTTCCTGACAGTTCTTCTAAAATGTTGATCCTCAGATACAACTAAATCAGTTGCAGTGGTTGGCAGTGGAGCTAGGTGTGTTCTAAAACCTGAAACCTAAATCATTTTAATATTTAATATCCATATTCAAGTTTATCTGCCTTGTCAATGTTGGCCTGTTTTTTTATGCTGAAATTAAATGGCATAACTTTAAGGATTTTTTTTTTAAATTATTATTGTTATGCTGTTTCATTTCTGGTAATAGTTTGTTGCAATTTTGTTTTTATTGTCTTATTATGCATGTTGTACTATCATCTTCTGATAACAGAAAACAGGTTTCAGAATTATACAGATAACCATTTAGGAATTTTTATTATTATCACATACATCAGTCCTTTACACATCTTTAATTTTTCCGTCATTCCAAGAAATCCTTAAACCGTGCAACTATGACCTTGAAAGAGTTATTCTTGTTGTGTATAAGTTTGAATGTGAATTGTGTAATCTAAAAATCTGAGTGGAAAAAATGGCTTGTTTTTTAAATACTTGTGTGGCAGATTAGTTGCTTTTGAAGTTTGACTGTAAATGTATAATGTGACTACATTGGTGTGGAATAATATAAAAGTCCACGACTGTTTAATATTGTACCAATTTTCCACTCCTCTCTCCAATCAAAAAAAAGAAATGATAAGAGAATGCTCATTATCACTAATGGCAGCTAATTTTTTGCTTAACTTCCAGGCAATGCTTTTCATATTACTAACAAGCAGATGAGGCTCATTTTTTTGAAACTTGCTTCTATTTGAAATGATCAGATCAAAAATTCTTTCTACAATGGCGGCGAGTTAGGCAGTTAACCAAGTTTTAGTAGTTGTTTCATACAACACTTCTTTTTGTATGGTGCTGTTGACGTTATTTGCATCACATGTTATTTTTATTAAGGTGATAATTAATCCATTGAGTTTCATAAACTTTTAGATGATAAAAAGATAATTTTTAATGATTTGCAGTGGGCTTGCTGCGGCATATAAACTTAAAAAATATGGATTGAAGGTCACCCTTTTTGAAGCTGAAAATAGAGCCGGGGGGAAAATTAAAAGCTCAGCAGAAGATGGTTTTATATGGGACGAGGGAGCAAACACAATGGTGATACAAATAACAGCCTCATTTATTATTTCGTTGGGATTAAAATTTCTTTGAAATCAACTTTTTTGTCATTTTAAATAAAAATAAGGCAAATTTTTTGCCCAATGATAGGGATATATTACAACAAATATCTAGAGAGAGATGTACAAGTCCTTAAATTCTCTGCTAAAGATTTCCATCCTTAATGCACAGACTGAAAGTGGAGTTGAAGTTGGGAGCTTGCTTGATGAATTGGGACTTAAAGAAAAGCAGCAGTTTGTATGTTGTCCTTTACATGATCTCTTAGTTTGAAATTCCAATATCTATTGTTCATTTCCAAGTCAAGTATTACATGTTTTGCTCTATTTTTTTTGGCTATTGGTTCTATTTCCAATTTTTAACAGTACCATGGGAAAGTAGCAAAGTGTGATTTTCCTGCAGTGAGCTAAAGAGCTCCAATTGTTAGTTGACATTTATGTCCAATTTTTATGGCATGCGGATACATGCACAACAATGTTTATCTTCTTAGGTCACTTGAGGTTGCATGTATCCGCATGCCATAAAAATATCAAAATTTTTTTATGAGGACTGTTTGATTTGGTATTCGACCTAGTCAAGGATGAAAAATGCAAAGAAATCTTGTGGAGACCTAAAACAAATGATGCAAGCATTTTTTTCACGTTTATCCAATTGGACTTCATCCAAGTACTTTAGTTAAAAATTGTAGAGTTTCTTCCTAGCTTTCTAATGCCTTAAAAACCATCAAATTCTGATGGCTGAATGAAATGCCATGGCCAAAACACATAAGTTGTGCTGGAGTGTTGAACAAGATTGAATGCTTGATAGATCCATCTGGCTTGGTCGGCCAAGAGTTATTTTCTAAGTCTAGAAGTAGAGTCGCTGACCAAACATCCGAATCTTTCCGATTTGTTATTTGTACTCTTGAGCTAAAGACAAAAATTTTCATCCTAGAGTAGTTGGAACAAAAACCATTATTTCTTTGAATCTTTTTTACCTTGATCCAATTGGAATTTGTTTATATACTGAATAAAAAATGTTTTAGAGCTTCTTCTTAGCTTTTCACCATGCAAAAATCATCAAATTCTGATATTGAGGGTATGAAAAAAGCATAAAACTTGTAATGGAGTGTTGAACCAAATCGGATATTTGACAGACCTATTTAACATTGGCAATCAATATTTATTTTCCATTCATAGAAGCTGAATAATTGATTGGGTGACCAATCCTTTGCTATTGACTGTTTAATTTGTTAAACCAGAGATGACATTTTCTAGCCCAGGTTGATCGGACATCTGATTTGGTGATCAAATTACCCAATCAGGCTGGAGCAAATGGAATCAAATCTGGATTTTGAATTCTACTAATATGGATATTGTTTGATATTCAAAACTTGATTTTGGGGAAATCTAAATTAACTCGATGATGCTTAGATTAAACTTATGGAGATTGTTAATTTTTGGTAAGTTTTGTAGCTTTTTCAAATTTTTAAAAATTTTCTTGTCATTTTAAAATGAAGCCGTAAGGCGATGGATTCATAATCACATTTGAGCTTTATCTAAATTGAGATTATTCTCAACATTAAGGGATCTTTATTTCTAACATTGTAAGATTGGGACAGGTTTTTAAAGGTATTTTGGGAGTTCAAGTTTGAATCTTGGGTTTGAATTTGAGAACCTAAAGGGGCAAAGGTGTTTCCCACTAAAGTGCATGTTGGAGTTGTGTGTTCTTGAGAGTTGGTGAAGGTTTTATCTATTAAAAATAGCGTTTTTTGTTTATTTTTTTTTGCATATTTTCTCTGCATAGTGGCTTATGAGATTGATCTCATTTATTTTTTCTTGTGTAAAAAAGAAAAAGTGAATCTCAACTTTTTTTCATTGTGTTAACTCTGTTGATCCGAATGCAGATCAACTATTTTTTTTTTTTTGAAATAATAATAGCCGAAGCCTACAAAATACACTCCTTACGGAGGTTTATACACATAATCAGAATGTAAAATAGAAACAAGTTGTTTTGGGAAGGGGCATACTCCAATCCCAAGTATGAATCAACTACTTTTGGGTTAAACCTCATGGTCAAGAAAGATTATGAATTTTATTTTGATGTTCTATTATATTTATATTATCAAAATATATTTGAATCAATGTTTTCTTGATTTTTCTTCTTACATTAAACCCAATTAGGCTTTATTATATTCTTATGGACACAATTATAATTGGGTTGTTTGGTCTTTTTGTTGATAATGTTTAGCTAAGCTAGCATTAGATTGATATATCATCATGTTTGCTTTTTGAAAAAAGGGTTTTTAAAAGAAATTGTTAAATAATTGTTATGAAAAGGTGTTAGATATGAGTAGAAATGGATTTTTTTTTTTGTATATGCTATTTGATGAGCTTTTTTATGCTTTTTTGGTTGGAAATGAAAAAGCATGTGAATATGGTGTGCCTAACATATCATTAGTTTCAGTTACCAATGGGAATGACAATAATCAATAATTCCATAAGGTCAACTATTTGAGTGCTTGGATGTCATGGTGTTGTATTATTCAATATCTCTTGCTTGAGGTTTAAACTATACTAATCCATTGTTGAAGTTTCATATTATATCTTTGTTGGGTCTTTTACTCCCCAAATATATAAAAAAATTATGATAATTTACTAAGCCTAATGTGACCATTAATTGTTATTTTTCTAACTTGTCCAAATTAATTGTATCGAGTCTTCACAAACTTATCTTTAATTGAAGCAACAACAACCTTCTATCAGATGTATTAATTTCTAATCATTATTTTTTTGAGTTTGTCTAGTAATAATTATCCTCCTATCTATAATGCTAAATATATTTGTTTGTATTTAGTAGGCTAACATTTAGTACTTTATAATATTTTTAGTTTTATTATAACATTATAAAACTTAGTTTCACTCAAATAATTGAAAATGTCTAGGCCAAGGTGTAGGATTGCTTGATACATTTTTTGATTAGAAGCTTTAATTGCTTATTTTTTAAAGCTGCTTATAATTTTGATCCACAAATTTGAAGTTCTTTTTCCTATAGTTCATGCTTTTCAAAGCTTGTCATAGTCCTTTTGGTGTTGTGAACATTTTAGAATTCTAATTTTTATTTAAATTATATATAAAAAAAAATATATCTGATAATTACTAATCTTTTCTTCTATGACAAATATTGTAAAATTGATTTTGTAGAACTCATTAATTTAGTTTATTAGTCATCTAGATTTGATCCGCCCTAAACATAATTAACACATTTATTGGAATATGTTATTCTTGGTAATTGATTAGGCTATTCAAGTATCTTTTCAACTAATCAAACATAATAATGTTATTTGCATGTGATTTGCTAAATTATTAAAAAATGAAATATTTTTTTTTTATATTGGGTATGGTGGGAATTTTGGTAATAAGAGCTAAGTAGATGAAATGGAGGCCTTTTCTTCTATATTGTCTTATCCCTTTAAAGAATAAATACAAGTTATGTTAGTTTGCAATTAGATCAATAATGTTATATAGCAGAGAATGTTGGCTTATGAAAAATCTAAACATATAATGAAATTAGTGTTTTAGAGATGATAGTGTTTAGTTAGACGAGTAACTATCCTCAAAAGCATATGGGTAGAAATTTGTGTATTTGAACGAAAGTTTGTATAGTGGCAATTGAGCATAAGTTTAGATTGAATTGACTTTGATAGTTTGGATATGTTAAATAGAAACCATTTAATACCTCTTTTTAGATATATGGTTTGTGGGAATTTCTTTTCTATGAATTACAAAAGTAGTCATAATGCAACACAGTTTCAGATAAAGGCAATGTTTATCTTATGCTTCAATTCATATCACTTGTATTTTTGGTTTGTTCCAATTGCGTTTTACATTTTCTATGCCATTAATCAGTGTTGCATCACACATCACCTTGAATCGTGTTCAATTTTCGATTGCAGGTCATTTTGGACTGTTTTGGGTTAGTTTATTTTATTTTGGAAATTCTAGGCTTTTCTGCATTGCCTCAGGCAATTCCCATATTGCCTTGGATGGTTACACCATGATAGCCAACATTTTAGGGGCTTTTTGGTAGGAAGAATTTTGCTTAGCTGTCAGGACTCTTCTGGCGGCACTTTGTTCAGAGTGCCCAGGATGGTTCATATACAGTCCGGTGCAATACTTGTTATTTTAGCAGGTTAATGTTTTCCCAGGTTGTACCTTGTTTTATAAATATAATTTTTCTTTAAAACTGCTCCTATGTGGGCTCACGTGAAAAAGAAGATTTGTTGATGTTTTCTTGAAGCTTGGGAACTTGGAAACCCTTTTCTGGCATGCTGTGGCTCAAAAACCTTCTTGGAGTGGTTTTGTTTTTACGATTCATGACGAGCATGGTCTGCTTGTTCAATATTCAGGGGTTCTTTTGGTGAAGTATTGTGCAATGAATTCATTGGAGTTCTATTTCAGTTGTGTAACATCATGGTTACCCATGTCTATCTATTTTGTGAAAAGTTTTAAGAGGTCTTTTAGTATTCTTTCAACGGTGTTTGGGTGATGTTTTGGTTAAAAGGTAGTTTTGAAAATGTATGGAACTTTGCAGAATAGTAGTTCGTTTTGTCAATCAAAACTTTGATGTTCGAAGTTCTCTAAGAATCCAACTTTATATTTGTCATGCTAGGTTGAACACTAAGCTTTTTTTATTTGGACAATGTTTTGGAGTTAGTTGTTTTTGTGCTGGCCATTAAATGAATTCCAAATGTTTTAAAATTTGGTAGCATGATAGATCGTCAAGTTTCATACTAAAGGTTCCTTCTCTAAACGATTGTAAAACAAGGTTTTAAATGAAGACAAACTAGCTTGTTTTCATGAGAAACTCTACTTATACTTTTTTCTCAGTACTGTCAAAACCTTGTCACTTGAAATGAGCTCAAAATTAAGTGAAACTTTGCCGTCTTTAAATCTTTTAACCCTTTATAAGTTTTATATTTAATATTTTTAATTTGAGATTGTTTGCATATTTTTTTAAAACCTAAAAACTTATTGCATATTTGAGTGTCAAATACTTGTCTTTTAGTTTGTTTATAACTTTTCTATGCAGTGTTTTTGGCATTAAGTATTTGGAATCATTGCCTTTTTGACAGCCTATTTCTCAAAACAAGCGGTACATAGTGAGGAATGGTATGCCACAATTGGTAATTTTATGATCTTATGTTCACATGACTTTCTGTCATATGCATCCTCTTTTATTTTGATTGATGTCAACAATTTCTGACATTTTTCTTTCCCTTGCATGTAGATACCTTCTAATCCTCTTGCATTACTCACGAGCAATATCCTTTCTACACCCTCAAAGGTTCGTCTGTTAACGTTAGCAATATACCGTTACTTTTATATTTAAGCTGTTCAAAGCAGAATTCTATAGAAGTTTGAAACTGAAGCCACTATGGAGTTTTGAAACATTTGATTTAGGTTCCATGCATACCAAACTTTGATAAATATATTGTGAAACTTAGTTTATGTAAAACATTTATTATTGTTCCATTAATTTCTCTATCGTCTTCTTGGAATTCTAGCTGGTAAAGGATATTAGACATCTACAATTATGATTTGTCATTGTGACTTGGCACAGATGGAGCGATGAAGTGAGACCCTAAAGGAATAGGACCAGAAGTAGTATCATCATATTAAGTTACCAACAAGATGTTTGAGAACAAAATCACGATGGCTCTTTTGAGGGAAATGATAACAATACCTTGATTCTTTAAGTTAGTATTTGAGAGTTATGATGGAGGTAAACAAGTTTTGAAGGTCAGCTAGCATCCAACTGATGCTAAACTTCATTAGTTTCTTATGCTGATTATGTGAAAGCCTAGATGAAGTTCCAACCTTTTTTTTGCTCAGCGGACCTACATGAGATCACATTTCCTTGTGATTGTCTAGTAAAAAACTGCGTGGTAGTGAAGCTAGTGCTCAACTTTGTTTCTTGTGTCATTTCATTCTGCTTATGCTTCATCACATCCATTCATCTTGTTGTGTTAATCTAGACACCAATCTTGTAAAAAACAATAATTTGTCTAGAGTTTGGTTACATTTTCAATTGATGTGACTTTGGTGATTAAATATGCTTGGTTGCTTTTTTCTCATTGCATTTAATCACTTGCATGGAAATTTCAAATTTCTGTGGTGACACCATGCCCTGGTTTACTTGAGTGAACTAATTGGATATGTTCTTCCATAACTCATGCAAAATGGTATTAGAATTAGTATTACTCTTCTCTTTTCCTTTTTAGCAGTTTTTGATGATATTTAAGTTGTTCTATGGAACGATGTTCTCGGTCAAACATTTTTAAAGCTAATAACCAACCAGAAGGTGTTTTAGGAAACACTTGTTTCGTTGTTTTGCAATTTCTTATCTATGTTTTTCCTATAAGGAGTCATATTCTACCAATTATCTTTTTTGTCTAATATTTTTGGGTCAGGTTGATGATTGACGTTGACTTTTGCCAATTATCTGTTATTTATTAGCCTGAATAAATTGTGTATAATATTTATAGAGTTTCTTGTGTATTTATAAAGAAAAATAATTCATATGCGTTTGAGTACTAATTTTATGGTCCATAGTAAGACAGTTTGATCATCTAACCTAATAACGTATTCTATGTTCCTTATGCATATCATTTTTCATTTATTTTTTTTTACTTGTCTTCCAAACAAAAATATAATGGATTTTGAGATTTTGAGCCTTCTTGAATGCTTGCTCTTTCTTGGGCCACTAATCAAACTTGGGCTGACCTTGGCCAGATTCTTTTGAGAACTGGCCTGGGCTTGACCTGTTGGAGCTCATCTCATTGATGGGCCTAATTTTTCATTTATTTGATATATTGTTTTAGTTGAAAATTCTGTTGGAGCCATTTCGGAGGTGGGATTCTAAGAAAAGTAGCATGATGAAGATTTCTGATACAGGTATAAAAGAAAGGTGAGCTTGTTTAGTAAAGATTTGATGTAATTGCATGGATATGTGGATCATTTTACTCTATTTTGCTTCTTTCATTTAGACTAATTTTAACAGAACTATACCCTTGTTTTTTCATTCAACACTGAGATACATTTGATTCTTAAGATATATTGATCTTCTCTCTTGTACTTTGTTTGCTCGATCAATTGTTGGATAAATATTTTACATTTAGTTTTCATCAAAATGATCAGAAAAAGAAGAGATGTAAAAGTAATGTTCTTTTTTCTTTAAAGAAACTTAAGACTTATTTCTTGTTTTGATTCTTAGAATTCCATTTGAGAGGGCCAGACTAACATTATGAGTTACAACATGTTAACAAGAGAAAGATTTTTGGTTTACAATCAATTAACATCCATGGAGGAGCATGCACAAAGGGAAAAGAACAAAGTCCTCTTATCTTTTTTATGTGCCGTGTTAGCTTCAAAGAAAAAGAAGCCTTATAATATCTCGTTCTCATTAATTTACACAACTCGTTTGCTACAAGGAAAATAATTTTATGATCAACCATTATTGCTATTGTTAGGGCTGGAAGAAGTACCCTCATAATGTGCATGAAACATATAATTGTGTTTGGTTCTAATGGTAAAGGGCATGCATTAACAATTTGGAATCACAAGTGAATATATTTGATGTTTTTTGATATTAGACTCCACCTTAGTAGTGTTATTGAAGGCATTAAACAAGACCATTGACACAAGACAAGAAGTTGGTCATGAGAGAGAAAGAGAGCTCAATTAATAGAACAAGTGACTATATTTCAATATACATAAAAAGCAGCATGACATTTCTCAAGCAGAATTATATGCATAAGAAAAATACACAATTGCTGGAACAAAAAATGTTTTGCTTTCTGTTTCCTTCTTTGTCCAATCATAGCTTTTCAAAGTTTTTATGTGTAGGTCTCCATCCATGATCAGAAACCGCTTTACTTATACGTTCTCATTGCCTGGTGATAACTTGAAGCCATCTCTTGCGGTAGATGTTTCTTCTAATGCAGCGTCTAAAGGTGCGACTATAATCTAAGTTCTTGTGGGGTTTTTCGATAGAAATTGTGTCAGGGCCCCACCTAACCAAATCTTTATTATGATAGCAAAAATTAATGATTAAGCACATACTAACTAATACATGATGAAATAAAACTAATGACGAAACAAAGATTCACAACCCACCTAACAATATAATAAAATCCAAAATTTTCAAATTAACATAAGATGTCATAGTTATATCTGTCTAGATATAATTCCTATATAGGATAAGAATAAAAATATAACTAAATCATACTCTTTATAAAACATCTATCCACTCTCTATTGGAGTATAATCCTCTTTCATAATATCTATTTTCTCATCTCGTAATGTGATAGCTGCATAACCTATGATGTAATTCTAATAAGATAATAATTCGATTAAAATAAACAATTGTCAACAAATGGTTAAAACCAATTATTTACTTATAATTTTTGTGTATCCTAATGAAAAATTGTTTACCAGAGTCAAAATCTATCTTTCCATTTCATAAACCTCACATTCCTTTCACAAGAAAATTTATTCAAGATTTGCATATAACATATTACAGTTTTATTATTTGTAGATCTATCCTCCATCAAAACAAATCTTCTATGTTAACATTTTTAAATTATAAATCTACTCTTTATAAAAAATTCAGAATTACTAATATATCATGAAATTTTAAAAATTCATAATTAATTATCTATATCTTTAAAAATTATAGACTCAGTGTCATTAGACTTGCTTTATATAGTTCTTTTTATTTATATGTTTAAATAATATTCTTGACAATATATTTCAAGAAATCAATTTTATAATATCAAAAACACATTTTATCGCAATTTTATTTGCTTAATTTTAGAGCTTATCACCTCTTGAATATTGTGAAAATGTGGACTGTTACAGATTGTGCCAAAGGCAAAGATCTTGTTGGATGTTCGATTTGTGCTTGGAGCTGTAGGAGCACTTCCTTGGGTTCGATCCCATTGTTAGGCTCTTGACTTGAGCATTCTTCGAGTGAGCCCACCTCATGTACCAATTTGAATGTGGACTTGCCTTCTTTGCACTTGGATTTGTGGGAGGAAGGAAATAATTGTGCGTTTGGCCCTGAGGGAGATATCTATTCAGCTAGTTTACCTATATTGCTCTGGGTGGTCTTGGATCCCAAAATTTTAAAAGATGCACATCTCTTGTTCATTCTAATGCTCCATTGAGTTTTGTTGATGTTGTTTGTAGTTCTAAAATTCTAAATGGTGTTGGGTTGCATGCTTAGTTTAGTTTGAATCATTTGGGCATCTTGCTCTTGTTGGGGTGGGGCATTAACATTTCTATGAAAAAGCCTGCAGATTTTTCTCTCTTTTGTTTTCTAGGGAGAGGTTACTTTGCCACCCTTGGTTGTTGATTTTGCTATTACCAAGCACTCCAACGAACTCGTTGAAACAATTTACAGTTGTTGTTTCTCATTTTCTAAAAGTGGTGTTTGAGTACCTATCTTATCTTTCCTTCTTAAACTACCCCTCTTAAGGCCATTCTATCTAGATCACAAGTCGATATGATTGTTGCTTCTCTCTCATTCTAAGATCTACTAGTCCATTTGCTCTTTAGGACCTAGTAAGGCTCCAAGTGTGGATGATATCATAGGTTCCTTTGTTAAGGGGAATTGGAATATCATCGAGTAATCATTGTCAATGTTGTTGATCATGTCTTTTCATTGGCTGCTTTCTTATTAGGTGAAAAGACACTCTTGTTATCCTTGTTCTTAAGACCATGGGGTTCTATACACCCAACCAGTTTTAGCCGATTAGCTTGGGTACTATTATATACATAGTGGTGGCAAAGATATTGGTTAAATATTTACAGGACAATCTTCCAAATCTGATTGCTCATGAGCTGGGGACCTTCATCAAGGGATGTTTTTTATATGATAATTGCTTCATGACTTAGGAGCTTATGGGCAAGCTTTCCTCTTCTTTGTTTTTTGAGGGGCTCATGGCCATAAAAATGGACATGGAGTGGATGTGTGATTGGGTCCATTAGGACTTGTTGGTTATATTATGTCACCTGGGATTTCCTAATCTTTGATGTTTGTGAGTTCAAGCATGCATTATTTCTCCCAGATATGCCATCCTTCTCAATGGAAAGTGATTATCTTGGATTATGACTTTTGGATTCCTTAAGGGGCCCCTCTCCCTTGTTTATTCTATGCTCTAAATATTTGTCTTTTCTCACTCAGCGACATATTTCCAGGGAGTTGTGTTGGGCATTAGGGCTTGCCCCTTTATGGCTTGATGAACCATGTTTTTGTTATTGAGTTTTGTTTTTATTGGGAGTCTATGTTGGCACCAATAGACAAATTGTCAATTAATTGAAATGTGCTTTTCTGAGTAGTGGTATGTATCTAGACAATGTTGAGTGATTGTTAGTAAAATCCACATGAGAAGGCCAAGATTGACAAATATTTAGGCATTCCCCTTACCTCAGGCTTTCTTAAGGCTATTGAATTTGCTTAACTTCATCAATCTTAAAGCAAATAGGATTTCTAGTTGGGGTTCTCGTTCTCTATCTTTTGTTGGATGGCTTCTTTTGGTCAATTTTATTTTCTCGATTATCCTTATTTATAATATGTCTCGTGACTCATCCCTCTGTTCTTTCCTCCATTAAGTGTCATATTCGTGGGTTCATTTAGAGTGGGGAAAACTCTCATGCATTATCTCTACTAAGACTATATTACATAGCCAAAATAGGATGATGGATTTAGCATTCATTTGTTGAAGTTGAGGCAAGAGGTGTTGGTTGGGTGGCATACTAGGAGGGTTCTTGTTGGTGATGACACATTTGGGAACAATCCCTCTGGGCCAAGTATGGTGATAAGGAATCTCCTTTTACCCTATGGTGGGAAGTCTCTATAGTTTAAAAGCTCATTTGTTTTGGTAGTGATTTGGTATTAGATAGTCGATTTGACTCTTGGATGATGATATCTCTTGCTTTGCTCCTCTTTGGATGATAATTGAGTTGCCCCTAGTCTATTTCTTAGTGGCTTATGTTTGTAATCACAACTTTATCTCTTTTGTATTTTATTGTTGTTTTTGTCATTGTCAATGAAAGCTAGGATTTGGACTTGCTATAGGCTTATTTTGGCAATTGCCTTATGCTACATATCTCTCGAATATGTGGCATGTCTTGGGATACAAGTGATCTTTCTATGTGTCGAGGTACTAAAATTGTTAAAAGTAGCCATTCTACTCTTTATCATGACTGCTTAATTGGACAAGAATCACGTGATGCTTGGACTTGGACTGTCTACACTTAGCTTCATGCCATTGCCCCTTTGGCACAGCTATTATGCCTTGGTTCTGACCCTCGCCTAGTTAGCGCTCCGTGGCATCATTCATTTTATCGATGCCCTTGGGGTTGCAAATTCTTTTGAAGACTTTGACCTTGCTCTTCTTGGCTTTGCTTAGACGCATGTTACCCTTTCTTTTTTGCTCATTGTTTCCTCGTTGTGGATCCAGGTGTGCTCCCTTAACGTGATCCTTATCTCCATGAAGCACTGTATTGCCGCCAACTGTTATGACCCCTATGTTGCCCACTTTGTTTCTGCTTTCTATCATATTTGGTGCTACAAAAACTGTAAGGTCCATTGTTAGTCTTTTCTCTCTCTTTCTGTTTTGGTGTTCTACATTATGTTCCCTGTTTTGTTGCATCATGCCCGATCTCTCTTGGACCACAGGAAGCCGCTCAGCCTTCATGTCTATGTTAAACCTCCTTAAACCCACTGGCTTTCCGCTATGGCTAAGCAGTTATGACCTATTTTGTCTCTGACAATGCTGGGGCACTCATCATTGCCTTGGTTGTTTTGATTCATCTGCTGCCAGACTGATGATGGAGAGAAGAGCTCTATTGCTGGGAATCCTCCTAACGTGCCAGTTTCTCCCTCCTTCCACTTTGTTAGTTTGAGTCTGATTCTTATAGAAAGTTTATGGCATCTCCCCCAGTTTTGGTCTTTCTCTTAGACAGGATTTGCTTTCGAGCCTCATTTTTCTCTAGGATTTTTTGGCACACAAGATCACTCAAGTTCTATGTGAGGGTAACTGGGCAGCTGATTTGGGCCCCATGCTGCATCTTTTGGTGATTGTGTGTGATTACAGGGTATGTCTTTGGCATAGGATGTTGCTTGTATCTTAAATGAGAATGCATGTTATGCTATTAATATAAGGCTACAACCACATCTTTTGAAAGGCAGCATTTGTTTAAAAATGCTTGAGTGTTGACTAGTCAGGGTGCTCCTTATGAAAAGGATTCAACTTCTGTTAGTCACTCGTTTCTTTCTTTGTAAGCATTTGATTTGATTTTCACTTTATTTTTGCTACTGTAGGTTCTTTTTATCCTTCCATGTCTAATTCGGCTCTCTATTTATATGGGGGACATGAAGCACCTTGATCACAACAACCCTTCATATCTGGAGACTGAGGCTCCTCAATTTCTTCTTTGATGCATTCTCACGTGTGATTGACACTTCCTGATTTGGCTGTTTTATGTTCTCTACAACACTTTGTCTGATCATATTGCAACAAAAAGGCAACTTCAGCAAATTGTTGTCTCTATCAGCTTGGAAAGATGTATTTTCCTCGTTGGTGAAAGAAAAAGAGGGGTTTGATTTTCTTCACAAGCAAAGAGAGCGAAACTAGAAAAAAAATGATCTCCATCCAGATGGATCCCTTACTAGCCACCGATTAAGCAATCTTTTATTTTCTCCAAACAACTAGCTTCTTTCGCTCAATCTGATTCTTCATAATTTCATTTATGAAGTGACATACATGGTTCCAGAATTTAATTTTTTAAGAGGTTATAGTGCAAATGAATACTCTCTCAATTGTAAACATTGTTCGATATTCTATCACATAATTCCCAAACAGGAACTACATTAATTGAATAATAATGGAAATTTCTATCATTATCAATAATTGCTTTTGGGTGGTTGAAAAGATTACTTGGCTTGCACGTAAAAGTTTGTGTGTGTGTTTACAGTAAATTCATTTGTCATTTATTGGTTGATATTTTAGCTAATTAGAATCACCAAACAACAGCAACCCTTGTGTCACATAAGCATGTCGAGATAACCAATGTATCCCTTAATCATCATAACCAATGTTCAGGTTCATGAGAATTGTGATTAGGACATTAATCTCTGTCTAGCAGACCACCTTGAGGTAGAGGATCAAATCTAGAAGTTTACCCAACTTGTTATAAAAGGTAATTTGACATACCAATCTTAAAACAAAAGAAAAAGAGCCAGAAGCTGATTTTTAACTCCTTTAAAAACTAACACCTTTTGGATCTATTCTCTTTTGGCCCATTCTCATTGTTATAGTTTACAACGAAGTTTTGAAGATAACTTCAAGATATATTCAATCTTCCACTATAAGAGTGATTTCTTTTGACTGCTTTGCTGCAGAACCTATTCTCTTTTGAAGTTTTTTGTACTTAAAGTAAACCCACAAGAGGGGGGGGGGGGGGGGGAGGTGAATTGTGGTAAATAAAATTGTGAGATTTTCTTTCAATTTTCGATTTAAATTAAAACTTAAATCTTTTAAGCAAAAACAATAAAGAGAAGTAAAATAGTACGCAAAAGATTTTTAAGGTGATTCGACTCAAAATCGAGCCTACATCCGCCTTCATTAATCTCAGCTGCCCGATCGTGCCTGCCCTTCGGCCTTCATTAACTATCGGATGAGAATTTAGTCCCATATTGACCAAAAAGGGTTGTCATTGCTCTCTATAAGAATTCCAGTTTGTATGACTCTCGAGCTATTTGGGGTTGGCTCCCCCCTTCCTCGACCAAGATTTCATCACTTGGTCCTGGTTGACTTGATTTCGCACTGTTCCGTTTCAGCTTTCCCTGCGAACTGATTTCGCGCTGTTCCATTCGGGCTGATTTCGCGCTGTTCTGTTTAGCTTTTCCTGCAGGTTGATTTCGTGTTGTTCCGTTTAGCTTTCCCTACAGCCTTCTTTCTTAGCCTTCGGGCTTTGCTCGCCCATTCGGGTCTATCGAACAATTTTTATTTTATTTTATTTTTAAATCCTAAAGCCTGGATGGACCAGCGGTCGGGTCGGGTCGACCCGCCCAATGCTACAGTGAAAAATCCTGAGACTAAAGTGATTTTATAGTATTTTGTGAGAATTTTTGTGCCAAAATTTTTAATATAAGTATACCAAATTAATTTTATATTATGATAGTATTACAAGTGTCCTAAGTGACTATGAAAAGAAATTTATGAAAAATAATTTTTAAATAATTTTAAAAAATCAAATACCGATGTCTATACTTTTCATCAATAATGCTTGGCTCAAAAATCAAAATTTAACAATTATTAAACTTATAACATATTCAAATATTAATACTGTTAGTGTGTCACATCATCTCAAAATTTGGACATATCAAATTCAAGAAAAATAAAAACAAATTCAAATATAAAAATTTTAGTGTATATCTTTAATTTCTTTGAAGTTTGCCATGACTTCAAGAGCCTTGAAGACCACTATTTTAGACATTTAAAATTCATGGCTTGACTTAATTGTTAAAGCAAACCCATATGAGATATAAACATTTATACTTGACTCATCAAACACAAGGGTGTAACACCTTTGGTAAACAAATTATATAGCCTTAATACTCTATTATTTTCTAGTTCTTAATGGACTCCGTTGGTGATCACTATGCCATTACATGGTCCATTAATTCTTATGTGTGCTAATATTTATCCTTAAGCGATGAAAACTACTTGCTTGTAATTGTGCTTCAATTCAACTATTGTAAAAATTTACAAAAGTTCTCTAAATATTAATCCCTGTTTACCTAAAGCTCATTCTGAATTTTGAACATGATTCTTCCTCAATGTTTGGGACATTTAATTTTAATCCTGTGATTCAAGAATTTTTGTGAACATGGTGCAAGAAAGTAGCCTAAAGAGCATTCCTTTGTGCATGTCTATGTGCTTGCATTAGCATTTATGTGCTTTTCATTTCTCTATTTACCATATTCAATGTCAGTCAAGAATTATGGCTATACTTTTTTGATAAGTGTTGATCCCAATCAAGGATGAGGTTTTGTCGGCACATCCTCGCACTTTCAGTTAATGTAAGAGCTTGATTTGATTTGAAGTTAAAAACAATGAATTGATCATTTACTTTGTCTTCTCGCTTCAGTGTGGACCAGTTCTTTACAGGCCACTTTGGAAAAGAAGTGAGTGCATTTATTTTTTGATGATTTGATAATTCTTTATTTTCTTGATACTTGAAACATTAATAAGTAGGCCTGGCAAATAAAGAAAAATGATATTCTAATGAAGTTACACTTTTTTCCAGTATAGGTAGTTGAATATCTAATTGATCCATTTGTGGCTGGTACCAGTGCTGGCGACCCTGGATGTTTATCAGTGAGTACTTTCTCAATCCTTTAAAATAAAAATGTTTTGCACTTAAGCAAATATATGATTCAACTTGACATGTTGGTTTCTTCTGGATTTTTTTTTTAATATTTGTGAGATCAGTTGTGAATCTAACCTGTGTAGCACTTAAGCAAATAAAATGTCACTGATAATTATGATGTTCTTGAACGCTTCACATTTAGGACTTATAACTACTTTTAATATCCTTAAATGATTTTTTTACTTTGGTTGATGTTTGCAGATGTGCCATGCATTTCCAGAGATATGGAACTTAGAAAAGAAGTAAGCTCTCTTTGATTCAGATATGGTTTTGACTGTTTCCTAACGAATACACTAAAGATCTTAGCAAAGGAATGAGTCTGGTCATATTTTATCTGTGCTATTTTTGCTAGCATATTATGAGTCATTCATCATAGTTTGGTTCATGCGCCTGGAGCTTTCCTACTTTCAGTTGTTTTGCAACTAAATTGCTACATGTTAAAGCTATTCCGGCAATAATTAATTGCTATATATATATATATATATATATATATATATATATATATATATATCCTGTAATTATCATTAATATTAATCAGACAAAACATTTACCTATACAAAGTATTAGGCTAAGCATAATAATTCTTATTGTTGAGATTTTTAGTTGAATGTACTGCAATGGTTTATTTGGGCAAGCATGTAATTTTCAATGCCATATTGCTACAAATCCTTGTCCCTCCTGTACGTTGGCATCCAGTATTAAAAGGGTGTGATCTTACAATTTTTTAAACGAAATTAGCCTTACCCAATCATTCCCATTCTTGTGATTCCCATTTTGAAGCCGTCATCCCTAAGTGTTATTTTTTTATTTTTTTTTTTTGCTGAGAAGCTTTTGCTCACCAAAGTCATGTTTTTCGTTGGATGAATATTGCTGTTTAATTTTGCTTAAACTATTGAAACTTGAGGGAGATCAATGAATTTACCTATTTTTTTTATGTGAGAGATCAGTTAATTAATTAAATGTATCAAATGGGTATTATGACTAATTTGTCCAGAAAAGTGTAGTACTGGTATTGTAAGTATGAGGATGGTCATGTGCTTGAATTTTGATGTGTCAACGATTCTGCTGGCTTTATTGTTCCCCATTCTGTTAGGTCCACCCATTTGGTTTGATGGAAGTGATAATTCAAACCATGCTGTTATGGATGGCTAAAGAAACCTTTAGTGATAATCCACTTTAAAGGAATCGAATCTGCTTCTTTAGCTATGTACTTCTGTCCAAGTGAGATGTGATATGGTAGCATATGGTGATGTGAATATGAAGATAACATGATTACTGCTTATGGAGCTGGACCTCTAAGCTCACTAGCCTTAGTGGCCAAGTACAAAAGCAAGAGGGCCGACCAACCGGCCTGAGCCAGCCAGTTGAAGTCAGTCCTTAAGAATTCTATTTGTAAAAATGATATCCATTACATGGTGATAATAAAAAAACAAATCCACAAGTTTCTGACCGTGAATGTAAATGTTATCAGTTTGTTTATGTAATTACCATCATATCTTTATGAATGTTATTGTTTTTAGTGCTTGTCCTCATCCATTAGCATTTGCACTCGTCTCCCTTTGAGATGACATGAGGAGTGTTATGTGTGATCGTTAGACTTGTACAAATCTTTTTGCACCTTTTAATTCTGTCAGGTTTGGCTCAGTTATAATTGGGGCAATCCGTTCTAAAGCATCTGCAAAACACAAGGACAAGGCTACAAGTGAAAATTCAATTAAGAAAAAGAACCAGCGAGGTTCATTTTCATTTCATGGTGGAATGCAGGTTAGTTGATCCATCTGATTCTTTTTCATTTCATGGAGGAATGCTAGTGAGTTGATCCATTGGTAATGTTGGCCTGATCATTGAATAACCAGATTCAAAGTGTTTGTTTTCATCACCATAATTTGACTTTTTCAAAGTTTCTGTCGTCCTCCCAAGCTTGAGTGAAGTAGATTGATCTTATGCTAGTTTGAAAGTCAATCTCAGCTGCTGGTGAGATTCCCCCACTTAATGAATCTGGGGTCAGAATATGTGCTTGCTATTTGCAAGGTTAGGATAGGAAAGCAACACATTCCTAGGGTCAATCAAACCAACTTTATATTGATTTGGACCAACTGGGATGTTTTCGACCTCCATGGGATGGTGAAAGAGCAGAAAACATCTGGGCATTGCATCAGTTGATGTCACATGACTCACCACATTATCGTCAATTCTTTCCTTCTTTGGAGGCTTATTCTCATGTTGGGAAAGCCTCTTCATCGTGCTGTCATAGACTTGAACGACAACAACAATGTTGAGGAAAGATGTGGTGGTTGAAGGAAGTTCACTGAAGTAAATCTAGTTCACCCTAAAGGGTCCAACAATTGAGTGAAAAGAAAGTGACTCATCTTTAAATCTTATTTTTGATTTCATGATGTGTCATTTTTTTTAGCTCACCAAATCCAAATAAATGATCAGATAAGTCACAAGACATGTGGTAACTCTAAAAATGACGTATAATTTTGATCTTCTATGATTTATTATGCCCAGAATGTAATACGTGCAAGATGTTAGCATAGTGAAGCAAGAAACATACAACTCTTTGAAGAACTAATGTCAAAGACAAACCCTGAGCATAACCGTGAGCCCCAGTCTTGTACTGCTATGCCCATTCTTTTAAAGACCATAACACGAGTATGCAATAATGGCTTTAATGTTGGCAAAAAGCTTACGACTATAAATTGTGATGTAATAGAGTGAGCTTGTTTAAAAGAACTAATTACCGCTATACAAATATCAAGAATATATTTTTTTATTTCATTTATAGATGATGAGTCTTATCCTGAGGTCTTACATGTTGTGACATATATTATGCAATCATTATTCTCATTGAATTTTAAAGATCTTATAACAAGGACTCTATTTGTTTTGTGATGAACTGTCTAGTTAATAAGAAGGCTTTCTTTTCTCTTTGTGAAGTATCTGATCATGTTACTAGAAGTGAACCCTAAGAGGAGTAAAAGATGAAAAAAAAAATTGTAAATATTAAAAAATACCTTATTTTATAAAAAGCTACCTCTGGTTGTTTTTGGTATGGTTATTGCTGGCATTGGTGTAGGAGATTGGGCGGAAGTGGTGGTAACGGTGGAAACAATAAAAATAACAGATGGGGGTGTGATGGAAATAAGGAAAACAAGTCCATAAATTGGGATTAGAATGAGAGTTAAAAACCTAAGGAAGAAGGGGGAATCTCTAGTAGCTTAGAAAGTTGTAGGTCAATGGCTGCTCTAATTACTCCCTAAATTTCATCAAATTCTGACAGCATTTGGTGGGCCTTTTGGTTCAAACAAGGTCTCACTAGATACAAATTGGCTAGTTTGTGGTTATCAAAATTACTAGCAGAAAACATGAAAGTGAAGAGGTACTCACCTCCCAGTTTGCTAAGTTTCATGCAATTTAGTGCTTGTTTAGTGGGGCCAATTATTCAAAATAAAGAGTACATGCAGAAAACTCAGATTCATGTAGATTTTAAAAAGGAATTGTTCTTAAGTTTATAAATTATACATGCTGCAATTTTTTTTTGTTGAGGACATTAAGAGGACTCATGAAGCAAAGAAAAACCCAATATAAAGTGTAATTTTTTTGCTTATTAGAAGTAGACTGGCCAGAAACGACACAACCTAGGCCTTAGAAGTAAGGGGTGGATAGGGAAGAGTTACTTGGGAAATTTTGAGAGGATAGTCCAGTAACTCTCTAGTATTACAATTGACGCGATGACATGGTGCTGGAGGCCTCAACTGTCTGAGAGGAGCATCTCACCACCTTACTTGGATGCACAGACCAAGCTATGAAGAAATCAAGAGCTTCATTCGATTCATTTCTCTGTGAAGGTGTGCATAACATGAGGTTCTCAAAAAGCAGCTGAAAGAGGTCTTAAGTAAGCTAAAAGGGAGGGAGAAGAAGGTTTGCTCAGGATGACAAATAATATTGAACTGGGGCTGTTAGCCCAGGCTATCCACCCATGAGGATGAGACGGTTGTCATGTCTATCTCTCAAATCGTTCCTGGTGGTTCAAATAAATCTTGGACCTTGAGAAAACCTAGATAAGCCCATAGGCGACCAACAAGATCGGAACTCACCTATTATTTCCAATACAATACACAAATTAAACCCCTTGTTGATTGCTATTGATGATGAATAAGATGAGTTTGCTCTTTTTGCTGTTATGTCTGTAATTTTCCTATGTCTTAATATATGTTTTATTATATTATTCAGATTACTAGTTTTTCAAAGACAATTGAAAGCATTGAAAAAGCTTATAAAGCTCTTGAAACCATAAGTATTTGAAGTCCATAGGCCTCACCTAACAAAATTATAAAACCCATCAGTGCACAAAAATAGCATTCTACTGGAAACTGTTTTGTGATCTTATCAAGGACATACATTCAGGTTGCATTTATAGTGCTAACTTATTCTAATTTATTTCCTTTTTTAGATTCTTACGGATATGCTTTGCTCCAAGATTGGTGATGAAAGTTTAAAACTAAACTCAAAGGTTTTATCACTATCTTGTAACGGTGGAGAATCTTCATCAAATGGTTGGTCAATTTCTTATGCTACAAATGTTAATGACAAGGAGCTAATGCAGAGCCAGTTTGATGCAGTTATAATGACGGTAATTGATTTCACTGCAAAATTAAAACCACTCTTTGTGTTACTTGGTTAATAATAAGACAGATTTACTTAATAATCAATGTGCTCTTATGTTACACAAATATCCACATTTAGATTTCTGGCAAACAACTTTATCTTCTTAAACATGTAATTATTGATGTTAGTCCGTATTTCTACTTTAATTTACTCATTTGTTACATTATTGGAACTAAGATTTGTTTATTTTAGAAATTCACTGATTGCTGAAGCATATAACATTCTTTCCCTGCAGACTCCTTTATCTGATGTTGAAGACATGAAACTCGAAAAAAGAGGAAATCATGTCGATCTTCATTTTCTTCCAAAGGCATGTGTTCTTCAACTAGTACTTAATGCAGCAAACACATGCACATATATGGAAAAGTAGTACAATGCTATTATGGCGACCTTGGCTTACTTGTTACCTGTATTTTGCAATTACTATAAGATGATCATAATTCTCAATCTCAGTGAAATGTACTTTTCTCATATTGTTACATAGAATTCTTGTGCAGATTATCTATCTTCCTGTATCAGTCATGATCACATCCTTCAGAAAGGAGTGTGTGAAAAGGCCCTTAGAGGGTTTTGGTGTACTCGTGCCTTCCAAAGAGCAAGAAAATGGCTTGCAGACCCTTGGTAAATCAACCAATTCATTCATTTTTGTTACATATGTTTAACTTATGGTGACTTCTATCACCAATTCTGGACTTCTTTGATGTTAACAATACTATCAGTTTTTTGTTCTGCTTTAGGTACCCTCTTTTCTTCCATGATGTTCCCAGATCGAGCACCTGATGATCAATATCTATATACTACTTTTGTTGGGGGCAGCCGAAATAGGGAATTGGCTAGAGCTTCCTTGTATGAATCTTTATTTAAGAGATTTGATTGACATTTAAATCATAAATTTTTTTGGGTATTATTATTATTTAAAATTTGTCAATATTTTAACTATTTGATTCAATGCTATCTAGGATTTCCATATCTAGATATCATTGAAATTGAAGTGATATTTATATGTCATTATAGATTTTATTGAACAAATTACTTAATATTTTTAAATAATATTATTTTAAATGATAATTTGACTAAAATAATGTCTCCTAAATTTGCATTTCTATTGATAGATCATGTATCTCCTATGTTTTCTTGCATGTGGACCATGTGATGTAGAAAAGAGATACAAGAAGCTGTGACTTCTGATCTTAGAAGGCTTCTGGGAGTAGAAGGCAAGCCAAGTTTTGTGAGGTTTGGTTTATCTTTCTCGATGATTTTAGATCGTTTATGTTTTGCAAACTTGATGGGTTTTATTTCAACCAAATTGCAGGCATATCTATTGGAAGAATGCGTTTCCCTTATATGGCTTAGATTATCACTTAGTTTTAGAAGCCATAGAAAAGATGGAGAAGACTCTTCCAGGATTCTTTTATGCAGGCAAGCCATTCACTTGTTTATACAATTATTATTGAATATAAAGTTGATTAATAAAAATAAATAAATTATTTAAAATAATCTTTGATATTTAGGTACAAACATAAATGCATCTTGTCAAAGTTTTATTTCAACCAAATTATTTAAACTTGTTTATGTGGGTTTTCTTGTTACATTTATAAAACTAAAATCGCATTTCATGTACAATTTAGGTTTTATTTTGTTCATTTTTGCAGGTAACCATAGGGATGGATTATCTGTTGGTAAATGCCTGTCTTCAGGTCTTGATGCAGCTGAGCGAGTAATCTCTTATTTGAGAGAAGCATGATAAGTTACTACAACACTTCTGGAGTAGTTAATAATCTGAATTTGGAAATGTTTTGGGGTCGTAATGAAATAGAAATCACTGAACTAAACCCTAGAGAAGATGCTACAAAATGTTCCATGGTTTGGTTTTGCTGAACCTTTATTTGGGGATGAATTGGGATGTTTAATTTTTTAATGAGCTTGTTAGGGTATAATGCATCAATTCTTATCATGGAATTAGGTTTTTGATGAATTAAAATTAAAATTTTGATTTATATAATTTTTTTTTATTGAATATTAAGTTGATTAATAAAAAATAGATTAAAAACATGTGATTGATAAGTACTTAATGAAATTATTGTTGTAAAATAATGTTTGTTTTTTAAAATAAAATATTTTATGTATTATTTTATAATATTATTGTTAATTTTTTAATTGAAAATGTGTTTTTGAAATATGATAATATAGTTTCAGGAGACTTTTTTGTTGGATGTATGTTTTGATTTTTTTAGTTTTGAAAAAAAAAATTTAAGGATTTAGAGGAACATTTTACATGAAAAGATTTTGTTTTGAGCATGATTTTTTTTTTTTTTTTTGTATTTTAAAAAATGAATTAACTTCTTGAAGTATATTTTTAAATTGGTAATCTTTGAGAGAGGGATATTTTAAAAAGTTTTTTTTATTATTTCTTATATATATTTAAGATTTAAAAAAAAATTACGAATCAAAATAAAATGATCTTTTAGTAATTTGATTAATGTTTCATCTTCATGAAATAAAACTTTCATATTCAAAAAATCTTGAAGGTTTAATAATACGCAAAATTACAAATGTAAAATCTTGAAGCTAAATTCTTGCTTTTCACACTTTTTCTCTCCTTAGAAAGCTTAATTGCAAAATACTAAGTTTTGGATTTCAAGAAAGTAGAATCGTGAAAGTATTTCATTTTGTTTGCTTAACTCGATCTCCCTTTCTCAATTTCATCCAAAGAAAAGCTAAAAACGCCTTCCCACAACCAAAATCCCCTTTTGATAAGATCAAATTTGGCTATTCATATGTCCAACCATTCTTGATTGAGTTCTCGTTAGTTTATCACTTCCTCTTCCAAACACTAATCAAAACTCCATAATTGTTTTTAATTCAATTGTTTTTCTTAAATCCCAATGCTTCTTCTCTTAATTCCTATAATTTTATACCTTTTCCTAGGAGTCTCTCGTTTCCATCTTTGTCTATTAAGGTTTAGAAAATTAAGTTTTTATTAAAATTGAAATTAAAAATTTATGAAAATTTTTAAAATATCTTTTTATCCAAGCTCTATCATCTTTAAAAGTTTCACAAATTTTTAATGTTATTTAATATTATTAATAAATTTTTAATATAAAAATCATATAAATAATATATTTCTCTCATGAATATAACCTCCTAAATATATCAAAATTTCACAAAATTAGACTCTAGATAAAATGTATTTTTTTTTTCAATTTTTTCTATCATTATCATATAATTTAATATTTTTTTAGAAAAATATTTATGATAATATTCTTGTTAAAACTTTCAATATCCATCATAATATTGATTTTTATCCAAATTTTAAAAAACTTTTATATTATATAATTTTTAATAATTTAAAACCTCATAATTGATATTCACTTTTTTTTCCTTAAGACCCATATCTCATTGTCTAAAAATGCATGATTGTTTGAAAAGATTCTAATAATTTCTATAAATTGTATCAATTATAAAAACTATAATTTAGTAAATTACTTTAACTATGATTGTGTTGATAAATCCTTACCATCTTTTAAGCTTTAATTTATTATCTGAGTAACATATTTTCTTAATTTACTTTGTCATATAATTAATAATTAATTGATTCATGTACTTTTGGGATGTTACATTATTCCCATGTTTCATCAACATACTTATCCTTCATTGAGTTTCACCTCCAGTTGAGAATAAAAAACTTCATCTTTTTTATCTTGATTTATTTTGTGAATATAGAATCTAAACCTAATGTGATAAATATAGTTTTAATATTTTATGATAATATAGATTTTTAAGCTATTTTATCAGTATTTTGAAACATCTAATACCTTTCACATCATTATATCATCATCTAGGTGCCATAGCAAGATTTTTTTTTATAGTAATGCATGATGTTTATTACCTTCAAACTTGAAGGAGGACAAGTACAAAATCTTGATACTCTTGTTGAGCTAGTTGATTTGAAACTCAAATCCCACCCTTTGGTTGTTTGGAGACTTGATATAAGTAGTTTTGAGATAAGAGATTTGAACAGTGGCTCTAAAGCCTCATCACAATGCATTGGAGATTCTATTAATGACATTAGCCTCAAGATGATTCATCATAAGAAACACAAGCTATACTTCATTGTATCATATAGTCATGTACTTATTGGGATATTTTTATGTTGATTACATCCCATCTAGGGCTTGTGTAAAAGTCATTATGATATTTACATTGTTGTGAATACTTTTAGTGAGTTCTTAAAGTTTTAAATTACTTCTAGTTATCATATGAGTTTTCTTGAGGTATCAATTATAACAGTTTTTTTTTCTATCCCTAGAGAGCCCCAAGTAATTTAAGTAGTTGATATGATTTGATTTGATTTGTATTGGTGGCTAGATATGGGCCAACTAACTAGAATAGTTTGGAGACATCACCTAAATATTAGTCACAATTATGATCCTTAGGTTGCCTACTTTTCCTTCACATTAAGAGCTATAAAAATTATGTTTAGCAAGGGTTTAAGACTTCTTTATAGCTACCAATATGTTTAGCATTTGTGGCCTTTAATAGGATGCCATGATGTCGATGGTGATGATACAAAGCCATTCAGTCACTCTACTTGTTTCCCTTAAGATCTATCCATTGTCAATCTAATACCACTTCTAGTTTTATTCCTTGTGCTATTTTATATTGAACTTGTTTTTGGAACATATTTCTTTATGTAAAATTTGTGTATGAGTAAATACTTTTTTTTGTGATTCTCTACTTAATAAGTCCTTAACCCCTCAGTAAATTCTCTTCAAAATCTTCATAAAAGTTGCCAAATATTTCCTTTTTAAGCATATTAAAACATCAATTCTTTGCTACTCTCAAATTTTCCTTTTATCCCTAACTAAACCTTCACCAAAACTCATAAAAACTAGAAAAGTAATATTTTGACTATTTTTCACAAGTTTCATGTTTTTATTCTCTCCTTAATTTGATTTATAAGTAGGAGTTTTAAGAGAACCAACTTAAACTAACAAAATAGGCTTCAAATTTTAAGACTTCTCCCCTACAAGTACTTGTCCTATTGAGTTGAAATTTAATTATCTTTTAGAGGACCCATAGTGCTAAAAATCGTGTTTTGAACACCTTAAGATCCACCTCTCTTATATCACTTTTACCTCTCTTTTATGCATCTTCTATATTGATTTTTTCACACCAATTCAGCTCGCTATACTATATTCATCTCAGACTCATGACTATTATTATCTCTTAGTTGTCTAATAACAACATCATCAATAAATCTCATATCTTAATTATCCATCAGTCTTGAACAAATATGTATCTTGATGGCTTTTTTAAGGTGAATAATCATGTTAACAATGATACTATCATTTGTAACCAAAAGCATAGGCTATTGGCATGTATTAATTCATGATTTCTTTTATCATGTTGAGGTGACTGAAAAATGGTGGGATTTGCCCTTTTATGTGATTAGTTGCATTCTTATTGGAGAGCTTCTTTTCTTTTATTGCCATATTAATTTTGGAGGCACTTTTCTTTGTGATACATGATAAGAACAATGCTGAATAAGGTTGTGCATGTTTTAGTCTTTCATGCAAGCTCGATCATCTACTTATCAACTTAGCGAATCTGTTGGCATTGTGATGAAGGGAAATCATTTCTCTCTCGACCAAATATGTTTTTATTCTTGCAATTGATAGTTTTTTTTTTGTAATTATTATAATTAAAATATTTTTTAAAAATATTGTTTGTTAATAAAGATTATATATATATACATATATATATATACTGAAAAAACACAACATAAATAAGCAATTTGATCGTCAACGACCTCCGGCGAGAAATCCGCCGGCCGGCTTCGCGTCAGCCGGCATACCCCGCCGATCTCCTTTCTTTCTTTGTTCATTCTCTTCGACCTATAACCCGAACTCATCGGAGTCCACAGCAATTCTTCTTCCCCTTTTTGTTACCTTGATTCCATCTTATACTCCCTCGACATCAATGCGGCCGACAGATTAGTCTACTTAGCCATGTTTTTGCTTTCTTTTGCTTCCCAACATCATTTGATGTGGAAGAGGAACAATCCAAGGCCGACAAATCTTTTGGCCTTTTGCTGTGCTGCGAGGAAGGCCGACCGCCGTCCATGTCTGGGAGTGGAGATGAGGTGGAGAAGAAGGTACGCCCTACTTTAATTCCTTGGAAGGAAGGCATTTACTTTTTTTGTTATATTTTTCTTTTGGCTTGTTGTTAAGAGGTGGCTTAGCTAAGAAGGTGCCGTGTCCCACGTGGGTGGGTGCTTAATTAGCTCTCTGTCTCCCCTTGTCTTCTTTCTATTTTCAGTTGAAAAGGACGATGCCCAATGGTCGCCTCCTCTGTCCAGTTGGGATTCTCATATTTTGTTATGGTGGAGCACCATTTTTATTTCTTTTGCCTTTTTCCCTTCCCCCCACCCGCACTTCTCCTTCTTTTTTTTTCTTCTTTGGTTTGTGTTTTTGTTAAGGCAAATAATGCAGGCAAGGTGGGGAATGAATTGATTGAAAAGGATGTTTTGATGCTTATTGTATTGAGCTCGTTATTAAAGTTACATTTTTGTTGAATAGGATAGCATGACGGTTTTGATATAAGTCTTCCTGATGTCGAATCCATGAAGGCAGACTCTTGGTTATATTCAAGTGTAGTATGGCAATCTATGTAGTGAATTCTATAGATTAGATGAACTCAAAGCTGTTGTAAGATCTTTTATCATGCTCTTGTGCTGCTGTTGCATCGCAGGTGGTGTTTCTCGGTTTGGATTAATGAACAAAGAAGCTTTTTTTGGTTTTATTGGTGCTTGATTAGCTGAAGTAAGAAGATGGAGTCTCAGGCAGCGCAGCAGAGCTCTCGCCGGAAGAAGATGACCAAGCAGCTGACAGGGAAGAGGGAGGACACCGCCCTTCACTCTGCAGCAAGGTCAGGAAATTTAGCTGTGGTCAAGGAGCTGCTTTTGGAACTAGATGTAGAAAAACTTAAGGAAATGTTGTTGAAGCAGAACCAGTCCGGAGAGACTGCTTTGTTTGTTGCAGCTGAGTATGGCTATGTTGATATGGTTAGAGAGATGATCAAGTATTATGATGTAGCTAGTGCTGGGTTGAAGGCCAATAATGGCTACGATGCTCTGCACATTGCCGCACGGCAAGGAGATGTAGGTATGGGTTCTCAATTTAATTCATATTTGTCTTGTGCCAAGATAATAATAGATACACATTTGTTTGAATTTAACAAAGTTGTTACAAAAATATCATAGATCTTTCCTATATTGGCCTGCTTTTGCTGCTTTCTTATTGTTCTGATGCTAAAATAATGCAAAGATTGCAATTGAGTTGAAAGATATGTTTTGAGCTCTTTATGCATCAGTTCTACAAGCAAAGCATTATTTCTTTATTTTCCTCCATGCTTCTGTCATCATTTTCCTCCTTTTCTTGTTATATGGCAGCCAAAGACCTCATTGCCTATAGATGATCAACAATTGCTTCTAAAGAGTACAACAAGCGCAAAGATTTACTTGCAATTGATGTTGTGCTAATTTTGGCGCAGATGTGGTGAAGGAGCTCCTGAAGGAACTTCCTGAACTCTGCATGACAGTTGATTCATCAAACACTACAGCATTGCACACAGCAGCATCACAAGGACACATTGAGGTGGTTAATCTTCTCCTGGAAGCTGACACAAGTTTGGTACTGATTGCAAGGAGTAACGGAAAAACTGCCCTTCATTCTGCTGCAAGGAATGGCCATTTGCAGGTAGTACAGGCCATTTTAAACAAGGAGCCTGGAATGACTTTAAGAGATGATAAGAAGGGTCAGACTGCACTTCATATGGCAGTCAAGGGAACAAGTGTGGAGTTGGTTGAGGAGCTTCTCATGAGGGATCCAGCTCTTGTTAATCTAGCAGACACAAAAGGAAATACAGCTTTGCATATAGCAACAAGAAAGGGGCGAACTGAGGTAAATGTTGCGAGAGTTACAGATTTTATCGTTTTTCTTTTCCCTTTGCACTCCCTGTATTCTTTATTATATATGAAATAACTTGAAAGGTAAATAACAAATTGGTCTTTCTAATTTAGAGACAACCAAATAGGATTCTATTGTTTTGTTAATGTAGCAACTGAGACTGCATTTTTTTTGTTTCTATTTTACCTTTTCATATAAGAACTTTTGTAATTATGCAAATAGTAGGGACCAACATTGTTATATTTGAATGTTAGATTAAAAACAATAGAAGGGTTAGAGATTTTGTTATTATATTTATGAAACTATAAAGATTAGTGTAGTTATTTTGGAAATGTGATGGGTTTATTCAACACATAAGGGTAAACTACACAAAGAATTAACTTAAAGATCACGTGTGTCACAATTTAATCATGTAAACATGCAACAAAACTACTTATCACAAAGAAACATTAGCATGGCAACTGTATATACGTTTGCTAAGTTATTTGTATCAGGGAGAGTAATTCTTAGTACTGGAAATAGTTAAATGAGACATGTTTGCTGTGATACCAATCCAGTGCATCTGCCTTGGAATTGTTCATTCTTAAAAATTCTCTGTAACTCCTGAATCATGTCTTCAGCTTATAAGGATGTCAAGCGATGTGCATCTGATTCTTAGAAATTTTGTCACTAGCTGAACTAATTGCCTACAACAATTCAGTTTTGAAGCTAAACAAAAACTTAGAATCTTTTATTTTACTAGCAACTAAGCATTTCTATATCAACTTTACTAAGGATAACCATTTTGTAGATAATTAGAAGACTGCTAACCATCAAAGATGTAGACACCAAAATAATCAACAAGTCAGGGGAGACTGCATTAGACACTGCTGAAAAGATGGGAAACTCTGATGTTGCATCCATTCTATTGGAGCATGGGGTCCAAACAGCAAGAACCATCAGACCCTCTAATCCAGCTCGCGAACTAAAGCAAACAGTAAGCGACATAAAACACGAGGTCCATTCTCAGCTGGAGCACACCCGACAGACCAGAAAACGTGTTCAGGGTATTGCAAAGAAGCTCCACAAGCTCCATGCTGAAGGGCTCAACAATGCAATCAACTCCAACACGGTTGTCGCTGTTCTCATTGCTACTGTTGCCTTTGCAGCCATTTTCACTGTCCCAGGACAGTATGTGGACAACGAAAACCTTGCTCCTGGACGCTCCATTGGTGAAGCCAACATAGCAGACCAGCTACCCTTCATGATCTTCTTCATCTTTGACTCAGTTGCCCTATTTATATCCTTGGCTGTTGTAGTGGTGCAGACTTCTGTTGTGGTTATTGAGAGCAAGGCAAAGAAAAGAATGGCCACAATCATCAACAAGCTGATGTGGTTAGCCTGTGTTCTTATTAGTATATCATTCCTTGCTCTTTGCTTTGTTGTTGTGGGGAATCAAGAGAAATGGCTTGCTCTTGGTGTGACAATTATGGGTGCAACAATCCTGGCAACTACTTTGGGGACAATGTGTTACTGGGTGATTGCCTACAGGATCGAAAGAAAGAAATCGAGGAATGTGAGGAGGGCATCAATTGGTAGATCAAGATCATGGTCAGCTGGGGTTTCAGATTCGACTGAGTTAAACAAGTTGATTTATGCAATTTGAGTAAAGTAAAAAGCTGGCTTCATTTGTCCCTATTGTTCATTATTTGTCAAATTGCTGTAACACCCATTTTGAATGCTCTCTATGCCAATTAAAGCAGAAAGGGCAGAGATGCCTTCCCAATTTGTAATTAAGTGGCTTCCTCAGTGACATAATGATCAAAAACATATTTTGTGCTAACTAGTTAGGTTGATGCAATAGAGCTTGGATGGTATTGCAATATACTTGTTCATGAGATGAAGGTCAGAAGAAAACAGTCAAGCCAAAGAGCTACAGAGATGTTAGTCGGCCATTCCTTTGGTTAATTGCATGCAAAATCAAATGAACCCTAAAATTGCTGATCGATGGACAATACAATCTAACACTAAAATTAAAATTACATGATCAAAATAGAGAAGAATCGACCTATATTGGGCCTTTTTGGCTATTAGACCCAAGAGCTGTTGTAGCTTCAATTTGCAAGATTCTACAAGAAAAAGGAAATTTGGCTATTCAAATTAGATTCTCTATCTAAGAAGATGATTAATAGGAGGTTAATCCCTTAGGCATATATCAGGTATGTTATCTTTCTGCTTTTCTTATTGTGATAAATTTTTATGGTTAGTGGGTGTTTGGGTTACCATAATGCAAATGGTGTATGTATTTTTTCATTTTATAGGCATGATTAGTAAATTTTGTACTTTTTGAAGTTATTATCTTATGTCATTATTTTATTTTTATAATAGATTTTGAAAGATTATTATTTTTGTCCTTTTTATAGGCCAAAATCATAATTATATATGTGGAAATATTCGTTATGAATCATGTATGCATAAATTATTGGGATACCTATCTTAGATTGTGTAATAGGTGACAATGTCATATAACTCAATCAAAAGATTTTATGCTATTTTACACTTCAATTTGCGTTATAGCTAGTTGAACTAGTGTTAGATGTACCTAAATTGTGCTTTGACATCTCCACTTTCTCTTTGTTGTGTTCAATTGCATTTTCAAAATCACTTGGAATTTTATTCGGGTGCATCTTGGTTCAGTTAGGTGCACAAAGGTCTCCAAGTCACTCTCAACAAATTCTTGGTCTTACAAACATCAATTGACCTATTGGCAATGTCAAAGCTAAGATTTTTTTTTCTAGAAAATGTTTAATCAAACTACCCATTGGCACCTTATCGTATGGTTAGATTGATTCGATAGATGATTGATACATGAATTTCTAACATATTAGGTTCTTTAAACAATACATGGGATGTCTGATGGCCTTCTAACATGATTTTGGTTATTGATAAGCAGACCTTTCATCAAATGGTTTGACAGACTTCAGACAAAACCTTAATTTTAGCATGATTTATGTCATTTGATTTGACTATAATTCATTATTGAATTGATCATCTAACATTTATTGGAAAATTTGATCATGATCTAACAAAATTTGATTTTAATGATCATATATGGCTACTTAACAAATTAACCTAACAAATGATCAGATTTTTGTCGAATCAAACATCAGATAGCTATCAAATGGTTTTATGACATTTCTATAAAACATTTGAATTGGGGCTTAATCTCAACTGAAAGTTCTTTCTCTTTGAAGGGTCTAATGTGTAACAAACATCTGATTGGATGACTGCTCAAACGGTCTTGTATATCTATGCTTAAATGATCAACAGTCTTTACATGATTGATTATTATCTTCAAAATTTAATTGAATCATCTTGGCCTCATAGGACTAACAATCACTCTTTTTTCATAATGATAAATTGATTAAAATTTAAAAATAAAATGAAATAATCATAAAAAAATTTAGAAATAAAAAATAGATCTTAATTTAACTATTCCTTTTTTCAAAAAATTATACATAAATTTGATGGCTTCTCTTTTTGAAAATAAATTGATACTAAATGTTTTAAAATGTAATAGTACTTTTTTTATTCACACAACTTGATGAAACTTTGAGGATGTATTACTAGTCATAATTTTAAAAAGTATGATAGCAATTGTTAAAAAAATGATAGTTGTTATCAAATAAAATTATGATATATATTGTTTAAAAAGTTATTGTAAAAAGATTATACTTGAGATTTTTTTTTTGAAATGAATAATAGTTATTCTTATTTTTGATCATTTGTTTTAAAGAAAAAATATGTTAAGAAAAATTTACTTTTCCTTAATCTATGTTGTTCTTTAAACAAGAATTTTTTTTGTACTAATTACTAAATAGTCTTTATACCAATTGTTACCTTAATTAGTTTTTGAATTTTGACACCATTTGATGATTAGAAAAATTTTTAATTTGGTAATTCTTGTGTTAAATATTTTTCTATGCAAATTGTTAATATTTTCTTATAAGAAAATCCTATTTGTTGCCTTAATCCTATTCTCCCTTTTTGTCATCATAAAAAAAAAACTCTAATAAAAGGAATCTAGCATTCCTTACTCATTGCTAATCTTATAGAACTATCCTCATTGAGAGATTTAGTGAATATATGGACTTTAAGAATTTTGTGTTTGTAAATTGAATTTTGACCACATCTTGTTTATGTGATCTCTACTTGTTTTGCCCTCATGTGTTGTATAAAATTCTTAGTAAGACAAATTATTTTTATATTATAATACTTAATTAATATGCATTGTTATTGGACACCAAAAATCTTCTAATTGTCTTTTTAGCTATAACATTTGAGGAGCATAGTTATCGATATCTTCCAAATAATTGGCATATATAATCATTTCTAAGATGTCAAGTTCATGAAGATTTAGTTTCAAGAAGATATCTAAATATTTTTTTATTATTATTTTTAACTGTGATTAGTTAGGATTAACTAAAAAACATATACATAGGCATACATTAAACACTCTATCGAATCTATTTACAATTATCTATTATTTTTATTTTTTTCATTTTTATCTTGTTTTATAAATGGGCTAGTGGGTGTTGAACTTTCTTTAACTTTTGACATTCAAAATCTTATAAATAATTTATTTAAGTATCTTGTTTGTAAAATAAAAAATCTCATTCATATTTGAAGTCCTAAAAAAAATTAACTTACACATTATGCACATTTTGATTTCCTTATTATTTTTGAAAATTTACATAAATTTTCTTATATTGAGCCAAATAGAATGTCATGTATGAAGATTTGAACAATTAGTGGTTTTTCACTTTATTTCCTTAGAAATAATGTGTTATTCACATTTCTATTGATGAAATTATTAAGTTTTTTAATGCTTATAACAAGCTTTTCAACCCATATAAAACCATTTTAAGTTTATATACAAAATTTTGATAATTATAATCTTTGAAATTTATGGTTATCCCACATACAATTCTTCTTTGACCAATTTTGATTATCATTATTCATTTGGAACAATTTGAAACCATTCTAAGTTTATATACAAAATTTTGATAATTATAGCCTTTGAAAACCTATGAATGCTAACAAGAATCCAACCCTTGTAAATGTTCAATTGATACAAACATTTATTCAAAATCTATTCCTTCGATTTTGTTATAACCTTTGGCTTGTTTTATTTTTAATGATAATTTATTTTTAAATACTCATTTAGTTCGTATGATTAAGTGATTATTGGACTATCATTAATTTCTAAATATTTTTGGTAATTAAATGATTTAATTTTTCTTGCATTGTTAAATATAAATACTTGTTCTCTAATGCTTCAAACCACGTTGTTTGGGTCAATTTTTGATAGAAAAGTTGAGTGATCTAATTTTTTTTAATGATGTTTGGGTTTGAATTTTTTTTTATGAATCATTTAATATAAGTTCCTTTGGATAATTTTTATCATAGATTCAATCTTTTGCAAGTTCATATGTAAGTTTGAGTTTTGCATTTTTTTTTTTTTTGTATTTAATTGTGTATTTTTCTTCTAGACTTAATTTATATAAGTCTTCAATGTCTTCATTATTTTTCCTTTCTTATATGAATGGTTTCATCAAGTACTATGTAAATTATTTCTTCTATTAGTAGAAAAAAATATTAAAATATTGTATAAGATTTATGATTTGAATATCTTAAGAAAATTATTTTATTTGATTTAAAGTCAAATTTTTCTAGTTGATATTTTTCATTCTTTAAGATATAATACATCCAAAAACTTTGAAATATAATATAATTGATTTTTTAGTTCATAATTTGTAAGATGTTCTTTTAATTAAGGATTTAATTGAAACTCTATTTAAAATGTAACAAATAATAATAACTATTTCAACCCAAAAGTATTAGTTGCTTCATGTAACGTTTTGTTTTTGCTTTCAACAATACTACTTTGTTAAATTGTAGAAGATAATAAAAGTTTATGCTTAATTCTATATTCTTTACAAAATTTATCAAATTGTTTATTTTCAAACTTCTTGTAATGATTATTATGAATTTTATTAAATATATATCCTTTTTCATTTTGTATTATTTTGGCTAACTTTGTAAAAGTTTCAAAGGTTTTACTATTAATAGCTAAGAATAATATCCAAATATGTCTTTTATAATCATTAATTATGATTAATCCATATTCTTCGTCTCCTAGACTAATGGTTTGCATATATCTAAATAAATCGACATGCATTTGTAGCTACATTGATTGATTTGAATGAAGCATTAGCTTGTTTTCCTATGTGGCATGCAAGTGAAGATAATTCCTTTAATAGTTTGAATTTAAATACTTTAGAAATAGTATTTAAGCTTGTATGTCCTTAGCTTTGATACCATAAGATTGTGTATTCAATTTGTATCTAAAGGCATATATTTCTATTATTTGCATCATGTAAGTATATTTTGTATATGTTTTTATATCTATATATAATAAAGACAATATGATTATTTTCTTTAACTAGACAATGGGAAGAATAAAAAGTTACATTAAATCATTTGTCAAACTATTGGTTAAAACTTAAAATATTTTGTTTCAAGCTTTGTTTTGTTTGAATTGCCATCGATGTTATGAAATCTCCATTCTTTGTTTTGATATCACAAATTTATTTAAACACTAGACATGTGTCTTGAACACTCAGTGTCCAAGTACTATTTGTTTACACTGATTCTCATATTGAAGTATACTTATAAAAAAAAACTAATGTTTGCAATAATCAAACAACTTTGGATCAAACTATATCAGATTTAACATTATTAACACATGTATCTTTTGAAATCCAAATTAATATAAATTGGTGTCATTTTATCTCCAAATTGAACATAAGATAAATTTCCTATTGGTTGTAATAATTGCATGTAACACTGGATAAGGATGTTGTGTATGCATTCATATGTGACATATAAGAGGAATTATATACAATTGCATAATTAGCAATATGTAAATTCCTCTTGAATATGAAATTTGTTTAGCCGAAGTGAGCATATTGGAACTAAATCTTTAGTTTGGTATTTTGAATTTTCTTTCTTTTTATTTTCTCAAATGTTTACATGATTTTACATAGTCATCATATTTTGTTTTGACCTTGTCATTTGTTGTATTAAAATCAAGCAATTTTTTTGTAAGGCTAATTCTTCTTCAAAGTTGAATGTTTTTTATTATGCTTTTAAAACCCATAAGAAAACCAATTATTGCATCCTGTAATTTACTATAATATAATTCAATTTTGTGTATCTTTTCGTAGTTGATGTTATCTTCCTGAGTTATGAGGCACAAGTTTGCCTTTGTCACTTGTCTCAAATCTTAAACAACCTCGTCTTTTGAGTTTATTCATGTTATCATCATTGTCTTTTTCTTTTCTTTCTTTTGCCATCTTAATAGATATATTTTGGTTTGATGTGTTTAGGCTTGTTGTAGTCTTAACAAATCACATTTTTTTAATTCATTTTTATTTTGAGATTGAGAACCATACTTTCTAGTTTGTTCCTTTGATTTTGTTTTGTTTGTAGATGATTTGGTCTCCTTGTTAAGTAAGCAATTTCTTTATTTCAACCTTTTTTATTTTCATCTCATCCCTCGATATACTTCATGAGCATGTTGCCTTAAAAGCAAGTGTTTTTTTTCTCTCTCTTGGAGTCATCTTCTTCTAATTCTTCTTACTTCATCTTTTACTGTCATTATTTTGACATATTCTTCAGTATTTTGTTTATCCATTCATGTTCAATAATATTCTTAACAAACGATTAAAAATCATTTACTATACTAATTAAATGGTTGATCATTTTGGAAACATTTTTGTCATGCTTCATTAAGAATAATTCATAATCATTAAGTAAACTATTAATTCTAGATTTATTTACCTTTTTTGTTTCTTCATAGGTGATGAAAAGTTTATCTTGTATCTCCTTATCACAATTTAAAATACATATTTAAAAACAATCATTCAATATCATAGCAATATAAAGACAAGTAATAGACTTTGCATTTAATTTGAGATTGGACTTCTTGTGGAGTCCATTTATGAAAAGTTTTATTGATAAAAATATTTTCTATTGATTTTTTTGTTTGGAGAGAAGTGACCAGTTTGAAATATGTTCCAAGTTATATAATCAATTATTTTCCAAAAATAAAAAGAAAACTTTTGTTAAATAATGATGACTTGGTGATTGATTATCTTTTGGAGAACATTTTCCCATGCAAAATCATGCATGCTACGTATTACTCTTTAAGGATGTGAGCTCAAGAAAGAGCACTAGCTCTCATATTTGTTATCCTTTAGCACACTTAAAGAAGAGAGTGAATTAGGAGAAATAAAATTTTTAGAAAGAAAAAATAATTAAAATAATAAAATTTATAACATAATAAAACTAAAACAAAAGAAATGCAAGAAAGAAAATAATATCAAAAAGTTTAGATGATTCAACTCTTGCCCCTTAACAAAACATCAACCCCATGAATGAGTGCTCTTTATTTGGCATACATATTATCATACATTGCATTTACATCCATGTCATTTACATAAGTTGAGTACTTTAGCTTACCTTTTGCATTATTTCTACTTCTTTGAGTTGCATAAGGTGAATGAAAAGAGACAATTAGAGAGAGAAGCCAATATCAACTCTAATTATTTACCCACATTAGGAATTATTGAAAGCTAAAGAGGTCGAGCTTGTGTAATGACTCATTCTTATTTTACTAGACCTTTTATTGGTGACTTAGACTATTAGCATGCATGTGAGAGAAGATCAAGCCAATACTTGCCTTGCCTTTTACACATAGTCTACGCATCTTATATTCATACGAGTCTCATCAATTCTATGTTCAATTCTTCATCATCGCATCTCATTTTATCCATTTGCAACCATGATTGCAAGTTGTGCCATTGCAATAAATCCATCAACAACAATTTTCTTAAATTCCATGGATTACAATAAATTGGGTTATTTGATCTACAAGATTGAAAGACACCATATCTATTCTATCATATTTTGTTTCCCCTTCATGTTCAACACCAACTTTGATATCTAAATTCTCAGCTCTTATCTTCACCACTACTACCTTTCAACAGTGATGAAAGTTTTGAAGCCAAGAAGAATTCATGTGAATGTTCTCCATTGATGGGATCTTCACCACTACCACCTGGCTTCTAAGGCAAAAGCTTGTAAACCCTAAAAGAAATTGCTAATAAGATTGAACTCATGTGTTGTCATTCATCATCTTATCATGTCTCTTGGTAATATAAAATGATTTGGCCAACTTTAGGGTAACAAAACTAAAGAGCTTTAGTTTATAAGAAGACTTGAATCAAATTTGAAGTAAATTTCTTCATATCTTCATTCTCTGTAATAAATTCTTTGAAACCTTGAAGCTTAAAAGTGCAGAGAACTCACAAATCAGTGCTGTATGATCCATATTATTGAACAAAAGCAATCCTCTGCCAATGGTCACATTGATATATGCTTTAGCAGGGACGAAGCTAAATGTCCACTTGAATTCCTGCATCAAGTTGAGTGAACTCATTGAAGAAGGCCTTGAAATGCTCATAGGAGTGCTTTGCATCATCCACTGCACACATTTCTCTGATGCTGTGCATCGATAGCTGAGGAGCGCCGACGTCCACCGTCCTGATTCCGATGCCGCTTGCAAGAATGGGACCAATGGTAGAACCACATGGCATGTCGTTGCGGACAACGAAATCCTGCAGCAAGAATAAGCTATCGTGAGGAATTCATCTACAAAACCATCTATAAATGACCCACAAGTGATGCTTGAAAGAAAAGTAACTTTATGTTATGATTTTGGGTTGAAACTAGTTTGATTTCGAAAATGATGTAAGAAATTGGAATTCAACTGCTATTAGGGATTTAAGAATGATTAGAAGTGATTTAAACTTAATTAGAAGTTAACTGCACAACGAAATTATCAAAACCATAAAGAAAAACACACGTTTCAATCAAGAAACCAAAATCAAAACTAAAACCGGAACTTCAAACTTCATTTTATACAATTGATCTTACCTGAATAGGCATGTAGCAAAGTAATAGAACAGCATGTAGCAAATGATAACAATTGTCCAAGGTTTAGATTGATCTTACCTGAATAGGCAATTCATGCCTTTCAGCAATCTCCCTAAATATAAATGAAGTAACAGCATTTGTAGCATATCTTTGATTAGCATTGTGTTTGATCACAAGCCCACCATGCAACTTGGGTTGATGGTTGTCCTCGTGCCTGTCCTGAAAAGAGAAATGCAAGGTATGTAGAGAGAAACCCTAATAAAGCATTTTGGAGTACATCCTAATTTCATAAAGGTTAAGTAGCCAATAGATCTCTCTAATTTAATATTATCTATAAGGTCCTTATGCTTTTAGAAAGATAATGCAATACTTAGGTTGTTAATTATTTTGCTCTTAAATTATCAGATGTTTTCATAATAGCTTAAATACCCAATGGATCTATCAAGTTCATACTCTTATGTGCGTATATGTTCTTCATATTTTCAAAATAATTCAATAAGGTTTTATCGTTTTCATGATGTAACAATTAGGTTCATAATGATTTTGTTTCTAAATTATTTTTTCTATAAAAATCTAATTGAACATTCACAAAACAATGAGTTAAAGACCTGATTGTTATAATAACAAAACTATTGGATATAGTAGGCTATTTTGAAGACAAGATTAAGCTATTTTCACATAAAGATCAACTTAGAGGAACCAATTTACTATTTACCAAGTTATAAAGCAGAAAAATAGAAATGTGAATACTTACCATATAATTAGGATGTATGGCATGTGCCATGTCTGCAGAAACAAGAAAGCTTCTCTGGATTGCCTTCTCAAGCAGCTGAACAAGAAATGGACCAATGATAAGACCCAAGAAAATAACTAAAAGTAATTCGTATGAAAAGCATAGTGTATCATACAAAGTGTATGGATAAATGATAACATTAACTGATGATAGAAAAGAACAAAAACTGGAACCAAAATACATTGCATTTAGATAGCGAACATTGAGCTTACAGAGTTTAATTTATACCTTAGGGCCTGAAGAGCTGAAGGAACTTATTATTCTAGACAAGGCATCCAACATCACAGGAGAACCAGCTCCTTGAGCTGAGTTAGATCCAACCTCTTCATGATCAAACAACGCCAACATCCTGACACCAGCCTCCTCATCAAGGGAACTTTCAGAAGAAACCGAGTCTATTAATGCCTGAAATTACAGAATCAGCAACTTGTGAAACTGAAGAAAAAATTTTTGTGCTAAAGAAAAACAGAAGTAAAGAAACTGAAAGAATAAAAAGGATTCACAAGGTTGCCACAAAGAATATGCACATGAAACAAAAGAAAAATAAAGGTTCACCTAACCCAAAGTTTACTTAGTTAATAGACAACGTTGTCCAAAAATAGTAGTCTGTAGACATATTTCTTACCTGTATGAGAAGCAAACAAGCAGAGAATCTAAGTATAAAGATATCAAACATTTTCAATGTAAGAGATAGAATCCAAGTTTCCAATATTCTAGGCCAATAGTCTATGCATACTGATATTGAATACAACTTGAATCAAAGAATGAAAAGAAAGGGATAACAAGTGAAAATAAAAGCAAAACAAAACATTATCCAATCCCGACTAATATAATTGTAAAATATAATACTGGTTTTTACTAGGCCTGATTGAGCCCAAAAAATGGAAGTCAATTACAAAGTCCAGAAGCAAACAAATAGAGAACAATGTAGTTCATCCAAATTGCCAAAATTTTGTTAAGATACATAATATCAAATATTTTCAATGGCAAATATAGAATCAAAGTCTCCAAAGTAGATAATCAAATGAGTGTATTCAGGGTTGGGATACATTAGTTGAGCATAACCCATAAACACCACCAATTCTCAACTATTATATGTGAATTGTAATCCCACACTCGACAAGGAGGGCTGATCAAACCATGCACATGTCAATCAGCCAAGTTCTAATTCAGAACTTAACAATTAGCCACCAACTCTTGTGATGAGATCGGTTTACAAGTAGAGTTCAACTCACATGATGTTATGAAGTATCCTAGTCAAAGCAAGGATGAAATTGTGTCTCCAATTTTGATGCAACAACAAATTCTGCAATGATAGAGCATCAAACACCTCTAAAAGAATGAGAGATGCGATCTTCAAAATAAAGACAGAGATTTACAGGCAAAGATATGATTAGAAAGGAGTTCCTTATGACCCACTTACTCTTTCACCAAAGGATAGTTATCCTCCCTCAAATACTTACAGGAATCTCAAGGCCTGTAGCCCAACGGATCCACCTATTTGCAGTTTCCCAGTAGTAAATCTCAAAGAGTTTCTGTGGCACCAAATTTCTAGTTACACTTTTAATAAATAGTTTTCAGCTTAGATTCCCTATTGCCACACACATCAAACAACGGATGGTAGAACTCCAATCATCCCTACTTTTTGCAGAGACAATGGGTCTCTTTGTAGTGCATCAATTTAATCTTTTATCCTCCAAGCTTATCAGTGACAAGGCAAAAAAAATAGTAGAAGCATTCAACCAAAAAAGTTGTCAGCCTCAACATATCTACCCTCTCTTTCATAAATTCTATGCGGTTTATCATTTCCCTTCCAAGCAGAGGCATGGACATGATTCTATAAAGTAGTGAACTAAGCAGAGATGCAGACAAACTAGATTCCATCAAACATGTCGAAAATAGATACCTGATAAGTATAATGTACTATATTAAACAAAGAATGAATGAACAAATAAGGAACCCTTCTGACCTTAAGTGAACAAAATGACATGCACAAGTTATCCAGCCTTCCAGAGAAAATGAATTCCTTCAGAGCACCACCTACTGTACTTGGTTGTGTATCACAAAGTTGCAGCTCAAAATCACATATTTCATCCAGCTTGCAGCAAGCACTGTCTGCAATTAACTGCCACAAAAAAGTATCAACTATCTTGATGTCCAGTAGGGTGAGGGGTAGCATGATACGACTAACACATTTTTAAAACCAATTATGTTCTTTGCTATCCTCTCATTCAAAAATAAGTTCACAGAAATGGCATTGAAGTACCTGGAGCAAAACGGAATGATGCTTTTTGTTGTCAATGTTTTTCTTCTCTTGCGAGTCTGGTCCATTAGTTTGAACCTTGGGGTTTGTTGCACCATCCTGCTCTTCCAGCTTCTGAAGTTCAGCCTATGAACAAATAGTTATTTGAAGCAATCATCTAACAGTTTACGATGTTGATTACATTAAGCAATTAATAAAGAGGCAGCACTATCAACAAGATAAGAATTCACCAAGAAAAAAAAAATACTAATATCAGAATAGATAGTCATAAGAAATTAATTTGGCCAAGTTTAGAAAATGCATATTTTGCTGACTAACAACTGAAATAATTTTGGGAGCCAAAAGGAGGCTGAGAAAAAAGTGTTAGCCGATAAATACAAGGCAATTTGTTGATTGGGATTGACCAGCCAAAATTGGACTACCAACTCCATCAAGAACCAATTGGACAATTTCAAGATGGTCAAAAAATTTTGAAACCTGTTGATAGGCATCATATATGGACAGTAAAATTCTGCTGGATTGATTTATTTTGAAATTGCTTAACTAAAGAATTAGGGAATATGATGTCCCAGAATTTGTATATCTGTGACGGTGAGAAAACTGGTTAGGTAAAACTACGAACTGACCTGGAATCTGAACTGAGAGCTGGATCCAACGGTTATGGGTCAGATCTCAATTCCCACTAAGCAACCAAAGAAATTCTTTTAAAAGTTGGCTATATTGATATTAAATTAAGAAAATGTAACAAAAAACGAAAATTTAAAAAAAAGTGTGCTAAGATTAAAAATTTTGAAACCAATAATGGAACTGATTCTTACTCGTTTCTCAGTCTCTTAGTGCAAAATGGGCAAACACAACAATATTGTTTGTTAAACCCAATGTTAATTTTGATAATTACAACCTCTTTATATGCTCATCCTCATACCACATTTCTTAAGCAATATAGGTATCAAAGTAAGGACTTCATCTTTATTATTCAAGGAAGATAATAAAGAGAATAATGCAATTGCAGATGACACATTCTTTTATATAAGCAAAGATCAAAGATCGGCTACTTATTCTTGTCTCTAGCAATTATATAATGCATACATTGGGTTAGTAACAAGTTTAGTTTAGAATGGGGCAAATTGCAAGCAAGTCTCCTTCATTTGATGTTTTTGTTTTAGGGAGATAGCTAGGTCTACAAATTGCATAAAAGTTAATGCAAGTCCCAATTCAATTAAAACAAATGGTTAGTTTATGTTTGGAATGGTTGTACTTGTGAAATATTAACACTTTAACAATATACCTAAAATATCCCTACCTACGCTATCACTTCCACATTCATCTTCTTCATTAATGGCATCCACGACAACACCATGGCCATCTTCATCACTAAATCATTCTGAATCATGGATGTTATCGAGGGAGGTCTTCGGATTATATAAGGCAACTTGAGAGGAAGCTATGAGCCCAAGAAGATTCAAAGATGAAAAGAGAGATAATAAACAGTTGCTCTTAAAAGATATCAAGGTTGCTTGAGCTAGTCTTAACTGAATTTTTTTTTACTATAGAACTTAAAAAGCATAATATCAATTATGAAAAATCTTACATAGTGAGGGATAAGTCTTGAATAGATGGCTAGAGATAGTTTTGACACTCAAGAAAAAGTCTTAAGGTGAATTATGGTCCAAAATACACAATTGTTATTTTCAAAACCTATTTCAAGTAACTCAGCGCATTGCAAGCTATTTTCAAACTTAATTCAATTGGAGTTAGATGAGCCATGAACTAAAACGTTATGGATGATCTTGCCAATCATCCAATGCATTGTGAATCATCAAATTCCAAGTTTTGTGGAGTAATTCACACATAAAATACTATAATTGTGCTGAGGGGTACCAGACAATTGCAAATTTATGATTTAAAGGCCATAAAACCACAATCTGATTATGATTTGAATTTAAACAACAAAGATTTTAGTGTATCTATTTTATGATATGTTAGAATTAGATCTTTCATATGTATTTCCTTTTTATTGTTCCAAGGGCACTTTGAAAGTACAAAAGAGACCCTTACAAGATATGGTAAGATATGCATGCATTTGTGGAGATCTGAGAGATCAACCTTATTAGTTTTTTCATTTGGGTTTTTGGGATCAAAAGTATAAAGAGGATTTGTTATGCATGTATTATGTTTTATGACATGGAAAGCTGCCAACAGGCTTGAGAGTTTTTAGGTCTCGAATCATTTTCAAGATGGTTTTAGGCTTCTCGTAGTAGATTTATTTTTAGTTTCTTTAAATGATTACTGGAGTTTCCTATGCAATCTTGTTGTGTTTTCTATGTCCCTGTTTTTTTCCTACAATTCCATTACTTTCATTATTGTTTATCTACTTGTTAATGATATGATTGATTGAATCTAGCATCAAGGCTTCGGTATCAGGTCATCTAGACGTTAAGAGCAAATCAGTTGGTCCACCACTGCAACAATTAATCACCTTCACTGCTGAAACCAATGACTTTTTTCAAAATTGAGATGGGGGAGCATCGCTAACAAGGCTTTGAGTTCTTCAAAGCTCCATACTCGTGTTATGATGGGTGCTAAGAGAGAGAAAACAAAAAGGAAACACTAGAGGAGAGGAGCAAAGGTTTGCCAGAAAGCTCCACACTTTAGGCCTACAATTTCACTCACATATGAAGAAAACAAAGGACATATGATTTAAGCTATAAAACTGTGATGACAAAAGAAATTCTATGCAATTTTCACAAAACTTGTAGATGTAGCAGACTAATTGGCAAACTGGAGGGACCTAGCATCAATAAAGAAGGAACCACATGCAATTTATACATTAAAATTTATTATAGATTGCAAAAAATCAGGATTTGGGGCAAAACAAATTACTTTTAAACTGTTAGTATATTGAATTTGGGCCGACCAAATTAAAAATTGACCAAACTAATATAAATCGGTAAATTATAGTATATTTTTATTGAGGAATAGATGCTGACATTAACTTGCATAGCCCAAGTGAACAATATCGACCAATCTCCTAACATACAACAGATTTTATATATTTTATTCTTCCAGCCATCAACTCAACTTTTCAAATTTTAGAAGACAACTTGGATGGTCAAAGGTTTGATTGTCTCATTTGATATTTATGAGTTGCCAAAGCCTATGTATACCACTTGTTTGATTTAAATCCAATTTCATTCTCTTTATCATTCTCTAAGCTTGTTTTCATTTCAAAGTTACAGAGTTCTTTAAAGGCCTTACCAGAAGAGTCTTGCAAGGAGTGCTTTATTCCAGATTTTTATCCCATTCCTAACTAGTCTTTTTTTAAGATGTTTTCACTTTCAAAATTGCTTCAAAGTTAATGCAAATCCAGAAATTTAAATCAAATTTATTTGGATCAAAAAGGGTCCCACAAAGTCATTTCGAACAAGGTTGTTTGCTAGGGCATGCCTATTCCTATCGTAGTACATTATAAGCTACAAAACCTTAGGCAAAAGTCGCCAAGTTCAGGTTAGCCTAAAAAGTAACTCTCAATAAAACTTTCCAAAGTTTGCCAATAAAAATAAAAAAAATCTAAGAGAAAAAAAGAAAAAAAAAACTCCTCTTATTTCAAAAAGTAGTGAACGTAGGCAATTGCACATCTAGTTGAGTAAACTAGCCCCAACTCATTACTTCATGAAGGTGAGCCCACATCAAATGTATATATTCTCTCATAATATTGTCCCTTAAAGACAATAAAATTTGTTTTTTTAGTTTCAAGGTCTAACACACTAGACAATAACATTCATTGAAATTTAAAAAAAATTAAAATGAAAGACTCAAATTTGTCAAAGAAGAATCATATGATTAGTATGTATCCAAAAGTAGTATTACCAATGAATTAATAAAATATGTCAATCCTAAAACAAGTAAGAAATTGGTCTACAAAACTAAATCTCTCATATAAATAAGCAAATTTTTCATCTTTTTAAAATAGTTGTTTTTTTCTAGTAGAACCCCCTTAAGTGAAAACATTTTGTTTACAATCTTAAATTTGATATAAGTACAATTTCCCTAGGTACTACTTGCTTAAATTCTATAATTTTTCACGGTATGGTTTTATTCACTAGTCAATTCAAAATCCTAATATTTTCATCTATCATTTCATTAATGCACCATGTAATAGAAGAAATCATTGTTTTGTTTTGCCTTCAATGCAATACTTAATCTCCTAAAAGGTAGGTTGGATTTCTTGATGTAAAGTGCAAATGTGGAGTGGAAAGATTTGAGGTTTAGCAGCACTTCCCAATCAAAGTGAACTACTTGATTGTTTGCTTGTTTTTTAGAGAAGTTCATTTTTTGCGGGCACCATTCTTAGAGTGCCAGCTTCATCCTTTTGCTTACTTTGGTTTTTATCATCTATATTTGCTAGATTGAAGAGAGTAAGCACAAGACATGGGGAACAAGTGACTTTAAAATGTTTAAGGAATGATGGATTCAACCATGGCAACTAACTTGGAAATGTAGTGCAATGAACTATCAAAAAGATCTACAAAAGCATATTAAGATAAAATATCTGACAGCAAGCTTTGTCCCAGTGAATATATCCCAAGTAGTGAGATAAGGCTTGATTAGTTGTGACATATTGCAAGGAAGCAAATTCACATTCATTCTTAGGACTTAAAGCAATCAAGCCTGAATCAAAAATGCCAAACAATACTTGATTAGATGCACTATCTTGCTAAATCAATCACCTTAACTGATGTAGCAAGCACAGGTAGAAGATGACCCTGCGTATTAACCTTGAAGCTATCCATGACACTCCTGCAAAGAAGAAGGCAGCAATAAGATTACTAGTGATACAACCACCAAAGCCTCTATAATTGTGCCAGGACAATGGAAGAATTAGTTCAATACACATATTTGTCAAGCATGATGATTGCACATCCAAAACTTGCAAATTCTCAAAATATTGATATCATCTAATATTTCTTATGACGTGCTAGTCCCACAAATTAGCAGGAAAGAGTACAAAACTAATAGGAATACTACGATTATTAAAGACATACCTATCTAAGTGAATAGCCAATGTTGGTATCCGCAGGATTGGCTCTTCAACCCTAACAAGCTTATGAGTGTAGAAGATAGAACCATCCTTCTTTTCCTTTACCATAAGCCTCCCTGCAACTGTCAAATCTCGATCAAACCAGGTGTGCCACAACCCAATACCATATGTCTGAACGCCTACTTCAAGATATCCTCCTTTTGCTACCTAAAGGAAGAGAAAGTTTAGAAGAGAGCTCAATTCTTGATAAGAATTGCTGTTTTTGCTTGTTATGATTATCTATTTTTTGGGAAAAAATCAAACCATTTCAAAATATATTTTTTTTAAAACAACATCGTCCTGCCTCTAAGGTACATCCGGATCAAAAAATGAAGTTAACATATCGAATTGGAGATTAAATATTAATTAACGGCAAGTTAGCGTTAGGAATTTCTAATAAACCATAGATGAAAGCATGCGCAGGAAAGAAAAATCAAACCCAGAAACAAGATTCCAAAATATATATTAAAAAAGGAGTTTAAACATATTGAAGGAATTCAAAGAAAGGTAACCGGGCATCAAAATCAATCACCTTGGAAGTGGGCTTGAGTTTGAGGCAAGGACTATCCGTGTGCGCTCCAACGATATGAAATCCATTACCAGCAACATATCTGAAAGGAATTTTTTCTCAGCTTTTGCAAATCTAGGGACCTAAAGCTTCAATCGGATCTAGGCATCCATTTCCTAAACTTGTATTGAACGCTTTGGAGTATTCAAAAGGAACCACCTTTTGCCGATGGCAAAGGCGACGATGGTGGAATGATTCCTGGTGAAGAAGTACTTCTTCCCAGACTCTAGTTTCCAGTCCTCTCTCTCCGACACTTGCTCGAATCCGGCCTTCTTCAAACGTCCCTTCGCCTCATCTAACAATGAATAACAGATGTGTACTCAATGATTCCTCCTCCACCATAAGAATCAACGAAAGAAATAGCTGAAATAACCAGTCCGGAGAAGCGGATAGAAATTGGGTTTCTGATAAGGGTTGCAATTACCGACTGCGTGAAATGCGGTCGGAGAGGCGTTGAGGAAGTCGATGAGGTCGGCGGCGATGGGATCCACGGAGGCCATCAGACAACTCTTTGCGTGCTTGCAGTGGTTTCGCGTGTCGTTAGGCCAAGTTGCTTCGTCGGCCGCTACCCCGCCGATGCCTGACAAGTGTGTGCGGAGGAAGTAGGAGATAAAATGCCTTAATTGAGTTTAAAAAAATAAAATAAAAATAACAATAATAATAAGTTTTATACAAAAAAATATATATATAATTTTCATTAAAACTATATATATTAATAAGATTTAACATTTTTTATTTTAAAATATATTTAAAATTTTCACTTAAAACTCATTTTACAAATACGTTTGATGATATTTAACTTAACATATTTATTAATTAAGAACATATATATAATTTAACTACTCGATCATTAACTTATAACGATCAAATTTGAATATATTTTTTGTTTCTTTTCAAACATCCATTTGATTATTTATATTTTAAAATAAATATAATTATAGTTTAATTTAAATCTTTAAAAATTATAAATAAAAATAAATTTATATATTTTTCTAAGAGCTGAAAAAGGATTAAAATTTTATTTTCCTAAAAAAATATTTTTAAATAGATGTTAGTACGAATAAAATAAAGTTTAAAAAATAGACTTTTTTTTTGGTAATTTTACGATTAAAAAGGAAAAAACAGGCTAAGGGGCATCCTTTGCTATGCCAAACATTATCCAACTAAAAAGGATGTTGGGTGAAACTAAACTTAAATTATATAAAGCTCGCAAAATAAATAAACAATTCAAATAATTTAATAAGCAATGAGTAATGCAAAAAAAAAAAAAAAAAACCAATTGTAACAACCAAATTATAAAAGATTAAGCATTATTCATGATAAAATTAACATTAATATTGTTAATATATTTTAAAACGTGATAAATTTTATGAGAATCTTATCACATCAATTTCATTGTCACTATTAATTCTATCACACCATTTGATCCTAATTAAATTGTAATTAATTTTTATCAAATGAAAGTTTATGTTATAAATCTCTATGCAACAAAATATAATTTCACATTATTTTCAATTCTATTTAACAATATATTATTATATTTAGACCTCCAATCATAAATATATCCTAGATGACTAACAATTATATCATATCATATCATTTTCATACATCAAAATTATACACAATTAATAATGATGAGATTCAATACATCTATGCCCAACTAATGACTTATTATATAACTAATACCTAAACTTATGTTAAGATTCTTTCCTTTTACTACTATCAACAATGAAATAATATATTACGAGAAACAATATTTTCATTCAGTCCTTTATACTTTTTCTTATTGTTTTTCTCTTTTGGTGTACTCATTTTTTATGATAATTCTATTTCCAAAAACTCAATGCTTAAAGTATAACTTGATCAACCTACTTACAATTCTTACTATTAGTCTTAAGAAAAAGGAAGACGCATATGTTTAACATCCTTTTATGCCCTTATAGTGAAATCAACTTCTCATAAAATTCAAGATGGTTTTAAAAACAATCTTGAATGATTTCCTATTGAAAAGAGCACAAAAAACATTCTAACACAAACAAAGATCTTTACCCTTCTCATTCTTTGAAGTTCTTATGATAACACTTAATTACTTCTTCAATTACTCCTAGTTGCCAAGCCTTATGGCTATTGCAATACACTTGACCTAAAATAACTTCCTTTCTCTTCTCTTATTTTCTTCCTACTTCTTAACCCTACTACTAAAACCAAGGTGTTTTCTTCTTGGCTTAAGCTCTCATTACAAGAACCTTCAAAAACTTCTTGTTACTTCTCTCTCAACTAGCCATAAGAAAAAGATTGGAATAATTTAAAGATCTCACTAATCCTTATTCTAACTAAAGAATATTGCATTATAGATTAATTATATACTCAGTTATGTAATTACAATGTAACAAAATCATTAGCCCAAGATGCAATCTAAGGTGAACCATTGGCTCTAATATCATTTGTTATGGGTAGTTTGTGAATGATTGAAATGTTAGACAAAAGAGAATGTTCTGTTCATACAAGATACCTCGAGACGGTGGAGCCCTGAAGACGACGCCCTTCTGGTTCGTCGAGATAACACTTATCATCCAAATACTGCTCCAGTTTCACAACTATGTCATTAACTGCTTCACCCCGTTGCTTCAAAGCAGGCAGAAATCTCGTGGAGATGAGATGCAGCACTTTCTTGAACTGGGATTTGTACTTCTTGTGAAGTGCAAAACCTGCCATCTGATGACAGACAACTTTGCCTCAAGTTTGGAAAAAAAAAGTTAACTAAAAATAAAGCTTAGAAAAGAAATAACAACTTCAAAAAGGCTTCCAAAGGAAAACAACACAGGAAATGAATGGGTTTAGAGATTTAACCTTCAAGAAGGCTTCCAAAGCAATGGCAGTGGTTCTATTTGCAGGCAGTTTATTGAGGAACATCGCCAGCCAAGACCACCCTTCTTGCAATCCATAAGGATTTTTAATACCATCGATCTCGGTCTGCCATTAAAAACCTTTGTATTTTTACATATCTTCTTCCCATAGTCAAATACGAGAAATAAAGAGGAAAAACCTGTATCAATGAAGCATATAATTTCATGCAAGACTCGACGCGGTTCAGGAAATCGTTTGTGCTTTCCATCTTCCCATCTTCTTCACGATAACCCACCATCTTCCAGTAGTCCTTGGTTTGTGAAGAGGCCTGTAACATGTGCATGAAAGGATTAAAACAACTTGCAGCTATCAATATAAACATCAAACAGTGTGTTCATCGAAAAAAAAAAAAAAACAAAACTGAACCAAAAGACTCTATAAGCGAGTTATAGATGCTCAGAGAAACCACCAATAGAAACAAGTCACAAGAGTTAACAGCAGCTAAAAGTTCTTTGAATAATCGAATCAGCATCTCGTTTGATAAATTTGCTAACTCTGGTTTCAAGAAGGGATACAATATGGAGCTCATAATGAAAGTTGAGGTAAAAACTTGCATGACCAGAGACATCAACACATCAATTCTATAATATTGAATCGTTGCCCAAATGCAAGGGAAATGGAAGCAAATCAGAAACGATTCATATGGTGGCAAGTATACTAAACATTGACTTGGTTATAATATGCCAACATATCATACAGAATGTCCCAATTGTACAGCTGCAAAAAACCCAAATAGAAGCAAAACCTGGTGACAAAAAGCATGTTGAAGGCAGGAAGTTTGCTGAACTAAACATAAATAATAGTGAAAGCAGTAGCCCAACTGTATCTGATTTGAACAGATGAGCTCACTGAGCTAGACAAAATAAATAGTGAAGTGAATTCGCCCAGCAATGCAGCGAAGCATTAGGTGGGATTTCAGATAATTCAACATTCTTTTGCACGATAAAACAGATGGGAGTAGTAATTGAACCATCAATACTTTTGCCGAAATTCAAATGACCATCTTCCCAGATTTTTTCTAGTAATATGAATGTTTGCTGTAATTCAACAAGAATGTGCATTCCAGAACAAACAAGATCAAACGCTCGATCAATATCTATGCATTTTGCAGTCCTATATTTGAAGCTGTGCTATAATTTAGAGAAGCTCAATCACCTGTGCCATTGCAGTCTTTTTAAAGCATTATTTACCAATCTACTAACCCAATATTTGTTAAGTAAACTTCGTATCCTGATTTAGCGATTTAATTGCTGGAACTTTAAGACCCCAATCCGGATGACCTGTAGAACCTGCATTCTTTGAACGAAAGGCCTTCCCATTCAGATATATTTAGAAACCGGACCATAAAAACAAGCCAAGTGATGAAAAAAACCCAATAATTTGGGCACACATCTGGGAAGCCAGCTTCTGTTTACTGGATTAAAATTCTAGTTTCGTTTGGAAGATTTTGGGGTCTGAACAGTACCCTCATTGCAGCCAATAGGTGATTTGCTATGAGTCCAATGTTTGTTATGCTCATTCTTAGTAGCAAAATGGGGGCTGGCGTGAGAGCTGAACACAGAGGATCCTTCCCCTTAATGTTCACCAGTTACTGCCAAGTCATCATTGCTAATTCCCATCAAATCTCCTTCCTGAGCTGTAAACTGATAGTGCAATTACAAGGCTGCTGCAGGAATTGTAAAGATTGGTGAAGCATTGCTGATGTTTAGCTTTGGAACATAGTCAGTTTTGCTTTAAGTTTCTTTTGCTGGCTCCTGAAGCACAACCAGCTTTATGCTCTTTTGGTCTTCCTTCTCAACCCTTCCATTATTTGATAGCTGAAGGATTTGAACTGTCATGCCCAAATGAGGTAGAGCTTTAACTTCCTTCTGTAAGGGCTGTTCAGGCCTTACCATAGCCGTGATTGTCAAAGTATGACTACAATTTTCTTTCAAAGTGCTTCGCTTTAGCAAGGAATCTGACTGCATCCCTATCTTGGTTGCACACCGCCTGTTTTTTTCAGTTGGGAATTGCCATTAGTTGCTACTCTTCTTCGCCTTGGCTAGACAACCATCCCAGGTCCCAGCCCATGTTCCTGTTGCTCAGAACTATTAGAAAGCTCCTCGGGTAAATTAGAGGACTTCTTTGGTTGCTTAAGGATTGCCTCCTTGATAAGAGCAGGTGTTGTAGCATTTCCATCTGCTTCAACAGTGTCAATGCATGCATGCACAGTGCAAATCCTAGTGGAATGGCCCACTTTCTCGCATGCAAAGCAGACTGTGAGAACTCATATTGAAAGCACTGAAAAGTGCAACCAAGTGGACTATTCAGCCACATACTGCCTTAAAGGGGGTGGATAGATCCATTCAAATACAGACTTTTGCATACCTGAAGCATTGTAGAGTGGCTGTCCAGTCATCAATTGGGATTGCATCATCTATCGCCTTCGCATTGAGAAAAAGTTTCTCCGTATCCTGGTACACAAGGAATGCTGGAAATCTGACCCATACAAATGCACAAATGATCGATGATAAACTCGGTATTATATCAGGAGTTTATGGGTCCAGATCCAAAGCCTACCCACCTACTTGCCATGGGCCTACTAACTAGATAGAATCATGATCCTCCATTGAATCGAAATGCAAACAAAAATACCCACCAATAAGATCAAGAACTCGAAATTCTTTCAGGTGGCCTCAACGTCATGTTAGCATCCTGGCAATCTAATGCAACGAGAGTCTTCCTCCAACACAACCTATCAAATCATTTGAATCTCAACTTGTTAGGTGTATGCCTTGTGGGATAGCATAATCGCCCCATGCACTATATGCGACATGTTTTCAGGCACTAATTTAGACGCATCATTGTTACCTGGTCACTCAAAAGAGCTTTGCGGAATTCCATTTCCACTAAAAGTCAGGTTATTGCTTAAAGCACCCCCTCATACAAGTGCATCTCTGAAACTTAAACGATTTGGATAAGTCACTAGCCCAGCTTCTTATTGCGATGGCAAATGAAACAACACAGTAATTCCTTTTGCAGCATTTGATCGTGCAGTTTGCGTGCATTCTTGTATGTTGGGCTGTTTGAATCCAAAATGGTTGAGCCTTGTCCTTGACATTTGGAGCAAGTCAACATATCACGAAATACAACTTCCATTCAAGTGCCAATTCAACTTCGTTATCGGAGTCCTCTATTTTTTCTTCTGCTGCCTCAACCAAATGGGAAGATCAAACACAGCTTCTTCCCCATCTTCTGTACTACCATCCAAAGTTAGATCCACAGTTGCGTCTTTAATCACCTCTAATTCATTCTACAATGCAATTATCGGTGCTTTCCCTTTTACTATTTTGCAGTCACTAAAGCTACAGCCTTTGCTTTCTTTGATTTAGATCCTCACGTTGTTGGTTTGTACTGCTGTAATGTCGATTAACCTTGCTCGGAATGTTGCGCCTAATCGCACAACCCTTGAGAGACTTCCTTTTTAACCGTGGACGTTCTTGAAACCAATGTGCATACTCTTCCTAACAAGTTGACGAGATAGCTACCCTCCACATGCTAAGGTGGTCAAGCCCACCCAGCGTCACGTGAATGCACTCCAATGATTCGCTGGAATTGAGAAATAAGGCCGTCGGCTGAAGACTACCCTTTTCCTTGCTGGACTATTTCCATTAATTTAAGAAATGAAATCTAAGGCTTCTCTTTTAGAGAGCATAGAGGGGTAGTCACCCGTTTGACAAGGTCAGCGACCATTGAGGACACTGCCTATCCCTAATCAGAGGCAGGAATGTCGACAATGCTATCCTTAAACCATGGATGAGCCATATTAAGGGAATGATCTCTATTACGCACAAATGTGACAGATACTTGCTTAGCAGTAGTATGGTTATCCTGTTTTCATGAGAACCAACGATGCATCGAGGACTTGAGCAAGAAAGGGATTATCAAAGGAGAAAATCGGAATTTGGACGATAAATTGCCAAAAAAGGTGAAGATCAATTTTCCAACATTTCTCAATCAGCTGGAACCAAAAATATTTGTGGGTTGCTTGGTGGATATATACCAAGATTGATGGTCCATGTTTGATAAGAGAAGACTGACAATTACCTGTATGAAATTGATTAGACATACTAAGAGCTTATGGGGAAATCGGGAAATGCAATTTGTGTGATCTAGACAACCCCCTATGATGAGTCAAGAAGAGATTAAGAAAATTTTGAAATTGGAAGACCTTCCACTAACTTACCAAGTGGCTTGCTTGATAAGATAGCTACTTTGTTGCAAGGATCAATGAGAGCATTGAACTATATGACTCGTTGTGATGAACCCATGGTTCAATGTGATATATCAAAGGACTCTTGCAACATGGTAACACGATTTAGGATTGGTTTAAAACTTGATTTGAGGTGAGAGATGTTCACGTTTCAAGTTTAAAGCCTCAAGAAGGCATTCCAGAATGCCTTTGATCTAAAGCAATATATGAGTACATGAGGCCCACATTTCAAAAATGAATTGGGTCAACCAACAACTATGGAGGTTACTAAAAAAAGGTTGAATTCAACAATAATTACTGGTATGAGGATGGGTAGCACAATTACTAGCATGGATAAAAGTAAGAAAATAATGGGGGAGTCTTCTAACTCCAAATCCACTAGTGTTGTTTGTTTTCTTATGTGAAACGTAGACATTCAATGTTCACGATGAAACTTATTAGTTGAATAAATAGTAGAAGAATCAGGATCAGAAAAGCAGAATGATTAAGAAGATCTAACATGAGTGGACCCTTGTGATCATGCCAATGACGTGGACGAGGCCTTGAAGGCATTAAATCTAGCCATGATGTATTGTGCTAGCTACTAAATGAGTTGAATAAGATTAAAGGACAACTATCTTTAACACTTCAAACTTGGTGATCAGCCATACGGGCTCATTATAGATAGTGAGAGTTGTATGAATGTCAAAGCTATATCAATGATTAATTAGATGAAAATAACACCCAAAGTGGACGGACAACCATATCATGTTGCATGGGTAGAAAAACTTCAATCTCAATCACTTAGATGTGTTGTGTGCCAATCTAGTTAGGAGACTATTTTGATAAGATATGATGCAATGTTCTTTCCATGTACATATGTTTTATCACGTAGCCTTTAATTATACGACTTTAATGTTATCCGTTATGAAAGGTCAAACACCTACGCTTCTAAGTGGAAGGGAGAAGATTGCATTGAATCCAACAAGACCAAAAGATCATTTAGTCAATATGGTAGAGTCATCAGGCTCAATAGAGAAAAAGAAGCTATTACATCTCTTGAGTCAACATTAATTTGAGTGTCTAAGTCTAGAAAGCAAAATAATTTATGCCTCGGTAGTTAGACTTGAGTTAGGTGTGATGCTTGAGACTCTGAGAGGTGTTTAAGATCTATTAGAAGAGTTCAACGATACTTGTCCTAAAGAGTTGATAGAAGAATTACAACCATTGAGAAGTACTTGGAATGCTATAGACTTTGTGCTAGTTTTATCTTTATCTAATTTGTCACATTATTGAACGAAACCAATTGAGCATGCTGAGTTGCAAAAACAAATACAAGAATTGCTTCAAATGGGATTTGTTAGAGGAAGTTTTATCGCCATGTGTAGTTGTTGCACTTCTTATTTCAAAGAAGGATGGCAATTGGCAAATGAACGTGGATAATGAAACCATGAACAAGATCATCATCAAGTAGTGATTTCCCATACTAAGACTTAGTGGTCTGCTCAACATAATGGTTGAAACAATCATTTTTTTCAAAATAAATTGACTTCAATATTAGATACCACTAGATTACTGTGAGGGAAGGTGATGAATGGAAGACTACTGCCAAAATAAATGAAGGAATATACAAATCGCTAGTTATACAATTTAGATCATCCAATGCTCAGATTGCATTCATGCAAGTCATGGCACATGTTCTATGACCTTATATAGGAGTTTTTCTCGTCTACTTTGAGAACATTCTTATTTAAAGTTGGTCTCAAGGAGATCACTTGTATCATTCGTATTAAGCATTTGAGTATTTTGAAGAGAGAAGTTAAATGTCAACTTTAAGAAGTGTAGCTTCATGAGTAAGACAATGACTATTGTAAGTTTTATAATATCAAGTGAGGGAGTGTCATCAGACCCCAAGAAAATCAAAACTATCAAGGATGGTTGGCCCCATCACGATCTCATAGTTTTTATGGACTCACTACATTATGATATCAAATTATCCAAGGCTTTAACACTATTGTTGCTCTTATTAGATTTGTCTTTAAAAAAAAGGAATTCCAATAGACTCAAGCAATGACAAACATTTGAGACCATAAAAACTAAGTTAGCCAAGGCCCCAATGCTTAGATTACTTAATATCAACAAAGTCTTTTAAGAAGCTTGCAATACAAAAAAGAGCAAGAATTAGAGAGATACTTAGTTAGGAGGACCATCTTTTTGCATTCTTCAGTAAAAAGTTAAATGAGACCCAAAGGTACTCAAACTATGATTACAAGTTCTACGCTATGGGATAGGCATTGTGTTATTGGCAACACTACCAGTTATCGTGTGAGTTTGTATCGTTCTCTAATCATCAAGTCGTGAGATATCTTAGTGTGCAAAAGAAGCTAAGTGCTAGGCAAGAAAAATACCTAGAGTGCTTAAAAGAGTATACATTTGTGCTCAAACACCAAGCAGGTGTTAAGAACAAATCGACAAATGCACTTGGTCGAAGGGTTGTGATACTTCGCACCATGAGCGTGGAGGTTGTTGAATTTGAAAGAATGGTTGAAAACTATTCAAAATGTCTTGATTTTGGAGAGACATCATTCTTGTAGAGGCCCCTCTACCACAAGATCCAAACTACATGTTGAACAATGACTACCCGTTTCTTAGTACACAACTCTATATTTCCTAACCATCATTGAGAGAATTTCTTATATTAGAGGTCCACTCATATGAGATTGAAACGCATTTTAAATAGGATTAAGACATTGGCTATGGTTAGGGATCGATTTTAGTGGCCTAGCTTAAGAAAAGATATTGCAAAGATAGTGGCACATTGTTGGCTATGCTAAATGACAATGAGTTCTTATAGAAGAGCGGGATCACACATGCCTTTGTCAATACTACAGAACCATTAGAAGGATTTGAGTATGGATTTTATCCTTAGATTAGCTCATATAGATCGAGGCCATGACTCTATGCTTGTTGTAGTTGATAAGTTTTCCAAGATGGTTCATTTCACAACATGCTTTAAGACCTTAGATGTTTTCAATATAACGACATTATTTTTTTGTGTGGTGGCTCAACCATATGGTCTCTCGAAGACTATTGTGTCCGATATGGATAGATGATTTCTGAATTACTTTTGAAAGACCTTATAAAAACAAATGGGTACCAAACTTCCATTTTCAACAACTTTTCACTCACAAAACTAATAGATAAACAAATGTTGTCGACAAGAGTTCGGAGAACTTAGGAATCTAATCAATGAGCATGTGACTAACTAAGATGGTATCTTACCCAAAGCTGAATTTGCTTGTAATAGTTCTATAAATAGGCTTATAAGTAAAATTCTTTTCATAATAGTTATTAGGCAAGAGCACTGACATCCAATAAATTCAGTTGAGTTATTAGTATCCTACTGGACAAGTAAATGTTTTACATGAGGACATTCAAAGAAAGCTTATTATAAACTGTGCTTAGTACAAATCAATTGCAGATTCTTAGATCAATGCAATATTTTGTGATAGATTATGTTATGATTCATGTTAATCTAGATAGATGTCTTATTTGATAGCCTAAGAAACTAACAACTAGAAGGATAGGACCATAACCCAATGCACATGAGTTATTTATTTGAGACTATGGTGATCATTACAAACTATTTGATGCACAATCATTGCACCCATAAATCCATGCTTGCCCATTATTGGGCTTACAGAATAGTCTAGCATAGGGAAATGGGGCTATGTAGGTGCATGGCTTAACCAATTTGCATGCATAAATAGTAGCTACTAGGGAAATAACAGAAAACATGATTTTAAGAAGACTACCCATGTAGAATACTTGGAAAGGTGGGAAAAGTGTGTTACATGCTATAAAAAGAAGAGTTTGGGGCAAATTTGAGAACCTTTTGGCATATATAATATTTCTAAGAAAAAATATTTGAGATATTGGTGTAATTGGAAGCGAATTCCCAAATAGTTCATGCACTAACGCTGCCACCATCGATATGGAAGTGTTATACATTGATAGATGTATTTCCAATTGTTGACTTGTGAGGTATTGTGCCCTACCTCATTCCTTATATTGTTATTTCCTTTGTTTCTTTGTAGTATCTTATTTTATTTGAATAAAATTTCCATTTATACTTTTCAAGTTTTTTTATTAATATAATCTCATTAGTAAAAAAAACTTTTATTGGCATTCCTTCGTTCCTAAGTGCTTGAAAACATTCTCTGATAGATTTAGGTATTAATTTTCATGAGAAACATGTATGAAAAGATTTTTCAGTTAAAGTTCTAAGATTGATATGTATCTTTCGTAATCATTTGAGAAATCTTTCAATTTTTTATGAAATTTCTCTTTTTATTAACATGCATAATTTAATTGAAATTCTCAAACTCTTAAGCATTGTTTGTCGCATTTGAAATCAAAATTAGAATGATTTGAATATTTGCTTATCCATCACATAGGCCTAAAAGTAAAAATAAAATTCTAGTATCAACTATTTAGAAAGTCAATTCAACTTTTTTTCTATTCAAAAAATAAATATTTATTTTAAATTTAGTTCAAATTAATCTAAAATAAAAACATCTTTGCTAAAGTAAATTAACTAATTTTAAATTAAATCATTTAAAAAATAATTACTTTAATCTAAAAATAAAAATATTTAATTAATATCAAATAATTAAGTTAACTTCAAACAATTAATTAATAAAATATAATTAATTACAAACACACACATACATACATATATTAAATTAAAAGATTGTCTCCAATAACCTAAAGTACATTATGTAGGTAATCTTAAGTTTAGTTCACAAGTTGCCACACTATATTAATAGGTCGAGTTTGATTATATGATTTGATTTGCAATGATGATGAGATGGGTAAAGTTTAGTGCCATCAATGTAGTCAAGAAAATCATAAACAATGAACAATACTTGGAATTGAAGTTTCCATCATTTATGGTTCAAAAAAATGAGTTTGAGGACTTAAGCATGCATATTGAAAGTGATTGGAAGTTGAGAGGAACTATTAGAGTGCCAAATTGTTAAACTAACAACAGACTCACAAGGAGATTCAACCATGAACCAATTAAGCACTACAAAGGGATAGCTAGCAATGAGGGCAAAGGTTATGGCATCATAGACATTGAGGTAAAGTCAATGGTTGAGATGAGGCAAGATCTCTTACACAAGAAAGTAAAGGTCACTACTATGTGAGACATGTAGGAAGGTGAGCTAAATTGAATGTTATTAACGAGAATGACGATGCACCTAACAAGCCCTAAAAGTAGCATTATGCTAAGAGGTAAATCCATTGGCTAGAGAGATTTTGTTGAGCATTAGATTTGTAAAATTACTAAAACAACACAAAGAAAATAGCAAAAACTCTACATAATTAAGTCAAGTTTTGAAAAGTCATCATAATTAACCTACTAACCCTTAAATTCCTTGTATTAAGATGCCATTGAAGCAAAAAAACTACAAAAATATCCTTGGGTACCAAAAACGTTCCCCAAACTTTTAGAATTATGCTAGGAACCATATTGCTGTAAGCATTTTGAACTTCCAAATAGACCAAGCTCATGACATTCACATATAACGGTCTTGTATGCTAGATATTTTACCAAGGCAATATGATGCATTGTTTTCGAATGATGACTTTTTGTAAATGCAACTTATTAAAAATTATGCCACATATGATCAAAAACTTTTATGCTCATCATCGACTACCAAATGATAACCCCAATTTTCGCCACAGAGCTTGCTATCAACAATAACATTGATGGATTAGCATAAATGTTGTTCGTTCAAATGGTCAAATAAAACAAGATCAGATTTTTTAACATAATAGAAAACTTGACAAGGATCTGTTCTAATTAGATTATTGTGAAAGGGTATTGTACATACATGTCAAAGAATAAGTAGTTATGTTGAAATGACAAGTAAAATTACATCCGAATTCGAATCACATATTTGTAAGGAGAAAATCTTAGCATCCCAAACAATTTCCATAGAAATGCATAGCCAATTCACCTTCACAAAACTAACATATATTATAAAATTAAAGTTAAAATCACTTCAAGAAACATGGATGCAACAAGATTCAAGTAACTTAATGATAAAACTATGTTTAGGGACTCACATCTGATGCCTGCAAATGTTTTGGAACAGTATAGATGCAGGCCTTATGAAACTCAGGCAGAAGAAGATCCATCACATTTGGGACCTACAAAGGAATTAAATCACAAGAGAAAGTCACAGGAAAAATATAGAAATAAATTGATGCACCCAGAGAAACCAAAAAATGAATTCCAGTAGAGCAAAACCTATTTAAGTCCAGTCGTGATTGTCTTACATTGCATGATGGATTCTTCTTATTTAAATGTAAACTTGATGATATATACTTGCATTAAATAGGCTGGTGACTACTTAATTAGTAGAACTTCGACTATGAACCAACTGTACCCAACACCTACTCTTCTAAATGAACAAATTGACAAAATTCCTATCTGGATCAAATTCCTGGGCATTCTAACAGCATTCAATAATAGAACAACAATGATCTTCGGCCAGAGCAGAAGATATCTACTGATTAGAAGCCTAACCATGATCCCTGTGTAAAACATTTGCCTATTCAACAACTCAATGCCCACATGACCTAACAGAGTTGCAATTTATCCCATATCAAAGAAGAACGATGATTGACAATGCTCCAAAATGAGATATGGAGAAATGCAACAGCAAGATTAAAGACAACGGAGAAAATATTTCCATTCCCACCTTGCAGGGCCTCGTCTCATCAGTGGTATCAGCCCCGCCATTAGATGAACTAAATTCCGAAGGGTCTCAAACAGAAATGGAATTCCCCACCTCACACATATCCCTAATCAAACTCATCTGTCACTCATGATTTAAAACCACACCCCATCTTGCTGAAACTATGACACATCCTACCATCTTGGAGTGTTCTATTCACCACATCCACCAACAAAAAAGCCTCGACTCCAACTTCACCGAAAGCTCCTTTGTTGGTTGAAGCGATTTGGCCCAACTCCCTCTATCCGCAAACCCTACCCACTCCACCAAGCAAAAACAAATGAACAATCAAATCAATGTCTTTGTGGTTCCAAGTTTTTGTCCCATCCTAAAGTGGTTGGATCTACTTGACCAACAACTGTCTGATATTTTCTTGCTGTTCTATGTTACCATTTGTTTTGGCTTCGTATAATTTTTGTGCTTCCTTTTGGGTATTTTTGTTATGCCCTCTTCATCTGTATTTACTCTCCATGTGCTTCCTATTCTAGTGTTTTAGAAATTTGTACTCTAGATGGAACCTTTTGACAACAAATGAAAAATCAGGGAACACCCTCAACTTTCTTCAAAAATAAAAAATTATTTCAGAAGCAATCATGTGCTCCATAGAAAAACCCCATTGACAAGGAGAATGACCTTCTAATAGTAATGAGTAATGAATCACTCATCTTGCCACTGCCTTACTGACCCCACTGCCAAACTCGAAGTAACAAACACAAATGCAAATGCACAAGTACGCCACCATTGAGGGGTTCACAAGTCAATGTAAAAAAATTCATAGGGCTATCCTTTTAAACTACCTAAAACAAACCATACTCAATGAAACATCAATCAACAGCAGGTAACTAGTAAGACATTAGTTGTGTAAAATGTGCAATGATAACCTATTACTAACTATTCTTCCAACTGAGTGAAAGCCATGCTTAAAGCAATTTTAGTTGGACCAATAAACCTTATTTGATTTAAGCATTCCATTGAGAATTGAAAAAACCAAAAATAGGCCTTGTAAAGCCCCCACCGCTCTTGTTTATGGTTAGTGCAGATTGAATTTTTAATTAGAACTCTTTTTACCACAGAATGATATAAGTGGAATTCACGTTTGCCATTTCATGCTTGAATTAAAATCAAAAGACAATAAAAAGCAATGTGAGGACGGGGCCATAATCAAATCAATCATGGTGTCAGGTGGATGGTAGAAGAGCATGAACGAGAAGTACTTGAAACACTAAATTGTCGTACAAAGAATCGATGGCCTCTCTCACGCTTTCTGCTACATAAAATTTGTTGACATGTCATGCTCTCTTTAAGTGGATTGGTCCTCACTTATGGCTAGCTTAATTGGGTCAACATTTTTCTTATAAATACTTGAAGTTATCCCATTTCAAGCTAGTTCAATGACTTCTACCAACTCTAATCCATTTCAATACCAGGTGAAGTCAGACAAGCATGGCTCAAATTTGATATGCAATATCATTACTCTATTTTAAGGACAATTCAAATCCAAATGCTATTTGATTTTTAGTCGAACATTTCGTGAAGCCAAACTAACAAGCAGCTGTAGCAATAAAAGTAAATTGCAAATATTTTTGTTTTTCGTATCATAGTGTTCCTTTTGAATTAGAAAGGGCACAGATAAATCAACAAATTTTGGGCTGTAATCCTCCCATTATTTTTATTTTTGTTCAATGACTGCAGGTGGAAGAAAGTGTGATAAAAAAACTGATGCAAACACTTTGATAAGTTTTTAACAATAAACTTTTAAGAAATCCATATCATAAAAAGAAATGGTTGTTAAAGTCATGCTGATTTGGAAGCCCCTCCACAAAGACCCACATTTATGTACGTCTAATCATAAAACAAATCCAGACATTTCACATAAACAAATACCAACAAAAAACTGCAAGTATAATTTTTTAAGCAACCACTCCGATATATGAAATGACGGAAGTGCCAGAAGTCAAACATTAGTCAGTAATTCATAAAATGTTAGAATCACCTGTGAAGCAACATGAAGAATTACCCAACCGCAAGCAAAGGCGCTCTTATCAAAACTTCCACTAGGGTTTTCCGAAAGAGATACAACCTCAACAATAATAAAGCAAAAAATTAAAATCCGCAAAAAGAAATCAAATCAAGAATAACATGAACCAAGTAATTAAACATATTACCAATGGGCATAGTTAATACGAAATTGGTCTTATTAGATTCAAGACTCAAATCTAGAAAAAAATTTGAACCTCACAATGAAAGAAAAAAATTGAACATACATTAGCAATTAACGTCACTGAACAGTTGTAATGTTAAACAATCTACCATGACTAATTTTTCCAGAATTATGCACTAAATGTGTAGAGTCCTAACCACATAAAAACAAATGTACATTCCTAGAAACAGCTTATTGTTGTGAAATATGTAGAAACAGAACCTTGATATAACACATTGGAAAAGCAGCATAATGGGTAACACTTCAAAATTCTAAGTTTGAATTTAATCAGGAAAAGAATATAATTCCCAGCAAAACTTTACCAGGGAATTAGAGCTAAGCTGGCCTATACAATATATGGTAAAAAATAGCATTAACAATTTTTCCTGAAGATCAAAGGTAGAAATTAAGATTATCAATTTCCCTTTGCATTGACAAATCCACAAAATAGAGTTACAGGAAACTTTGAAAATGACATGTGATAAGCAGTAGCTCGATGCCATTCCTACAAAAGCGTAAAAATGCATGTCGGAAGAAGATATCTCTCATTAAGTTTTCCATATTATTTTTAAGACCAAATAGATGCTAGAATAGTGAAGGAAAGTATTTTTCCACCATTTTAAAGGAACAAAAGGAATTTACAAAAGTGGCTAAATATAGGAAAATTTAGAAAAGCACACATACACAAATAAAGACAAATGAATAAGGTGGGAGGGTATTATACAATTCAAATGAAATAGAAAGGAAGAAGTGCTAGATCAAATTAAGCATGGCTAAAAGAATTTTAACAAGAGTTGCATAAAACTAGGTTGCAAATGACATGCACCAAAATTAAAATTCAATTTCAGTAAGCTTTAGAAAGGTAAAAAAATAAAGTGAATAATGAAATGAAATTTCTTTCAAAGGAAAACAGAGCTTGCTAGCTATTAAATGAATAAAAAAATTACAAAAATGGGTTTCAGGAAATGACTGTTAAATCACTATATACTAAATCAGCAATGTAGCAACTACAAAATGAACGTTGCTTATAGTTCACAAGTTTCAGATATAATTTCAAAGAAAACTTTGAACACCGCCATGCAGAAAAGTATCCACTCTTTCTGTAAATTCTGAGAATGAATGAAATAAAAAAAGAAATAATGAGTAAAACTGTTAAATGACAAGATTATCCCATACTATCTGTGAAAAGAAATGAACCTAAGACTCTGATAACAAATCTCAATAATTTACAAACCAAGGTAGACAACACCCACTAGATGATGAGATTATTCATAGGTAACATTAACATGATAATTAGAGCCTAATCTTAGACAAAAATAGCAAATAAAAATAGGAAAAAATGCATCACACTAACTTGAAAAAGAAAAATGTGATTCTGATATAGACAACTAGATTTACCTTATTTGCAAAAATCATGACAGAGACAGGTAGAGGAAATGCTGGATCTTTAATAATTTGAACTAAAATATGCGCTTTCGCTCTGTTTTTATGCAAAAATAAAAAGAATTCAGGAAATATCTTTGAGAATATTTCAGAGATGATATAAGAGTTGATGAAAGATAACAGAACATAATTCTAACACAATGCATTTTCTCCTCCTAATTGAGCAATACCTATCTACTCAAGTTTAACATAGCAAAATCGTGTGCTACATGTAGCATCAGTAAAACAGCTGAGCAGTATTTACTCTAGCCATATGCTGCAAAAGTGAAGGGCTCAAATCCCATCAAAAAATAAAGTATGGTACATGGCTTTTATGACTCGAGGATAGTAAGTGTAAGATGAATTCATGATATAAAAGATAACAAACATTAATGCAAATAACAGATCAAAGCTAGGTGGAAGTATGTTGTTTATTGTTCTTGCAAACAAAGGATCTTTAATCAATGATCTTAAACTTTCATATAAATTTAGAAAATGTAATAATGCTTCCAAACATTTTTTTTAGCAATAAAAATATAATAATGCAACCAAAAAGTGCTGTCAACAAAAATCCTTGGCCATTTACCATGTAGGACAGTAGGTATCAAAAAAGTTAATGAGTTGCTGTGTCCATATCGGCACACCTAATTCCATATAGCTATCCACAACAAAATTCAAATCTACTCATGTACATCATAATAAGTAGACGAACTTTATCAGTAGGATACAAGAAAACAATTGCAGAACTACTCAAGTTGATTATAACAATGTTCATACCCAACAGAAAAAAAAGTCTTGAGATAGGCACATGATGCAAACCTGACATTCTCCACTGTTCCCCCAATTTGCTTAATATATTTATACATCTGTCTTCCATGTCTATCAATTTCCTGAAATATAGCATAATAAACAGAAGATGACCGATTTCATCACAAGTATGTAATACTTAAAATACCATTCGCATCCATTAAATTATAATGTTAAAAAAAATACAAAAAGATTGATTGATGAAATAGCATAGAGAAATGCTGCATGTGCAAATAGCCAGAATACACTGCAACAATGGGAAAATTCAATTCCCTAAATAATAATCTCTTCCAGCAAATAACTGAAATGACAACTTTTCTCTGCAGGAAAAACTCGTAACAACCTTACACATATTTTATTAGAATTTCTAAAAATAAGTTCCATGAAAGCAAAAAACCATGATAGAGAAAATAGAAAAATGAAAACCTTCTGAGAAATAGCTTTACTCTTTCTAGCCACTTCTTCGTATATTGAAAGCCAATTAGCCTCAGCTTTAAGTGCAGCATCAGAAGCAATGATTCTGATACCTGTAATAACTGAAAAACTTCAAACTAGAAGATTGAATGTTCACTAAAAGTAAAAATAGAAGGAAACTTTCTCTTCAACTGTCAAATTTAGTGAATGCTAAAACCTAAATCCTTTGGAATGGAGTTTGCTTGTTGTATGCTTCTTGCAGTTGTTGCAGTTGTTCTGCCTTTCTGATCTGTTGCTTCTCTTTTAGAATCACCAGTAACACCTGTTTCTCTTATTCTTGCAGCCTCCTTCTCAGCAGCCTCCTTCTCTGCAGCCTCTTTAGCAGCTCTTCTTTCAGCTTCAACTGCTGCTTTCTGTGCTTCAGCTTTTTTTATAGCATTTAGCCTAGCCTGTAATAATAACCCATGGAAAAACAAACTACATTGACTATATCTACATTTCTTGAGAAGTTGGTAACTTATAATAAAACTACAATGATGCAAATGCAAGTTGTAGTATTGTTATAAACCTATATTTACAAATATGTTGATAATTTCACATACAGATAGGTCAATGTACTAACATAAACTGTGCTCTAGTTAAGTATTAGAAATAATGGTTTAGGGAGGGAAAGCTACTGTTGCACCTAAATCATGAAAACACAATAGCAAAAACCTTAGTTGTTCACGAACTGATATGCCTATCACTCAACAGCAGACAAGTAACAAGTGGTATTGCACCAACCTCTAAAGAGAAGCAGAATTAAAATGCCTACCGTTCTACCTAACTACGTCTTCCACTTTGTCTAAATCAATGAAATATCCAAATGCAATTGGGTTACGCATTGCTCCAATTCACCACCAAGTCTTGGCTCTAGGTGTGTTATGTGGATCCATTGATCCCTCATTCCCTCTATGCTATCAACCCCTCAATAAGCCCAAAGCACATGACACCATTCCTAATTTCTTATTCACATCTTCAAGAATCGTGCCTCTCTCTCTATAAAAGATTACATCATTTCTTTCTCTTGGCTTAGCCTTCCACCAACTTTTTCCTAAGTAATTAGCATGCCCAAACCCACCATAGCCAGCTCTTGTAGACCACATCTCCATATGAATTATAACATAGTCTCACATGCACTTATTTCAAAAACTATCATTAAACAGTTATATATGTAGCCATATTTTCAGGAATAAATTTAATTTATTAATGACCATCATGGAAGTAAGATGGAAATAAAGCACTACAGTTTGAGGAATTAATGAATATATTATCAAATGGACAAGTAAAGAACACAGTAAATACAGTCTAGAATGTATATTTTGACCGGAAGAAAATATCAAATAGAAAGCATGAGACTGACATTGAAGAAATATCAAAAGAGATTAATAAGGAACAAAAGTATGATAAATGAACAAAAGCACAAGGGATAGACACCCAAATGGAAATGGTATCAACTAAGGGTTTTGAATACAAACTAAATTTTCTTGGGAACATATGAGAAGAGATGCGTAATCTTTATTTGATAAAATCCAACTAGGATTATCAAGTGTTTTGGCCTTTAAATGGAGAAGAGATGCTGTCTAGCTAAAATAAGTAAAACATCAATTTGAAAAAAATAACAAAGAAATGTCTAATAATTCATGCTTTGTATCTCATTTCAAACTCAATCAATATTGATTACTCTCCTTCATCATCTGAAACAAAGGTTCAAATTTTGAAATTTCCTTTTGCATATGGTACAGTAACTAATGCAAAACCATTTAAAACATACAAAAACAAAAAGAACATACACAATATCGCTTTACCAGATGAAAGCATGCTAAAATAAAGAATATCTGATGCAAACATAATCCATCTACATGAAAATCTATGGGACGACAACAATATTTTAGTTGTACTGCAACTCCAGGATCTATCTCTCCCTTGAATACATTCTATAATGTACCAAACAACCACTATTCCCTCACATCTATAGTTTTACTTCTCAATCTGTAAGGTTTCTTTAGCGCTAACATTCCTTGGCTCAAATTGCTTATGATTTTGCTAACTAAAAGAGTTATTGCACCATATAAGATCTCATTATTAATTCATAACCTCCAAACACCTAAGTATCATCTCTGTCATTCCTTTATCAATCTACAAACCAAAAGCTTTCATAGGAGCTTCATGGAAACCCATCACATTGATTACACTTGAGAAAATAAAAAATACATTATCCTAAAGATAATCTTCACTAAAATTAAACTTTGATTTGCTAAATTCTTCATAAAATGAAGTGTTTACAGAAGAAGCCCGCATTGTTCCATGCACATCCTTTTCTTAGTGTATAAATAAATTGCATTCTACTAGAAAAAAATAACCCTCATGGGCATGGAGAGTGTGAATTCGAGCACTCGAGTTTGAGTACTGGAGTAATAGAAACATCATCTTACAAAATGTACAGTCAAGCAGCAAACAATAGACATTTTGCTAGAAATGTTCCCAAGGCCCATGCATGAAGGAGCTTTCACAGCACGCAGCTGCTTTTTACTTGTAAAGTAGCACCATATGGCATTGTAAAACACTTCAAAGGCTACAACACTTTAATTATCAAATTCAGTTAAAAGTTTCATCAATAAAATCTGCATTGCTACCGAAGACTTTATTGTACCAATGCTTCCATAACTTTGGTAAAATATTATGTTGGAAATAATTTTAATAATAATCATGACAACAAAGTAAATCTAATTTCTTCAAAAACTTCAAAACAGATAAGCAGCCGGTAGAGACATCACCTGTTGCTTTAGCTTCACAATTAGTTATTCTAGAGATTCTTCAAAACTTATTTAAAAATACCATATATTTTATAAAAACAAAGTTCACAGAAACGTATTTATGCCACATTCAATTGTGGACACTTTCTCAACACTGGGATTAACAACGGAAATAAAATTAATAAAAGAAATAAACTTTTTTATGCAGGAACACAAGTCACAGGGAGATGTTTTTATTCTATTATGACCAACAAAGGTACCATCTTGCTCTCATGAAACCCATACCTACTAATCATGGACAAACTATAGCTATATAAGACTCATGGAATGGGTTCTCAATTTGTGAGTTTTTCCTTCTATGGTTGGAAGTTTTATGAAGGAAAAAATATATATTTATTTTACAAGAAGCCTAGCATAAAGAACATGGACCAAAAGACGGAAAATTGTGGCCACAACCTACAAACCAGAAGGACCACTTAGAAAACCAAACAACACAAAGCAACCCGCAAATAAATGCATCAAATCAAAAAATAAGCAGAAAGACGCAGTACACATCGCAACTAAACTCAACATCTTCCTCTAAGACAGTAGTCACAAAACAAATATGTTCATTCATTTAATTTTACCAATGAAATGTTATATTTTTACCAAAGGATACCAAAAAGGTATAAAAAAAGAAATTGATCCCACACAAGATGATGTAGAGATCTAATGTAGGAAAATATATAACTACATCAATTAAGATGAAAGCCCAAGAACTATTTTACAAGCATAAGGAATGCTTCAAGATCACAATGGAGAAAGTTAATGTGATTTGGCAGCAATACATAGACTCTCACAAGGAATGCAAAAATTTAAAGCTAACAGGGACTACTTAAGTTGTACAAGGGTGTTGTTAGGAAGATTAAAACAATAATAAGAAACATTAAAGCGTTTGAACTATTTGAGCTGACTCTTTTTTAAGTTGATCTTGAATTGGAGCTAATTCAACCTTCTAAATGGAACCTTCACCCATAATCCTATCTTTCTTTGCTTGGACATTCAACCACAGGCATATTGTTTGATGATGCTAGAAGGATATGTAAAGCAGCCAATGGACTAAAATGAATTATCATACTTGCATGATATAATCATATTAAGTTGCGACCAAAGGCAAGAATAGTCAAATAAAAATCAACTTTTAATTTTCTGGAAGGATTTGGCATCAACACTAATTTCATAAAATACATGTAATCAATGTATATAGTTCTTAAATATGATAATGCAATTGAGAAAAATAACATTGATGCTTACAAGATGTTTAAGATAATTCATATGATACCAAGTTCCCAAAGTGTTTCTAACCCAATTGAACTTAATTGAACCAAGATTGGACCTCTATTCAATACAATTTGTCCCCAATTAGTCCAAATGCAACTTTGGGCTCAATCAGGTTGAGCTAGGCACACCCAGGTCACACCTCTAGGGTTTTGACCTAGCAGACCTGACAAGGACAAAGTGAACAGCTTGCACATGCTGAGAAAGCAACACAAGTGGCAAGTCTACACGAAAGCTACAAATAATCCTTAACAACCTACGCATCTTGAAGGACTGATTCAACCCAACAATCCTTTTCCCAGAAGTTTGCAATCTCTCTCTCTCTTTCTTCATTGTCTCCTCACTCTTTAAAGGGCATCTACCACAAGACAACAGAAAAAAAAAATGCCTCAAACGTCAAAGACCACTAGTCAACCACTAAAAACTGCTCCATGTCTACTTTTTTCTGTTCCTTCCAGCTTTGATCTCTCTCTAACTCTACCCCCCACCACCAACTCTTTCTTTATCCCTCCCAGCTTCTCTCTCTACCACTATATCTAAACACAATCTTAAGTAATATAGTTTAATGAGGCCATACAACTACTTATTTGTAGGCAAGGAGCTTAAAGGAGGGCACAAGGGCAACTAAATGGATTTGCCATAGCCATGGACAACCTTCTCCAAGAGCACTCTCCGAAACTATAAATGCCCACGTTTGTCTAAGGGAAGCTATATAAAATACTTTAACAAGCTACCTACAACCACTCTTAAGTCCATTGCAATCCCAAGCTCCTCCCTCTTCCCTTCTCAACTTTCCCTCTCTTCAATCAATTGTTGTGATCGCATTAACGGATCAAAACTATCTCAAACAAACTTTTTAGGCCTAACCTAAGCCTCACAAGTTTGCCCATCATTCCTCCTTCCTCCACAATCTAAGTCTAACTATCTCCTACTACTGACATTCTACCATTCTCTCACTCAATGTGAAGTTCAATCCTACTTTCAAGCCTTAAGCAAAACAATAAAGAGTAAAGAATAACTTATCATGAATGAAATGTTTGCAAGTAATTCATCCTCTATCTAACCTTCTCTTTGTGATTAGACTAAGATAAACTTGTTAATAAAGTATCCTTGATTGAAAAAATAAATCACATTTTATTAATCTTTAGCATGAAGGTTTTCCTACCTTTTCGATTATTCCTTTCTAACAAGTCTTCATCATGCGATGGCCTAAAACTTCAAAATTTTTCCTCACACAATTGGCTTTTAAAAAATAGCCTTTGCTAGCCATGGCTCTTTCATGGGCAGTCTTTGTTAGGTGTAGAAAAGCCTTAGAGAAGGGATTTCAAGGCAAAAAGGGAAAGCTCAATCAGCCTCAAGGGTAAAAAGCACAATAAGGCAGAAAGGATCAACTCACCACCTAATAGGACTAAAGGATGGCCCATGGGATCAACAAAAAGACAAGGAGAAAAACACAAAGTGAGAAATCTAGATGAAATAAATGAGGTAAAGAGGTGATCAAGACTTCAACATGAACTCACAGCAAAGTCATTGATGAATGAAAACTTTCAAAAGGTTAATAATTAATAAGAAACAATGGAGCTCAAGAGACCAACAAGGACGTTGATTAGTGTCAAAGAAAGTAGTTGAGCTCAGGACAAGGGTAATGCCTTTTCAAGGTTAACTGAAAATACGACGTCATTTGAGGAGGTGTTTGGTATGACAACAATGAAGATAAAACCGCTGTTCTAATGAGCCAGAGTACTCACTTATAATGAAAGACAAAAAGTCAAGGAAGCTTTAGATAGGCAATCGAGGAGAGAGGAGATGTTAAGGAGAAAGATAAGGTAGCTTTGTTGAGTGGAGGAACATCTCAAACTTCTCTTGTAGGTAAAATCAAAATCTCAAGCTAAGGAATAAACTAGATACACCAAGCATAGAAGAAATAACATCTTGGGAGTTCAATCGATTGCAAGGAGTCTTAAAACATTAAGTAAAGGCAGAAAATTGACATGCACAATATAGAAGCTCAAGATATCAAGTAGAGAAGTACAACAGAGCTAAGGAGAGATTTTTTGAGTTGAAAGCTCAACGAGTCAAAGAAGCCATTCCTCGATCTTTAAATGGAATGGTGGCTTATCAACTTTAGTAGAGGAAATGATGAATGCTAACTCATCAAAGGCAATGGAGTATGCATCTTAAGACTAAAAAGGGTAGCTACGATGTCAATTATAAGATACTGCTCAAGACTGCTAAACGAAGGGTCTATTTATTAACTTGTCAAGAAGAAAACATAATTCCCATTTATGCCAAAAAAAAAATGACTACCCCCAAGGTATAGTGTAGTCTCAAGATGGTCAACACTATCAAGAAAGGTAGCTAGCAGTTAAGCTTATTGAGATTTAAGTGAAGAAATCTTGAGAATTGTAAACATCGATTGACAATTTATATTTAAGAACAACATAAATCTACACATCAATGAAGCACAAAACAAAACTAATACCCAAAGAAAGCAATTGACAACACAAAAACCAATATGGATGTGGGCAAAGACATCAAATTAAATCCAAACAATTTTTCTACTGCATATTGATGGTGTGCTTATTTTTTTAAGAAGTAATCAAAAAAAGAAATAACTATTGAATGGAAGAATCCAAACAATATGTTACAGAGGTAGAATATTAATGCCTTTTCTACAAGAATCAAAATGAAGAACACAATGAATTGAGATTTGAAATAGCCAAAACAAAAAAAAAATATCATTAAGATGATGATGATAGATGACTTAGAATTTGATGATATGATGAATTCAACTCTTAATTATCGTAAAACCATGTCATAAAGAATGGAGATTCAATTCAAAAAAGAGTCTATCTATTATCAAAAAGGAAGAACGAAAGGATTACAAGATGAAGATGCTTTACAAGAGGTCAAATATGGAGGATGCAGGTGTGAGTTTCTTCAAGTTTTTGATGATGAAGATATGGAAACAAGGCTTCTAAATCCTAAGATTTGTGAGCTTTAATTCTCATCTTTTTGGTTTGCCCCTCAATTCCCATAAGCAATGCCAAAAAAATATTGCTACTAACTATGAATTCAATAATTTAAGCAAAAACTTTTTAATGAGATCTAAAATGCGATAACATACAAAGGGTGAACTTGATCAACTTATCAGGTTGGAACAAAACAAATATGAAAAAGAAGAAGAGGAAAAGGAGATGATTGAGAGTTTATAAAGAAAGGAAAGAGGAAGATAAAATGGTACTCTAGGATGAACCTCACTTCTCTCCTATCAAACCCTTTTAAATAGGGGAAGCACTTGGGTTTCTATTTAACGACAACAAACTAGGCGGTGAACATAGTTCTAGAATGCCTAATTACAATCAGCAGGTTCGTAAAACCATACGACCAAATGGATAAACTACTTGATTCTATGCCAACGTGGCAAAGTTGGTTGCAAGCAGTTGGAAGAGTGCTCATGCGAGTAGACTAAGATCACTATTGAGATTAAAGGGTCAATTTTTGCATCTTTAGATGGCAAGTGACATGGGTGACAAGTAACGAAGATTGTCTCTATGATTGCCAATGGAGAGGGACTTGCTTCCCATCATCCAATAGTTGCATCACCAAATGTGGTAAAGGATAATTGTAAATGCCATTAGAAGAGAGCCTGCCTATACTTAGAGAAGCCTCCTCCATTAATTGAAGCAGTTTATACAAATCAATGATCATTATTCAAACCTCCAACATGCAAACAATAGTGTTTAATTTCCTAGCAACAGAATGACAAAAGAATAGAGCGTGATTCCAAGGGCAGCCATTAAATATAAAGAAACTCCAAACAACTAGCCAATGGTAGGTAGGAACAAACATCTAGCCAACCTTTTAGAGAAATGTGATGAATTAAGGCTAATTCCTTAGTCTCCACAACCAAGAAACTCCCCTTGACAAGTCACCAAACACCTCCATATAAAGAGTAATAATAAGTGATGTTGCATTCTAAATGTGGTTTCAAACTAATACAACTCTGCTATCAAGCTCCTCCTTTAAAAGCACTAGAATCCTATTCACCAAGTCTTTACTAAACACAGATCTTGACCATCCAACAAGATATCACCCAAGAGAGATCCTCCTCAATGCTGATGAATGTAGGTCACCAATAAAGAGGTTGCATATCTGTCCAATTGTCCAAAAACATGGAGCAACTGATCCATCTCCAAACCTCCAAAGGGCGCTATCACTAACCACCTCAACACCGAAACTGATAAACCTCTAAGCACAATAGTCACCTCATCTGGTGAGTAATCATCCTTATCCCCGTACCTTTTTTTTGAATACCTCTACCAAGAAAGGATCTGCACAACCCAAAAACTTGGCAACCAAGTTCACCACTAAAACCTCCATCATCTTCTAATTCCTTTTCAACTTTATATGAATCATATTAGATTGATGGCTAGCATAACACAGTGAAGAAGCACGAAGATGAAAATGAATATTAGAGAGAGAAAAGGAATAAGAAAAAAGAGAAGAATTAAAAGAGATAACTTGGAGGGTCATCGCCTATCAAGGGTTCCAAAGTTGGCCACCATCAAACCAAAGGATTCCACACCATGAACAAACAAGGCAAAAAGATACTTTAACTCAATCCAAAACATGATATCATTTAAAAACAACAAAAGGATTTTATGTATGAATAACCCAAGACTTAAACTTCTAATAAACTCATATGACTGACCACATATTCAAGGTTAATCTAACATCCCTTAGGACAATATCTTCATGATTAATCTTATATTAAATAATAAAAAATATAATAAAAATAACAAAAAAATCCACAAATATGCAACCATGATAAATATAACGATATATCTTTATTCAAATTACAAGAATAATTAACACTTAAGCAATATTTGAATATTTTGAAAATTCAAAAAACTCTTCATAAATATTTTCATGAAGTCTTAGTCCATATCTTTTTTGAAACAAACTGCTCCCATTAATACAAGCACTTAAGCACTTAAAGAAATTATCTAACCTTGATGAACCATTTAACAACCCATTTGAGGCAAATTGGGCTTTAAAATTAAGCTTTGATGAATCTAATGGATTTGGACAAAGAGGCTTCAATGTTTACAATTGAGAAGAAATAAATGACAAACTATGTTTTGGAAGGTAAAAAAATCTATTAGCATAATAGATGACTTAAATTTGGAACAAATCTCAAAGCTACTCATAAGAGAGGTGTGTAACTTCCTAATCTATGACTTCAAAAATTAAACTCATATCGTTCAGGCTAAATATGGACAAGCTCAAGAAGGGCTCAAAAAGGCTAGGTGTAATGAGACAAGTTAATGTAAGCACTAAGTGGCTTAAATAAAACTTAAGAAAGCCTAGGCGTGGTTTTGCTAATTTGAACACACCACTATAGTCAAAGCAACTAGAGTGAAATTTCTCATAGGTGTGCTCTCATTTTAGTGAACCATCATTTTGATATTAATCTAATCAATCTTCTTAACTATATTATTCATATAATGATGTAGATCAACTATAAATTGTTTTTTAAAGCTTCTATGGACATGATAGACATGATGATTTAAAGAATTTTTTAGTAATCAAATAAAAAATACAAACGATACTCCAAACTTATAAAAATAAAAAAATATACCTCAATTAAGCCAAATTTATATCCATAATTTTTCCAAACTTTATGCAATTTTTCTAGATTTTTCCCCTGAATTTTCTTGATTTTTCTAGATTTTTATGAGAATTTTCAAGTCCTTTCCTTAATTTCCTAGAAAAAATGACTAACCCATTATAGATGAAATCTTGGATCCAATCAACCATGTGTAGTCAATCCTATAGCCAATTACATAGCATAAACCAACAAATGTTTCCTTTCTGTTAATTCTGAATTTCTGTGTTTTTTCTTACCATTCTCTCTTTTATCTTTAAAAAACCATAACTAGGGTTCTGAAAGCATAATGAAATTGTTATGTGACTAAGATTACAAGTTTGTTGGCTGAAGTTAGGGAGGGGATGATTCAACATAGCAACAGTGAGGAATCAAAGGATAGCAATGGAAGCCAACACAAACGAGCTATCCAAGAGAAGAAAGTGAATGGCAAAGCACAATAGTGACAAATCCGATGGGATTAGTTCTGACTACAGCCGGATGAGACACCAGCCATTAAAGAATATTTCAGTTTAGTTGCAGGCAGTGAGGCTGTCAGTTGGAATCCCTCGTGAGGAAAGAAGGGTAACAAAGAGGCTATCAAATCGTCAGAATATTAGTCAAAGGTCAGTTGAGCAAGCCACTAGATCAACAAGAGAATGGAGAGTAGCCAACCAATTGACAATGCAACTAGTAATGAAAAACGGTAGGAGTTATGTATGAGGAAAAAAACCAAGTGCTGGGGATGGCTTCGGCAACTGAGTTGTCTGGCTGTAGAGGAGGCTCATTGCCAAGACAAACAACGACAACTGGAAGGGGAAGCGACAGCAGCCTAGAAGACAATTATGACTTTCAAAGGTATAAGGAAGACAGATTACTCGATGATTGGAAACATTGTAGGTGCTTGAAGACATTCATCTGACAATGATCACATCAACACAAAGGAATATGTTGCATAAAGAGGATTATCATTTTTGATAGAACACAACAAGGTTGTATTCTAATACCAAATTGGTAGCCAATACAACCTAGCGAAGATATACAAAGATGGAGAAGAATAATAACAAAAGAAAGAAAGGAAAGAAAAGAAAAAAAGATAAAAATGAAAAGATATAACTTAAAAAAGTCACCAACTATCCACTGGTTTCAAGATTGGCTGCCATCCAACCAAGGGATTCCAAACTAAAGATTATTTAAGACAGATAATATAATTCAATCCAAAACACGAATTCATTTATAAACATAAAAGAATATTTATAAATAAAGAACCCATGATTTAAATTTTTTAAATCTCTAACAAACTCCTAAAACTCACAATATCTTCATGATTAATCTAATATCTTCTATGTCACACAATATCTTCATGATTAATCTAACACTGCAACATACAAGGAATAATTAAAAGAATATCAAATGTGAACTGCAAGCAAATAGAACACCCTTCAATAGTATCAATAAGGTCACGAATTGTAAGTGCATGAATGTGATGAACCAAAAAATCTACAAATCATAAAATGTTTAATCATGAAAAATATAAAGGCATCTCTTTATTCAAATCACAAGAATAACTGACACTTGTGAAAGGTTTGAATATTTTAAAAATTCAAATAATTTTCATGATATATTCATCAATATCGTTATCTATAAGGCGAACTCCTTTTAATGTAGACACTCAAATAACAAGTTTAACACATTAAACTTTATGGAACACTTGTTGAACCATTTAAATGTCCATTTGATTCAGCTTGGACTTTAAAGTTAAGCTTTGATGAATCTAGTGAATTTTGCTTCGCTTGTGTTGCATCACAAACAATGATATTTCACCTTCATCACGTTTTCCTTCAGTTTCACCATCACCTGATTCACCCTTCGGCCCATCTCAATCAATACTTTGTTCAATGCCATCCAAAACAAAAGACTTCTCCTATCATATGTCTCAATGCATAAATAAATAAAATCATAATATAAAGTAGGAAACATACCCTATTCATTTGGATATTACCAGCATCCCTAACCCAAAAGACATTATAATTGTTGATGAATCTCACATTTTGGTTTGCATCTTTCGCAAGGATAAATGTAAGTTCTTGAATATTAAACAAAAAAAATTAGGATCGGCACTATGATTCTTACTCATTACTTGCATGGTAAAGCCAAAGCTAAACATGGCCCATTTGACCATATAGATTGGATTGTTCAAAACAGCACAGAATCAAAGTTGCATGTTTAGAGCAAGGGAAATGAAATATAGCTAAAAAGAACAATATGCTTTCAAAAATACCTATCATGGCAATTCAATCAATCATTCAAGCAAGATTGGAGAAAGGAAAGCAACAAGAACAAAACTAGGATTGGGAATTTGGTTGAATATACTCTATGGTTCATTTGTGATCATCAATAAGACAATTCACAATGGATAAGAGAACTTATGATTTGCATCACAAATACAACACAACAAAGAAAATGAGAAAACCAAGGGAAGCAATGTGAACAAGACGTAAACGCATATATGTTAATCACAATAATGGCATTTAGATGATAAGAGTCTAGTTGAAGAGGAGCCTATTCACTTATTTTGTAAGCTTGAGAGGCTTAGTTGCAACAAGGCCCAAAATTGAAGGACCTCTTCACAATTTATCATTAAATCTATCAATCGAAAGAAGAGACTATAAAGGAACGACCAATTCTTAGTAAGTCTTCATAACTATGCATAAAAAGATACCACCTTAACTTGACCTCTATCATGTGTTTGCTAAATAAATAACCAACATGATAATGTCATTATTAAAATAAATATTAGAAATAAACCTTTTACATAAAAAAATCATCATTTTCAAAATTAAGACAATAAAAGGTGCCAAGGAAAAAAGTAAATTCCAAAAATAAATATGTATAATAGAAGTCATAAACAAATAAAAAAATTAAGAATAATTTAAGCAATATGTACCTTAAGCAAGAAGTAAAAACAATAATAAAAATAAATTTGTAAATTAACAATAAACAATGATTATTGTTGTTAAAAGTACTTATCACAAAAATGCATTTAAAGAACAAGAGAAATACTCAAACAATGTACATCTCAAAATCTTGAACTATTATTTTAAGGTAAAACATGAATTATACAAATATTTTATACATTTTATATTCTACTCTCATCTGCAAATTTCATAAATGAGTTATCTTTGAACTTTATACATAATGCCTAACCTCTGCATCTGCTTTAGCTTTTTCTTGATGCAATCTATCTTCAATAAGAGCTTTTTCCTTTCTCCTAAATTCTTCAAGTGCTGCATCATCTCTAATTCGTCGTTCCTCTATTTGTGACCTTTGTGCATGATTTCTTTGAAGAATAGATAAGTGTTTATCAAGGACCTCAGCTCTACAGTAAAGGGAAAATTTGATGCCATTGTTCAAACATGAGGAAAAATAGTTGCATAGAACTAAAATATGGATCATAAGATAAGTGAAACATCGCCAAAATGCCATGAACATAAAGGGAATTTACAAACATCCAATGATTATTTCAATGTGCTAATAATCCAACTGTATTATCATATTAAAAAATATAATGAAAAGAAAAAGTCATTTCACTTAAAGTTTGTTTTTTCGATCATCTAAAGTTAAAGTAACCTTACTCTCTCAAAAAGCAACTGCCATTCACAAGGAAAAGATGCATAACAAATGATATTAAATCAACACTTTAATGGCACTCGTTGTAAACAATCCTTGATTAAGTCCCTTACCTAAGCTAATATCATCGCATAACCATGCCAAAAATCATCTAGATGTCAAGTTAAAAACCAGAATAAGGATCTTACCTACAAATTTTTAGCACATTTTGAAACTCCAACTATGGTATACAGTAATTTGTAAATGGGACTCCCACAGCTAACAAAAAGTACAACTAACACGGAATAGCAACATTTAAAAAAGTTTTAACATGGGCGTCTAATTGTGAAGTTTCAAAATATCATTTTAAGCTTAAGTGGTAATGCTCATATATGATGGCTTATGATATACTGCATATCTTAAATAAAGTTTATCATTCAAATTTGTTATATTTGTATGAATACTAACCCTTATCCCATATGAAATATAAACATGTTTGTGGAGTTTGTGGTGATATTTCCAGTTTCCTTTAGTATCCCAACTACATGTAATAATTTCATACTAGTACAATAAAATATATGGCAACTTTGGTTTGGTACATAAATAGATGTATGTATATTGCATACATTTGGTCATGCAAATGCAAAATCCAAACCTAAAATAGTTGAAATATGTTACTACTTTACAATTAGCTTCATTAAAAAGGTTTCTATTTTTATGTGGACATACGACACTATATGTGTAGACATATAAATATATATGCACATCATACAAAAATGCATGTCCCATATAAATAAAATCACTTTTATGGGCAAATCCAAATGCTTTCATCTTTTCTTTTTTTTTTTTGAAATAGCAATACCATATCATTTCATAGCGCTCACATTGTGTAAAAGCTTCATTGTTTTAGATTTTTGTACTCCAACATTGACGCAACCTATTTCAACTATTCTTTTAGATAATTATTTTCAAGCATCCTATGATTCATATCTAATATATACATGCAAAACCATAAACATTTTCTAAACATATTTTAGGATGTCCACTAGAACAAGAACTTACAAAAGTCTAACTGGCTTTTAGATATCAATCAGATGCAAATGGTTGCTATGCTGGTTCTTGTTCTTCTAGGCTTGGATCTGAAATATCTTTTAGAGCACTGCTTTAGTGTAAGGAAACAGCACAAAAAAACCAATCCTATATTCATATAAGCATCGTAGGACATGCAGAGGATTTCTTTTTTGTAAATGGTTAATAGCTGTTGAAATTATAGCAAATGTTCATAGAGTTACGATAGTGAGTGAATGTTTATCATGGGCAAAACTCTATCTAGTTTCTGATTAATTTGATCTAGATTGGAATATAGGATTCTGTCAAAATCTAAGGTAAGCTTAATTTTGGAAAGGGCTCCTCTGAAAAACAAGAATTGATGGCTGTAGTACTATGTGCCAAGCTCAGCATTTTGCTTTTTTATGCACATTATCAGAAGTAATCCTTTTTTTTTGGCAAATTTTAGCTATCAATACTATTTTGCAAAGTCTGATCAAGTGACTTCTTGACCTGATTAAACATTATTTGGAACCAAAAATTTCCAGTCAGGCACTGTTTGAAGTTGAAGCAGTAGGAACCAACTCAAATTTCACCAAAAGCCGGCACTCAGAAAAACGTCAAGCCATGGTAGACAAATGTATTGCTTAAAAGAATAAACAGAGAAGCCAACTATAAGAACAAAGAAAATAAGTTGCAAGTTTTATCACAAGTGTGCTTGAAGATAAACGTTAAATTGACACCAGCCAAACATACATTCTTCTTTGATATTGCTTGTCCAATCTCCTATCCATGTCCATTCTTGCTTTTGTATATTCCTCAAGTCGAAGCACAGCAAGAGACGATTCCTTCATTTCATTTTTCTGGGATAACTCCAAAACAGACAACTTACTCCTAACTTGCTCCTGCAATTAAAAGGAAAAGAAGACTGGAGTTACTGGTTATACATGTCCATGTCGCCAAGGAATATTTGCTAGATGTTGAAACAGATAACAGAGTCAACTAAAGTCAGAGAAACAGAAATGAAGGATGTTTCAAATAAGATAATAAGCAATATTCACACAAGAAGAAAAGAAGTGTGGGGTAGGGAAGGAAATAGAGGGAAGAAGTACAAGGGTAGGGAGAAGGATGACGGATCAAATGGCTAGTTAGCCTGCAATATCAGATCCCTTCTTACCCTCAAATGCACAAAGGGACTGCAGATTAATAATTTCCTCGGTATGAATCAGATGGGACAAGTGCAGCCTTGTTGCATTCACCACTTTATTTCCTATCTTCCTATCATCTAAAAAACAGTAATGGCAGAGCTCCGCCATTGTTGCTAACAACACCTTCCGATCTTCTACATCTCCCATGCATTTTTCCCTAAACAGTCATTACTATTTCAAGTAACTGCCAATGAGGACTTCATGCCACCACCACTCCATATCCTACTTCCTCTACTCGTTTATAAGACACAATTCAATTGCCAATGAGGACTTCGTGCCACTAACACTCCATACCCTTCCTCCTCTACTCGTTACACAATTAAATTATTTTTCATACCATGTTTTGTTCTTGCATAATGAGATTATCAGGAGTCTAAATTTGCATCACACTTAGTAAAGTAGTAGAAACATTGAAGATGCTATAAAAAATTCAATTTATTTCATTTTTTGTAAAAAGAACATGCACATAACTAAAACAAAGTCTGAAAACAAGATAAGGAATATTTGTGAAATATATTTAAAAATACCATTTACTAACTTCTTTTAAATCTGAAAATCTATACTTTTTCTCGGCCAACAACTAGTAAAATAGAATTTGTGAATCAGCAATTGGTCTATTATAATTTATTTCTTGTTAATTTGTTAAGGAAAATGTTTAAAGCGTATTAGATTCTTAAAATATAAACCTTATTTGTAACCTTGTGCCAAAATTAATGTGCTTCAGGTTTCAGAAAGGTTGCATCAATCCCAAGTGAAACTACTATAAAACCAGCCTAAAAACTGGTTTTCAGCCCCCTTCCGTTGATTCATGGCGCCAGATAGGCCAATATGGCATGGCTCTGTAAACATTATAGTGATGCCAAAACAACAAGCCTATGCCATAGTTATATAATTCAACAACAATTACATGATTCACAATGCTCAAAATCCTATCCAATACAATATGTATAGCCAAAAAAAATTCAAAACTACCAGTTGAAAGCATAAAAAGGGTGAAGTGGCCAAAAAAGAGATTTAGACCTTATACTAGATAAAAGAAAACTTCATAATTCTATCAATTCAAGGATTATGATGGAGTTCTAACTATTAATTTGCTTCACATGTTGCACAATCAATAAGAACTTCCATATGATGAGTTAAACACGTGAGAAATCAAATTATTATAAAAAAAATACAAACCCAATTAATTTTACAAACAAGTTCTTTCATAACTAGCAAATCAAGACAACTCTAATACATCTAATGTACCTTAACCATAAGTTGGTGCTCACTTTCAAGCTCAAAAAGAATTCCTTCTTCTGGGCTTTTCTTTTCAAGAAGATACAAATGAGTTGGTTTTTTTCTAATCTCATCATCAGACCCTTCAGAGTCACTGAAACAAAACAGCTAAAGGATAATTGTACATGCTCATAAATGTATCAAAACCACAATATATGTTTACATACAAGTAAAACATCCACAAATCATTAAAATGTAACTAACATAGAATTCATATACGATATAATGACTTCACATAAAGCAATGATCAAACTTTCAGTTTTAGTTTCAATATTTTAACGAGAATGCTTGTTTTAATAATTTTGATAATTTTAAAAGATTTTGTTTATTGTTTCAATTTTTAAACATACTTAAAAGTTTTATGCATTTTAAATTAAATATTTTAAAAAATATATATAAATCATTAAAAAATTTAAAATATAAAAAATATATATAATATAGATAAATACATGTTCATTATTGTAATTATAAATAAATTTGATTTTGTAAATAAAATATGTTTTTATTCAAAATATTAAAATTTACAAATATAAAATCCAATTTTATTTTGTAATTCAAAGCTAATTTACTAATTTTAGAATTAAAAACTGAAAATAAGCTAACTTAATAATTAAAACTAAAAACAAACTTATTTTATAATTAAAAACCGAAAATAAACCAATTTTATAATTAAAAGCCGAAGGAAGCTTTTTCATTATTAAAAAAATTAAAAACTAAATTTTAAAAAGTGAAAGTAGCACGGGATTCAAACTCAACACCTCTTGCAAGTCATTCACTTATAAGCAAAGGCATGAACAATTGAAAAATCATCTCTCATGAGGGATAACAAAAATAAGTACATAAAAACACTAAATTATGTTTTGCCTGAAACTGAATCTTTAGCCTAATTTCAGATTGTTTCCAGCAAAAGCCTATTCAAAACAAGACCAAACACAAGTTTTGCCCTGAAACAAGAAACAAAGGCATAAAGTTCCTAATTTCCCATACAGCATAGCAAGAGGGAAGCATACCTTAAGTAAACATCATGACAAGCAAATCGTGCACCAGTGGTGGAGTTACAACTGCTGATATCATCTTCGCTATCAGATTTATCAGAATCATTTTCAGAGATGCGCATCACAAAGGGCTTATTACTTTGTGTACCTGTCCCTTTCACTCCCACAAAGCTTCTCAAAAGATAACCCAAATCCATTACCATCAAACCAACTCAAAAACAATTAATGCAATAAGAAATGAGAAGGTTAATGATGAAAGTGGCACTTACCTAGATTCAAACTTCCTTAGAGATGAAGGGGTTGAATTACAAGCACCGAGTTGCACCTCCAATGAATTCAACTCTGAAAAGAGATCATGCAGGGACCAAAGGGGTTTTGGATCAGCTGAAGAAACCATGGCTGCACTCTTTGGGCAGCGGAGCTCTAGCTTAATGAATCCCCTACATGAAAAAAGCATGGTTAAACAAGCTAGAATTTTGCAAGAAACCAGGGATAAATAACAGAAAATAACTAGATTGTAAACAATGAAGCAACTCAAGAGTATTTTGAGAACAATGCGCAACTGGTTCTGTGTGTTGTCCAAAGCAAAATCAATGCAAAAATCATAAAGATGGGAATTTTCCTCAAAAAGTTTATTGCAATGGATGCCTCACAGAATGGGGAGTTTGCAACATGGTATTTATGTGTATTTCTCTTGGAAAATAAAATCAGCCTTTAAAAAAATGGAGATACAAAAATAAAGCGTGCCAAGAAGAACTTACATCTCTACAAAGTAGCTTTGATAATGGGGACGTTGCAAATGACTTTGCTTATCTTACATTTGCTGGTTGCCCATACTGCAAATAAAGAAAGATTCAACCCTGAAAAACAATAGTATTATACAAGGTATTTTTCTCAAGTAGAAGCCCAAGAATAAAAAGATAAGCATGCAAACAATAATTTCAAGAGAATAATTTCATGTTTATAAAAGGGCATGTTAACTTGATATTCATACAAAACCACCATTTCAATCCAGCAAAACCAAACCACAAATTCCCTCCATCTCCATCTCTCTTCCAACTTTAATCATAACCCTCTTTCTGTTCTCACCCAAATTCGTTTTCTTGTATCTTCAACAACAAAGAAAACAAACAAAATGGATTTGAAAGAATGATTGGTTCCACATTCTTTCCTTTAGTATGTACCTTAAAAAAATTTAAATTAAAATTCTTATATATATAGATTATTCCCAAATTACTCCATGGATTTACTCTCCAAAATCAACTTTAAACTTCCAAACTCAAGTTATATTACAAAACTTCTGAGTATTCTTAAGGTAGGACAAAACATAAAGGTAAGCTCAGATATAAATTTGATATAAGATGACTGACTTGATGCCAAACAAATATTGGATGGAAACAAAAGAGCCTCTATGAGCTAATGAAAATTAAAAAGAATGATGTGAATTTCAAGAACAAAAGCAAAAGAAACATGAAAACAACAAAATTTCAAAGTTTTTGAAATTCAAACAAAATGTTAACAACACAATTAGTCGAGATAATAATGATAAATTGAGGATATTCAAAAAAAACAGATAGGTTTTGGAAGGCACTGTAGTAACGTGCCCTTCCATTCTCAAAATAGTGCTGGAAGACCACTAACTAGATTCAATACCAGAATCCTGCTTCAGAGTCAACAACAAAGGCCTTAAAGTTATCACCAAGGAAATCATCAATGGAAGAAGAAAACAAAATTTCTATTTGTTCATAAACTCATTCGTGCCAAGTTACAATGTGGAGGGCTATTTACTAACTTACAGCCCCTTAACAACCTCAACAAATAAAAAGAAAATTATAGATTTTAAATTCGAAATTCTAAGATATAGTTCCAGTAAAATTAAAATAAAATATAGAAAATAAAGAAATTAAGAAAATTCAAATCAATATAAATCCAAATTAATTTAAATTCAACTTTAAAAATTTACATTATTTATTTTTATACTTTTCAATATAGATATTTTTCTTGGTTTTGCATCAAATACTAAATAAAATAAAATTGCCCCAAATTCAAGTTAGAAATGGAAAGAATAATCCCCAAAAAGATACACCAAACAACCTGCAAAAGAGGAACGTCCTGTTGTACAAGTAATAGATCGGATTTGTAAGCATTAGGCTCATCAATAGTTGAATGAACTTTAATAATTGAAACAAAGTTAATTCTTTCCATATTAGACATAATAGGTGTACCTATAAAGTAAGAAAGGCCATCAATAGATGCAATCTCTCAACTTCTATGGTAGACAAAATCCCTTCAATCTTTGTTAAAAATATGCATTACAAATAATGTATTACCATAAAAATCAAATCCAAATTAACCAAGCCCAACTTTGGATATTCTCTAGAGGTTCAGTAGTGCAAAACAAAATTGTGTATTATTCATTCAACAATGGACAAATTGTCAAATTCAAGAGAAACAAGGGTAGTCACATCGTATATAATAAGAAAAACACAAATTATATATGTCACATAGTATGATCACAAACTTTTTACACTCGATCTCATACATTGGCCTTTTGTGTAACTAACAAGTCGACGTAATTATCAACACATGCCCTAACTAATACCAACACAAAAAATGGTAACAAAATCATGACAAACATAGGGTTTTTTTCACCTAAACTTCCATAAGGAAAGAGAAGCAAAGAACCAAAGCCTCAACTTTAGAAGTTTGACAAAGGACTTTTCCCTAGGGGTTTTTCTTTGTAGACCTTTCCCCTATAGGAACCCTATCTCTAGTCACAACAATTCACAAGACCAAAAACATCTCAATTATTTTTTTCAATATCTATGGGTGTCCAATAAAAAAAAACAATGCAATTGGTATTCAAATAATCACTAGGTCTATCAGAAATCAAGTCCACAAATGTCAAGCAAAAGTTCTAACTTTTTTGCCAAGTTCAAAAGTTGCTTCAAACAAGGCATGTCGTTATAAAAAAATCAGAATGGATTAAGAAGGGCGTTTAGTTTAATGATATTATTATGTAATGTAATGATATTTAAATATATTAAATGTTTAATTTGATGACGTCTTTAATAACACTTAAAAATGATATCAAGATATCTCTCAAATTGAAGTAACATTTAGAATTTTATCATCTTGATGTAAACAAAACAAGAATAAGTGGATATTTAGATAGTTGTGAGTTTAACTACAAAAAATATCAACAAATTTTATATAACATTGTTATCTTGATAGCATTGCAATTTACATGTTAACATATACATGAAAACCAACCAAATGCCCCTTAGAAAAATTGATAATTTTAAGAGGTCATTAATTTCAAATACTGGATGGTATATCAATGACCATCCTGAAAAAAATTCAATAAGGTGTCTAAAAGTTTCATCTTCAATAAGAACAACACAAGATAAAAAAGTTACTTGCATGATGAAAAGATAATGGAAATACAATGAATATTTTATTTCATTATTTCAATAGAAAATTGAATCCAATTTTTGGGTTAGATATACCTCGAGATAGCTGATATAGGTTGATGTCTCAAGTCCATGACAAAGATGGACAGCAGCATCAATATTGTGAGTTCGATGCTGCGCCAGCAATATATGACAATGGCATCAGACACGGCAGCAGGCGTTAGGCCGGCAAACGTTACCTTTTTCTCAGATATTAAACTCACTTCCTCAATTTTTCTCTCAGATTTTGCACCCTCCAACAGCTTTTTCGAGTAAGAAAATCTTCATTTGCATGCACACGGAAGACAAGAAGAAGGCAGCTGAGATCGACGCAACGGACTTAATCCGCAGGACAATGGCACCAGCGGTGGAAACGAAGAATGACACAGGCATGCAATGCAGCAGATCCGGTAAAGAAGACACGGTTGAAGCTGCGAAAATTAGTCGCATAGACGTGGCTGAAAGTTCGTTGCTTATACTGCCGGCGTCCACGCAAGCAGAGAAGAAATAGAACAGGAGAGGACGTGGACTGTCCCAGCTTGTGCGGAGGCGGTTTAGGGCTTCAGCATCCACTGCTGACGCGGAAACCGGGCGGGCGAGCCGGAATGGCCGGAGAGGGGATTCAGGGCGGGGCAAATTGCACCGGGGAGAAGCAGTCGTTCACGAGGGACGCCGATTGAAGAAATTATGCTTATAGTTGCGACAATATATGTCACACCCACACCTAATCATATATTTAATCATTAATATAATAAAATTCAAATATAAATAAAAACTATGTGATAACATAAATACTAAGTAAGGATATGATGATGTGATAAAATATTCAATTTTAACTAAAATAAAATTGTATAAACAAGTTACTAATGTAATATAACTTAAACTCAAGCTATATAAAATTATATACAAAATTTAAACTAATATTCTATAAAACTCTTGGTATAATGGATGCTTTGCTTGATGCACAACCTTTTATGTAAGCACTAATGAGATTTATAGATTTTAATAAATAAATCTAATAAAGTAAACAAATGTCAAAATAAAACAAAACCCATACTGTAAAATTATAATAAATCACATATATAAATTTAAAATCATACTTCATATTGTGTACCAAAAGTAAATACAATAAATGTTAGTTTTTTATTCATCTTAAATTCTAATGTTTTACAAAATTATTGTGTTTTATTTTTCTTCTAATTATTTTTCTTGATAAATCTAATAATCATACCAATAAATGACCTTTAACTAGCATCTACTCATCTATCCATATAGTACTAGGTAAATTATCTAATATAAGGATCAATACTTATGATCTAACACTTTAGGCTTAGTGCATATAGTCAGGTATGGTACATATATTTTGCGATCCAACTCATTCAATCTCATGTAATACATATATGTATGTTGCAATTATAACACATATATTAAATAAATATCTAATATAAAAATTAATATCATATGATCTAATATGTTGTATGTAATATTAAGAATAATATCTTCAAAAATCTAATTTTTATTTTCATTTGTCATATATGAAACAAATATATTGATCCATATGTGTGAATGTTAATCTAGATATTTTTCAAAAATATAATTTATTTATTTTTATTTTAAGCCTCTTTAATTTCTATTCATTTTATTATTTTTTACATTATCATTTAACAAAAGAAGTCATACAAATAATAAACAATGAAATTTGTAGGCATACAATAAGTAATGTAAAAAAACATAAACAAAAGATAGTCTGAAAAAATATAAAATAATAATGTTGTACTAAATAATAAGTTATAGATTTATCTACCTAATTATACATATTTGTTTCTCAATCTTAATTCATTTTATTCTCATAATTTACTTTCCATGTTCTAAACTTTTGTTTTGAATTTTATTTGTACAATTTGCTAATAGTAACGTACTATCCTCCAAATTGTACTGTATATTAATAATACAATTCTAATATAATATAGTACATTCAATAATATAAATTATGACATCACCCATCTTACTAGCGCGATCTCATTTTCGTATCATACTATTTACTATATTTCTTATGACTTAATTTGTTCGTCTAGCCTATTCCATAATTTCTATAAGTTTTGTATAATACATATTACATAATATATCATATAGTACTGTAGAATCTGATTTGATAACCCAATAGTTTATTTAACATCATATGATAACCATACTTATATGATATAAATATCATATAATACGAGCTATTAACCAATCTTAATTAATTTTATTTAATATAAATAGACTATATAATATAAAAAACATATCGTCCTATAAGAGTAGGCTCTATATGCTACTATAATAGTGCATATCATATTAGTATGAAATGAAAAATCGTCTAATACGGTATCTTCATAACTCAATCGTAGTCTTCTCACTCAAGTTCTTCATAGTAAATGACGTATGCTATTGTACTAATATGAAATTTTTCTATGGCTAACCTGACACTCTTCACCCCTTTTTCTTTTGAATTCAATACTACATCTCTCTCTAGTCACCTCAACATTCTTTAAATCTTTCTTCCACTCTTCCTCTCACTGATATCCCAAGACTTGCATGATACAATATGATAAAAATCAAAACAAATACCTTTTGGTTGAAGCACAAATGCGACTCGTTCCTAAGTTCACAGTGACCTCGACAAAGGCAACAACATTAAGAAATGCTCATAAATGAGAAAGAAACTGATCTCTTATAATGCAATAAGCAATTATTACAATCATATTATTGTTATTATATATTTTTTGAAATATATAAAAAATTGGAATTTGATTACAAATGCACTTGTATTTATTCGCCAATTAATATTGTTGAAAAGCACTTCTTAAACTTATGTTTTTAAACTTAAATATGAAAATTAATATTTTATTACATATTTTTTATTATTTGCAAATATATCCTCCATTAATTTGATTTGATCTAAATAAAAAAAATTAAAATTATAAATCTACTATAGCATTTTCAACATTCTCATTTTATAAATCTATCATCCATTGATTGGATTGAAATAAGCCAACTTTTTTAAAATTATAGATCTACCATGAATGATCATTTGATAATTATAATTATATCGACATCTTTAAAAATTCATAAAAAAAAGTCTCAATGTCTCAAAAAATTACATACTTAGCATTATTGTGTTCATTTTAGAGAATTTTTTCTATTGAAATACTCAAATAATATTTTTGACTAAATTGTAGATTATGATATAATCCTTAATGTTCTATTATTATTTTAATATTTTAATATTTTAATATGTAAAAAAATTAATTTTAAGAAAATTACTTAATATATTTAACTCAGATTTTTTTAACCAAAATCTTGGTTTGATTCTAAGATTTTTTTTTTTAATATGAGTTAAAAGTTAAGAGTTGTTATGATATATCATGAAATATCTAGTTCTAAAAATGAGCCATAAGGGTCTTCATTGGGATTGTTTATGTTCAAATAATGTATTCTTACATATACCTAATTTATTTATAAAGAAAGCATTTTCTTAAACTAATCCTTAAAAATAAAAAGTAAAAACGAATAAGAAATATGTAAAAACTTTAAAGATTAATATGATATAAGTTTCACATAAAAAATATTTTACTTTTATTTATTTGCTCTCATGTGTTATCTATATTATAATGTTACAAATGAACTATACATATGATTATCCAAATATTATATTTCTTTACATATATGTATATATATTTATCATTAAAATAATATTGGTTAATTAATGCCAATTTTGTTCTAACACTTTAATCAAATAAAGACACTTTATGGTACTTTTAAGATTAAGTGAGAGCTAGTACATAATGAGTTAAAAAAATATTATTATTACCATTAGATATATAAACTTTATGATTATTTTATTTGAATAAAAATAACATATCAAGAGATATTTAACATTAATATTATATATACACGTGCTTTAAAAATAAATATAAAAATATTGATGTTTCTACTTGATTGAAAAAAGATATTTTCATTACTTTATTTTAAAAAGATAAAGGTTTATTTTCATTATAATTTTATAAAAAATTAATAATGCTTTTTTATATTTTTTAAAATATTAAGAGAAAAAAAATGATGTGGTACCAAAAGACATATGGGCTACAATAATACAAAGTGGTTTTTGTGATATTCTGAGAGAAGAATTATAAGATAAAGAATAACTTCTAATGAACTCATAGGTGGAGAAGAATAAGGATGAATAGTCTCATATCAGTTACTAAAAACATGATTTTTTTTATTTATATAAGATATCATAGTCTTAAGATATTGAGAGAATATTTTGAGATAAACAAACCCACTTGGGTCAGGATAAGATAGCCCTAAAGAAACAAAACCTCGACATAATAAAACAGAGTTGTCATAGAAATGCAATCCTTTAATACGCAAAAAAATTTGACCACTAGGCAAAAGAATGACCTTATGAGGCATAATCGATCATAAGAAACTATTGCATCTTAAAAGAATTATCACCTCATTGGTTATTAATTATAGTCCCTCCATAATATGATTTGCATATGAAACCTTGGTGTTCTTGTTAAACAAAGTTGTGGTCTTGTTTTATATAATTTCTTACATTTATTATGAGAATCTTGTTTCCAATGCATCGATAACTAATGAAGGAAGAAGAAATCGACAGCTAGTTATGTAAGAGGAAGGAATCTTGGAGAGCATGCAATAGTACCCCATGGTTTTGTTGTTGTTTATTTGAGGATAAGAGTTCCATAAAAGGCATTTGTTCATAATAGAATCATATATTGTTTGGCTAAAAAAAAATTTCTTTTTAAAGAGTTTTAATTAAAAAGAACACATAAAAAAATATTATACAAGAGGCATAGAGTATTATACTGCCTAACTAAGACGATCATTTTAAAAAGGTAAATTATATTATTCTTAAAATTTTAAAATAATTAAATTTTATTAATATTTCAATATCATTTCATGAGGGTGATGGACATCTCCGAGTCGTTTTTGCCATTTGGCCGGGATCTTTCACCAGCTCGCTGGCTCCCGGCGGCGGCTGTGGTGGCTACGGTGATAGTGGACGTCACGCGATGGTGCATCTTGACGAGCCGGACGATGTTGTTGCTTCTAACGTAGGTCAAAAGCCATCACAGTTTTCCCATGTTGTTGCTTTTGTGGGGTTCTAAGAATCTAGAATAGGTTGAGAGTTTGCTTAAAAAAAGTGTGTTAAATGTCTTAAAAAACATGTTAAAATAAGTAAAAAAATAAAATATAAAAATAAAAATATTAATGAATAAAACTCTTTAAGAAAAGTGAAACAATACTTGTTTCATGTCAATCGAAATTTGTTTGAAATTATTGTAAATTATTAAAGAGATAAATAAAAAAATAAATATTTAATTATATATGAAATATATTACAAATTACCGTCATGTCATCGGGAGGAGACATTCATTGCTAGATCGATGTCGTGAGGAGGAAGCCCTTAATAGGTGAGGGTTCATGCAAATTGAATGAAGCCATCGTTACTTTTTGGCTTCTGTTCAATTATTGTCACCGATGACAAGAACAAAAGGGAGAGGAGGAGAGTGAGAGAAGCTAAGGAGAGAACGGCTTAGGAGATAGAAAAAGAAGAGGATGAAGAGATAGTAAAGATAAGACAAGAACAATTAAGAAAAATAAAGAAAAAGAAGGAAGCTTGAGGATGAGAAAGAGGCAAAGTCATTTTTTCACTTATATGATGATTTAGTAAGTTTTTTGAAACCTTAGAAAATATTTTATTCTTATGTTGTAGAATTTTATTGTATGTCCATAAGATCCATAGATTTTAAGAATAATAAAGCTTGTCACCTTTATGTTAGTTTGATTGAGGAGAAGTTTATTGGCAGCTCCTAATACCTAACACAACAATCAAAGAGAAAAAATAAAATTACATCTTAAGATCGTGTAAATTTGGCTTGATATGATAATGTATGTTTAATGTAATGTTTTAATATTATCATATTATGGGAAAGTTTAATTGAATATATTATAAATATTTGATGTAATGATAAATGATTTTGTATATGTAGATGAATTGCATGATTTTTATATGCATATAGAAAATAATGAAATGGTATGTAAACAAGTTAATCTGGTTAGATTATTCTTAATTATGTTAAGATGTTTTAGGTGAGTGTTTTTTTAATAGTTACATGTTGTGCATAATGATCACCAATGGATTATTTTTATCAAGGATCTGAATATTGTTTCCTATGAATTATGTACTAGATGTCACAAAGAACTTATGTTAAAAAGATTTATAAAGCCACTTGCTAGTTAACGAGGTTCAATTGTAACAAGCAATGGCTCAAAATGCATAATCCACATGATTTACATAGGACTTACAAAATGTGACAAATTAAGGCAAAGGACAAGATGAAACTGATAGGAAAGTCGTTTCGAAGGATCTAGAATATGTAAACTAAAATAATTGTGATGCAAGTATCTGTTATTTTATATTTTGTGCATTGCATGAATTAAAAGTGCATAACAAGGCATCATTGGTTAATGTATGTATAATAATATTTGAGAGTCCTAACTTAAAATTAAGGATTATATATGAATACAATTGGTGTGATAACTTACTATATAAAGAATATATATATATATATATATATATATATATAAAGAAAAACTAAAATAATAAAAAAGAAAGTACAAAGAAATTAAAAAAAGAAGAAAGTTGGATGAACCTCATACAATTTATTATGATAAGGTCAACTGATATAAAAAGGAAAATATATAAAAAATTGAGGTTTATTGATCCCAATATTTTATGAGAAATATGTATCAATTAATAAGAATACATAATTTTTCCTACAATCTTATCCCTTAATATCACTTATTATATGATATGATGATATTTGATATAGTAACATCTAAACTTGTGATTAAAGCTGTCTATTATGTGATTAAAAGTTATTATTAATTATGTTATATAACAACTATTTGTTTACTGTATGATCTAATAGTCGAGGTTTAGAGAGAGATGATATAATTCATTTATTATGTGATATGACAATTAAAACTTATTGTATGATATAGTGGTATTTAGTGTTGTTAGTATCTTATCTCGTGATTAGAGTTAATTGTTGTGTGATTAGGAGCTATTACTTATTATTTGATATGGAGGTCACCACGTGATGTAATTTAGAAATTGAAATATAGAGAGAGGATATAAGTCGTATGCTATGTGATCTCATAATCATTGTTTGCTATGTGATACAGTAGTATTTGGTACTATTAACATCTGACCTCATAATTAGAGTAACCTATAGTATGATTAAGATCTTTTACTTATTATGTGATTTAGAGACCACTCTTATGTGATTTGATGTCTGAGGTTTACAAAGAGATTATATAAGCAACTTATTATGTGGCTTTACAACTATTTATTGTATGATTTAGATAAAATATTCTATTTCAAAAGAAAGAAACATTTGATTTTGGCTAAAAAAATAAAATTTCATAATTTTTATGCCTAATAGGCTCAACATTACATGTGCACGCCTATAAGCACGAGCGTGGGTAATATTCCACTACATAGATAGACACACTATATGTGCATTGACTGCAGTGGTGCGATAGGCATGGTGGGTGGTCAACATGGTGCATGTGCACCCATCCAGCGTAATAACACGAGCTAACGCACACAAGTGTTTGACAGGCCACATCTTATGTCTACGTCTTCGCACATGACACTTGATTAATGCTCTAACAGTAAGACAATGTGCATGGCTTAGAGCACAACTCTTGCTACGATAATATTTTTCATTCTCTTATATCATATTTTACTTTTTTCACTATTTTTTTGTTTAATAAACCCATAATTAAGCCCTTGATCATGTTGTATATAGGATAATGCTACACAAAGCATGTGATATTAGTTTAACTTTATGTTTTTTTCTTATACGCTTTTGTGGTTAAGTTCTTTTATTATGTTTTATGTATAAATAAGTTGTTAAGATTGGCTAAATAGATATATTTTTATTTTTCTTTCATCAAATCCTATTTAGGTTGATTAATGTCTTCACAAGCTTATCTTTTTATATTTAATCACTGCTTTATGATTGTCATTATAGATTAGTTAAGTAAGACTCTGATAATTCAAGTTAATTTCTTTTCTAATAAGATATATTTCAAATAATATATGATATTTGTTGGGATTCAAAGCATTTATTGAATTTCTCAATACAATACTTAAATTGTCAGAACTATCACAAGTAGACAAGGCACTTTTAGTTGCTTAACTTTTTTTATTATGGAATTAAGTCTAACAAAATCAAGAATATGGTTACCCTTCTTCTTAGCCAAAATCAAAGTTGCTAGCTTCTAAATTTTCAATTGGGTCTTTATGTTGCCTTATGCCCTCTCCATATGCACCACACGCTTAGATGCATTATCACCAAACGTGTAATCACCTTCTTGTAGACTCAACATGCCTTATTATGGATCGTGACAAATGTGATGCTTTTATATATTATTTTCTTGCTCTTATGTTAGACACCAACAATACATTGTAGGATACTTCCACTTCTAACCCTTATTATTATCCCATATATGATTCATACAACTTCTTTCATGTGAAATGATTAAAAGTGATTGTTTTCATGCCTACACATTCATGTTTTATTATGTGATCTTAAGAGTTTTTCTTTCATAATATTATGTTTAAGTGTATTCTTCTTTATGAGTTGTCATAATATTCAAAGTCATTTATATTTGTCATTTCTCCCTTATGCATTTTATATTGCTTTTTGCCCATATTTATTCTAATGATGAAATGATAGTTAGTGAGATGCGTAGTATTCTTAATGTAAAAAATCTATATTTTTAAGAAAGATTTAACTTGTTCAATGACATATTCTCCAAATAATATTTGTATGATCATCTTATATGAATATATCAACAAGAGTCCAAGAATTAATTCACAAAGGCATTCTTCGAACTTAGTCGATGACGAGGAGGAAAACAGAGTCATTATAATTTCACTCGATAACAAGTGTCATTAACAAGACGTTTAATGTTATGATACCTTCACCCATTAATTACTCAATCTTAAAAACAATGTTTTGTTTGTTATATATTAGTAAGAATTTTAAAAAAACAATTTTTTGAGAATAAATTAAAATTTGATAAAAATGAAAAAAAAAATAGAATTTAAAACTCAATTTACAAATAGAGCTTTATTGACATAATTCTCCAAACACACTTGGAAATACATTATTGTATATTAAAAAATAATTTTACAAAAAAAATAATTTTACAAAAAAAATAATTTTTTTTAGTGAGTTTCAATAACTGTATATTAAAATTTTGTTTTTTCGAGAAGAATTGTATATTGATAATTGGAATAAATCTAATTGATTTAACAAATACCTTTTTTTATCATCAATTTCCAAACGTATTTAAAACATACTTATCCAGAGATAGCATCATAAAAATCACCTAACCTTTTTAATATATTTATTTATTTATTTATTTATTGGGATAATATTTTTCCCGATTCCTGGATGGCAACGCAAGCGACGGTGCTCGCCTTCCACTCCATTCGCCTACCATGGCCACTTCCCAAGCCAAAAACTGTACTTTCGAACGGGGTGTCCGCCTGCAGCGCCTCCGTTGGCTCGTCTGCCTCATCGCCGGGTCAGATCAAGCGTCTTGTACTCACCGAAGAAGGACGCACTAAGCTTAACCCCCGCCCCGACCGCGAATTCTACTCCCTCCCCCGCTTCGTGACCCACGTCAACGACGGATTCATCGCCTCCCTCACCCATCTCTACCGCCGAAGAATCCCCCCGGAGTCCGATGTCCTCGACCTCATGAGCTCCTGGGTCAGCCATTTGCCGCCGGAGGTCAAGTACAAGAGGGTTGTTGGCCACGGACTTAACGTCCAGGAGCTCGCCAGAAACCCTAGGCTTGATAGCTTTGTCGTCAAGGACCTGAACATTGAGCAGGAGCTCGTGTTCGAGAGTGGTAGCTTCGATGCTGTGCTGTGTGCTGTTAGCGTGCAGTATCTCCAGTGGCCCGAAAAGGTTAGGTTTTGCTCTAGTTATGTCTCTTATGCTTCCGCTTAGGTTTTCATACCTTGGCAATTAGTTTATCTACATCATTTAAGAGTGAATGCAGTGCAATTGCTTCCTGAAATGACTGCCATATTAAAGCTATTGTGTCTGATATGTCACTTGTACAGAACAAGTCTATGAAGCACATTAGAAATCTAAAAGTTATGTAGTTCATATGCTTTGATGCCAAAGAGTGACTTTGATGTGTATACATACATTTGTCTCACGTGTACGTGTAGGAATTTGAAGGAATATAGCCTGCTGCTCAGGAGATAAGGGGTAGAACGTTGAAGAACTTATTCAAAAACAATATCTTAGCAAGAAAACACTAGAAAGGGTAAAATTGTGACTGAAATGGCAAAGAAAGCTCAACAATATCTTCAAATATAAGGAGGGAAGTTGATATTATTGTGACACTCGATGGAGATTTAGTCTAAAACCACAAAGCAAGGACTTTGGTGAACCCGCAAAGGGAAAAAAAGGGTTTGAGTTTTCTAGAACAGTAGCGAAGGAATGTGGGAGCTAGAAATTGTTGAAGTCAAGAAGGAGATAGAGAAAGCTCATTTTTAATGCATGGAAATGAGTTATTTATAGAGGGATATAAGGTCTTTTTAGCTGTTTGAGACAATAACAGGTGATTGGTTTTGAATAATTGGTCAGTAGAATTTGGCATCAATGGAGAATCTTGAAGATTAAATGTACATTCCATGCTCAAGAATGAGAAAAATATTAGGATAATGAAAATGTATTTGTGTGAAAAATCTACTTTTTCATTTGACTAAGTAGGATGGCATTACATGCTTAACCAAGCTTTGGGATAGATTAGTCTAACCATTTGAGGTAAGATTGTGTAGACCTCATGACATGATTTGGATAGGTCTATCAAACAAAACTCTGAGTTATTTGGAGCAAGTTGTTATGTACAATGAAATGAGAAGGTCTTAAGGCAATCTCTATTTGTGGTCTTTGGTTATGTCACCAAAGAGGAAACTAGTGGGGATAACAAGTAATGGTGGAGTAAACCCCAAAAAGAGCAATCCTAGGGATAGGTCGATGAGGCTTGCTTGAGTTTCATGTTGGCAATAGACAAGGGATAAAAGCCACATGGATGTCATGTGGTAGAACAATTTTGGTGGGCTTCATCATGTATATTGTCCCACTAAAATGCAACTAATCACAATTACTTTTTTTTAGAAGGCTTTTAAGTAAAATAGAAAGAGGGGAGAAGCTATCACTTTTTTTTGAGCAAATGTGACCTTGCTTGGTTTTTTTGATGTATCTTAAGGTGATGAACTCTATTTTTTCTAAACAATAGGTAGAGAAGTAGTTGATAAAGAAGAGAAAGAAGGTCCCCTTTTCCAAAGCTTGTGGGGCATCATGGTTTCTCAAAACAATAGGAGTATTCTTAGTGGAAAAGCATTGACCACCACCAGCAAAGTTCCCACAACGACGTAATGGACAGGTGAGATGATGCTAGCCAAGGCATCATTAGTGTAGTGGTCATTGGTGCGCCGAATACAAGAAAGAAGCCCTTTCCCACTTGTTGTCTTGACTAAGTGAGGAGAAGGAGAAGAATGACGAAAAGCAATCCCACTCCTTCTCTAGACGGGGTTGAGAGATGAGAGGGGCTCTAGGTAAGAGAAAGCTAGCAAATAGTCCAATGGAATTTGTTAGACTTAATGTTGAAATTGTGAGTGATATCCGCAAGAGTGGAAGGTGAATTGTGCAATCTTAAAACTTAAGTCGATAAATAACTTTGCACCTGAAAGATATCATTTATCATTATTGCTCTTATAACGAATTTTAGAAAAAATTATTTAGCTTTTCAAAGCCTTTGAGACCACAATGATTATTATGAAGCGATAAGCAAAGAAAGGCAAGTAAAACTAATGAAAGTAAGCATATGAATTTTTAGGTGGTTTGGCTAAACTTATGCCTACATCTATCCCCAGTTGACCTGATCAGACTACTAAATTCATGCCCTTAGATCGCAACTGATAGGGTTAAACAAAGTATAAATGGTGCTCAAAGGAGACACTGGGAACAAACACATAACAAATAACAGTTGGTTGAAATAATGTAATTACAACACTTAGAATATTTGATATAGCAAAACATACTTTGTATCCTTAAAAGAAAGGTGGCACAAATGCTAATAATGTTAAGAATGAAATTATCAATGAAGTTTAAAGCAAGATAAAATAGAAACAAGAAGAAGATGGCTTTTGTTTTTAATTTATTAGCTCCAAAAGAGGAATTATGTGACAAGTTTTACTCTCCACTCAGTTAATGTATATTCCAATTATTTTATTAGTCTTTTCTTCTTAGAATCCATTCCTAAGTATATCATATGATTACTTAAGATTATTTATGGAACATGCAATAGCTAATAATATGATTTACAAAGAGATTAAACTAGTCATATGATCTCAGTTTTCATTCATTTAAGTATGAACAATATATTGTACACGGGTGATATGCAAATAGAGCTGGTCGCCTAAACAATGCGCTTATCTGACCTTTGTTTTTACTTCCAAAATTATCGTAGAAGTTTTGCTCTCTACTCAATTAATTCAAATTATTTCATTAGCCTTTTTTTGAACTCCATTCCTATTTATACCTTATGATTGTCGAAAATTGTTTATGGAACATGTAATAGCTAAGAATGTGATTTCTAAAGAGATTAAATTAGTTATTACAATCTCGATTTTCATTAGTATAAATATGAACAATAGATTAAACCAGGGTGATATGCAAATAGAGTTGATTGCCCCATCAATGGGCCTATTTGACCTTATTATTTTAGTTTCAAAAGTTTATTGTACAAGTACAACAATAGTGATTTTATTGTATGATACAAGATCTTAACACATTTCTATTGTTTTCAAATATTCGTACAAGATGATTGCTTAGATTGTAAAAATATACTACGTTTATTACATTAATTTGAGATGATCATACGAGTCCGATAGGTGAATCATCATCATACGATAACTTATTTCACTAAATGCGAAGCTCTCGAGATTTTTTTGTATAATACAAAATTGTAACAATATGATAGCAGTTTAGTTGTCACATTTACAACTGAACGTTAATATTGTACACATACGATAAATAATATCATGTTTATATGAAAATTTTATAACATTGTTATCTTAAGTCTTTTAAATTATCTATGAAGTTGGTGGCTACATTGGCCAATGCTGTGGTTTTCTGTTGGTAATAAGCGAAAAACGATAAATAGTCACTACTTGTGACAAGGTTAGGGGGAGGAACATTGAGCTATTGTGGCAGGTAACCATGATAAAGGCTTGTAGGAAGATGAGCCAAGAACATGCTGACTTGCTCATGACTACTAGGGGGAGGACAGGGCAAGAAGAGGCAGCAGGATTGGCCAGTTGGAGCATCCTGTTCAAGGCCACATTGGGGGAGGTAAGGGGTTTGGCAAGCAAGTTGGGGCTAGAATAGTGATTCTTGGTGAATGCAACTAAGGAGAGGCTTTGCCAAGCCAAGGAATAGAAGGAGGATGATTATGGCAGCAAAGGGAGGCTCTAAGATCTAGTAAAAGAGACCAGATTAGAGGTAGCCTTGGCTGCTAAGCAAAGGACGGCTTAGCATAAGTAAGACCTTCTCCTAAGTAGAGCTCAAGGTTTTACTTGGCTTAGTTTTGGTCTCCCATGATGGGTCTTCTGTTGGAGAAATGGATTGATTTATCAGTGGCCAGAGATTGCATGAACTGATCAAGGAGTGTCAACCATTGGCCAAGGTTAGGTAAGAGAGTTTGAACTAGCAGAATTCCTAACACCAAAATGAGATCTGTTCTGGACAGAAAGGAGCTTGAAGCTTGTCTGAGGCCCTTTGGTGTATGTGCTTCCCTTTCCCCCTCTCTTCTCCTCTCCCCTTTCCTCGAACTCTTGCTCCCCAACTCCCCTCCCGTCCCCATTATCCTCTCTTCAGAATTCTCGCTTGTCATTCATATCTCAATGTAAAGAAAAAATGGTCAGCTGAATTTAATCTCATCATTTGTATACTTTTTGGAAATATTATCTTATGTAGTCAGGAGTAGTTTCATTCTAATGTAATGTATTTCATGCATAAGGTACAAAGTTTTTGGAAGCACTCCAAATAGGAAAACACCCAGTTATGTAATCTACCAAATGTGAATATTATAGCACACATGTCAAACAAAAGCAAAATTTGAGGCTTCAACAAAGCTTGTTATATTGATTCATTGTTCTTACATGTTTTATACATGCTTAGCATAAAAGTTCATTGTTATGTATTTCAATCAAGATTAACATTTGAGTCAGTTAATAGCTTGTTATGCTCTATTGAATTTCTTTATCCAAGAGTTAAGACAGATCAATATAAAGTTGCATTTCCTATTGTACGATATGTTAATGTCAACAAGTTATGAAGTTAATCCCCAAAAATCACCTCTCAGTGAATCCTAGTTCTAAGTAATTGTTGATTAGAATTATTATAGATGGCAAATTAAGTGAGCTATTTTTATCTATTATTCTTGCAAGTAATATTATAATATTGAAATATGAATTAGATAAGATTATATTATCCAAATTTTGCTAAATGTACACAATAGTTATTAAGCTTTCTTATGTCTCTCTTATGGGTTTTTGTATTTTTGGATCACATATTTTTGTTGATTAGCTTGTTCAATTTTCACCAATATGATCTTTATTTATTTTTAAAGGATAGCATTATACTACTACTAAATGATGATTAAGTGCCTGTTTGAATGCTCAAGTATTATATGATATTTAAATATTATTTGTATGATAATATATAAAATTTCCTTTTGAGAACTATCTAACTAATTTTTTTAAATCACAATAATATTGTTTGAGATAAACAGTAGATGAAGTTTTCTTGTTTGCTCTTATGTGCGAATAGATTTCATAAGTTTCTAAAACAGTCCAGTGTCTTATGGTTTCTTTCATCTTGCAGTTTGGTTTCCAACCCATCTTTTATTCCTAAGCTCTCTCACAAAAAGGCATATAATTGGATTGTTTGTATGTTTATGCAAACAAGCCCTTCTAAAGAAGATAATTTACAAACAAAAAAAAATGCTATTTACGTAAATTGTCACTCTATTTTGTTATTTTGGAAATGCAAAGAATGTCTTAGCTCTGTCATATCTCAATCATTTATATAAATTGTCACAAACCATGTGGCCTTTAAAAGTTAGTTTTATTGTATGCATAAGAATAGGAGTTCGTATAGATATGACATATTTAATAGCTCAACTCTTAGAATACAAACTGAAATTATACAAAACTAATACCTTGTACAATCGTGTTTTACTATTCTTATTCTTAAACCAAATGACTATCATATTTATATGATGAAATCATTATATCTATATAATATTTTTACAATTTTAATCTCAAATAAGAATGTAAGTTAGAGGCTCAATTGTACAATTATAATAATTATCATTATATTGATTAATAGACAATGGATAATAGAGTTTGTTTTAAACTTAATTTCTTTACCTTTAGTACATGCATTAAATTTAGAGTATTTTATATAAGTGATTATCAAATTCTAGTGCAACTCATGATAAATATATACTCCAAGAGTAAGGATTTAGCTAAAATGCATGCATGAGCAAGTTTAAATATAAACCTAAGTGACACAATGTAAAGAAAAATGTTGAACATTTTAACTAAGATAGTGTGTTAAAAATAAACCTCAGATGGGTAACCACTCTACTAAAAATCAAGAGCAAAGGTTCTAAAATCTCCAAGTTAGATCAAACTTTGAACAATGTCACCAAACTTCAATCCACTTCAGATTACATGTGTGCCTTACTCCATCTCAAGCATTATATTCTTTTTCAAGTTGTTACTATAGACTCATAACAATTCAACCACTCATTAGTTTAGCACTCATTTGATTTTTTGATCATCAAACTCATGGGCTTAACACCTAAAATTAAATGAGGGTGAAGTAAACCTCTAAAATGAAGTCTTAATGTAGAAGATTCTCTACATGAAAAGTAGATTTGGTGACCATCTATGACTAGGAAGGAGGGAGTAAAGGCATTGAAGATAAAGGTCCTTCTCTAGTATTCTGATGCTGAGAGTCTTGGGTGGGTCCTCCTGATCAAAGGCCAAGGAAGAGAGCAAAATAAGAGATGGCCTCTTCGTCGAGCTCTTCTCCTAGGGCAAGAAGCAGCCATTCGATGGGCATTCTAAGCTGGGATGGTTGGCCTAAAAGCATGGTAAGCATATAATTGGATTGGTATGGATATGCAAATAGGTCCTTTTAGATAAGGTAATTTACAAACAAAACCATTCTATTTACATGATTGCCATATTAGCAAAACTAGAAGGGGTCTATTTCACAATTTTAGACATGCAAATAACCTAAAAACTTGTTCTATTGTTCTTCAGGTGTTTGCTGAGGTTTTCCGGGTTCTGAAGCCAGGGGGTGTGTTCATAGTAAGCTTCAGCAACAGAATGTTCTATGAAAAGGCAATAAGCACCTGGAGAAATGGTACTGATTACAGCAGGGTGCAATTAGTTGTGCAGTATTTTCAATGCATTGATGGATTCACAAAGCCTGAGGTGGTGAAGAAGTTCCCTCAGGCGACCGGCAACTCGCCTCTCGAAGGTCTCATGAGGTTGCTTGGTTTGTTTAGCTCAGATCCCTTCTACTCTGTGCTTGCTTACAGAAACTTTAAACCTGTTCATGATGCTACTTGAGTTTCTACTCTTCTGTATTCTTCAGGTATCATCTCCTTAAAAGTAATTGTTATAACCAAGTTTCTCTGCTTCAGAAAAGATCTGTACATCACAGGTTCATATTCATTCTCATCTGTGCAAAACATCTGAGCTTCAGGTTCTATAGTACATTCAAAGCGTTCATACACCACATACAGAGAGGCATCCATTCAACAGGTTAAAGCTCATCAGATCAAGTCCTTTAGAAATCCTTCAACTGTGCTGACTGGCTCGTCAGTGGAACGTAGCGAACGGATGTGTTGTTTTGGGTGGTGACTGAGCCATCGAGGTTCTTGTCGACGACTTTCAGGTCCTGGAATAAGTTGCCAACCGGGATCACCATTCTGCCTCCTGGTTTTAGCTGATCCAGTAGGTGTTTGGGAATCTCGGGGGCGGCTGCTCCAACATGAATGGCGTCGTATGGAGCCAGCTCCGGCCAGCCAAGCCTTCCATCTGCAGGGGCAGATGAAAGGAAGGTTGCAATGATCCAGCAACAGAATTAGCTTGCAGTTTCGTAAGGAAAATATAAAAGACTATCGATGAGGTTACTCTATGATATCTTCGACAAGAAGAGTAATGTGGTACACCAAGGAGTACAAATGCATCGGATACGGATATCGGGAATTGAAGATCAAAAGATAAGCATATACATTCCTCTAGTTTGATGATAATTCCCTTGATCTATCAAATAGTCAAATAAGTCCTCATAACTTTAAGAATACAAACAATAGATGACTTAAACAAGGAGGAATTGAATTAATCATTCACCACATGATGTTGTATCATTAGTATCATCACTTGTATTGACGAATTGATGTCATGAGATAGAAATTTGAAGCTTGCAAGCAAGCTCACCTTGCTTGTTAGTAAACTTTAGGATAGTATCAAACAAGTGTGAATCATCTTATAATAGTTCTATATACAGTTGTATCATTTGGGAAGTTGTTTTCCCCCTCAATTATCATTTTAAACCTAATTGCACATCTATTCACATAACAAGAAGCAACATCACAACTTTTGATAGGTAGTTCAAGAATAAGAAAAAAGGGTTAGCAATTATGAATAAAAGAATAAGGTTAAGAATCTATTTAGTTGTTGCATTATCTATGCTACAAAGATTTTATCTAACCATTTTGAAAGCACAATGAACTTACTTTTATAAAACTTCAAAGAAGTTAAAAACCTAATAAAGTAAACATATGATGTATTCAAAGAACTCCGAGAAAGAAATTTTGGAGAAGTTATATAATAAATTAAATGCACATATGGAATTAAAATTTGCGTAAGTCATGGCATATCCTTAAATGTAACATAAATTAATGTGAGGCATAATTTAGAACATTCAACATGTGTTGAAAGCAAATCTTGAGAAGTGTCCACACTTCATAGATGAAATCATCTATATATGTTCCTAAAAACTTTGCCAAAAAGTTCATTAATATGAAGAAATACCAATAGTGAAGTCCAATGGGTAATTGTTTGATCAATGTAGAAAAAACATAGACAGAAATGAAGGAAGAACCAGCATATGCACCAAAACATATAAGCAATAAATTTGCAACCATACCAGCAACATGAACGGAGAGTGAACCTTCCTTCATTAGTGCTGCAGCTGCACTTTTATTGATGTTTTGAATGGAAGAAGCAACTAGCTCGGGAATGTGCTCTACTCCCACAGCTCGGCCTTCCGGTCCAACCATCATAGAAAAGCATGCAGTCAAGTAACCAGTTCCTGGAAAGAAAGAAAGAGCAACATCAAAGTGAGCTCTGCAATGCTGCAGAGGAATGTGTAAGTGTCAACATTGTTACTAAAATGTATGCAGCACATAAGTATAACGTATATATGCTAATGTAAATGAGGATAACACAATATGTATCTTTTCAAAGCACCCCGGTATCTGATTCAATATCATTTCTTCTTTACAGCACAAGCTTCACGCAACAAAAACCAAGTATAGCAATACACACATGAGAATAGAAAAAACTACATGCAAGTCAAAACTTTTGCAAGTGCTTGACATTGTGAAAGGCTGGACAAACAAGATGAGAGATGTTGAAAACTTTCCAGGCTGGAGAAACTATAGATGAATTGAAGTTTCTTGATAAATTACTACCAAATCACCTGAACCCACATCGAGAGCACGCATGCCTGGCTGAAGGTGATTCTCCAATAATTCGAGGCAAATTGCATGCATATGAGGGGCTGATATTGTTGCATTGTACCCTATTGGCATAGGGCTATCGACATAAGGTGGGTTGCCCTCAGGTACAAACAACCCCCTATCGATAATATCCATCACTTCTGCCACTTTGTTTGATTTCAACGAACCAAACTTCAGTAAATGCTCAACAAGTCCTTTGTTGTTATCAATGGATAACCTAGTCCAGAATTGCTGTAGTCACAGTAATTCAAGTTAAAAAAAATTAAGCATAAAAATGTACAACACTTCTTATTCTTCATATGCAAAAAATATAATGCAAGTAATAAATATTTTTGGACAAGAAAAAATCCTCTGCAGAACAAGTCTAAGAATGGTAAGCAAGTTTAGTGAAAAGGCTTGGACCAATTATTTATCCAGTAGAGGACCCCGCAGAAAACAGGGAATATAGGCAAAATATATGAATAGAATGATAGGGCTAGGCCTAAAAAATCTCCCCTGTTACTACAGGGATTAAAACAAGAACAATACAGATTTGACTGCAACTTGCAAATTTTCATCAGTAAACCAAGTAAAGATTTTGTTAGAACAAATCAAAAGCCAAAAGTGCCAAAAAACATTATCATAGAATCTAGTCTTCCCAATTTGTCAAATGGGTTAGATATAATAACCTAAAAACTCACAAATCAAGTGAAAGGATAAATCTCAGGCAAGCAGGCAGGGCGCTGTGAGGCCCGTACCAATAAACATAGCTAAGGGATTTTATGGAATCACAAAGAATGATTATCAAGATTAAGCAAACCTAATAATTATATAGGAAAATATTGCCATAAGAATTGAATGAGTTTGAGAGAATAGGACCTGAGGAGTTTGTATAGGGATATGTTCGTATTTTTATGAGATTCAACACCATTTTATTTGATTTGGGACTATGAGGATAGTTTATGGGATTTCACATAATTTTGATTTAGAATATCTGAATATGACCAGGTTGCTGCATGAATTTGAATCAGGAATATAGTTTATGCTGAGTTTGGATTTGGCAAACCAAATAGAGAATTTCAGAAACTTAAGGAGATGTTGAGCTATTTTGATAATTTTTGTAATTTTGTAGTTGGGGCAACTAATTGATTCGAATAAGACCCAACATTTATCATCAAAGATGGCTTCCATTATGAATAAACTCTTTCGAGATTTAGATATCATTTTATCTTCTCTTGCTTCAATGGAGTATTTTGTTCTTTTGATGCTCCTAAGAGAGATTTGGTAATATGAAGTGTGCTAGAGTTGACAATAAAAAATGCATCCACAATTCTATATAGTTTTTGGGACTATTCTTGAAGCTTAGAAGCAGTTTTATCAAATTCACATAGCTTTAAAAATTCCTGGGCAATTTCAACCATTGAAAAATTTGATATACAATGGAAATTTGACCACTTGAGAACTTTCTGATAATTTTAACAAGGTCTAAATCCCATAAAAATGTCTCAACTCCCTTTATAAGCCTTTAGTAATACTTCTAAAGATTTGATAAATTTTTGACACCTACAGATCTCTTGACAATTTTGACTCTTAAGAGAACTTCCAGAATTTTTTAATAATTTGAAACCCTCAAAATATGAATAATAACATCATGTCGCCAAAAACAACAATGGGAATTTCAATGAATTTTTTTGGCCCAAAAATCATTATGGTGGGTTTTTAGCCAAAGGGATTTTGAAAAATTTAAAGAAAAATTGACAAAAAAAGGCATTCAATGACTTCATGTCCTTATACTAATTATGGATTTTTTTTTTACATGTTCAACATGTCATACTCATTAACACCATAGCCCTTGAGATAATTTGATAATATCAAAACCAAGTATTATGTTACTAAAACTGTGCTTGAGTTGATATTTCAGAAAAAGATAGGACAAGTGCTTTTCAAGCAAAGATAAATTGAATATTGATCTTTACTTTCATAGGAATTACATATACTAAAGGCTTTAAACAATGGAATATCTTATGAAAAGTTTTACTCTAGATAATGTAACAATCATTATGGGTAATCTTTACTTCTTTACTTCTTCTAATAGGTAGAATATTAAAACCTATAAATTTTTCTTGTAACACTCAGGTTTACATTACATATTCATCCATTAGTGTACTCTTGTCAAATCACTATCTTTGAGTTATTAATCCATCAAGAGTTTTATTAGAACTTGAGTAATATTAATTCAGATCACTCTAAATAAAATCAAATGTTTAAGTTAAAGAAATTAAGTTTGAAATAAACTTTATTTTCCTTATCTTATGATCGTACATTACAATGATTACAATCGTACTCGTGTGATCTAGGCTTTAGCTTATATGATTAATTGAATTTGAAATTGTTATGGCATCGTGGATGTATGATTCTCATCGTACAGATATAATTGTCAGCTATCTTAAGAGCGTGAAGTGTAAATCAATTATACATGGTATGGATCTTGTACGATTCTATTCTATGTTATGAGTTGTTATTACATGCATCGTACATAGACGAACGCTGCTTCGTTTGAATATGAAGATATTTCTTTCAGAACAAAATAGTATGATAAATCCACTGTATTGGTATGACTAACTGTTTAACTTAGAAAGACTTAACTATAGCATGGTTGTGATGTCTTTCATCTATATACGATCATCAAGCTTCGCTTTGTGTATATTTATCATACAACACAATATCATATATCGTATGAGTACAAATAATTTGTACAATTTAGCACTGTCTACTCTCACGTGAACTTCAATGTACTTATATGATCTCACATTGATTACAAAGTGAAATAAATTATCGTACGATTGCGATCTTATATTGAACTCATACGATCAATTTGAACAAAAGAAATAAACAAAACGTAATTGTGCAATCTTACTGATCATTCAGTATGATGGACTACAAATTTAAATAGTGTTTAGAACTTTTATTGTACAATTCAATTCTAATTATCGTACTTGTTCATCAATACTCCAGTAACTAAAATTTATTAGTCGCACAGCGGCATCGTTGGGGCAATCCCAGTCGAATGTTTATCTCCTGTGTAATATCTCGGTATCGCATTAATACGATCAATCACCATAATTCACAATGATAGTTTAATCATTTTAGGAAAGCTAATAAAGTCGTTTGACTCACCTTAAACAGATTGAGATTGATCAAGAGTATAAATAAGAGTGTTTTAAATTTAAAAATGATTGATGAAAACATTGTTACATATTCCAAAAGAGAGTTTCCTATGTCTAACCTACAAAAAGCTTTATTAAAGCATTACTGTGTAGAACACAACTATTCATGCTACTTTGAGACATTTATTTCTCATTATGTTGCTTCTCGATTGGTAATATCAGTTAAAGTGTCACTTGTAGATTTGCTCGGTTGTAGGCTATTTATATAAATACTTATTAAAATACTCTTTAACTATTATCATTTGTTGTTTGAGCTAATGACTTGTGTGATGCCACGGTTGGCTTGTGGTTGTAGCTCGAGTGAGTTGTATGATCTATGGAGATCAAGGAGTTATGATGGTTGTGGCCTACTTCATCAGTTGCCAAAAGGAATTGACATAGTGAAAATCTGGTTGATCAACTAGGGATAGACGTAAACCAACTATTGGTGGCTGAACCACTTGAATCTCTTATGTATATTTTTTTTACTTATGCTTATTTATTTCTACTTGCTTCTAATTCAATAGAAACATGCTTCAAAATATGAAGGAAGTTTTTCCAAAAGCTTAATTTGTTGGATGGCTTTGATAAACATTACTCACCTTTATTGAAAAAAGAATCAAACAAAATTAATCACCCTTTCTTGCGGTTGGCAAGTTAATCATAACACTAACTTTTTCTACACATTTTGTTTGTTGTCCAAAAATTATGAATCTTTTGGTAGCGTTTTGTTGGGCATTTTGCAAATCAATTTATTTGATGGACGATCATTTCTTGAAAACTTGCAGGATGAGTGACATTGTCTTATAAATTAGGCCCAAAGGCAAATTCAAAAGGATTAGTATAAGAAATATTGAATTAACAATTGGTCAATTGATAAAGTTCCAAAAATGAATTATTTTTCTTCTCCACTAATATACAAGGCTCCTTCTTTAAACCAAGCAATTGGGCAATTTAGTCAAGCTACGCTTGAACCCAAATTAATTTAGGCTCAAACCTGACTTAATTTGGGCTCAAATTTGGCAAATATACATGATTGGACTAAATTTGGCTTATATCAAACTAGGTGCCATATAAGGCTAAATGGCTTGACTATGTTATGCTAAGTTTGGCTCAATCTAACTAGTTAGTCTAGAATTGATTGCAAGTTGGCTTAACTAAAGTCGTTTTCCTCTCAAAATGTGTGTAGGAAAGTTTTCTCTGGTTAACCAATCAAATTTCATGTTGAATTGGACAAATATCAAAATCAAACAACTGATGAAGCAATGGCTTTTTTGTCCAACACATATAGTAGTGGCAGTGGTGTTGTAGATGCCATCTAAGGAAGGCAAAGGGGGCAACTCACAAATAAGAGCTATCAATGATGTCCATACGAAAGTGCTGCGAAGGATATAGTCATGGATCTAGGAAAGAGGTAAAAACCATGATCATTCATGAGTGATGGATGTAGGATGAAGCCTTGAAGAAAGAGCTCGTGTGGTAAAAGTGAAGGAAAACAAAGAGTGGTGGTAAACGGTGGCTGGAGAAATGGAAACTATAAGAGGAAAATGGCAATAAAGGCTGACATAGGATCCAGGCATGAATCCAATCAATGATGAATGAAAGGATGCAAGAAGAGTAGTCTTTTAAATGGATGACAAAGATTCTCTTTATTTATCTTAGTTTAGACGTTAATTTTCATGATCTAATTTGGTGTTATTCCTATAATAGCAATGGTGGACTAGAAATTTGATTCTTCTTTAGCACAATACCTCTTTGTTAAAATGAATGAGCCGCAAGAGAGGTATATCGTAAATTCTAGAAAAAATTTTAGTTAATTTTGAAAACTTATTGTGACATACTTGTAAAAGAAACTACTTAAGGTAAACTGTGAATGCAAAATCAAACAAAGTAAAATCATAATGAGCGATACGACCACAACCAAGATCTATGTTCACCCTAGTTTGATGATTACGCTTGCACTAAATAATCCACTCCCTTTTGTCAAATGACCAATAAAGGTAAACCTTACACGAGATCCACCAAGGAACCTATAAAGGGCTCAAAAAAGCCACAAAAACAATGTCACATGAGTAAAAAACAAGTAAAGGCTAGAAAAACAATTTCAACACTTCTAAAAGCAATTCTTATGATAAGCCAATAATTGATCACTAGTAGCTCAAGAGACAAAACTAAAATATAAGTATGGAAAAATGTTACTAATATATGTGCAAAGGAATTATGAGAATGTAGATTGAAATAGCTCTTGTTCTTGAATGCAAAGCACAAATTAATATATTGCAGTTTAACTCTTCGACTAATGCTCAGTATACACTTAGAATAATATAGCAATTTTCATTAATCTTTTTTCAAGTGCCTTTTTATCCCTTTTATGCTTCCTAATAGGATAAAAAATTATTTTAGAAAACATTAAGTTTTCAATAAGATTAACTAACAATTACATTTCATGGGTTTCTGGTTACGTGTGTACTTGGATGACCCAAAAATCATATCAAAGCAACTAAAAAAGAATTGATCACCAAAGAGAACAGCTTGTCCAACAAACTTATTCAGATTACTTAAAAGGTATCGTACTAGTTCGACAATGGACATTATCTTGCATAATGCATGCAAAATAGAAGCTCAGTCATAATACACTCAAGATATACAAACTTCGTACAGGTACGATAATCATATCGTATTTGTACGAAGCTGTTCAACTTCGTTATTACATTATACTCATATAAATCGTAAATATATGATACATGATCTTATTTGTACAATTACTTTGAGTTCAATTTTCTACCTAAATCAATTTAAACATTCTATGTGAAAAACAGATCGTACAAAGACAGCTAATTATATTATCTTGTGCAATACTTTTATTTCCTTAAGACAATAAATTCAAAGCAATCTAGTACAAGGCCTATAATGAATATCATTGAGTACAAAAATGCCACATATTAACAATCTTTTGGGTAAATCATAGTTGAACCAATATTATACAACCATTGTTCATGGGTGACATACCTATCAAAATATATTAAGCATAGATCACCAATCTAATTCTTTGTCTGTTGATAAATATACACTTGTACAAATACAACAGGAATATCATTTTGTACAATCAATGTACAACTTATATATAACATTGTGTTAATTTAATTGCTTCTCAAACTCAAATCTTATTAATTTCTATAATGTTTCAACTATAGTATACTTAGGTACTAACATGTTTTAACTATTAGACATAACATAGACTCGTGGATGATGAAAACATCCCTAATACTTGCATGAATAAATTGGAAATATTGATATATACATTTCTTAAGTGCCACAAGACCTTAAGTGAATGATTCTAACATTCTAACCATTGAACTAATAGATAATGAGCTCTAGATGGCAACCACGCCTCTAAGAGTTGAGTCCACATGACATAATGATATGAAAGTTGAGCCATAAGACTTTGAGCAATGCCACTAACAACTTTGAACCTTCTTGCACGTGGATTGCTACCTATTTCTTCAATCTTTCATCTATTAGATAAAGCTCAAGAGACATTAATCAAAAGCTTTGTTTTATTATCATCAAATCACTTAAAATATGGGGTCAACACTCTTTTATATACATAACATGCCTAACATTAGCATGGTATGATCATAATGCAATGTCTCATCTAATACTTTGGTAAATAAGGAAAACATTAAAAAGAATTTCCCAAGATTTTTATTCATTGAGAAAACAAAAATTAACAAGTACTAAATAAAAAGATAACGATGTGTTATTTGCATAAAAAACCCCTACAATGCATTCCATGCATCAACCATGCCTTTGAGCCACAAAACATAAAAAGGACTACACAAATATTCTCTATTGATAATTTCAATTTTAGCTAGTTCAAATGTTCATTTCTAAAAAATTAATTAATGATAAGAAGAAAAATGTTAGTTTGACACAATTGTTGAAATGTAAATGTTATTAATAAGAAAAAAATATGTTTATAAAAAGAATGGCTAGATGTTAGCAAATATATATTTTTCAGAAAGCACTTGTTAAATTAAGTTAAATTTTCACAATAAATAACTAAATACATCTTTCTAGAAATTATTCGAATATGTACAACCTCTTTCATAATCACCCATTGTGTCATATTAAATCACTAATGTAAAGATTGCATCTTAAAGGGTACACACTAATAACCCATGATCAAAACATTAACTCAAAAGCAAGCCTCAAGACATGTTTATGAATCTCTCCATAAACCATTAGAGATGTCCACAGCAAAGAATCACCCTTGAGAGTAATTCTTTTCCTTCATAAGACAAATCTCGAGACTTGCTAAAATTTTGAGGCATTTATTTAACATTACAATAGCTTCAAGAACACATCCTCAAGAGTTTAACTAGCCTTAAGAGCACTCTCTCAAGACATTCTAAGTACTAGGATGTCTATTGCTTCATTAGATGAGTATGAGACTCATCTAACCAATTCATAAACAAAGGCTAAGCGTGGGGCATATTCGCACCATACTGATGTAAGTACTTTTAGCTTTTTGATCCTTCGGTTTGTCAATAAATATCAAGAGAAGTGTGCTTTGGAGGGGGATGCCTCAACACTACATCCAATTTGTTGAGTTGTTTTTAGAACAAAGTTGACTATTTCTTCTCAATTCTCTCCAGCTCTTTGTTTATCTCTTATGTTCCTACAAATTAAGGCAGATCGCCACATGAGTCATGCTACTCGTCTTAACCAAATTAAGGAATTAAAGATTTGAGCTCCAATTCGTAGAGAAGTTAAGAATTCAAATATTTGCAAATTAGGAAATCGTCCAAAGAGGAGATTAAGCCCATCAAAAGACCACATAATTTTGTATCAAAGCACAAAATCATGTGAGAATAAGAAGGAAAGGTGTAGAAGAGTAATCTAAAAAGCAAAATAAAATGTTGAGGATTTGCCATGGCTTCTAAACAACAAAGCCAAGAGAATAACCTAGAGCAACAAATCACTCAATCAATGTAATAGATGAAAATTCTAAATGAGATTGCTGAAGAAAAAAAAAACTACCCTTAACAGTTGATTTGGAGGAGAATTCAAAGGAGCCAAATTTGCAAGGAAGAGAGAATTCACCTTGGTAAATGGCGATTAGATAAACCGATGATCCAAAAGGTATGGCTGATGATGAGGATGGCCAGGTTATCAACGTTAATCAACAATCAATAACCATTCAAGGTTAAAGTAAAAAAGGTTCGTCGACATAAGATTAATGGATCAATGTCAACGAACTGAACTCAATAGTTTAATAAACTTGAAAAGTATTTTTCTGATTATGACTATTCTTCTCTAAACAAGGTTATGTTTGCTCACCTAAAATTAATATATCATATATTGGCATGGTGTAATGCAAATTTACTTTATAAACATGTAAGCAAAATCTCTTAGAGCCATTTCAAGGAGAATGTCCAAAAGGAGTTTTATCCAATGGATATCTTGAGAAGCAATGGGGAACGTAGCATAGCTTCAAAATCGATGAGCGCAAGCCATGCTGGAGTATATGATAGAATTTCACTGACAATTAGCTACATTGGGTATTCTTCTTAATGAAGGCTAATGAAGTATATGATAAGTTTATATTATCTAATTGCCATAAAGCTCACTTTATTTCCAATCCAAACTTTGAATCAAGCTAGCACATTTGTCATGAGTATTGAAAAAAAATTAGTCTCAAAGCAATAAGACAATAAAGCAATTGTAGAACTGGAAGAACAAGGAGACACCTCAAAAAAAAAACAATTGTTTCAACCTCAACAAACAAGTTTTGTGATAACTATTGAAAGATTGAATACTTAAGATAAGTGTTGAAAGTTACATTCTAAAACCTAAAACCAACAATAAAGATACCCTCAAGGTAGAAGAGAAAACACTCTTCACAATGCCAATCTAAGTGAAGTGATAAGTGCAATTATTTTTACAAAGAGCCAAAATAATTTAATAGCTAAGACCCTTATGAAAAGACTGAATGCAATAGTCAAATCTCGACATAAATCATGCTCCTTGATGCATTCAAAAGGATTCTGAAGCAAGCGTTGCAAGGTAGTGCAAGCTGAAATTTGCTATCATCCGAGAGTCCATACATGAAATACTATGCAAATTGATATCTCTTGACATGTGCCAAGTAATTTTAGGAAGCCCTATGTGATCAAGATGTGTCGCTCAGCAATGTCACCTTATAAAAGATGGTAGAAATATCTTCTAAGTCAAGATAAAAAGCAACAAATAATAGACTTTGAAACTCCTACATGAGAAAACAGGCTAATAAATGTATGTCAAAGTTATAAACTCTGACACATCCATAATGAAGTGTCAAAGGAAACCCTCAATGAGAGGAGAATAACCCTTGAGAAAGAGATGGAACACATTCCCAACAAAAAGAAAAATGCATACCATTAAGAGGAAGCAAAATCAACAACCACGAGAGGAAGATAACACCATCCCAACAACAAGGGAAAGGTCTTAATAAAAAGGAGAATTAGCCATCGATAAGAGGAAGCTCTCAATGATAGAAGAATAACTCTTGAGAAAGAGGTGGAACACATTCCCCAAAAAAGAAGCACACAATTAAGAGGAAGCAAAATCAACAATCTCAAGAGGAAAAGGAATGCCTCTTAAGAACAAGTGAAGGTCTTAAAAAAGAACTAGCCATCGATAAGAAAGGAGGACAATTCTAAGATGAATTCCATGCGAAACATGAGTTAAAAAGCACTAACTTGGAGATTAATATGAAGCCCTCGAGGAGAGGGAAGGAAATAAAGAAATTCAAATAAAAAACACAAAACATCGAATGGCATTCAAGAGATATCCCTAGAGTTATTGAGCTGTCAGAAAAGAAATGCAATAAAAGGTTTGACTATACAAACAACAAAACTTGAAGAGAAGGCAAAAAGGCAGAGCCAATGTAATCTCAAAGGGGCCACAAACATAGTCAAGTCTTCAAGTAAAGGTTCAAAGAAAGGAGAAAATTTTGTATGATCTAAATAAAGTAATGGAAAAACTTATCCATTTGAGGTCTAGTGAGCAATGAAGTCCTTAAAACAAGTGAAGAAATAAGATATAACTAGAACATGTGGTTTTGATAATGAAAGAAAATTTGAAGAACTATTCACAGGAAAAAAGGTCGATAATCATGAAATTACAACAAAATTGAACGTTTTATTCAAGGCATGAATTGCTAATAGTTCTCGTGAGAGACAATCATATGCTTCAAGGGGCATCTCTATATCTCCTATGACCATAAGCAAAGTCTTTTAATCCCTCGAGAAATATTCTTTTTCCATTGAGGTTCCAAACACAAGACATGATATGTTCTCAAGGCATAAAATTGAGCTTCCATAACCTCAAGAACTAACTCGCAAGGGCCTTCCTCAAGATATTAAAAATACTAAGTTATCAATTTTGTTTCATTAGATGAGCTCATAACTTAAAAAAACATATCCATACCAACACAAAGATAACTATATTTACCTTTTTAATCCTTAGATTCATCAAAAGTACTACATTCTTTTCCATTGAGATTCTAAACACAAGCTAACAATTTAACACTAAATTAGTTCTATTGAGTTGAGTTTTGGAAGGAAGTTAGTTTCCCACCAATTCTCTCTAGCTCTTTATTTCTCTTTCTTCATCTTCCAATGAATTATAAAAAATCTCAATCAAAGTTGTGCTACTCATTGTCAATGAATTAAGGAAATAAAAAGATCATATCTTCAATTCTTGCATAGGCTACAAACCCAAAGAGACGAATTAAGTGATCGTCCAACAAGAATATTATGCATGTTTACGGATTAATTCAAGATCGTGGGAACGTACAAGTGGTAACAATTCTTTATCAAACGATTCCCACTTTTACCTTCTATCTTGCCACAATAAGGTGTGGGTTAAGAAGGCATACTATGTCAAAACCACTTCAAAAGCACTAAGGGAACTTCCTTGAAGACATTGCCAACCTAACTCAGCTCATCACTCAAGTTAGAATGATGATTCAGCATAGTATCTAACTTCTCATGGTCCTATCAGTTATGACCATTATAACTATCAACAAGGTGTGGACTCTTAAGAAGGTTTTAACTGTAATTACCTACAGAAAAACTACCAACACAAGATTGTGGTGCTTAAAAAGGTTATAAGTGTAACTACCTACTAGCTCACAAAAAGACCACCCTTGAAAATGACTAACTCTTCATGGAAACTTTCTTCATTAGTTAACTTCTATATAATGGGTGCATAACCAAATTGAGATTTTTTTCCCCTCCATATTTTTGACAGACAAATGTACTATAAAGTTTTCTAACATATTTCGTCTCTCACTTCAATTTGCATTCTAGACATTATCAATTAAGAAAAGCCATTTTTTTTCATTCTTATGCCTTTTTTTGTAACTAGTGGATCTCCCCACAAATTTTCATCAAAACAACCATAGAAACTTTTCTTGATGCAAACTCAAAAATAATTTTTCTTACCATACACAGCAACAAAAAGCTCTAATCCCATTGTACTGGCCTGATCCACGAATTCTTGACAACATTACACTATAAAAACTAACAAAACTTTTTAAAATTGAGTTATGCAAAATCTTTCTGACAGTCTATTATAGCCACTTATGAACTGATAGAAAAAATAGGGTTCAAGGAGAAGACGACTAAACCCTAGAAGAACAAGAAAAGGGAAAAGAAAACGCTCCCACTTCTCTAAGAACCGATTAACGTCCCAACTCGAGAGCCTTCCATGGACCCAATAAAAAGGTAAGAACGAAAAAAATTGAATAACAGCAAGCTTCTACATTGGAAGCAGCCAGCAAGACCCTCGGAAAAATAAGGTCCAAGGAGGAGATAAACCCTAGAAACTCAAAAGAAAAAGGAAACCACGTCCATGGAGTAATCGACTCAACTTTTAGCGGCATACCTCCATTCTCAGCAACGGACAATACACTGCGGACTGACTCCCTACTTTCACAGAAGAGGAGGATGCGAAAGGCTGGAGAGAGCAGGCAAAGACGGAAAGTGGTCGACGGATACTGGAAAACGAAAAGGCGGCCACGGCAAACCGAGCCGATGAGGGTACAGCGGCTGACATGCCGTCTTATACTGCGCAACACCGACGCTGAGCTGCCACCACTCTCAACATCGTCCTCCCACTGCCAACATCTGGGTGGGCTCGTGTACGCGCGAAGCAGACGGGAAATGTAATCGCAGACAGCCACCAATCAAATGGGCCGGCCCAAGTTCAGCGGCTTAACACGGCCCATTCTTTGTTGGAGTGAAAATAGTACATATTATTATTAACTATTAAATAAAAATAAATAAATTTGTAGAATAAAAAAATTTTAAAGATTAAGATAAAAATTTATCAAAAAAATTAACTTAAATTTTAAATAATAATTTAGTTTTTACTTAAAAACCTTTAAAAATTCATAATATTTGAATGAACTCTATAATATATCTTAAAAATAATTATCTTATAAAACTGATAATCTAAAAATATATTATCATGTCACTTATTAGGATCAAATGGTTTGGTTTTAATTAAAAAATCTTTTTATTTGTTTCTCTTCTTATTATTATAATCATATCGTATTTTTTTATTCTTCAAACATGTATGAAAAAGAAAGAGAGTATATATATAGTAAGAAAAAAAGTAAGACGTTTCGATGAAATTTAGCTATAAGGTGACGTTGTACATTAGGTATTTTATAATAATTGAAGTAAACTTACAACAATAGTAGTGGAATCGTAGATTAGACAAGTGTATATCAGTTTGTTCAATAATTAAAATAATTGTTGATAAGGTTTAATGTGATTATGTGACATGTATATTCTTTTTAAAAAAATTGTTTAAATAAAACTACGTATATCATTGATGTTTTTATTATAAGTAGTCGCCTTAGTCATCTTGTACTTGTGATAACATGCATTAGTGCACAATAGTGTCATTTACTCCAAAGCAAAAACTTGTTAAAATTACTAATGACTTATCTCAACGCTTATTCTATCAATTATTTTGAATTTAAAAAACTATTAACATGTACTTTGGTGGATCAATATGAACTTGTTGTAAAAAAACAAAAAATAAAAATAAAAAAATTTCATTTGCATACTCTCTATAATTTAAAATGGATGCAACTTTTTAAATTTTTTTTTTATTAAAACTCTACTTGAAATTTTATTAGTATATTATTTGTTATCACTTATTATGTTTATTTATTTTTTATTTTTTTATTTCATTTGTGTATGAATTTTATTTTATTGTAATCAAAAGGACAAAATATATATCTTTATTGTTCATGTTCATTTAATTCTCATATTTTACAAAAAAAAATAATTGTCTTTAAAAATTCATTAAAAAATCTTTCAAAATAATTAGTCAAGCCTTTTATAATTTAATTCAAATAAACTAAGTAATGCATGCGATGTATAAAACATTTTTAATTGTATTATTATTTCTTGTAGAGAATCATAATCACAAGAAGAATCCACGACACTTCTAAACTAACAATACCAATGCTATTATGTGCAATAGACACCTCGTTAATCACGCAGCTCTCTTTACAAACCTACATTTGTTAGAAAATGTATATGAAAACTCATATTTGAGATATAGATATTACATTTTAGAAATTAATGATATGAGTATACTATTATGATAAAAATATTATTTATAAGATATGAATTCAATCCATAATTATGATTCCACAAATAAAGATAACAATAAAGACAAGTAAAAAAATCCAAAATTTAATTATTAATAAAATATTTTTAGATTCTTAATATAATAACATCTTTTAATATTTTAAAAAGAATATATAAATTAACATCTTATAAAATATATCAAAATTAAATATAAAATAAAATATTTTGATATTTTATTAGACAGATATGCTAAGATTTGAATAATGCTTTTTATTTATCTATTATTAATAATGAAAGTGTAATAGTTTAAATAATAAATAATAATATTAATTATACATGTAGCTCCCGCATTTCACCTTCCGATGGCAAATCCAGCTTTTCCCCCACACCTTACGTCGGTGTTGAACCGTAATTTCTCCACCACTGCTTCGACGTCGAGTCGTCTCGAGGAAACGCCGCCGTGAGAAGGAAACTTTGGTTGTTGAAGGTTCATGCGAATCGAACCCTAATCGGTCGCTGTCGCGGTCTCTATCGGGTAGAGGAGTCGCTGGCGGTGAGGCGATGGGAGAAAGAAGAGAAAGCGAAGAGTAAGAGACGGAACGAGGAGCAGAGAGAGAGAGAGAGAGAGGAGGGTAGCCGAGGAGGAGATAGAAAAGGAAGGGAAGAGCCGGCATTTCTAAAGAAAGAGTTAGGACTGAGAGCCCGGTTGAGGAGAGGGTTAAAAAAGATCGAAGAAGGGGAATTAAGGGGAGAGAGAAAGAGAAGGAGGGGGGTGGGGGGGTGAGAAAAAAAAAAAAAAAAAAAGAATGAGAGAGACGAAAACATAAATTGAAAAGGACAATTAGTAGCCTTTTGGCAATGCTGAATAAAAGATCTTAACTAACTTAGCCTCGAACTCAAGTGTCAAATGCTAGTGAACTCCAAATCGAGTTTACTGATCGGTGTGAAGCCTTAACCTTGTTAACCTTAAACCCTCCTCCCCCCTTGTTACACAATTCTGTCTTGCGGTGTAGCTGCAAGTTTGGCTTTTTCTCCTGCGAAGCTATTGTCAAGCGAGTATTCTCTTGTCGTGGGATGAGCGATTTGAGGCACTCGACCTTGCTGTAGCCCGCTTGATCCCTTTCAGGCAAACAAAAAGAAGAGGTGATGTTTGACAAAGGTCTCGCGGCGACATTCGGCTAAGGTGCGTGAGCCCTTCGATTCTGTATCGTGTCCTTCATTTCAGGCGTGGGATTATCTGCTTTCATAATGCAAGTCAGCTTCTCTTGGCGTTTCGACATTGGTAGTTTTTGCTATTGATTGTATTGTACTGTTTTCAAGTCCGCCAAAGTCCCTTTTTATGAGTTTTTTGAATGTATGTTCTATATTTTATTCAGGTTCAAACTTAATATGTTGTTGTTTTCCTTTTTCATTGTTGGTTTGTTCTTCCTTGGCACTTGAATTTGTAGAGTTGGACTCGTTACACGTCTCAAAGGGATTCCCTATCAAAGATCTTGTTTGTTGGAAGACTTTCTGTGCCAAATACAATTAATTGTTATTATGGAATTAAATTAATTATAAAAAAATTATTTTATCTTAAATCTAGGATATATATTAAACACTAATACATTTTAATACAACTTAACATAAAATAACAACTAAACACAAAATTATTATACTAAACTTAATATGGGATAATAATCAAACATAATTTTACTCTTTATTCTTATTAACATAAGAATAATTAGGTTAAACTAACCTAAGATAACTTAATACTAGTTGCCAAGTATGGCCTTGAGGTTTGAGGAGAGTGAGAGTAAAATTAAGTACAATTGAGATATGAACTAATGAACAGGTTTAATGAGTTCTTGAAAAATTCTAGTTTTGTTATTTTCAATGTTCTGGTGATCAATAGAATATTTCTTTTAAGGAAATAATTTTTATTGTATTCTTTTGATCGGTTGAATTTGATGAGAAAGTTAACAATAATTGTTAGAGATTAGAAACCAAAACAATGAGAGAAAAGGAACAAAATAGTAATCCTGAGGTATGCATCTAACATGTCTTTATGTGTACATGTTTGATGTATTGATGAATGGCAAATATAACTTAGTCGTTTTTGCATAGTTAATCATGTGCGTGTTATGATGTATTGTTGTCATGTTAAAAATTGTCAAACTGTAGTTTTAAGTTAGTTGCATAGGTTATATAAAATATTAAATAGTTGGCAAACAATACGTGCTCATGAATATATTATATAGATTGATGTGATGCAAATATAAATAGCATATCATACTTAGAAAAATGAATGATGTACTGAATACCTTGATGCATGTCCTCCATGTAGAATTATTTTATTACTAAGTGTATGAGAATAATAATATTATATTTAAACATGTGTAGCATCAATACTTTATTACTTGCATGAGATTTGATTATATGTCATGATTTATATGAGTAGAATTGAATATATATTGATACAAGTAATGTCTGATTATACATAATGACTAAGTTATTATGTCTTAATGAGTGACTAAGTTAATATAGATTATTGGATCATGTTATTAAAAATGTCATGATAAATATGTAATTAAAGATATCAATACTGGTGTTTTATGCATAGAAATGTGAAAATAATAAGTTTTTTATTGTAGTTAGTTAATTGAAAGTAAGATGTTGGTTGATTACCTATAGAGAGGAGTAGAAGAAACAATTTCATAAAGTCTGCTTGGTTAAGAGGAAACAACACTGATAAATATGATCATATTAGGTAGATAAATGGTTAAGAAAAATGATTATTATAAGATTGTATGTGTATATTCATTTCTTTTGTTGTGTTAATATATTGTATGATGTTGTTTAATTGTTGTGATGAAATCTTGATTGTTTTGTTTAATCAATATGATAAATATGACTTATGTAGTATGGTTCAATATCTTATTATTTTGCATATAATGATGGCGTTAAATTTAGTCTGCTGAGTTTATGATAGTGGCTTAGTCTATTATTTTGACACTAACATTTCTAGTGCATTGTGATTGCAAAAGCATAAATGCAAAAATAAAATATCAAGTTTTAATGTTTTCTATAAAATATTTGTATAATAACTCAAAACTATATTTTTGATTGATTTTGTATATTATATACATTGTAACTTTGTAAATATATAATAGATAATCGTGTGAATGTATAGTGATATATGTGGATGAATAGTAGATTGGTGTAAATTTTATACTATAATTGTGTGGAATGTTACATATTATAGATTTATTTGATTTGATATATGTATATATATATATATATATATATATATATATATATATATATATATATATATATAAATGAACAAAATATATGAAAGATTTTATTCTTTTGAAGTCTATAATTTAGAGAAAATGGATTTAAATAATTATAAGATCGAGAACTTAAATCTTAAATTCACGATGAGTGGATGTGAATATCATAGCCTATTTGACTGATTGTTAGGAAGACTCCTATTAATAGAAGACTTGAAGGTCTTAACTATTGCTGTGTATGTTGACCAAATGATATACTGCAAGTAAAAGTTTCTAGGTTCATGGATATAAAGAATAACATATGAGTTTTTATGCTTGCATATCCATCGTTTGAGTATCCAAAAGTTATTCCAATAATTACATAGCTTATTTGTTCAATGAACAAATGTGCAAGCATACGTGCCATAGCTTATTTGTTCAATGAACAAATGTGCAAGCATACGTGCCATACTTATTTAAATAATGAGATTCTCCAAGATCATGCTAAGAATAATTAGGATTTCCAAATTAAGATGCCATTTGATTTATGAGAAATAAAAAGGAATATAGAAAATTCACACGATTGAAGTTGAATGGTTACTTGTAAAATCATAAGAAGAAATGCAACAATTGTGGTGTGAAAATGAAAGTTGAAAAAATAATTCATCGCAATTAAAAGCAATATGAGAAATGTGAAAGAACTCAAGTATATAGGTGGGTGACCTATGGAAGTAAGTCAATTTCTCGCTTGTGCAAAGGAACTCTTTGTTGGCAACTTGCACAATTTATGGCGATGTTTGTCCTGCATATTAGACTAAAGATTGGGATCTTGGCAAAAAGCTTTTGGAAGCTTTTTCTTCTCAACCCCACTACATTTGGCTTCATGACATTTATTGTCGTACATTTCAAATGTGACACGTCCCTTTTGACTTTGATTATATGAGATATGCATTTTAACATCTATAATTCTATAATGAGTAGATACTGTTGTGGGAGTATGATCGATTTTATGGTTCAATACATTCAAAGATGTGTTTTCATAGTTTTTAAATAGATTTGTTCATCTGTTATGGGGATTAGATTGGTGTGGATATAGGTTGATACATCTCCAACTCGTATTTCAATGATAGGTAATGTAGTCGAGCTACCTCACTTATTTCGTCCGATCATTTAGCGGTTCTTTCGAAGAGATGGGAATGTAAATAAACAATATCCCTTTGTCTACTTGTTTTCTCTCAAGAGAGGTCCTTGGATTGATTGTGGATAGAAAGGTAGGGCGAATGGACGTGGAACAGTTGTAGCTCCCTTAGGTATGATTTCTTATTGCGTGGAGATGGTTGGGTGACTAAGAACTAGGTCCCAAAATTCATCTATGAAAAACAATAAATGAGAGCAAGCTATTGAAAAAAGCATTCATTGCTTTGGTGGTATCAGACTTTTCTTTTGTCTTTTCATTCATTCCATCTCAATCAGATGAACGAATGATCCAAATATAGCCAAGTGCGAGGGCAAGTTCAGCCAATGAGAGATAAGAATGAAAGGAGTGCATTTTTATTGAATAGAATATGAAATGCATTCCATATTGAGACAGTATGATTTAGATAAATCAATCAAGCCCTTTTGAGATGAGTTCAGACAGGACTTAAATTTAGCCAAAGGTACCCTAGGACACCAATTGTTCACATTTATAGTAGTTGATCTTTGAGCGAGAGGAGAGGGAAGATCTTGCATAAAAAGGTTTCATCGCCTAGACTGGTAATATGATAAGGTAATGTTCTAAAAGATCTGGACTCTACTTCCCAAAGTGCTTGTGTAGATCTATTGGAAAATTCTTTGGGGAACTTTTGAATAGACTCTTTCCTTCCTTTTCTCTCTCTTCCTTGGTTACTTTCTCTCTATTTGCTCCTCTTTCTCTTTCTTACTCCTTGCTTCCTCTTTTTTCTGCCTTCCTCTCATCGTTGGCAATGCTTACTTGATAGAGACCGTGATGGTGATTGATTAGGGTTTGATTCACATGAATTCACGCCAACCAAAGTTTCCTTCTCATAACATCAAGCTTTCCAAAGCGTTTTCTCATAGGAACTCAACTACAAGGCAACAAAGTAATGAGGGAAAAATTATGGTTTTGCTGCCAACTTGATTGTTTTAGGAAATCTGGATTATGGATTAGGAAGTTGAATGTAGGAGTTAAGGCTCGAGTCATACATATATAATTAATATTGTTAATAGTTATTTGAATCATTATATTTTCATAATTAGCGATTATGTCAAACAATTGTTTATTGAAATGAAATAAGCAATGTTGTACTCATTTTGACGAGTTTTATCTAATAATATATATATTTTTATATTTTAAAATATTTATTTTTATTTAATTTTGATAAAATTTTCGAGACATTTAATATTTTCATATACTCAAGAATATTTAACAATATTTTTTCAATGATATTAACTAGACAAAATTCATATCTAAAAGATCTCTTGTGAATCTTTATTCAAATATAAGTCAAACATCTATTATTTTAAATGCATAGCATTTTTTTTGTATAACCACGTATTTAATTAATGTGTGATTTTTGTCGTTAGGTTAGCGAATTATTCATGTAATTCTAAGATCTTTGTTATCTAATAGCCCTTCCATGCGGCTGCCATCATCCGCGTTAGGTCTATCGCAAATGTAACCATCCATCTTTAGTCCTTATAGCTTTCGTCTCTTTCCTTTCCCTATTTTATGCCCTTGTTAAAACTGTAGAGGTAGGCATCACTCACCATTTTTTAACTTTCCTCGAAGAGATTTGCTATTGGATGCGTAATCGGATTGCTACTACTAGTTGTCTAAATTTATTGTCTTCCCCCTTTTTTCCATCTGATTTCTTTTTTGATAACCTTGGAATTTTTGCCAACACCATTGTTGAAACCACATATCCCTTCCTCCATTGAATTTTTCCAAGAAAGGTTGATGTTGGTGTCATCAAACTGCTCTTTGGTGTTTTATCACATCCTCTAAAGCAAAACATCTTTGATCGTCTTATACTACAAGTAAAGAAGCTATTGTTATTTGATTACTTTATTTAGGCAATTAATGCTCATCTCAACTTCTATTGGCTATAAGCACCATAGCCTATTCATATTTGTGTTTTGAATGGTTGAGACACCAATGGAGAGTATTTTCACATTATATATTGAACATATTATAGTTTTGATATACAAAGTGATACTTTTAACCCAATTGTTCAGACTTTTGAGTTGAGAAGTATCACTTATATATCGAGCTCAATTTGAACTCTTATGACTTTGCTCTCTCAAGTGATATTAGAATAAGATGTGATTCTATTAAGATAAATAGTGTAATAAAGATTACAAGACAACATAATTGTCAAAACAACAAAGCTAATTTTTGATGATTTGGCAAAGTTGATATGATGTATTAGAGTGGAAGTTGATGGATTGAAATGATTGATAGGTTAAGGAAGCCAATACTTTAGCATAACTAATAAGATAAAAAAGACGTTGACGATTTGTAGAGTTGCTAGTAGAGTTGACGGGGCATTGGAGTTGATATGGTGCAATAGCTTTGAAGGCAATTATTTGGAGGAGCCAATTTGCGATAGTTTGACAGAGCCGATTGGAAGGAAGAGTTGAAGGAAATGGTTTGATTGTGCTGTTGATGCTTAAGCTAATATAGTGTGATAAAGCCACATAATGTTAGATGCTGGATGTACTTGATGACTAAAATATGCCTGTTTTGGAGCAGGAGTTGATCAAATGTCGAGATTTTATTTTGTTAGGGATAAATTTGTTAGGATAAGCTTATAAAGTAGTCTCATATTAGATATTTAAGAGTAATTTATGGTCTCGATATACAAAGTAGTGGTCCTAATTGTATGGCTTAAGGTTTTGGATTGATTAGTATTGCTTCATTGAATCTAGGCATTAGTTTTAACTTATGCATTTATATTTTTTTTATTATGTATATTGATTTTGTTGTTCATACTCGAGTAGGTAGTTCTAGTTTGATTTCCAAAATTTTTTGTGTTAATTGTACCAAGTGTGTTTAAGCCATTTTATCATGCACAGGTTGTAGGAGTGTATTATCATTTAAACCCAAGGTATGACAATGATGTTGGTTCATATTGGGTTCACTTTTCCAGTTTCTCCATGCAAGATTGAAACCAAAAGATTCCAACGAAAAGTATGCACCAAGCAAAGTTTGAATGTAGATCAAATAGATTATGGTTATGGTGGAATGGCTAACCTGATACGCCATAATGAAACAAGGAGGTAGGCCACATAAATGCTGCTTTCATTATGTGTACTTTTATTTTTCATTGTACAACTTTATGTGAACTTTGCTTCACTTTGAAAGTCATATTATTTTCTTAAATTTTAGTGTTCCTTAAATTTCTTTCTTGATTCACTTCATATGTTTTAAAAAGTACAGTTTTTCAATGCCTTTCTTGAAGGTTCACATTTTTTTTATTAGAATTGCATGACTTATAATTCTTATAGTTAAAATAATGAAAATGTTAAGTAGTGCTTACAATTTGCACACATCAGAAGAACCATATTTTCCTAAATAAATATGCATATTTTAATTGCTGATGTCTGGGAGATTTGTTTACTGGTCTGTTATATAGAATTTTGCTCCCTTTTGCATAGATTTTTACTTTCCTGGTTGCTGAAGACCTTTGAAATCATAAGTTTGTTCAAACTGAAAAACTTAGCTGAAGTTTCAGATTGCACGTGCGTACTATTCACACCTTCGTCTCATTGTTCTGATGATGGCAGAAAATGTGGTTGTGTTTGTGCACATAGTGGAGTTGGCCACCTTTTGAGTAGGTAAAGAGGGTAAGGTGCTAGCCTAGTATAGTGAAAACTGCTTCTTTCCTAGTAAAATTGCAATTAAGACAATAGTGAAGATCAATAGCAAAATTGAATGTCCTCTAAGTTCATTTTGAACCATAACTATGTAAAAGATCATAGACATGCATCCAACAACTCACCTAACAAAGTTACTGGGTCATCTATTATCCTATTTTCTTCTAAGAAAAAATTCTCAATTATGGTGTCAAAAGCCTTGCGCAATTCACTTTTTTTTTGGTAGCTGTTTTAGTATTTTGAAGGTGGGAAATATTTAGTTAGTTCATTTCAAGTGCACGTTCTCTTCCAAGCTGCTTTCTAAGATAAAAAGCTCTTGGATAGAATGACATAATGAGCATGATGGTTAATATATTGTCTATTATCTTGTAAATGGTGTTGTAAGTGGGAGAGAGTTTGAAATTGAAAATAAACTTGGCTTGGGCATCAAGAGATAAGGCTGAGAATGATGTTTTGTGATTCATGGGTGCTGATAATATTTAAAGAATATCACAATCTTTTTTATTTGATTCTTAATAATAAGATTTTCTGTTTAAAATAACTCAAAGGTAAATGTAATATGCATGGATGATTAGTCACTGTTAGTCGAAAGCATTATGGAATGAACTTACTCTTTCATGAAGAGAGAAATAATATAGAACGATTCCAATAGAGCGGGCTTCCCAAGGATACATGTCCTGCATTAAGAAGGTATGAGAAGGAGACAGTGGCATGGGCTGTTTGTGTGTGATGGGAAATAGTTCCAAGCCATTAATGGTGACATTTTGTTTTGAGTGGACTAAAAAAACATAGTTAGAAGCTGGGGAATAGTGAGAAATAATGGTCCAAGTGATGCTATCATCCTCTCCAAGGATGGTACCCTCTTATGAAGATGACAAAATCATACGTGATAGAAAACTTTAATACATCAAGAATGCTTTAGATTTCTTACAATGTAGGATCTAACAGGTAAGGTTAAATTTGTGGTTCATGCAAATGTTGGGTAAAAGATAGACATTCTTGCCTTTAATGGCAAAAGGTTTTGCAATATGTTTCTAGGAGATTATTCATGTGCTCCTTTTTAATTATTAGTGTTATGCTTTGATTGAAAGATATTTGATTCTATTTATCATGGTTTGAGGAAGTTGAAAAGAGGTAAGTTAAATGGAGACAATCAAATTATATTATGATTTTAGCAAGCTTAAGTCAACCAACTAACCATGAAGGATCTTTAGGCTAGAGAAGTGAATTTAGATCTCTTGTAGGACAGTTTGGTTCATGCTTGAGCAAGTAACCATGAAATAGATCAAGGTAACTGATGCAATTGATGGTAAACACCCTTATATTAAGCCTAATGCTTCATCTATGGAAGAAGAGTGCCAAAACTAATATGGAAAATACAAGTTGGCTCTTCTTACAATAGGACCTAACCCATCGTGATTATCAAAGTTTGATAAAGCTTAATTATGTGTTAGTAGGATAGTGTCTCTCTGTTGATTATAAATAAGGATGTTATAGAAATGGGATGTGAGATGCCTAAAAAGGAATAGTCAATAGGAGTAAAAAAATTGTTGAACCATCTCTTGAGAATAAATAAGGACAACTAAGCCAATAGCGAAAAATAATAGCAAAATTGGACATCCTTTCCTAGTCATTTATATGAAGAAGCTTGTTTTAAAACCATTTATGGTTATGTTAAAGTTCTTATTTGACATGTCTCCATCCACTCACTGAACAAACTTATTGGGTCCTCTATTATCCAATTTTCTAAGAAAAAAATTCTCAATTATATTGTCAAAAGACTTGAGCAAATCAACTTTTTGTTGGCAGCTGATTTAGGATTTTGAAGGTGGAAATCTTAAGTCGGTTCATTTCAATGGCATATTCTCCTCCATGCTACTTTCTAAGATAAAAAGCCCTTGGATAGAATGACTTGATGAGCATAATGGTTAATATATTGTAAAATATCTTATAAATGGTGGTGCAATTGGGAGAGAGCTTGAAATTGAAAATAGACTTGACTTGGGCATATCAAAAGATTGGACTGAGAATGGTGTTTTGTTATTCATGGGTGCTGAGAATATCAAAAGAGTATATCACAATCTTTTTTATTTGATTCTCAATAATGAGCTTGACTACTTAGAACAAATCAAAGGTGAATGCAATATGCTTAGGTGATTTTTCACTATTAGAGTAAAAAACGCCATGGAACGAACTTCCTCATTCATGAAGATAGAAATAATATAGAATGATCCCAATGGAGTGGGCTTCCTAGAGGATACATGTTTTGAATTAAGAAGGCTTGAGAAGGAGATGGTGTGGTATTTGTGTGTGATGGAAATAGTTCCAAATCATTGATCTTGTTGAAAACCCTCCTAACAAAAATCTGTTGGCACATAGATGAAGGTTATTGTGTAGTAAGCTATGACTCTTGGCAAATCAAAAGGCCTAGTAGGGACAAACATGCAAAATCATTGGCTTTAATATGTCGGCCTTAATAGGTTAAGTTGGCATCCACAGCTTGATTCTTGAACGCTGAAAAAGTGGAGTCTTACCTTAATACGTACTTTGTATTTCCCAAGCAAGAGTTGGGGGAAAGAACCAAAAAATGGAAATACATCATATCTCATTCAGATCATACCTCTAACCTAACCATAACGATCTAGTTGTGATCTCCATAAGAGAACAATAGCCAAGCTGGCTAAAATTTCAGAAAAGTTCTAGCAAATGTGAAACTAAAATGTACTTTGACGACAAAAGAATCTCACTGGGTGAACTAGATTAAGAGAACTGGTCTTAAGTTGGATGATGGAAGCGACTGAATAAGGTTACCAAAAATAAGTCCAGCCAAGATGTGGAAAGACACCTGAAGTTCTTTGTGCTTAAGACAATCCCACAAGAGGGGGGTGAATTGTGGTAAATAAAATTTTTTTTTGATTTTTTGTTTCAATTAAAACTTAAATCATTTAAGTAAGAATAAGAAAAAATAGTACACAAAAGATTTTTAAGGTGGTTCGACTCAAAATTGAGCCTACATCCACCCCCAACCGGTGTTGGGAAAGAACCACTAAAATCACCAAATTACAAGCAAGGTTTTTCGTATGGTTCACCTTAAACCTACTTGGGATTTTTCCTACGGCTAATCTCGAACCTACTTGAGTTTTTCCGGGCTCAACTCAAACCCTGGGTTTTTGCATAATTGTCGGGATGCCCTTACCCCAAAGAAAGAAATACAAAAATTGGCAAAACTTAAGACAATTTTAAAATAAGAATGAGGCACACTTAATACTTAAAAGAGGGAGGAAAAGAAATTGAAAATAGTTGAAGTAAAAACCTCTAATTTTGGAATCTTTCTTGCTACTTTCTCTTTATGAATTTGGAAGCAACGTATTCACTTGAATTTGCTAGAAATCGTGATTTGAAAGCTTTGAGAACTTAGCAATTGTCACCCTAGAAGTTCTTCATCCTTCCTTATTTATAGAGCTTAAATTTGAGCTCTAAAATCACTCCCAACGGCTCTAAAATAAACTAGCCGTTTGGGTAACGGACGGAAAGTAGCCATCGTCCGATTCAGGGCCCAAAAATGGACGTTTCTGATTGAATCTCGTTTTTACCGTTCAAGATTAATCCCGGCCGTTGGATTTAAGCGGCCTTTATCTGGACCTTTTGATCGCGCGCAGGTGTCCTGCATGTATTAGTATAATATGTATTGTCCAGAAAATAGTTAGATTAAAACAGTTACCGCAGTGATTACGCGTGCTGGTGCATATCTTCTCACCGGGTTCGATTCTCCAGCTTGTCATTTTACGTTAATTAATCTCAGCCGTCCGATCTCGCTTGCCCTTCCACCTTCTTTGACAATCTAATTCGACTTCAGTCCCACATTGCCCAAATAAATTTGCCATTGCACTTTATAAGGAATTCGGTTCGTACGTGTCTCGAGCCGCTTGGGGTTGGCTCCCCCCTTCCTCGACCAAGATTTCATCACTTGGTTGGGTTGACTTGATCTTGCACTGTTCCTTTTAGCATTGCTTGCGGGCTGAATTCACGGTGTTCCGTTCAGCGTTCCCTGTGGCTTTCTTCCTTCGGACTAGGGCGCCCCTTCCGGGTCTATCCAAAAATTTTTATTATATTTTTTTAATTTTTAAAGCCTGGACGGACCAGTGGTTAGGTTGGGTCGACCCGCCTAATGCTAGAGTGAAAATTCTCGAGACTAACGTTGTTTTAGGGTGTTTTGTGAGAATTTTTGTGCCAAAATTTTTAATATAAGTGTACCAAAATAATTTTATATTATCATATTTTTATAAGTTTTCTAAATGACTATGAAAAGAAATTCATGAAAAATAACTTTGCCATTGCGCTTTATAAGGAATTTGGTTCGTACGAGTGTCGGTCCGCTTGGGACTGGCTCCCCCCTTCCTCAACCAAGATTTCATCACTTGGTTCGGGTTGACTCGATCTTGCACTGTTCCGTTTAGCATTGCTTGTGGGCTGAATTCGCGGTGTTCCGTTCAGCGTTCTCTGCGGCCTTTTTCCTTCGGACTAGGGCGCCCCTTTCGGGTCAGTCCAAAAATTTTTATTATATTTTTTTAATTTCTAAAGCTTGGACGGGCCAGTGGTCGGGTCGGGTCGACTCGTCTAATGCTACAGTGAAAATTCCCGAGAATAACGTTGTTTTAGGGTGTTTTGTGAGAATTTTTGTGCCAAAATTTTTAATATAAGTGTACCAAAATAATTTTATATTATGATAGTATTATAAGTTTTCTAAATAATTATGAAAAGAAATTTATGAAAAATAATTATTAAATAATTTTAAAAAATCAAATATCAATGTTTATACTTTTCATCAATAATGCTTAGCCTAAAAATCAAAATTCAATAATTATTAATTTTATAACATTTTTAAATATTAATACTATTAGTATGTCACATCATCTCAAAATTTGGACATATCAAATTCAAGAAAAATAAAAAAAAAATCAAGTATGAAAATTTTAATGCATGTTTTCAATTTTCTTGAAACTTGCCATGACTCCAAGAGCCTTGAAGACTATTATTTTAGACATTTAAAGTTCGTGGTTTGACTTAATTAAATATTAATAATTTTATTTAAAACAAGTTCATATGAGATATAAACATTTATGCTTGACTCATCAAACACAAGGGTGTAACAATACCTCAATAAATTTGCACAAAGCCAAGCATCGAGAATTCAATCTATCAAAAATCATCATTATTATGATTGGTGGTACACAAGACAGTGCTGTAGAGGAAGAGTCCACAAACTTGTGCCACACCACTGCCATGACCAATCATGACAGACATCTAAGATCTTGTAACTTGGTTAAGAATTATTGAAGATTTAGTCACTTAGCTGGGTTGATGTGACATATTTGCTTCCTGTGCACAGCGCTTGTGTCATATAGGACATGTTGAAGGTTTTTAAATGTAATTCGCATGGAATTTCTAGTTTTGATATCATATTGTATCAATCATGTTTTTTCTAGCCAATGCTTTGAAAATTTTCACTTTTTTTTGGCTCCAGTGCAATTCTTAGTATTTTGTGTATTAGAAATGGCTTATCCCTTGATAGATGATATCCAATTTGTTGAATTCCTTGGCAGGTGTGAATGCTTTGATCTTTATTCCGAACTTGTTCCTTATAAGGATGCCTGGTACTGGCAAAAGTCATTAGTCAGTAAGAGACAAACTTCAGTAAAGAGATGTGAAGAGCATGCCGATGCTTTGATCATTCTTCAGCACCATCCTGTATATACATTGGGTACTGGGAGTTCAGAGAAATTTTTGCATTTTGACATTGAAAATGCACCCTATGATCTTTACCATACCGAACGTGGTGGTGAGGTGACTTATCATGGACCTGGGCAGGTACTTCTTCCCTCCATCAATGTAGATTTTTTTCAGTTTTCATTCATTGATTGTTTTTTTGGATTGTCTATCTACAAGAGTACATTGCATGGTTATTGCCATCTAGCAAAAGTTGTAAAATTTTGAACTCTTTTCTATTGGTTAGCATTCCAGCTTTTAACTTCTACATTCATATTGACATTTAATTAGTTAGGCAGTTGACAAAACCGATTAGGAATGCAATTTTCTGATTTCAATTCCGTTTTACATAACCAAATAAGTTATATAGACGTGTTCTTACAGCTGCCTTCTATTTATGGAGCTTGAAGTGAATTCACCTGTTCAATGTGCTATTGCTAGGCATCTAATACAAAATGACTTGGCTGTAGAAGACAGCAATCTTTAGACCCAAATGATGAAAACTAGGAATCAGATCAATTAATGCAATTACTATGCACTGTCTTATGATTCTAGTCTACCACACATGCTTCTTACTCATAAACTACATCCTTGCATCATGAATCTTGTTTAAAAAGTTCATGCACGCATACAATCTGATGGCCTCTGACATCCTTTATTTGTGTCTTTCTTCCTTAGATTGTTATGTACCCAATTCTTAATTTACGTTGTCACAAAATGGACCTACACTGGTACCTCAGGTCCCTTGAAGAAGTCGTCATCCGAGCTCTCTTCACAAGCTTTTCAATAAAGGCATCAAGGATTGAGGGTCTTACTGGAGTTTGGTTAGGTATGTTTCCACCTCTTGTATTCACTTATCCCCTAATCCTACCGTTCAGAATACTTACCACTGCTATTCCATTAGTGATCTTAAATGGAAATTGTGGTTCAGCAATTTGTGTTATGCAAACCTCTTGCATCTCAATTCCCCTTTTGAAGTGGGCTTCGTGCTTCTCCTGTTATTGCCCTCTAATTCCCAACGCATTTGAACATTGTTAAATGTGTTCCTTTTTGGAAGATTTCCTCTATGAACGCACGCTGCATTTTCTTCTGCTGTATCTTTTTTCAGGGAACAAAAAGCTTGCTGCAGTTGGTATTCGTGTGTCTCAATGGATAACATACCATGGTTTGGCACTTAATGTTACCACAGATTTGTCACCCTTCAAGCACATTGTCCCCTGTGGTATTCATGATTATCATGTTGGGTCACTTGGAGAGCTTTTGTGGACATCAGAGAAGAAAGGAGCAGATGAAAACTTCAATCTTATGGCTATTATTCATGACTCCTTGCTGAAGGAGTTCTCTGAAGTTTTCCAGCTCTCTATTGAGCACAAAGATATTGGAGATCTGGGTCTTTCGACACCCAAGTCTGTGCTGCATTGTTGAGTTTACTTCTTGTGATGGTTCTTGATTACTTCCAGTTCTGTGCCGAGACCCAAGTCGGTTGAGGTTATTCTTTCGTAAGAACCAAAATGCAGCTACATCCAATGAGGCGAAATGTTGTCTTTGCAATGATCCAAAAGATGCTATCATAGCATTTTAATGTGAAACAACAAAGTAAAAGATGCTATCATAGCATTTTAATGATGAACAACATAGTGAATGAGCAAAATTGATACTTGTGTGGATGATGACAACTTCATACTTGAACATGGCATTGATCTTTCTTCGCGACATCAAGATTCAGCTTGGTAAAGTTTTCCTTGTTGAAATCTTGCTTGTAATTTTGGTAACAGAAGTTTCTTTATGTTTTGGTACTTATCATTTTTAATCTTTGAAAGATTAATCATTATTCAAGTCTTGTTTCCTCTGAATGTTCACTATTTTCCTTTGCCACATTTTCCAGAATACAAGTAATCTTCCTACTGAAGGCATGTCATTTTATCAAAATTGTTTTTCAAATTTCCATTTATCATTTTTTTATAAATTTATTTTTATATAATTATTTATAAAAAATTTATTGTGTAATCATGTTTTATGAATATTATCTACCTTCATAATTGATGTGGACATGAGTTTAGTTGGATATTTTATGCAAAGACATAGTTTTTTTTTAATATATGCATATATATATATATATATATATATATATATAAAATCATATACATGATTAATTTGCATAAAATTTAAATTATGAAAATAATTAAAAAGCATATCTTTTTCTGTAATTGATGAGAAGAGCTTTCAATGTGAGATTGTTGTAAAATGCTTGATACCCAGGTATGTAATGCATTGAAGTCTCAATCAGATCAATATAAGTTATTGACAATTTAAATATTCTTTAAAATTTAACATTTTAAGTAAATAAAAATTTAATTTTATAATTTTCATCAAAATATTATTCTTTTCTTAACAATGAATAAATTTGTGCCACGTATATATCATACTTCAAAAATAAACAGTGAGATGTTACATAGTTAAAGATATGAGCAATTAAAAATTGAAGCTCAATAATTGAAGATCTATTTGTTAATTGAAGCTTGTCATGTTTGGTTAGCATATGCAAACAATTTGCATTGAATTTATTTTAATTTAATTTTAGGAGATAACCAGATTAGTATTATATATTATTTTTAATCATGCTTACATAAATATAATTGTTATAATATTAAAAAAATAGATTTTAAATTGCATTATTGTTTTTAACTTTATCTCCCTTAGGCCCTATGGGTTTCTTCTATATGATTAAGATATTTTTATTTTATTGTCAACATTAAGGAGAGCTCCATTTGCTGGTCAGCGGAGGACTGAACAATTTTGAAAGAGAGAGAAGTTTGTTTGAAGACTTGGATCTCAAAAGAAATAACTCAAAAATATAGTTTTATTTTTTAATTTTTTTAAATTAATAATATCAAAATTGATTGATGAGAGTTGAATATTATAAAAATAATATTTTTTATTGAGTTATATTTTTAAAAAAACTATCAATTTTAAATAGTTTTTTAAAATATATTTTAAAATTTTAAAATTATTATATAGTATAATGGGAGTTAATCATAGAGTATGATCAACAAGGAAGTAACAAATAAGTTTTAATGAATATCATTATATAGTACAATTAATTATATGGTATAATATGACAGAAAATAAATAACTGAAAATAAATTAAAAATAAATATATGAGTATGAGATTTTTAAAAATTACAAATTAAAAACTCTTTTTAATAATATGCACATATAAATTTTTTTATTTCAAAATAAGATATATTTTTTTAAAATAGAACCAATATAATAATATTTTTAAAATCAATTACATGCAATTAAAATACTTATGATTATAATCATATCGACTTAAGATTTATCATATATTACACAAAAAGCTATTTTTGGTTATTACACAAATATAAAAAAAATATATTTTTTTAGTTTTTCATTATAATGAAAAAAATATCACTTTGCAACTTACATAAGCCAAGCATATAACATTAGTTAGGACAGCTACTTATATTCCATATGACCTTGATCAAATCTCAAGCGTCACACTTTTGTCAACCTTTGGTTTTTTTATTAATGTGATAGTTTTATAAAATCTTAATTTAATTCATAAATTATCCCCAAGTGTTTATGCAGCCAATGTTTATTTTATTGTTTAATTTAATTTCAAGTAATTATATATTTTTATTTTTAAATAATTTTATTTTCTTTTATAATTTCTTTTTTTATTTGATAAAAATTATAATATAGAATAATCTTTTCTATAAAGTGGCAACTATTGAAGACAAATTTAAACGATTTATTAATAATATTCTTGTTGACTGCGAAATTATTTATTTGAATTTTTAATGTTATATTTTTAAATTTTATTGATTATATGAAATATTTTAAATATACGTAAATTTTTTTAATTAAAGTAAAATTTACGGTAAAAATGTATATATTATTTCTGCCCGGGCCGCATAAGGCCCGCCCAACAGTTTGGCAGTACCAAGTTGCTTGTTTTTCCCTCCCAGTTATATAAATAGCTGTTTCTCACTCTACCCCCAAGTCATAACTCATATGCCCCTTTCTCTCTCCTCGCTTCGCCATTTTCTTCCCCCTCCCACAGATGCCAGAACAGGGGGAGGGCAGAGGAGAGAGAGGTAGTGAAGTAAGATAATCTCAACGTCGGCAGCAAAGGTAGCAGAGACAGATAGAGAGAGGAGGGAGATTTTGCATTTGCAGAATCTTTTCTTTCTCTTGCCGGCCATGATTGGCCCCCAATGAAGATGTCCTTTTTCTTCTCCATCAATGGCGGCGGACCCTTCTTCCCTCGAGGTCCTCCCGTGGCTCAAGTCACTCCCTGTCGCCCCGGAGTACCACCCAACCCTAGTGGAGTTTCAGGACCCCATCGCCTACATCCTTAAGATCGAGCAAGAGGCTTCCTGCTACGGCATCTGCAAGATCGTCCCACCTGTCCCGGCTGCACCCAAACCAACCGTCATTGCTAACCTCAACAGCTCCTTTTGTGCTCGCTCTCCCTCCGGGGACCCCACGTTCACCACTCGGCAGCAGCAGATCGGCTTCTGCCCCCGCCGTCCGCGGCCTGCCCAGAAATCTGTGTGGCAGAGTGGTAGCCGTTACACTCTTTCTCAATTCGAGGCGAAGGCCCGCAGATTTGAGCAGACTCACCTTCGGAAATCCCGCAGGAAGAGGCCTTCTTCTTCTTCTTCCCCTCCTCCACTGGCACTGGAGTCCCTCTTCTGGAAGGCAGCAGCAGACAAGCCCTTTTCAGTTGAGTACGCCAATGACATACCCGGTTCTGGCTTCATTACTCTGAGGGAGGAGGACGCTGTAACAGAGTCTGCTGAGAATGTGGGAGAAACGGCATGGAATATGAGGGGTGTAGCGAGGGGGAAAGGGTCTTTGCTGAGGTTCATGAGGGAGGAGATCCCAGGGGTAACCTCGCCGATGGTGTATATAGCTATGATGTTTAGCTGGTTCGCTTGGCACGTGGAGGATCACGACTTGCATAGCTTGAACTATTTGCATACTGGTGCAGGGAAGACTTGGTATGGAGTGCCCAGGGACGCCGCCCTGGCGTTTGAGGAGGTGGTCAGGGTACATGGCTATGGCGGGGAGGTCAACCCTTTGAGTGAGTGCATGATTTCCATTCTGCGTGTTTTTGGTTTTGCTTGCCCGTTCTTTTTGGTTTCGTACCAGAGCTGGATTTGTGGTGATATTTATTACCTTTGCTGTTGTTCTGTTATTCGTGCTGTTTAGTGGCTTTGATTAATCTGTTGTTTTTTATTGCAATACTTTTGTTTTGTTATTGGTGGTACTAGATTTGATCGAGAGTTTTTGAACTTTCTCAATTCTCTATGGGCTCAGTTGTGGTAGGAAACGGGGAGCGTGTGCTACTTGTTTGTAGTCAGCTTCCCTGCTTGAATCTATGTTAGTTAAAGTTGATTTTCCTGCACCTCCACAGGAAAATTGCTGCCTTTTATTTTTGCTCAGACGAAGCCTTTCTGTCATATTTCAACAAATAAATACAAAAATTGTGATCCTCATCTAGGATCATCCAAAAGTATTTGAGAGGGACTTTCTTTCCATCCCAAGAGAAATAAAAAAACTGCCCATGCTGGAAAACAAAATCCTTTACATAATTAATAATCTATAAACATTTTAGGTGTCAAACCTAGAAAAGATGAAAAGATCCAGTAAACCACAAGAGGGGACCCTGTACAACAGTCTAGTCAGCATGAAATGCATCAAGGATAAGGCCAATAATGCAAGATGAATTTCCCTTGTTGACAATGCCATATGTCATGTGAGTCTATGGACTAAGGAAGTTAACCAAGAGGGAGTTAAGACCTACATACTTGATATTGTCAGTAGAAAAAGTCACTAGGTGTCAACAAACAATAGCAAAAAATGCTCATTATGATCCTAAAATATGCCCCAAAACTATCCAAAATACCAAAGTTGATTGAGCTTTCAAATTTCACCGTGATCTAAAATGAGAATGAGAGCTGATGTGAACAGTGCCAAAATGATAATGAGGGTCTCAGCTCCCCATGTCCAAGTGATGCAAAAGTGACCAATGAAAGGAACAATAGCTAATATTTTCTTCGCAATGAATATTGGCTCTCGTGAAACTTGGAATTTTGATGAGAGTTTTAGCTTTTAATGGTTTTTGTCTGTAGGATTTTGAAACACTTCTAAAATCCTTGGATATTGTGTCGTCTTTTTGGTTAGTTTACTTGGATGTTTTGCCTTAGGTTTCCAGCTACAATTTGATTATCTTGCACCTCAAAATAGAAACTGTTGCGTATTTTGGCTTTCACTAGACATACTTTATGTAATTTTTGAAGTTTTTGTTATTTATGTAGATAATGCTAATGTTTCAAAGTTCTGGTAGTTGATCCTACTTCTAATAAAGGAGTTCTTGCACTTTGATGTGGCTTTGATTTGATTTCATTTTTTTTCTTCAAGTGATTGTGCTAGACAATGAATTCATCTTTGTAATCAATAAATTTTTATTGTTTGCAAAATGTAATTATCTTGAGAATGCAAGTATAAATGAGGTGAGAGATTGTACGATCAATTGCTATTTCCGTCTATAACCAAGTTGAGTTCTATTCTTCTTTTGTTCTAAATAGAAATCTCAAGTTCATATATCTATAGAAATTCTATTTTATTTTTATGGTTGCTACTTGGCATCATGATCATGGGTGTGGCATCGGGAAATTCTTTCATTAGTTGTAGAAATATAGAGTTTTTTTACCCAAACCACAAAAGAATCTCTCTTTTGTGGAGATTAATTTCTCCTGAAAATAAAATCGTTTAGAATCTCATGCATTAGACACATGTTACAGTTGAATTATTGGTCAAGGCTATATTTTGAAATTCACCATTGGCTACATCTTTATGAGTAAACCATATTGAATATTTTACTAATCACATTGATACATTGAAATTCTTGTAGTAACATTTGCAACCTTAGCAGAGAAGACCACAATTATGTCTCCTGAAGTGCTTATTGGTTCTGGAATTCCATGTTGCAGGTACTTACTCTTAATTGCTTATAATTGTTTTTGATAATTCTAGTTTGGTTGTGATTATTAATTGGCATTATATTCTTTCTTGAATCAGATTAGTGCAAAATGTTGGAGAATTTGTTGTTACTTTTCCAGGAGCTTACCACTCAGGATTCAGCCATGGTACTCTAACTAGGCTCCTTTTTTTTCCTTCCTGAAATTATGTAAACTATGATAGTATTCAACTCTTTGGTTAGGTTTTCTAATGTTTGTGCTCTCCCAAAGACCTTTTTATGATTTAAGTTTGACCTATTTTGTAAGATACCTATTATGAAATATGTTAAGAGCTTGGCAAACCAAGAATTGTGAGTGAGATTTAAGGTGGCAAAAGGTGGGTTGGGGGAAGAGATGAATTGATATATGTTAAAAAGAATAAATGAATAATAAATAATTAGTACAATGATAATAAAATGAAAGTGAAAGAAGTGCAATAATTTTTCAAATATTCCAACTTTAAATTGGTCTACGTTCACATCCAAGAAAAATGCTGGGCTATATTAGCACGTCTTTCGCTAAACTTGGTAGGCAAAAGCTATTACAGGTCTTTCACTCAGTGGAGATAAAGGACATACTTTAATGAGGATGAAACCAAGACCAAGAGGAGGCCATAACATGTCCCACAGGAGGCAAAAAAAAAAAAAAAATAGAGGCAAAGGTCAAACAATACCTTATGAGATTAAAAAAAGTACACTAAATAGACAATTAAAAGATATGCCAATCCACAAATTGTAGAATATATATAATGAAATCTTAAGTATCCTAAAAAAGGGTTTTTGATTTCTCAAGCGATGAAACAAGTGTGTGAAATGAATATGAATTCCTTGGACGTAAAATTCATTGTATCACTTTGTTATATTTATTGTCATCAAGCTTATAGCTATTGAAAATAAAGATACAATTTTGTGATTAAATGAGTTGTCTATCTTTAAACCATGCAAGTCTAAAGGAGCTTAAATATTCACTAGTGGTTACAAATCACCATGACCAAAGACATCTTAAATTAGTAGTTTGGCTATACATAAACATATTAGATTACCCGATTCAATGATTGGACTTCACAATGTGTATAATCCTATTGAAATTTAGAAATTATTATTATGGTTTTACTATCTAAGGTGTGGTCATGTACCTATTTTTTTGTTCTTGGATTGAACAGACTAATTAGACCATATGATCCATTTTTGTCACGAAATATGTATTTGAAAATGTAGATTTTAATAATAAAGATGCACTTTTTGACCTCCTTGATCGCGATTGTAGATCTCCTTAATTTTTGGATGTCTGACACATGTTAAGTGTTGATTGGAGTTTTGTCAACTACAACAGGTCTTTCTTTGCGAACTAGTGGCATTTTTCAATCAAACTCTTGACTTTCTTGAGGATCCTTTGGGCTTTTCTTGAAGTGAGGCAACCATTTCTAAAATTGCCTCTCAAGATGTTTCTTGAGGTCACTTGTCTGACTTGTTCCTTGGAAATTATGTCCAAGCTAGAATCTTTAGCTGTTAGTTAAAATGAGTAATTATTTATAATTGATGATCAAAGTTGATTTATATTATGATTGTCTCAAAAGACCAAAATAAAATTCATTGGTCCTACTATAGAATCAAATAACTATTATTCTTGCAATAAGTATATAATTCTGTGACTTCACATGCAATTCATGGTTAATTGGAATAAACACATCTATGAGATGGGTTATGATATGTGATAATATGAATTTTGTACTTGCTCTTGAGCAAATATTAACATGTCCCACTCAATTCATTATAATAGTCTATTTTATCTTATCACTTAAAATCTTAGGCTTATGTACTTTGCTTTAAACCATCTTCAATCCAGGAACATCTTGAGGCTTGTCATTCTCAAGTCACTAAAGGCACCAAACACTTTTGTCTTGCAATTTTAGCTAACAAATAAACTTGTATATCTACTCAATGCATAAGCAAAATAATAAGTGCTTAATTTGTTTGTTATCATTAGAAACTAATATATTAACTGAAATTGGTATGTCTTAATGAGATCATAAATTCAAGTATTATTGTGGCTTTTATTTTTGCTGAACTTGGACATTTTATGTAGATAAATGACTGAAATTGTGGAATGCACTTTTTTTGTCCCTTATTAAGAAAACTGTTGGTTATTTTAGAAATGTTTTTCTTTTCTTACACAAATTAGAAGTTGTGTCAACATTTGTTTGGATACATATGGAGAAATTGGCTCTTGTTGGGTATTTAACAATAAATTGTAGTGTTGATAAAGTGATGACCATTGGTTACAAGCTTAAACTTTTAGAATATTAGGTGTCACTTTCGTATCAAGCTTAGATTGGGCTCCCATAATATAAATGCCTTAATAAGTGTTGTCATAGTTGTTGACACATTTGATATTGTTGTTGTTGCGATAGAGATGTTGATGTTATTGAGGCAAGGTTGATACTATTATAACATGGTTGATGATATAGTAGAGTTGATGTTGATGGTAATAGTGATGGTCTAGTAAAGCTGATGATGATTGATAGAAATTATGGTAATGGGTCAATAGGGTTGACAATGGACTACAGAGGCAATGGACATAGTTTGATAGTCAAAATGGAGACAGAGTTAAAGATGGAGACAAATTTGACGATAAAAGAAGATATGATGTCAACACATAAGATGATTTGACAAAGTTGATTCAGCATGCATTTGATGGGTTACAAAGTCTTTTAATAGAGGGTGAGTGGATTTGATGTGCAGGGATTCATATGTGAAGGGGATTTGTTTGGGTAAGATGAACAATTGTTGCATATTAGATGTCCAACTGCAAGTTATGTTGATATTATGCAAAGTGATGGCTTTAATCCATGAAACTAAACTTTTGGGTTGCTAGGTTTAGCTTTTGAATTGTGCCCAAGTTGGGATTCTATGGTGTTATTCTTATAACAAGTGCTATAAGAGCTAGGTGTAATTTGATTAGGATCAATTAGTGCAAGGTGATAGAGTCGATGATGATGATTCGACATAATTGACAATAGGTTGTGCATGGATCGCAAGGCTGAACAAAAACAATAATGATGGTTCTACAAAGCCGACAATGGGCTAAAAACTGAAGGTACAATGCTTGTAATACAACAAAGTGATGATGCTTGTATTTGATGGCTTGAAATGGCTTCACTCAGAGGAGGAGAAATGTATTCAATGTAGAAGGATTCTCATATGAGAGAAGATTTGTTAGGATGCACATGAAGAATTATCTTATATTCAATATTTAACAATATGTTATAGTGTTGATATACAAGAGTACCCTTAACCTTAATAGTTTAGGCTTTAGCTTAGTAGGTATCACCTTTATATTGAGCCTGATTTGGGACTTCAAGTTATACTCCCTAATAGTAAGTAATGGGCAAAAAATTAGCAAGACAACAGCATTTTATTTGTTAGTGTCCACTTAGTTAGATGTTAAGGATCTTGGAAATATGTCAAGTTTTGTGTTCAACCCCTCTTACATACTATTCAACCCATGCTTTTAGCTTACATATTTTTGTTACTGTTCATTTACTTTGGGTTGTAATCTTTCTTTTGTGCAACTTCTACAACTTATCAAATTCCTAGTACTGCTCACATTTTTATGTTTGTACATGTTATACCTCTTGGAGATCCTTCAAAGATGAGTTTAACCTTTGCTATCTAAAAATATATACCAGAGTTGCCAAACATGTCCTTCATGTGTATTAATTAGAGTAGAAAATTTATTAGGACAATTTTTGTTATATGGACTTTTTCTTTTGCTATATGGATTAGTTTCATTTTGTTCTTTTGTAATGTTATTTTTATTAGTTTGTGATTGATATTGTCCAACAACATTGTATGATTTGTGTGCCATACTAAATAGGATTTGAGCACCCTACCTATTTGGTGAGATTCTGACTTGACATGGTATTAGCTTATATTAGCAGTTGCACTGTAATAATTTTTTAGCAATGCTATGGTTGTGCATTTCCATATATACCTAGAAACTGCAATATCCTTAAAACCAATTAAATGTTGGTAAATGTTATGTGTGTTTGCTGTAGCTTGTTAGAAACAACATTATTTATCATTCCTAGAATTTAACTGAAGAACAATTTATCATGAATGCATGGATGTGTTTTCTGTATATTCTTCCTCAAACCTTGAATAGGTAGAAACCTTGTGCTGTTTGCATGCCCTAAGATAATTCATTGGAATTAATCAATGCCTATCTGAATGTTTTCAGTAACTAGACTAAATTGTAAACTCGTGAAAACAGGGTCATGTTTGTTCATGCTGTTAATCTTGGGAATCTAGTGTTGAAATCTGCATTGACGAATATGTTGTCAGAATTATTGTCAATGATAGGAGATGGTTATTGAGTAAAATTTCTTTGTTTAGTTATTGGGATTGGATTATCTGGTCATATAAAGAATTTATATAAGTAAATCTGAGATTAACTTTTTCTTAAAGGTAATGTACTTTTAGCAAACCAGAAAACAAATCTGAGAATACCTGAAAAATTCTATGCGTTTGATCTTTTTAGAAAAGGGCAATAAATGTCAACTTTTTAGGATTTTATACAGTAGTTTATAATTTTTGTAATTTAGAACAGCTAATACTAAATTTTTTCTTACCAGTTGTTAGCCCCATGGCTAGGATTATTCTATTTTTGTATTGTTGTCTCCAAGGGTAGATGAGAATGTTTTGCATTTGTAAAATAATCCAGTTCTCAAGTCTGCTGATGCTTAAGAGCACTGTTCTAAGGGGTGCCTTATCCTGCTTGAGATGGGTGGTCCTACGAATTTACGTGCATTCTCGGAGCCAATTTCCATTGTCCCCATTTTGTCATATTTAGCTAATTTCCCATTGTTCTAATTTTGGTCATATTCTCCTAGGTAATCTTGTCGATGTTTATCGCCATACATATTCTTAATTGTGTACCAATTTCTTAAAAAACATTAAGTTTAATAAATCAATGATTTTCATAAGAAAAAATTCCTTGTAGCTATTGATTTGGTGATTTATATTAGTTATCTTTTCAAATTTAATTGTAGCTATTGACATTTTCTTTGATAATGTTTTTGTATTAATCAAATATTGTGTCATTGTTTGGAATATATTGGATGATTAAATCAAACAAGCTAGATTTTTTTGTCAAATACTTTTAATTATCATGTAATATCTTTAAAAACAATATCTCTATAGTATATTTATGTTATTTTACTAGGATTTATTATTTTGAAGTACCTGTATTATATCATCAATCTTGCATTAGTGTCTTTATGTTTCTATTAATTTAGGAGAGTAACTAGTTTAGAAGGATGTGCTTGTGTTTGTTTTTTTTGTTTTTGAGATATTTGCCATATCTTGGTTTTGGAAAGATGCATATAGGTTTGTGCTTGAGAAGAAGAAAGAGTTGGATGGCTTTTTTGTTATTTTGGAGGTGGTGATTGTTATTTCCAAGAATGGAAGGTGGTATACCATTGTAAGAGGAAGTGTTTTTCTCAACTTACATGTCTTAGAGAGCTTAGTAAAGCTTGCTTTTATTAGAAATTAAAGAACTACGCTCGATTTAACTCAAAAAATAATTGAAAGGGCAAAGTTATATTTATTTGTTGTAATATATTTAAAGATATTCATTAAACTACAATAATGACTTCTTTAAGTTCATAACTTCTAAATGAATTTGTAATAATTTATAAAAAAAACAAATTCTAGTACCATTTCAAGCTAGTGCTACTATTTGGGAGGCTCTTGAGATCATAATCCATGTATAAAACAAGATGAATTTGCAAAGTATCAATGAATGAGATAAAAAAGCAAACTAATTGTGATAACTATTCACTAAGACGTAAGTGATAAATAATTGGGCATGCAACAACCAACATAATTGTATGAATATGTATGCATATTTTGTCAGTGATTATCACATCAGTATGAAATAACCATATGTACCCATGCTTAATTGAAAAGGAAAAATTAATTTTATATTTTTGGTGATTTTAAAAGGCAATAAGCTTATGAAAATCTGTAGTAATTTATGTCAATTGATCTATATATATGTAAGACACTGCTTCAGCTATTATCCTTGTGGAACATAAGGACCTTTTTATCAATATTGTTCACTCTACTTAATAAAACTTTATGATTGAAGTATACAAATATGATCACAACTAAAATGCAATGGAATATAAAAAAATGCATAAAAAATGTTTTTCAAGGTGCGGTCAATAGTAACAATAACAAAAAGTTCTAACTATCGAAGGTAGGATTGGCCATATAAATTGTTTTAAACTATTGTGTTGTATTTGTTAACAACTCTTAACACCCAAGCATGTTTATTCCCTTTTAATAATTTTTTGTTGTCTTTTTATATTGATCTCTTTTTCTATTCATATATAAAATTTAAATGATTCATACCTCCTAATAAAATGTTAATTGAACATCTAATTAACATGTCTAAATCATTTAAATGGATTCTTTAAGCTCATTCTTAATCTATGCTACATATACATTTTCTCATATGCCCTGATTTCGAATCATATGTTTTTGTGCATACCAACTCATTCATCTTGAAATCCTCTTTTTGATAACACATAATAATTGTACATTTGGACTTCACAGTCCAACATTTTGTATCTTACAATATTATTGATCATATTGCAATCTTATAAAGCCTATGTTTAATCTTAAATAGGTTATTTAAATCTTACAACACATCAAAAATAGTCCTCTAATCCATTCAACATTTTTTTATCTTATTATTAATATCCACATCAATTCACTATCATTTTGGAATATAGACCTTGGATGATGAAATATCTCATTCTTTAATGTTTTATAATCCTTAGGTATAATCTCAATGTTATTTATACTCTTTTTTTTTTTTTTTTTTCTTTCACTAAACTTACATTATATGCATTCAATTTTAGATTTACAAGGCAAAATTCCTTGAACCCCATACAGGTTCTCCATAGGTTGATCTTGTCTTTAGCTATTGTCTAGTTTTATCATATGTGCATACATTTACTAACTAATGATATATAATGATATCTCAAGCACATCTTTATCATGTTATAAAAACACTTGAGCCCCTTAGTTAGACCACAGTATGCATAGTCACTAAGCCAATTTAAGAACACTAATGTCTAAAATTTTGTTTTGCCTATTTATTTTCATTCCAATTATTACATAATTTTTCACCTCGCATTGGCAAATGCATAGAATGTGGCAGAATTGTCCCTAAAGCGGAAGCATGTATTAACAACTTGAAAAAGTTATATGAGTTAACTCATCTTTAGTGACCTGGCTTGATTCTGAAGCTTAACAGCAATTCCTTGGGTCAGATTATAAAAAATAGATCCTCTAACTATTCATATCTATGTCAAATCAAATTCTCTAATATAACATAATATAGCATTGCTTTTTTGTTTTTTTGATTGAGCCAATTAGGTCAACTAGTTGACCAATCTTGCCAATGACATAAAGATGCATAATTTTATACATGGATATTAAATTATAAAATCTTACTAATTTTTAGAGCACTTAGAGAGGCAAGAAAATAAACCATACAGATTTTATTTGGACTACAATAGGACAAGATCTTGCAGCTTGCGACTTTGTTGGAATCCCATGACATCTAGGAGAACTAGAAGCGTAAACAAAGGCTAGTGGCAGAAGTAGAACCTCTTTGAATCGAGTTTCAAAATAGTCATTTTTTCTCTGTTTGAACACTTAAAATAACTATTTTTATTTCTCACTCCTATCAAATTGGCTACCATTTTATGCTTGAGCCCGGCCAGTTATCCACATTTATTAGCATTAAAACACATTAGAGAAGCAATTTAAATAAATCTCAATTAATCAAATAATGAAGTCATTAGTTTTCATACTATAACTTGGTAAGCAATATAATGAATGCTTGCCAAATGCACTTCAACTGGGGAACTAAGGTATAGGATTCATTTGCAGATGTGTTTTATTGTTGTGCTATTGCTTGGTTTTCAATTGGAAATTCATGCTGACTAATTGTCTAATATACATGGCAATGGTTTCAAGGTTCACTCTCCTGTGAGGGCTATTCCTTTTAATGCCTTTATTTTGGTATGTTGAATTTGGAGCCTAACGGTTGTTTTGCTGGCAATTTACTGCAAAGAATGCTTAGAATCTGAGTGGTAAATCCAAGCACTAATTGAACTTGGTTCCTTCTTTGAGCCTTACATAATTCAACCTCTATGTTACTACTTGGCCTTAACTTTGCCATCACAAGGGCAATCTTGTTTAATGTAATAATTAATGAATGAAATGCCATACTTAATTAAATGGTGCTAAATTGACCCAAGCCTGTTTATTTTAAAACAGAATACTAGTTTTAGACTTCTATGATTCAAGTGCTTGTGAAGTAGCTTACTGTAACAATTTTTTGTGGATACCTGCAATCTGGATATGCATATTTAACACTGAGAATATGTAACATGGAAAGATACTCATCTCAAGTTTTCAGTTAACATGTGACTTCTGTCTATGTTTTTCCCCTCTTGGATACCATTGGGGACATGAAAAGTGTAAATTAATTTACTATTCTATTTATCAAGGGGTATCGCTCACATTTTGTAGATGGAAGTTTGCGAAGCACTATTGTTTGTTTAATGTCTTATGATGTTTCCCGTCTTCCGGTTTTTTTTTATTTGCTTGGTGATCCAATATTAATTGCTACCAATGACCCTTTTGCAGTAGTTTTGTTTAGCATGCCTATTTGAATCAGTTTAGTAGAGGAGAAGAGAGAATGCTAGAATAAGGTGAGTTAGATGGAACTCCTTTTTGGTGCTTTACTAACCAGTTTTTGCATGCATATGCTATCTAGACTCAAGTACTTGAGCATTTATGTCTAATGAAATCTTTCAGTAATCATGGATAGAAGAAATTATAAAAAATGTCATAGTGGGCTGTGGCTTGAGCTTGGCTTTGATACCAAACTATGGGGTGGCAAACTTGGCTCTAACATCAAATTGGTATAGATGGAGTGGTATGTGATATTGAATTGATAATGAAGTAGCATGTCATTAAATTTAACTCAAAATTCAGCCAAATATTTTTGAAAAGTTGTTTAGCATATGATTCCAAAATAGGTGAGGAATAAGCCACAAAATTTAGTTTGTTTTGGGAGGCAGACTAGGTCAGCTTGGGTCGATCGGAGGTGCTGTTTCGTGGCTTGGGCGTGCTCACTAGGTGTCCGGTGCAATAGGTTTGAGTCAACAAACTAGTACAGACACGACTTGGTCGGGTTGACTAGTTTAGGTGGATAGGCTTGCACTTCTGGGTTAGTTGCGCATTGTTGTTTCAATGGGAGGATAACAGTTGTTCACGTGGGATAGGCATGCAAGGCTACATCCAGGTGACTAGTTCGGTGATCACTAATTAGGACATAAAGTACATTAGGGTATGCAAGGATAGTCGATGGGCTAGAGCTGTTCAAACAGTAGGTGCAATTTTTTGTCCAAGCCATCCAAGTGAGTGGCCATAGGAGAACCAAGAGTGTGGGAAAAATTGTGGGATAATAGCTATTAGATTCGGCAGTGGTGTTGGATTGGGGAGAGCAATGATAAGAAGGCTCATGCATCTATTAGTGAGACAAATTTGGGTCCTTGGTGGCAACCACTAGAGAATACAACAATGAAATGGAACAACTAGGGGAAGGTGAGGATGTTGAGGGCACCAGTGGTGGTTGGAGAGGAAGATAACAATAATAGTGGTAGTGGTTGAGTGATGATGACAAACAGCATAAATTCACATCACAATTAGAATAAGGATGAAGGTTAGACTATGCCTTTGTTTGGAGAAAACCTCCTATATATACATTTATTTGATAATCTTGTGGTTCTCAATTGACAATCAAAAATAGAATTATTTATTTATTTATTAATAATGTTTAAATAATATATAATATGTCCTAAACCAAATTTGCAAAGACAAAAAAACCCTCTTTAACATAATAAATTATAAAAAATGTGCAAAAATAAGTAGTTCGGCTTCATGAATAATCTGTTAAAACCCAATAACAACCAATAACACTAAAAATCGTAATAGTACGAGTCTTTTGTGATTTGTTTATAGTTTATAACAAAATTGAACTCGTACATCTAGGATATATTGGATCAAATTAATTTCCTCTTTTTGATTTAATTTGTCTTGCATCACATTCATTATGGAATCAAAAGATTTGTATGAGTAGAAGTAAAAGAAAGACTAGTATTTTTTTTTTTTTTTTTTTTAACAATTTCAACATTATAAGGAGCATTTTTTGTGTGTCATGGGTGTCTAATAATGGGGATTTTACCTAAGTGGAGCCCTTGTAAACTTGAAAATGCATTCCATTCATATGATTCCTTTGAATGGGCATATCTTGGATAGCTTCCCTTCCAACGATTTTGTATACAAAGAGATTTGTAGTGTCAAGCCAGCCCAAGATGAAGACTAGAAAGTTGGCTATGGTGTGACTGGACGAGAAAGCTGCTTTCAATGTCTTGTAAAGACTTCTCTTGTATTGGAAATTTATTGCATGACCATGTTGCACATGGAAACTCCCAAACTGCACTACATGATAAACGTCTTGATGTAATATGGAAGACATACCACACTACCATTTCCTTTTCTTATTTCAAACATGCATACATGCATGCACATGCACAAACACATGTGCATGCCAATGAAAAAATTCACATGTCCACATGCACAATATGCACACATGCACACATAAATGCACATGCAATCTTTCTATATGGCTATGGCATCCAAAACCTAAGAAGTCAAAAAACAAGTTTTCTTATATGGAGTTCAATATTCAACTTTTGCAGGGTTAGCTATTTGGTGTTGGAAAGTGGTCGAGAGTGCTGTTGCTGTTTGAACATGGTGTTTGTGCTACAGATTTTTGTTTATCATCATTTTCTCTTACCGTTCTATACAGCTTATTAGAAGTCCAAGTATGATTTCATTATCATCATTATTGTCCTTGTCATTCTCTGCTTATCTGATCACTAACATCATATTTTTCTTGTGACCTTCTACAGTTTGCTATTTAATGATTATTTTCTAACTTTTTGTCCTTTTTTTGTTGCTTTCACTGTTCTGATTGTAAGTTTTTGATTGTTCTGTTTGCAGGATTTAACTGTGGGGAAGCATCAAATATTGCAACGCCTGGGTGGTTGAAAGTGGCCAAAGAAGCTGCAGTTCGGAGGGCATCAACAAACTGTCCTCCAATGGTTTCCCACTACCAATTGCTTTATGCACTTTCCTTGTCCTCGTCTTTAAGGTGCACTCTGGTACCAATAAGAAAATAAACTAAGACTTGCGCATCATTAGCATGTGACTTTGGAGTACTTGACAACTTGACCGGTTGCTTTTCCTGGTTAATTCCAAACAGCAAAATATGCAAAAAAATATTGTTCATTTCACAGCTCTTTAAAGTTTATTTTGGTTAAATTTTTGTAAGCGCATCATTAGATACTGATATATTTGTGTTTCCCAGTTACTTGAGCAGTGTCTAGATTAATTTCTTTAATTTAAATAATGATGTTTTGTAATCATTTTTGCCACTGAATTACTCAGATGGCATAAAATGTTGCTTGATCACTTTCCATTTTATTTTGATAATATCGGGCTGAAAGTTGGCACACGTAAGGATTACTTTAAGGGCAAAAGGTTTTCCTGTATTCTTCATTATGATGGTGTTAAGCTATTTTCTTTGCTCTTTTAAATTTTCTATAAAGTAATTTCATTCCCGGTCCTCCATATGTAGTTAATCCTTTTTATTTCATTTAAATGTTAAAGTGAATTGATAATATCCATTTCAGCTGTGGAAAATATATCCACGACTTAAAGCTTAATTATCTGATAATCAATACACATCCATTAGTTAACTTATATTTGGTTGTCGTACTTCTAATTACACGAAGCAAAATGTTGTCTGTCACTTTTATAGTGCAACATAGATGACTTGTTGACTAGCCGTTAGTTATAGTTTAGTTGGTAGCACTGAATTTATTATTTGTAAGACTTATATTGTTTGGGATTCTACCTCAAGCCTTTTCTCCTGAGACTAGAAAAGGCATTAGCTGCATTAATTGTGGAGCATGATCAATGCTTTGTTGAGGTTGGCATGGCCTGTGGTTTCTGTGTATGGGCTGTAGCAAAGCAGTGGCTACTTGATGGAATGGTTAAGAGGGCATGGCTATCATATTATATTGAGGAATTGGTTCTTAAACTTCTTTACTGTCATCAAAGAATGTTCAAATGATTCAACTCTATATACACTATTCAATGTGCATGTCAGTAGCTTAATCTGGTGTCCTTTCTCGTTTATCATCATGATACAAAAAAGATTGTTTTTTAGTAGTATTTTCATGAACTAATTCAAATGAGAAAAATAATTTATGTGCTGTGCATTTAACAGTGATTGAAACAACCGTTAGTAGAAGATACTGGCACATATTTTCCTATGTAAACTGACGTCATTTTCACGTATACATAGCTGCTAATATCCTTAATTCTATGCTTTACATCGTGCACAATCATGCAAACGGTTTATGTTTTCCTTATGCATCCGTGAGGATCATTTCACAAGAAATTTCACTGTAGTGTACGCTTCACTAATTTTTAGTTTTCTATTAATTTAGTGTGCTTGTTTTTGTTGTTTCTACCATTAATTTTAATATCAAGAAATCTACTATTTTTGTTGATAGCATTTTAAGGATATTTTGTTATTTTTCCTTTTGTAATGTTGTTTTATTTCTTTCTTTAGGAGCCCAACCAATATTCTTGCCACACCAAAAAGTTTGAGGTTAAAGAACAAGCTGAGAAGTGTAGGAGAGACATTGATCAAGGAAACCTTTGTTCAAAGTGTGATGCGGGACAATAATCTGCAAAGTACTCTCCTTAGTGACAATTCTTCGTGTGTAGTGCTTCCAAAAAATGCTCCTGGGAACCCTTTGTGCCCTAGTTTCCACCTAAATTATCATTCAAAGGTTAAACCCAGAATTGCACTTGGGTTATGCAGTGGGAGTGCCATGGAAGAAAATTCTACTTTCAATCTTTTAATTGATGGAAGGATGCAGGCTACTTATTTGAATGGCTGTGCTCGAACTGAAGAAAATTCTTTTTCTGTGTACCAAAGAAGAAAATGTTTTGCAAGAACTAGTACATCTGAGTCTTCTGAATTCAACCATTCGTCATCTGAGAAGCAGCATAACGAGGAGTTTGAAATTTACAAATTTCAGACTCGGGGATATTTAGATCAGGGTCTGCTATCATGCGTCACTTGTGGGATATTGAGCTATGCTTGTGTAGCCGTTATTCAACCTAGAGAATCTACGGTTGAATTCCTAATGTCTGCTAGCTGCAATTCTTTTGCAAGTCAAGGTGTTGAAGTCGAAAAAAATTATGAATTGGAAAATGCTGCAAGCAAGAAAGTTCTTGACTCTGATGTTGGCTATAATTTGGGTAAGTGGAAACCTTTTGAAGTGCTTTTATTGCATTCATAGCCTTCAATTTCTTTTTAATTTTTTTCATGGGTTTTCAGTGCATGATTGCATTAGTATATGAATTTATTGGACTTTTTGACAGGATAAGTTTCAGTATTTCTTCTCTTGGATTTTTTTTTTCTTGCACAGGAGACAAAGAGAAGACACATTCTGCTGTCCAACTATTTGATCGTAATCATGGTTTGCTTTCTAATTCCAAGGTTGAGAATGGAGCTTCTGCTCTAGACCTTTTGGCTTCTGCATATGGTGGCTCGTCTGAAAGTGAAGAAGATGCACATCAGTTGTCAGTCTGCTCCAATGGAAACAACATGATTCATTCTCATACACGTAATTTAGATAAGCAGTCAGTTTGCACTTCAGAAAATGCATATTTTTATGACCTTCCAAAAGAGGAAGGGAAAGTGCATGAAAATGGAAGCTGCCAGGTAGGAGCCAATGATACGTGTTGCTCCTTTTCGAGCTTAGAAACTAGTTGCAAAGTGCTTCCTCAAAGTTCTTATACAGTTAGCAGTTTTTCTCCAATATGGAGAAATAACAGTGATGAATTTGTCTTAGAAGAGAAAATGCGGCTCTTAGCTGACAGTGAGCAGGAAAATAGATCTAAGGAACTGCCAACTAGCTTGGCAATCAGTAAAGAAACGAGAACAAGTTCTTTAATTAAGCCAGCCGGTGAACTGCTGACCCCAGAGACTTTTATTGGCCTAGGTAAGACTTACGATGGTGATCAATCTAGCATGAGTTTAAGTGATGTGACGATCAGAAAAATGGAATCTGATTCATTTGTACATAATTATCCTGGTTCATTTTATACTCCAGCTAAAACTGGAAATACAGTTTCTACTAATTTTTGTAATTTGGATGACTCGATAAAGGACCCATGCATTGAAGTTGTTCAGAAAGCAAGCATAGGTTCTTCAAGAATGCATGTTTTCTGCCTTGAACATGCTGTGGAGGTTGAAAAGCGGCTTCATGCATTAGGTGGGGTCAACATCATGCTTCTCTGCCATCCAGGTGAGGACAAGATCGGTTATGCTTTTGTTGTGGCATATTTTTCCTTGTTCTATACTTTTGTTGTTACCATCTTTTGATTGAAAAGTATATGCCATTTGTCCAATTTCTCCTCCTCTTCTCTCCTAGCAATATTGCCCCGATTATTCTGGAATCTAAAAATTATAAAGCATACTTGATTGTTGTGTGCAAGTTCCTGTTTTCATCTTAAATGTTATGATATTTTTTTGAAGCAAAAGACAAATAACAGCATATAGGGTCTATGCATTCTTTTGTCAGTAATTCTTTTTCCTTGATTGAGGTTCTTATTTGTCTTAATTTTGTTTTACATTTCTGTTCATCTTCAACATATTTCTCGTTTTGCTACAATATTATATATTTGTAGCTTCCACTCAAGTATAAGTTTATCCGAGGATGATTTTCCTTCAATGGCTAAACTTCAACACATGATGCATTATTTGTAAGAAATGCCCTATTTGAATCATCATTTACTTATGCCATATATTTATTAATACTTTTAGAAGCATACATTTTTTCCTTCACATATATCATTTGCATCATGGTTTGCAAAATTACCTTACATGATGCTGTACAGCTCAAGTCAGATTTAAGAACGACAAATGGAATTCTTTTCATTGTGCTGGTAAGCTAAGGCTGTGATACTTAAACGAACTGGTTCTTCAAGATTTAATATTTTCTTAGCTCGTTGAACCCTTGAACTGCTTCAGCCAATACCATATGTCTATTACTTAGTCTGATTTGTTATTAGGACCTGTTCAGGTAACAAAGGGTATGATATCCTCCCATGTCCATTACCACGTCTACTATCTTTAAGTTGTGCAAGAACCATGACACCTGTTTGGCATGTTATCCAACCTTTGAGTGGACTTGTGGAATTTGGCCAGACTAATGCACCTGATTTTATTTTTTTGGCTGACCATTTGAGGCATGGATGATCAACTTGATGTGTGTGTATGGTTGAATCTTTGACGGGAATTAATGCATTGCTTATGGCCATTGATGGATTTCCACTGCATTGGTTCTTGGTGAGGCTTGTACGGATGCGCAATGTCTTGAGTTGTTCCCTTCACCTGTGGACATCCAGGGTCGACCTTTTTTGGCATGGATGTTCAACTTGATGTGTGTATGGTTGAATGTTTAGATTGATTTAATGCATTGCTTATGGCCATCGGCCTATTGGATTTCCACTGCATTGGTTCTTGTTGAGGCTTTTATGGATGGCAATGGCTTGGATTGTTTGCTTCAGCTGTGGGCATCCATGGTCGACTTGATGCATGACTACCTAGGCCTTTTTCATTCAACAAGGTTATGTTGGCAATGATGATCAAAAGCATCTTATTGGGAAACTCTGTTTTAACACTGCTAAAGCACACAAAGTACATCAAAACTCCTCCAAAAAAAAGCTTTTTTCCTCACATCTCACAACACGTTTTCAAATCTTTGTGCAACCAATTTTTCCAACTGCAAATGCAGAGTCAAGCAGGCCCATAGCATATTAACTTGTATTGTGAGTTATTTTTCTTTTTCTAGCAGTTGCCTTATTTTTTTTTTTTATTTCACTGTTTAACCTTATCTTATGGGTAACCTTTTTCTTCTGCATTGTTCATAAAGGTGCAATTTTTCTTTAAATAAATGTCTTATGCTGAATATCGTTATTAGTACCTCATCTCTGTTTGTTTCTCTACTTCGATATTTGTAATGCACTGAATCTAAAAACACAGTTGCTTTGATTCAAAGCTTTTAGTTGTAGCATTCTTGGTTATCGGTAAAGTGTCATATAGTCTGCCTTTATTTCAAGTGTTAGCAAAATTAATAATATTTCAATTTAAAATACTTGTAAATATCAACTCAAACCAAGAAAATAGTACAAATAAACAGTTCAATTTAAAGAGGTTTTCTGTTGGTAACACTTCAAACTTCTTATGTTATTGATTTCGTTCTCAAGGCTTTATTGTCTCTGGTATGCAATTTATCCTTTAATGTCATTATTATTCTCACCAATGGACTTTTTGCCAAATTGGAGGTGTTTTATTTATTGATTGAATATGAAGTGTGTTATATAAAAAATTCAAGTACTGAGCTTTGGATATGGTTTCATCCAGATTGCTTCATTATTTAGAAGTTCCTTGCCGGGTTCTGTAGTTTTCTCATCTTGTTTTCTGCATCATAGTTTGTCACTTTAAATTTGCAGATTACCCAAAATTTGTATCTGAAGCAAAATTATTGGCTAAAGAGCTTGGGTACCATCATCAATGGAAAGATGTCCAGTATAGGGATGCTTCCAAACAAGACCAAGAAAAAATCAAAAGAGCTTTAGAAGATGAGGAAGCTATCCCTTATAACGACGACTGGACAGTTAAATTAGGCATTAATTTATATTATAGTGTTAACCTCAGCAAATCTCCCCTTTTCAGGAAACAGCTGCCTTATAATGAGGTGATATACAAGTCATTTGCTCAAAAATCACCTGTACAGATGAGAAGCTCTAAAAGAATGGGTGGAAGACAGAAGAAAATAAATTTTGCTGGCAAATGGTGTGGAAAGGTGTGGATGTCAAATCAAGTGCATCCTTATTTGGCTGATCTAAACTTACCAGATGATGACAATGAGGTGGATCATGGTTGTGAACCAGAGATCAATTTGGAGAATGGAATGCAAGAAATTCAACCTGGAAGAAGATCATCCAATAACAATTCTACAGTTAGGGGAAAGTCTGGTAAGAGGAAAAATAAGAACACTCCTACCAGGCTTGACAACTCTAATGATGCTAAGAGATCTGGGTATTCAATATATGAAGAAGATGATGAACTAGATGCAGATCAGAGGTCTGAGATTGATGTCAATACCGAGAATGGTAGTGTGGCAACATCTTCTGGAAGGGACTCGACGAATAAAAATGGTGCCTGTAGGAGGAAGAACACCAAAGGGAGAAAATTTACTATCAGACCAAGCGTTATAAAACCTGCTGCTGATGCTGGATTTGCACAGGAGGGCTCTGTATATTTTGATGAAGTCCAAGGCACAGATCCAATTTCTGAAGGTGATACTGAATTGGAGGATGAGAAAAAAGCAATTCCTTGTGTTAAGAACAAAATTTTTAAGAGGAAATCTGGGGAGAAGAGGAACAGTTCTACAAGATCTAGCAATTGGAAATCTGCTTGTGCTAGGCTTTACAACTCTTGTGATGCTGGATATGCAGAGGAGGATTCTGGGTGTTCTGGATTTGCTGATGATATGGAAGACATAGAACACAGGTCTGAATGTAATACCAATCAAGCGAACAAGAAACAAGGAGCAATTCTGTGTACAAGGAACAAAACTAATAATTCAACCAGGTGGAAATCTGGTGAGAAGAAAAAAGCTTCCACATCTTGCACTAGAAAATTTGGTGATACCAGGCTTCACAACCCCAGAGATGCAGCTTATGCAGAAGAGAATTCTGGATATGGTGATGATGTTCAAGATACAGATCAGAGGTCTGATGGTGATACCGTTCTAGAGAATGAAAAACAAGGAACTCGGTTGAGAAGGACCTCAAAAAACAAGAATGATTCAGGAAAGAGGAAATCTGGTAAGAGGAGGGAAAAAACTGCTAGGAAACCTTTGCATACCAGGCTTGATAGCTCCAGTGATGCTGCTAATGCAGAGGAGATTTCTGGATGTGAAGGTTATGATATAAACAAGAGATTTGAAGATGGTACTGACCAAGAGAATGAGAAACAAGGAATTCTTTCTAGGGGAAGCTTGAAAAATATAGATGTTTTAAGTAGGGGAAGATCTTCCAGGAAGAGGAAAAAGGCCGTCAGATCAAGCACTAGGAAGCCTTCACACACTGGGCTTGACAACTCTAGTGACGTTATATGTGCGGATGCTGACCACGAAACAAAGCAGAGGTCTGAAGATGACACTGATTTAGAGAATGGCAAACAGGCAAAGCGACCTCGAAGAAACCCAACAAATAAGAATGCTGGTGTCTCGAGAAAGCCTGTTAAGAAGAGAAAAAGATCGACCAGTACTCGCCGCAAAAAATCTGCACGATCCGGGCATGACAACTCTAAAGGCACTGGATATGCAGAGGATGACTTATCTGCCAAAACTGACCCTCCATGCAAGCGACCCCACAGACAACGTTTGAATTCTGGAGAAACAATCCTTGCAATGGATAACGAGAAGAACAAAAAGAAAAGAAAGGCAAAGGAAGAGCCAGATTCTGGAGTTGGCAAAGAAGAGAGATTCACATGTAACATAGATGGCTGCAGCATGACTTTTGGAACAAGGCATGAGCTGGTTGTGCACAAGCGCAACATTTGCCCAGAGAGAGGGTGTGGAAAGAAGTTCTTCTCCCACAAGTATCTATTGCAGCACCGGAAAGTACACTCAGATGACCGGCCACTGAAATGCCCATGGAAGGGCTGCAAGATGAGCTTCAAGTGGGCATGGGCTCGCACCGAGCACATACGAGTGCACACTGGCGAACGGCCATACGAGTGCAGGGATAATGGATGTGGCCTTACATTCCGCTTCGTCTCAGATTTTAGCAGACACAAGAGGAAAACAGGCCACTGCTCGACGGCAAGGGAAGGGGGGTGAGAACTAACCTCTTTTGTGTTGATCCATCATTTGTTGAGTAGGGAAGACTTGGTGGATTTTGGGTTTAGTTTTCTCTAATTTGCAAATCCTTTTGACAGGGCATGTAGGCAGTAGGGTAGAATGTCTTTTTTAACTTTTTATCTTCTGCATCTGATTCCAGTTGCAGTATTTGTTTGATTGCCAGGAATTGACCTTTGGCAAATTCATTTTAACTTTATTTAACAGCAATTTTTGTTGTATGGAACTGAATTGTTTTGAATGGCTTCATCTAATCTGACTAAAACTGCCATTTATCCAAATATAGTGTATTCTGATTCACCTTGATACACCTTTTCTTCCTGTCATAGCATTGCTGTGAGATATATTTACTCAACTACTTGGTATGATAATGGAATCAGTTCTTTCTTCTCCATCTTGTCTAATAAATGAATCCATTGGTTCATCTCCAGGTTCTCCAAGCCCCTTAACCCTACATTGATGAGGTAAGTTCGATTTGTCTGATTGATTCTCTTAACAGAGAGCTCCCTCTGGTTAAAGAGATTTGTGAGAACTACTAACTTGGCATCAATATCCAAATTTAAATCCATATTTTTGACAGGCAACTTTGAATAAAAGTTTTCCTTTCCCTTTTAACCTTATATGGCAGCTTCTGGGTGCTGCTGTATTTGTTTTTTGGAATACATAATTCAGAAATAACAAGACCTTTATGTTTTTAGGAAAGATTGTTCCATAGTTGTTCTTCAATAGAAGTAAAAAATGCAAAAAAATAGAAGACTTTTTTTAGGTTTTAAGCATGAAAAAGCTTTAGTCATTTGAACACATTTCTTATAGATCTTAGACAACAAAATGCCATTTGCAATATTTGTTTTTGTTTGGGTTTTGCTACAAATTAGGTTTTTGATATCTGCATAGCTGGATTGTCAAGTATGCTCTTGTAGTTAAAAATACAAAACCCTAAATCCCATTTTTCATCTGCCTTGCCGATGGGCAAATTTGCAATGTAGAGGATGTGACAACCAGAAACATAATAAATATTATAATGAATACATAACATATTCACATAATTGTATAACAAATTCAAAAAAATATAAATCTACATAATTATACACATCAAAATCATAAGAACAAAATAAAAATACAAATAATTCACATTCAAAACACATTCCTAAATATTGCTGTGGTACTTAATTCTAACCTAGTATAAGTTCTTAACATGTGATTGATCCAATAAGAACTATAATGAAAATATAACAGCTTGCACACAACTAAATTACAAGGATGATTGAAAACTAGATTATTCTCGTATAGCTATTGTAAAATCACAACTACAGATCAAAACCAAATCACACCTACAAAACCCAACAGTTTCCTACACTTGATGACCTCTGTTCTCATCACCACAAGACAGCCTCAAGAAGATCATTCAAGGACTCCTTATGAGTTAAGTTTTTCATTCAACACATTCTTTCCTTTAACAAAGAAAAAAAAAAAAAAAAAACCTCTCCCTCATGACTTAAGCTTTTCATTCAACACATTCTTTCCTTTTAAAAAAAAAAAACCAAAAAAAGAACTCTCCTTTATGACTTAAGGTTTTCATTCAACACATTCTTCCCTTCAAAAAAAAAAAAAGGAATTCTCCCTTATGACTTGAGCTTTTCATTCCACACATTCTTCCCTTAAAATAATAATAATAATTAAAAAAAAAACACATAACTCTCCTGGTGCCCCTTGAAGGTTTAGCCAGACATCTCAATGTCATTATTGTTTCCACTGATTGCATCAGGATCTGGTTGAATGGATGCCATAAGATCCTTGAATTGGAGAGGGGAGTGACGAGCTATGTATTGGAAGAATATCTGTAGCAAAGAGACACCAGAGAAACACGTCAAATTAATCACATGGGACTCTCACTAGAAAATATTTTCAATAAGTTCAAATGCATTAAATTGAAATTGAAATTAAAGTAACAATAATTACAATAAAAAAAGTGTTTTCTAATATATGATATGTTTAAAATAGTATACATAGTACATAATTTTTTTTATAAAATTAAAACATACATCAAATATGCATGTATAAATATTAAATAATAAATGAAAAAATACACTTCAATATTACACGTGAATTATACATAAAATATACTTTATATATATATACTTATTGTATATTGTATAGTTTCATAAATAAGAAAAAAAATACACTTTATGTATTTTTCATAATATTAAATTAAACAAAATCACAATAACTGAAAAAACAAATCACAGATAAAAATTTGGATTTAAAAGAAGACGCATATAGGCACACATATTAATCAAGGATTTGTTTTACCCAACAGAAATGGTTGAAGAGATACAAGGAAAAACTCCTAATGAAAAAACATTTAGTAAAAGGACTTGAATGCTCTTTTAGAAACAGCAAACCCATGGATGAAAAAATAAAAAATTAAAAAAAAAAACTGACCTTCGAATAACCATCTGCAAAAATACGCGCACGGTTCACTTTGCTCGTAAATTGTATATCCCCGAGCTCCAGTTTACCATCAACAAGTCTCACACATTCATCCCTGATGGAGAACCGGATGAGATTTCCAGCTCGTAAACCTTCCTGCAAAATATGAAATGTGAAGAATGTATAATAATTCAAGAGGCATGTAGCCAGAAAGAACTGAAGGGAATTGAGCTAATCTGTTTTGAAGAGATAAAATTGAATTCTAGGAAATTGATTTATTTGATGAAAGCATAAAAATGATCCATGGCTAAAATGCAAGTTAACTTAATTAGCTTTGCCGAAACGAATCTCAGTGCTAGTTTGATCAGTGTAAATTTTCAAGTAACTGGAAATTAGAAAAATAAGTTTAAAAATAATTAATCTCAAATGGAGGCACAAAAGAAAGTCATGATTTGGCAGGAGATGAACCAAAATGTTCGGTAATATGCATTATTTCAAACAAAAGGTTGATCCAAATGCCAAAATGAAGAGAAATATCGAAAGAGAATAAATAAGCTGAAAAATAATTTAAAGGATGCTGGGAGAAATAAGCAGGTAATACAGTGAAACGATGATGATCGACATTCTAGATAGAGGATTACATGAGAATCTTCAAGGAGAAGAAGGCTACATTTCTTAAGCATACTGAGAATTGAGAAGCCCAAGCAAACACAATCCAACAAAAAGGGTGCCTAAGAAATAGACAAACCTCAACCAAGGGGCATCATGCTCTACAAAAAATGTTGAAAATAGTTTATTTGTTTTTCTATTATTTGATGAATGAGTAAAAATGGGAAAGATTAAATATATTTTCAATGCTGAAGATAACATGGTAATAGTTTTTTTGTTCTTTTAGAGTTCATTTCTATTTTGATATCATAGAAGTTTTTCTTCCCTGTTTCATGATCTTTAGGCTTCATCATGTATATATAGTCTCTCTTGATTCAATAAAATCTCTTAAGGATTATTTTAGTCTCAAAATTTTTGTTTTATGATATCAAATCTATCAAACTAACAACTCATCTCTCAAAAACCCCAAGTATCCATGTCCGACATTATATGGTAAACTGACACCATTGTAAGAAACATCTTGATCCTCGATGTCCACAAAGACTAACGATCATTCTGTAGATTAGTGAATATAAATTGAACATGATCAATTGTCGTGAGCAATTACGCTCAGTTATGTTAACGAGTTGGGTGAAAACAAAGGTAGGATACTTGATGAAAGCAACTTGATAATCACAAGAGACAACAAGGAATTTTGAGAATGAGAGGTAATAAAACAACATAGTCATGCATGGCATATTAAATGGAACCTAACATTGGGTGGATATACCTCTGCTCAGTAGAGCACAGGAGATTAGAGATGTCCATGAAATTTACTCTAATGTTGAAAACATTCCCCATGTTTCCAGATCCGATCAATGATACACGATACTTGACAATAGAGTATGACTATCACCAAGTAATAGATTTCTCTAAGTTGTGACAAGAGATGGATCTCTTCAATGAAGTGGGATAAAGTTGTCCAACAAAAGCCCAAAAATACAACAAACTATTTGAGAATGTGTTCGATTTCTTGTAATACCTCAATTTAGTTATTGATGAAATTCTTGACATATCACTCGAGATGAAACTATTTCCTACACGTAAGGAATCATTTCCAAAAGTGAGAAGATAAGAAACAAAAGAACAAGCCATGTTGAATTGACCAAATTCTAAATCAGGTCACACTGCAAATTAGCATATAACTTGCATGGCAAATATACGAGATGGTGGTCGTAGATTATAATTGAAAGAAAAATTGTGGTATGCCTAATATCATAAACCACATCACAAGCAACTCAAGTTTATAATAAAAATATAAGACTAATGGAGACAGGTTATGGTAAAATTCCCAATTGGTGGCACAAGTCCTTACAAAAACCTGTGATTAACCATAAGGAAACATTTGTTTTTGTGACCAAATTAAACTCAATCTAAGCCCTCACCCATGCAACTAATCACAATTAAGAGCTGAATCAACTCAACATTAAAAAGTCTTCTTAAATGGTTATTTTGAGGAAATTTCTATGCAGGCTAAACAACCTTCACAAACTTGATTCACAAGATTCAACACTACATTAAACTTGTTGGGCTACAATCAAGTGAAGAATGATCACATTATCATTGACAAGAAAGGAGAAACAACGAAAAGATCAATTCTAATTGTGTATGTAGATGAAATCATTCTCACAAGTGATAAGGGTGTTGAGATTCAAGAATTTAAGCATCAATTGAAGAAGGAATTCAAAGATTTGAGACTTAGGAAGCATTTTCTGGGGATGAAATTTGTCAATATAAGGAAAAAATTTATTTTACAATTAAAAATCATGCTAGATCTACTAATAAAAATCAAAAAGGTAGGATGCAAGTTGGTCAATAACCCTCTTGGGAAGAACTAGAAAGGGGAAGATGGTGATAAGCCACCAGTGTGTACAGAAAGATATCAACTCCTAATTGAGAAACTTATCTATCACATACAAGGTTGGATATTATATACATCATGAGTATGGTTGAATCAGTTTATGCACTCAGTAACTCAGACACACATGATTATAAAAAATCATATACTGAGATATATGAAAAATCACTTGAAAGGAGGTTTATGTTTAAAAAAATGTGGCAAAAAGAACACAGAAGGATATGCTAGTGTAGATTGGGCTGGAAGTGAAAACTACAGATCAACTTCAAGGCAATGGAGTAATCAGGTTACTTGAAGCAAAAAAGCAATTAGTAGCCCCTAAAAGTAGTGCCAAGGCTGAGATTCAAACAATTACACAAGGCAAGGATAAATGATAAGAAAAGTTGATGAAAGATTTTCAGGTACTAGTTTTCTCTCCTACGAAATTGTAGGACAATAACAAACCAGCCATAAGCTCTACAAACAATCCCATTAAACATAGTTGAATAAAGCATGTTAGAATTGATAAAAAATTTATCAAGAAATGATAGATTAGCACAATACAATGATTGAAACTTAAAAATGCACATATCCTTTTTGAGCCTAAAGATAAGAAAAACAATATAAGAAAGTTTTCAAAATCCTAGCACCCACAATTAATGTTGAAGGGTGAATGAATTATCATTCAGACCCAAATAAGCCACCATATCCTAGAAAAGTTGTCTCAGGCCTTGAATCAATCTCATGGTGTATGAGACAAAGGGGTGGGGCACTATAAAGTTCACGTCTTCACTGCATATAGTGTGCCCATATAGATCATGAATCTCATAGCCTTACTGTATCTAGAAGCTAAAAACATGGAGAGCAAAATATGAATACCCAAAAACTCCCACAGCAGAAGACTTCAATAGTTAATGGAGATTATTCAGAAACTAACTTTTTAGCCACATGCAAAAGACAGGCTTGGTTGATATTGCCAAAACCCTCTAGACGTAGAAAGAGTGCACCCAAAATGCAACTTCACATGTATCCTCCTGAAGTTGACTTCCAAAAAAAAGAACTTCCATCCATTTACTTTCAAACAAATAAATAACCTGGTTTCTTAAATCGTGTTCCATCCACATTAAAGTCCTCGAATAGGAACAAAGTGCCCCTAATCAGCTATCTTGGGCAACTTCTGCCCCACTAATTGCATATTTGGTACCTTAGGCTAGCACAGCAGTACCAAAAAGAATAACTACACAAATAATCACAAGAACAGATAAAAAAGAAACCTTGTTTAAAAATAGTAATCGAAGTAAAATTAAGAAGAGGTTGCCCAATACTAACAAACTTCTGCATGCAGCATTGACATAATCCAGCAGGGGCAAAAACAACAGTCTAATAATATGCACCTTTACCCTACATTTTTTTTGATGTGATTCCAAATCCAATGACCAAAACTTATCACTGCATCAAGGCTCTGCTTCAATAGGAATGAAACAAAAATTGCAGACAAAATCCAAGTTAGACCAGCACATGAACCAAAGCATACTCTTCCAAAATGGACAATTCCCAGTGCTGCGCCTGCTCTCTAATTATTTCAACCTAGATACTCTTATTATACTTGGACCTAAATTGAATAGCGTCAGTTTTGAGATGACAATCCACTCCAGGATGCCACCATTTGGTGAAACCTACTGGAACTACACAAAATTGAAATATACACTAGTTTCGATAGCAACCAATGCCATCAAGTATCTCATCTGCCAGAAACAGATCAGCTTCAACAGTAACCTGAAACCAACCGCTTCGCATGTATGCAAGTTAAATCATCTTTTGACCAAACATGCATTTTATACTGGTTTTCAATTTAATCAAAGACAGAAAACAGAAGCACTAGGAAAATAGCCTGCAAGTGTGCAGTAAAAAGTTTAAAAGCTTTTTTTTCATGAGCCTTAATGATATTATGATAGTGATGTCCATATTTCATAGCTGCATTTACTAAACCACAATAACAAAGAACTTCGGCTGAAAAAAGGGTACAATAACATTCTAGGAAATCCTAAAATGTATTGGTCAAATGTTTAAAACACTCGCCAAAAAGCTGAATGGCTTTTTTCAAAGAAAAATGAATAGTAGCTCAATCATCCTAAACACCATCGCCCTATATTATCCCTGTTGTTGCCACGCAAACACAGTTTCCTATATTGTTCCTGTTGTTGCCATGCAAACACACTGTCCCGTATTGTTACTGTTGTTGCTACACATGCACAAAAAGAAGCATTATAGCATATGCATGAGCAAGTCCATGCGAACTTTTAGAATAGCTATTGGTACCATGAAATAGAGAAATTTGATCATCTGGATAACTATTAAAAGAACTGCATGTGTAGAGTAATATCATCTACACTCTATGAATTAAGTACTTAATTTTGAAGTAATAACCCTACGTCCACATCCAAGCTAATAAAGAAGTGAATCTGCATCATATCCTTTAGAAGGCATCACAAACATGTAAACACACCACAGAACTAGAGAAAAAAATAAAAAAGAGAGCTCATCCTGTCCTTTATTGCAAAAAATGAGGGACTTAAAATTCAGCATATCCATATTATATAGAACTAAAATTATCAATGCAAGGTTTTATCAAGTCATTTTCATGAAAATGCATCAAGGAAAAAAGCTAACTAGAATATAACATCAGTTAATTTAACATAAAACTTTTCTGTCTAAAGAAATGATGCATGGGAATGTACATGAAAGAATGGATAATTGAGAGAATAAACAGATTAAAATGCAGGAATTGAGTAGGATGATTTGAACGCTATTGTTACCTTCTGTTCGAACTCCCTATCCAAGCAGCCAAACACAATGGGAGGATCATCAGATGTAGTCACCTTTCCATCATCTTGCAACTCCAAAACAACCTGATTATTACATAGAAGATGCATGGAATGTAGCCTGTCACAGAGCACATATCAACCATGCATTTCTAAGTGTAACTCTATAGCCTATAAAGTTTATACTTTGGGGACATGCACAACATAAATGTTAAGCAGTTTCCTAGCATATATACAGTTATATGTGTTTGCATGTGTGTGTGAGTATATATATAGAGACAATGCTAGGCTACTGTCCTATGGATTAGAAAATGGATATTTTAATCCTTTTTTTCAATCATGAAGCTTTGAAAATCAAAATTAAAAAAGTTAGCTAGTTCTAAAATATTCAAAATAGATAAACTAAAATTCGTGGGGCAGGTAGTTCAACATAGCCACAAAAGAAAAGAAAATGATTTGGCTATTGCTTTGCCTCACTAGCACCCAACACAACAGCTCTCTTGAGATCTTTTTGATAATGAAAGAACAATGATCTTTTCGGATATACGAGCCAAAGCTCAGCATTTATTATTGTTATTATTTAGAAAACTAAAAATTAAGAATCTGTTTTTGTTTGTTTTCTATTCCAAGAGATCCAGTGGATTGTTACTGAGATTCTAGGAGATTTTGTTTTTAGTAATTTTCTTCTTTGATGGATTTCAGTTTGTATTCTATCTTTTTATATTGATTATAATATTTTTCCAATCAAGTGAAATTTGAATTTCATTACAAATTCACATGGTATCAAAAGGTTGTCATCCTTTAACTGTCGATCTATTCTTGCCCCACCGTTTGTTTGTCATCATCCATAGATATATGCGTGGCACCGACCATACATAGTCAAAAGCCCTTTAAACCCATTCATGGCAGCTAAGAAGAGCACGTCCCTGCTAAGACTATGTCAAGTCCAAGCAACAATGGCAGTAGTATGGAGAGCATGCCTAGTACCGTTACCAATCACAAATTGAATGGAGTTCGTTTGTGGAAAAGAAAAAGATGACTACCTCACTAGAATTCACAATTAAGCCAAAAGAGTATAAAATTGAATTGCTGATTCTCATGTCAAAAATTCAGAAAACAATATAGTTATACCATGACTAATAAATTCCATGATAAAAACAATTGGATCAAATTTTCTCCTCTGCAAAATGGCTAAGCAAATTTGGAATGCCAAAACTATTCAATATTGATATTACATTCCACGACCAATTTCATGAAAATTGATCTATAACTCAATACTTCAATCTTCTCGACTAACAATAAATGAAGTTGAGCACATTCGAAGACCACAATTTGGATCATTTTGGAGATAGACTCAAATATAAGAAAATCGTGGAGAAGGTTATAGTTTTTTGTCCAGCTAAGACAAGAGTCTTGGAGTCCATGGTCAGATATTCTCCACTAAGTGACTACCGAGTACGAAAGAAACCTTTGCTAAGATCCAAAGAGAAGAGAGAGTTAAAAGAAAAGTATATTGAAATATTCTACTTCAGCTACTACGGAGAATGCTACTCATTGTGAAAGATGGTCTTTGACAGAACATCAAAAAGAAAAATCAACTTTGGTATGATCATTGTTGAAAACTAAAACATACTTGTGAGACATATTGGAATATTCATAGCCAACCTACAATGGCTTAACCTTCAAGGGATAAAGACATCCATGGGAATACTGCTATATCCAAAGAGAACACATCAACCTCTAAAGGAGTAACAATTGCTCTATTTAGCAAGGAGCAGCTTGAGCTTCTCAAAAAGCTATTTATCAACCAGCCTCAAACTCAAGCCAACACCACTTCCACCAAATCAGTTGCACAATAAGGTAATCATATGATGGCACATCATGAGAAGAGTGATGACATTAATGCTAGGATCATTGAGTCTAGTGCTTCAAACCATATGATAGGAATTCCTAAACTTTTAACTAGCTTCAAACCTTGTTGTGAAAAGCAGACAAATAAAATTGTCAATGGATCAAAATCACTAGAAACAAGAATTGGTTCTATGACACTATCCTAAAATAGATTGTAACTTATTATCTATTAGTAAAATGACGAGTGATTACCATTGTTCCCAAGTTTTTAGTAATATTTGTGAATTTCAAGACTTGGATTTGAGGAAATTGATTGGGAGTCCAAGGAATGTTCGAGTTTGTACTTGCTTAAACTAGCAAACAAGCTCACACAATGGGCATTCCAAGTCAATAAATCCTCCATAGAAAAGTTCTTTCAATGCTTTGTCTTTATATAACTGTCAAGTCATATTTTGACATTTTAGATTAGGTCATCCAAGTTTTTGTATGTTAAAAAGTTTTTTCTTCATTACTGGAGAAAAAAAAGTTTAGTTTTCAATATGAAATTTAACAATATTCTAAACTCTCTAAGATGGTTTTTTGGAGCCAACCAAACGTTTCTTGTTTCTTTTATTAGTCCACAGTGATGTTTGAAGGCCTTCCCCAATACATCATGTTTGGTTCTCAATGGTTTGTTTCTTTCATTGATGATGATACAAGACGACTCAAAATCTTAGTGCATTGTTTGAACATCCCAAAAATAGACAAAATTATTCATATAATATGTTGAGGATCATGAATTATCAAGCTCTTAAACTAATAAAAAATTGTGCTCTTAAGGTAGATGGAAGATCCTAAGGAGAGAGAATTTGTAGTATTCGAAATATAAATAAAAGTGAGTTTTATAGTAGCTTTGAATTATTTGAAATTTTGGAGATTCTGAGAATTTTTAAAAAATTATTAATTCTCTCTAAAAATTGTACACTAGTAAAAAGAAATATAACACATCAAAAGAAAGAGGTAAGTCATAAAATTAAGTGTACAAAATATAAAGTTATAATGATACCAAATTAATGAAAATCAAAACTAGACAAGTGATAAAAATAATATTATAAATATTAAGATTTAATAATCAATTTATTTATGAGCTTAAAAAAGTCTCCAAAATAATTAAAATTATTAAACAGAATAAAAATAATAACAAAATTAGACCAGTATGTAGAATGTATAAAGATTAACTTAATAAAATTTTATTATTTCTTAATACATAAAAGAGGTGTGATAATCACATGATTAAAAACTGAAATTGATTTAACAAAAATAATAACATAATTTTTATAAGGATTTTTAAATTTAAAAATGATTAAAAATACTAAATAATGCTAAAAAAAAGTGAAATTTGACCAACGAGCAAAACTCAAGTAGAATCATAAGGAATTAATTGAAGAATTTTTTGAGGTCAAATTAATTGAAAAATACAAGAAATATTAGCTTTCTTAAAATCTAAATTTAACTTTTAATTTTATTGGTAATTTCCTAAAATCCTAACTTTAAAGCATGGCGAAAGAAATGGATCCAAAGGGAATTAAATCCGATGGGAAACTGATGAGATGCAAAAGGTGAGAAGGTTAAGAAGCATCTAGCAAGATTTCATTGAAGAGACAAGTTATTTGGGGTAATAGGAACGCCAAGAAGGTGATAAGGCATTGTATGTATATGAAAGAAAAGAGGGTCAACGATGTAGTAGTTTAGAAACATTTGGGAAAAATTGTCTCCTGTAGAGCAAGAGGAGAGAGACAAAAAGGAGAAGGGAACAAAGGTGTTGCGACCAAGGAAAAGAAATTGGCAAGAAACATCAAAACAATTACATTAAGAAAAGGAGAAATTAATGAAATTGAAAGGCAATTTTACAAAACTAAGACCAAATTTGAATTCTATTATTTCGAAGATGATATGATCCTTGTTTGTATTATTTGATCGTTATTCTCCAATTCAGTATGATATGATATTACCAATTATTTTCATAAAGAATATTGTATGAAAACATGTCATGTTATGTTAAAGGAATCTAAAGAAAAAAGTTATAAGTGATAGAAAAACTCATAATATGAATGAAAAAAAAGAATAAAAGAACACGAGTTGATTGAAAGGGTAAGAAATGATTTAAAAGTGTATAGACGTTGGCTGTACAAAATGACTTGATCAATGATTCTGAATAATATGTTTCGAAAATGGGGCCATAATCTGGAATAACATGTTTTGAACGTGATGCCAAAGAAATCATCATTAGGACTATCCTTATTTGGAATATCATGCTCTTGGAAATAAGTCCAATTTGATTTTAAAATACATATAAAAAGCCTTCTCTTAAAACCAACTAAATGAAAAAATAAATTGTAAAAAAATTTAAAAAAACTAAAATAAATTGCATGATTTCTTGAAAAAAAGATGGGCTATTTAAGAAAGATAAAATAGTATTTATTTCTGATGCAATTGTTTACATATGCATTACATGATATTGGCTCAGCAAACGATATAAGCCTAATTATGTTTGTTTTACATACATATTAGTATATTCCTGAGCCAATGATGATTATCTTAGCTTATTTTATGACCTAACATTTAAAGAAATGATAAGACAACATAGAACTCTAGGAAAGTAACGAGAGGGATAGTATGGTTTCTATGATTAGTAGTTTAATTCCTATGTTATTAGATTATATAAGCTATTGCATCATTTTGTGTTATTTCATTAATACTAGACATGTATTAGTTATTTCATTGAGATTTATGAACAAATTCCTAAAAGGACAAGATAATAGTTTTAAATTGATTTCAAAATTTTGAACATTTGACTTGGCTTTTATTTATTAAAAAATGGAAGTTTTCAAAGTTAATAAAAGAAATAGATGTTACGACACCAATCGAAAATGTGGGCTTAATTAGAGAAAAGTAACAACCTGAATTAGGCTTGTTATATGATCGTCGGATCTAAAAACATGCCCTAATTGAAAAAATTAGTTGGTTATTTTGCCGTGCCTCGCTTGACTTTACCATCATGCAAAGACAATTATGGAACCTCAAATGATCGTAGATTGTTAACGCACCTTCGGTGATTTTGACTTCCATACTAATCCAATTCCATTTCATTCAGTGGAACGTCTCGATGAATTAAATTGTCGAATTGATCTAATCATTACCGGAATGTACAATGCAACACCTGGAAGAACAGTAGCCATTTTAAAGTTTGTTTGACAAGCAAGTATTGTACGTAATTTTCGTAACTATGTAGAAATTCCCAAATTTATGCATCGTATCAAGGATGATCAATAACGGCAATGTTTCATGCTATGTACATTGATCGAATGTATGGAGTTTGAGCTTTACCCATATCCACCAAAGTTCTAAAATGCTCTAGAATGTTATCTAAGTCCCAACTGTGTGGATTAGCTGCTTTAGTTGCCATTTCAATAAGTGTTCTTGCCACTTTATTGCCCTCTTCTAGTCTACTCTGATTAAATCCATCTATTGATTGATTTGATGAATGGTGTCAAGCACTTTCAAAGGAATTTTCTGATGCCCTTGAATCGTATTGAGCAAAAACCATCCACATGTCCTTGCTATTTTCATTGTATATGAGGATGACATTATTGGTTAAATTAATTGTCTGAATTAAAATGTTCTAGCCACTTTATTGCCCTCTTCTAGTCTACTCTGATTAAATCCATCTATTGATTGATTTGATGAATGGTGTCAAGCATTTTAAAAGGAATTTTCTGATGCCATTGAATCGTATTGAGGCAAAACCATCCACATGTCCTTGCTATTTTGATTGTATATGAGTATGACATTATTGCTTAAAGGAATTGTCTGAATTAAAAAAACTACTGGCCAAAGAATTCATAATCAAATATCAAGAAAATCTAAGGTATTTCCTAGGGATGGAAATAATTATAAGACAATACTTTGGTATCTCAAAAAGAATGTCCTTGACCTCTTGAACAAGAATGGTTAGCTAAGCTGCAAACCGATAGATACACCTACAGATGCTACTCAGAAATTTGAAAGTTTAAGGTTTCAGCTCCAACTAATAAAGGAAGATATAAAAAATTATAAGAAACATTATCCACCTCTCCTACACAAGACCTAATACCAACTTTCCCATTAGAACAATTAACCAATTTATAAATGACCTAAGAGAGGAGCACATAGAAAATGTTCAACGAATTTCGAGCTTTCCAAAACTAATACTGAGAAAGGGATTGTTCTTCAAGAAATGTTTAGGCAAAAACATAGCAATATCTAACAATGCTGATTGGGATAGCTCAATCCATGATAGATCTACATTAACTCATTGTACCTATGTATGAATCTTGTTGCTTAAAGAATTATGAAACATTCAATGGTCTGTAGAAGTAGCGTCTAAACTGAACTCAAAGATCAATGATCGAGCTATTTGATTCATCATATGCATTACTAAGAATTTGGTTCATCATAATTGCACTAAGCACGTAAAAATTCCATCACTTGCATAAATTAAAGATCAATGATGGAGCTATTTGATTTCTTTATACCTAGTCTGATCTTAGTAATACATATTTTGACCAAGATTCTCCAAGGAAATGCTTTGACAATCTATGTTCCAAGTTTGGCCAAATCAACATTTACAACACAAATTTAGGATGTAAAAAATCTCATCATTCATTATCATTATTATTTAAGAATCTAGAATGTAAGAACCATTTTTTGTTGTTTTCTATTCTAAGAGATTTGGGTGACTTATTACCAAGATTTTTAAGAGGTAGTAGTTTCATTTTTTTTGGTGAATTTCACTTTTTATTGTACTCTTTTATGTTGGTTATAATCTTTTTCCAATCAAGAAAAATTTAAATTTCATTCCTAATTCACAATGCATAACTACTATTCAATCAAAGGAAAGACGAGCTCATGATAACAACATTAAATCATGCATTGTACGAGATGGATGTTAATCCATGCGTTATTTGAATGAGACCAAACCAATGCACGAATGCCTTGATCAGCTTCAGCTCAGCTGCCATGGAGAGGCCAAATCATATGACAGCTCAGGCTGAGAGGCAGAAATCCATCTTGATACCTCTACTTGACCATTTTGCATTGTCTTTTGAAATGGATCACTAGACCTCCATGTGCTTTGGCATGGTTTTTTAAATATTTTACCAACCAAAATAGAGAAAAGAAATGATGTTCAATTCATAATATTTGAAAACCGTGTATTTAAAAGTTCTTCAAGAATAAGTCTCCTTTATGTAAACAAAAAGATTAAACACAAAAAAATTATTTAATTTAACTTCTTGTGCTTCCTATTTTAAGAACAAACTTGGAGATGATCGTCATGCATTCTACTGGAGACATGTCATTACGCACATAGTCGCTAGAGGATTTGATAATTATGAATGTGGCCTGTAAACGTCGTGGTTGACTAAGAGGCATGGTTATCTTCGTGTCTTAACCCCCAAGTCTTCATATAGCCCATTGAGATTGCTTCAGTTTGAATGACCTCTTCTGACGTATTCATTAAGTGATAGAAGTACTCTCTCTCTACTATAAGCCATGAACCTAGATGTGAGCATCCTCAATATCTTTGGCAATAGTCTACTTATAATTCAAACATCCTAACGGCTGCCAATTGCCCAAGGCCATCCATGATGACTTTCAGCCCTCTGAACTCATCACTCCTATCTTTGTCAAACCCAAATCTCTTTCGATAGACATCTTAAAATTTTCCTTAATTCCTCATGTGTAAATGTTTTGCTTAAAGAATGCAAACTACTTACAATATTATTAAAAGTTATAAATACACCCTTCATTGTTTCTTCCAACTTCATTTCAAATAGTTCATAATTAGATATTAAAATGTTAACCTTAGATTCTTTTACTTGAGAAGTTTCTTCATAAATAACCTCTAATTTCTTCCATATTTCACATAATGTAATAAGTGTGCAAATGCAATTAAACTCAATGGATGTATAAGGAATGAGTTGCATAATGGATCACCCTAGATGATTAGTTTTACGTCAACTACTAGGGCTCATACACCCAACAAGCTGCCCCCTCAAAAATGCAGCACGAAACCATGACCTCATTCAAATAACAAGTACATTGGCACCATTTGCTATAGGCGTTGCACCTCATGTTTGCCCACCGCATAGTGTGAGTCTTTAAGCTACCATTGGGTATAAGGATAAGCATTTTCTCCCATTCCTTTTTTTTTTTTTTAACAACTTTGAGTTCAACTGCATCAGATTTAGGAACAGAAACAGGCACACTAGAGCTAAGTGAGCTCTTTAGAAGGCCTTTTTGTTCGAAAATGAGAACCTAGACCATTGCTCAAGATGATCCACTGAGTGGATGTAAGGCTACATAATAGCACCCTTACCATCCACTTGAGCTTTTAAGAGAAATAGCAAGCATTTGATCCTAACAACCATCTCAACCTCCTTTTAGTAAATTGTCAAGACCTGTCCCCTCCACGTTTGAGGTTGTTTTGTCTGAGCTAGAAAGCTCGAGTAACATAATTTGCTGGACCAAGATTCATTCAACGCAGATTCTCAAGTAACTTAGGCCTGCTTTCTGCTTCGTTTCAAATCCTATCCCATTGAGACCCTTTATTTAATCTTTCTCATTAAGGATCTGCTAAAGGCATTTTAGACCCTCTGTTTATTCTTTCTCCTCAAGAAGCCAATAGATGACAACATTGAGAATGGGTTTTTGGAGGAAATTGGAGGTACTTCTCCCCCACACTTTCTTCAACGAAGGTTTCATCCAAGAACTTTCTTCCGTTCTCGAGAAGATTCATAGCTTAGAAAACCCTTTTATCTCATTGACTCAAAAAGACTTGTAAAGATAGTTCAAAGATAAAGACATATCGCCTTTGCCAATCGGAATATGAGCTTGTCAACTACAAAAAGGCCCATCTAATCGGCTTTTCAGATAGACAATTCGTAAATTATAATTATTCTCAAGAAATATGATAATATGCCAAAACCAATTGAGCTTCACCTTCACTGTTTCTCAAGAAGAATCCAAATGAAACAATATATGGTCAAGTCAACCTAAGTGGGAACTATCCCAAAGGCTTTAAATATATCGAAAAAAACAATCCTAGAAGAGGTGCCAAAGGCCATAAGCTAAAAAAATCAATTAAAAGAACACTTCCGATCAATTTTCGAGTTAAGTTTTACCCTATTCTACAGGACATGGACATTTTAAGGACTATATCATATAGGAATGGTCACGATGTCCTTGCTCTCGATAATAGACCACTAGAAGTCCTCGACATCTTCAAATATACCCCTTCCGTTTAGAGAGCAAACAAGAAATAAGTAGAATTAGCAAGTATGAGGAGGCCAAGTGAGCTAGATTACACAAGAAACGTTTCAAAGCAGGATGGTGAGGAAAACAAATGAACTCCTAGGCTATATACAAATTTTGAAATGATACCTCAAGCACTAAACCTATCCTACGCCAACCTTTTCTAGAGTGTCTTAGATCAATCCTAATCGTCGGTGACAAACCTTTGATTAGATTAATCCTTCCAAAATTTGCCGTCTAAACAGAAAATTTTAATGAAAAATTGCATTTATTCAAATCATGATTTTAGTCTACCAATTTTTTCAGTTGCTAAAAGTTTTTCCTAGTTTATGATGTTCATACTTTCTTGACGTCTTTCATTTTTCTAATTATCAAAATACTTTATTTAAAGCTGTTCAAATTATTTTGATTTTTACCTATCAAGAAAGTCTTAACATATGATTCCAAGTTTATCATCTAGATTAGAATCTAAATCCATTCTTTAAACACCATATATGGAACAAACAAATGTTTTGGATAACTACTAAGACCTACAAAAAATTGACAAAGTTAAAAAATTTTTCACAAGTTCCTATGAAAAGAAACATTCATAATAACTTCATCAATTACATTGCTATGAACATTTTTAGTTAGGTACATTAAGGTAAAAAGAAAAAACAGTCATTCTCGAGATGAACTGCTAAGAAAGACCCTTTCTTTAGCCTTATCTAACGATAACCAACCTAAGATTGAATTGACCAGGCAATTAGACTACTGAAGGAAAAGAAACAACAGTTCATGTGATCAGGTTGTCCTCAATCAAGCTAATTTAGGACTTCCTCAATACCTTCTAGAAAGCCGAGATGTCCCAAAAGCCCACTGATAAGAATTCATACCACTTCCTCAATGGCTTCTCATGTGCACCTTAAAACATACCCCAACTAGCAAACCTTCAACATCAAACCTCGCACGAGGAGCTGCTAGATATTATTCCAATTTGTTTCCAGTACAAAGTAATTCTCTTCTAACTTTTCCAAAGGTACTAATCTCCTACTCTAAGTCCCCTAAACTTTTTTTATTTTACCTCCAAGTTCTTTTTGAGGTCTTAAAGCTTGTATCAAGATCAAATAACTGGCCTCAAATGTCTAACTTCAAAAGCATAAGGAATTTATCCATTTTTTTCTCCATTGTGGAAGCTATCATCCATCCATTCTTATTCATCTCTCTCAGGAGGGCCATCATCCTCTAATCTTGAAGCCTCTCTCTAGTAAGATGATCACCTTCTCTAAGTTGGATTTCCTCGAGTTATGGCTCCTCCTAGATGGTAGTGACCAGCGCCATGTCCAATTGCTCTTTGCCCCAACAACGCAGATGTTCAAACCTTCTCGTTGCCCACATTCTCTATTGCTACAACTGCCACCTTTGTGTTTGAAAGCACATTTAAGAAGAGCTTGTTGTCTAAAGGAGGATTAACAAATTCCTCCAGTTCTTAGGCAAACATCACTTCCTAAACAAACAGTCATCCTCCTCCCAACAGCATTGAATGATCCTTCTTTCTTCAAATATGAAGCAATCGGGGAAGTGATAGATGGGGATGCACTAGTCTTCCCATTTGGAACCTACATAGCAATCAAACCTAGTGCATAAATCAGGTTTGAAGACAATGTCGATGGCTTATAACTCTGGAGTAATTGCATATGAGCGGCCCTTATAGGAAGAACAGAAGAAAGCAGCGTAATGATTATTGTCAAGATATCTAGCCTTGGAGGAAGGATCACTTCCCGACTAGCATCTCCAATTAGAGGTTTCATCCTCAGCAAACAAAAAGGTGCGATGATTAGCGACAAATTAGTTGAAGGGGCCAGCAATGTACCTCCAATCCCTGGCCCTGGCATTAGTAATGATCTTTCTAAGCTCCAATCAGCATGCCATGCCAGATTTCAAGAATAAATAATCACTATAGATAAGTTGGTGCAACAAAAGTAGGGGTGAACAACTCCTAAAACATTGGGGCCAATATATAAGTGACATAGGACAAATCTAGGTGTGCTAAATAGCATCATCTCCAGATAAAACTGTCTTTTACATAAATGCTAGAACAAAAAGTTAGAGAACCAATAAAATTATATTTTTCAACCACCACGATCCTCATCATCTATATTATCTGCTAGCAGATTACTGACACATGTAAACCTCAGTTCTATCAATTGACAATACTTCCAAGTCTCCAATCCCCAACAAGATTTTCAAACCAGCCTCAAAGAAATTCACCAAGCAAACTCCAAACCATTCTTCAACAAGCCTCTAAACCAGTTCTCAAGTGACCTCTAGACCTTGTTCAAGCAGTGCAACAGTTCTCATCTTCTGTTGTAACCATTCATAATTTATAAATACCCCAATGGTATGATAGGTAAGGATCTTTTGGCATCATTTAGATCTTTCACCACTTTTACCGCTTGTGCCTTTCAAAAATTGTCAATCCTTGTTAAAGAGATGAGCTTTAACTCATTATAGTCAATATTCTTCACTCTTGTGCGTATTCTCTATATCTTTTTCTTCCCTCACACGCATTTTCTTTGTCACACAAAATTCTCCCAAAGAACCCCTCAACACATATACCTAAGCAAACTATAGAACAATTTTATCTTTTTCACTTGCCTCTTCAAAGAGTAAGTACCATAAAAGTCTTAAAATTCTCTTGCATCATTTACCACATGCATTTAGTCTCTCCAATAAATATCATTAACCTAACTTGATCCTCTGAACTAACTCTAAATCAATACAAATGTTTTTTTTAATATTTGCATTCAATCCTATTCAGGGATAAAAGAATGACAAATATCAATACCTTAATTAGCTGCTAAAATTTTTAGAGTTAAGATTTTGTCCTCATTTCTCTTAGCATTCAATATTTCAAATTTCAAAATCTTCTCAAAATTTATAATAATGCTATTTCTATTTTGATTCTTATTAGGATATCAAAGTTTGAGTCCTAAGGTATCCATTTTATTAGAATTCTCATACATGCATCTGGCTTCTTATGTGGAGTAGGGGAGGTTGGGGGTTTCCAAAATATATTTTGTGGTGCTTTTGTAATTCAATTGCAACAATTGCACCAAAGAACTTGTGAAAATGTGATTTGTAGGATTCCCCCTAGGATGGTCATTGTAGTTAAAAATTATGTTGTTGAAAAAATGCTTTGAAAATGTGCTTTGAGAAGGTAACTATGTGAGTAGAAAAACCCTATCGCATTAGTTGTTTCACAATGTTTTTCCAACTGAAACATGAAGAGGAAGCCAATATTAAAAACCTTTACAAACACAGCAATTATCTTCCTATAGAAAAAAAAATGTCAACTAAATCCATCAAACTTGAATGTTTAAAATACATATTTATCAATTCTTACCTTAATTTTAACCTTTTGAACTAAGTCATTTACATGCATCCTACCAAGATGGTGTGGAAGCCTAGTTTCATTAAATAAGTTAAAAATTATGAAAAAAAAAATCACTTGATGGTCATGGAATGCCAATGGTTTTGATTTTGTAGAACCATCATCACTAAGGCAATTTAACATCATTAATTGCAAAGGTTAAATATATTCAACGATCAATCAATAATCAAACTATTATAAAAATTAGTTTTTATCTAATTCAAATATTGCAAATCACATTATTGATAATCATTTTAAATTTATCTCATCTAAAGGATAGGACAACAATTTTAAACAGATGCATAATGAGTTTGAAGCCAACAAGCTCAACAATTACCCTTGATTCCAAAAGTTCCATAGCTAGGTAACAACTTCAAGAATTTGGGTGTTTTTCTCACTCTCAGGCTTATCAACCTATATAGTTTCTTCCCTGCAATGGCAAATGCTAAGGGATTCACCTCCCCCAATCACTCTCTCACAAGGGCATTGAGTGATTACACAAACTCATAACCCATCAAAATCATGTCGACAATGATGCTCAAAGGAGAGCCCAAAGTAGTCTTTGAAGAAGAGAAGATTTCGAAAATGGTAGCACACTTCAAGTTTGCCTTAATTAAGAAATTTTTGCACGAACAACCAAACTTAGACAGTCTGTTCGTAACTCAACAAAATTGAGTTTTTGAGCTTATTTTTATGGGACTACTTGATCACCGCCATATTCTTCTTCAATTCACTTAGGAAGATGACTATTAGCGTTGCTAGTTACGCAGAACTTGGTCCATTATTAAATTTTATATGCATGTGCTCAAATAGCATCTAGACTTTCAATTGAACTCTGAACCCTCATTGGCTCCAGCATGGATTTTGCTTGAATATCTTCCAATTCAATTCTTCAATAAAACAACTCTATATCCTATGGCATCAACAATTGGTACACTCAAAGTGGATGCAACGACTATCAATTTAACTTGACCACAGTTGCAAGGGTTTGTGTGGAGGTGTACAAAGGGAAGAACCGCTCAAACAGGATTAGAATCTCTAAGCAGTAATGGTTTTTAATAGAAAGTTCAATACGATAACTTGTTGGATATTAAGGATGCTACAAGTAGGGATATGATATCCTTCAGCGCAAACATATCATGAATAACAAAGATTCCACAGTTGAACAAGGGAGCCCACAAATACCTATAGATTTGACTGCTCAAATTCCTTCAAGTTCAACGCCTGAAGAAAGGGTGGAATGCCAGAGTGATAAAGAATTGCCAATTGTTCAAACAATAGTAGCAAAGAAATCGATGAAACAATCTCACAATACCCCAATCCAACATAACTCACATATCCAAAAACAAAAAAAAAACTCTTATAAGGGCAGTAATAAATATTGAGGATTTCAACTTGTTAAACAAGTCAATCAAGCTACGGTTCACAATCGTTTGACTCATTAGACTACGAATGATTACACTATTCTAAGAAAAAATCAAATAGAGTATAGAAAAGAATGATTATAGATTCTAAAACAACCCAAGAGAGAGCATCAAAAGAATGATCCTTTAAGAAATTCAGTGAAGATCTTCAAGATAGAGCTATTGGCTAGGGCCTATTACAAATCAACAATGATGGCTTCATACCAATCTTAAATAAAAGGACACAGAAAAAAAAATAAAAAGATACCAAGTAGGCCAGACAATGTTAGAAGTATTCATGAAAGCCCTCAAGCAATTCAAATTGCCAAAAACATTGGTCATGATGTGTAAAATCCTCATGTGGAATATAAGGGGGCAGTGAATAAGAAATCAGTCAATCGTCTCAAATTCGTAGTCAAATCACAAAAAACTCATCTAGTTGCACTGATGAAACCCATGGCACACAAAAAGCAAATGTATCATCATGCTAGGAAACTGGATTTTGAATTCTATGAAGGTAATTCAACAAATAAGATTTAATTCCCATGGAAAAGTTGTTTTTCTTGCCCACCCGTACTGAAAAAAGAGCAATTCTTACATATGTATGTAAAGCATGAAGGATGGAATACTTATGCTTACTGTACATTTGCGTATGCAAAGAGCTCATTCACTGATAGAAAAAGCTCTCTAGCAAAGACTCAGAAAAAATGCGAATGCTTTCAACATGTCGTAATTGGAAAAGATTTTTAACGTAGTGACATCTCTGAATCTGTACAAAAGACACTCCACTCCCAAGCTAGAAGCTGTTCAAGAATTCTCCAATTGTATTAATTATTGTCCTCTCAATGAGCTGCCATCTTGAGAAATCCTTTCACCTAGTGTGGTAAAAGGACAGGAAATATGGATTTATAAGAGATTAAATAGAGTGCTTGTGAATGAAGAATGAATTAATAAGCACTCGACTACTGTAATTCAATACATCAACATATTAGGTTCATGCTCCATTGCTACTGCACTCCCAAAGGAATCCTCATCAGCTCCTAAACAATTTAAATTCCAAAACATGTCGAATCATCAATCCTTTTTACACATTATGGAATGGAATTAGAACCTACCTACTATTAGTTCTTGTATGATAGCACTTACATTTAAACTAAAATGGTTAAAAGCATGTCTCAAAGACTAAAACATAACAACATTTGGTAACATATTTGAGGCAATTAAGTTTGCTGAAGATCAACTTATTCAAAAAGAAAAGGAATTTGAATCAGTTCAAGATGAGAAATCAAGGATAGAGTTGTTGAAGGCGCAAGAGAATCTTCTAAATTCCACTGCAAAAAAGGAAGAATTTTGGCATCAAAAGACCCAAATCAGATGGCTAAAGAAGGTGAAAGAAACATAAAATTATTTCATGTCATAGCCAAGTAAAAGAAACTCAAGCTTACAATTCACAAGATAAAAGATTCTATGGGTAATTGGGTTTAGAATAAAGAAAGAATAATTGAAGCTGCAATTCAGTACAATCAGAATCTGATGTAAGGCTCTCAAGTAGCTAAAAAAGATTCTATACCTAATTGTATTACCTCATTGGTGAATCCAACAAACAACAATTTATTAATGCAGGAAGTCTCAATGGAGGAATTCAAAGATATTGTATTTCAAATGAACAAACACAATGCCCTTGGTCTTTGATGGATTTAATGGTAGTTTTTTCACACATTGCTGGGAGATAATTGCAAACAATGTTCTCTTGCTGTGGCACCAATGCCTAAAGGAATATCTAATCTTGATTTCTAAGAAAGATAATCCAAAGATATTCAATGATTTTAAGCCTATGCGTTTATGCAAGTTTACTAAAAACAGTCTTCAAAATGTTGGCGATCAGACTTCAGAAAATCCTACCACTCCTCGTATCTCCAAAGCAAGTTGGATTCGTTAAGGAAAGAGACATCAGGGACAACAATCTCCTAGCATAGGAATTGATTGAAGATATAAATAGAAAAGCTAAATGAAACAACTGTGTAATTAAACTTGATCTTAAACATACTTTTGATCGCTCATCCTAGGAATTCTTATGCAATATTCTTACTAAATTCAACTTTGAGGATAAGTTCATCAAGATGACCATGAATATGCTTCGTAACAGCTAGATCTCCATCTTGATTAGTGGTAAACCAAATGATTTCTTCCAAGTCTCTCAGGCCCTCAAATAAGGAAACCCAATCTCTCTCCTTTTTATCTTATCTATGGAAGCATTTAATAGGTAGTTGAATAAACTTATCACTTAAGGTAAGGTTTCACATTGTGCACAACCCAAAATCTATCCAATTATATCACACTTAAGCTTTGCAGATGACATCATAATCTTTAGTAAAATGGTCAACAAATCAATCATTAACCTAAAGAGATTTCTACTAGACTTTTAAAGCCACTCAGGACTATAAATCCACAAAAGTACATTTATTTGTAGCAACAAATCAAGTCAATCCAAGCTAAAATAATCAATCAAATTGGGCTTTATGAAGAACAAACTACCAATGAACTATCTAAGATGCCTATTATTCAAAAGAAAGGAAAAAAAAAACAATTTATTTTCAAAAACTAATTAAGAAAATTATCAAGAAGATAGCAAGCTTGAAGAAAAATCTATTGACCATGGGTGGGAGATTAATTCTAGTTGAACAAGTGCTTGCCTCAATCCCTATATACTCATTGATGGCTACACACCCTCTACTGAAAGATCCTACATAGAATTGAGAAGATGATGAATGATTTTCTTTGAGGTGATTCAATAAACAACCATATGCACCATTGATCAAACTGGGATAAGATTAGCTTTTCTACTAGAGAGAATGGTTTGGGATTAAAAATCTAGAGAAACTAAGAACAGCTTTTTCGACAAAACTATCTTGGAAGTTGCATTCAACTAACTCATTGAGGGCTAGCTTCACGAAAACTAAATATTTGCTATCAAATAGGAAATGTGCAATCTCTGACACATAGAAACACATGGAAAACATCAAGCACATCATATTAAATTATATTGAGGTGTCCAACTCAACTAGAACCAGCTATTGGACACTCACTTCCAATGGAAAATTTAGTATCCAAATGGCTTGGGAACCTCTTAGAAGTAAATTATTAATTCTAAAATCCAGACAAAGAATCTAAAATTCCAAATGTCCACAAAAATCTCCACTCTAATGTGGAGGATATTTAACAATCTATTATCATTCCCAGAGAAATTAAGCAAACTAAATCTACAACTAGCATCAAAATACTCATATTTCCCAAATGAAGTTTCAATGGATCATTCAGTTATGAGCTACAAGAAATTCTGTAAAATATAGCCTGTCTTAGCTAATCGTCTAGACATACAGGAATCTAAATCAACCAAGATAATCCCATTGCTGCAACATTAGTGGAGTGGAGCCATGACAAAAACAATAGAGCTTGAGGTGATGTCTTTCAAATATTGCCCTCACTTTATTTTCTGGAACATCTGGAAAGTCAAGAATTTAAAATTGTTTGAGAACATTAACCAAAAAAAAAAGTATTTTAAATAATGTTATTTCTAATTGCTACGGCATTTTTTGTTGCATCCGGCTAACACAATCGTCTTCAACAAGTCTTCAATTGGTGCTGCTTGGTTTGGTATCTCCCTTATCACTACTACAATACAAATGCTACAAAATTGTTAAGTGGTCTCCTCCACCACAAAGATTTCACAAACTTAATATGAATGGCTATGTCCTTAGCAACTCTAGTCCAGTTGGCTACGGTGTAAAAATCCATAATAATCAAGGAGAAACAATGAAAGTGTTCTCTATTTTTGTTGGCAACATGTCAATTATAAAAGCTAAAGGAATGGCTTTAGAGTTGGGTACTCAACTATGTACTAACCTAGATCTCCCAAACATCATTGAAATGGATTACAAAGATATTATCAATATGGTTTAGAGTAAGACAACTATTCCTTGGAAGTTGCACAACATCATTCAACAAATCAAACAAGCACTTGGTACTTCAACCATACACTTGAAGTATATTTATAAAGAAGGAAATAAAGTGGTGAATTATCTGACAAAAATGGCTGCCAAATACTTCAACTCAAGCATCTTTGATTCACATCAACTTCCCAAATACCATAAGCCCCTCATGAAATTGGATTAAATTCAGCATCCCTATATAAGAACATTATACAAGATATGACATATCAATTCAAGTGCTTAGATCTAAGAGCTTTTATAAGATAGTAGTAGAAGACTGATTCACGCTTTCTTTTCTTTGTAATTATGTATTAACCAACGGAATTTACATAGTTTTTGGTGCACAAAAAATTATCTCATTAAAGAAAAAGGAAATAGATGGATCCAATGAGCTCAACTAGAGCTTCTAAACTTACACACAAGTGCATGTGTTTATACATGTATATATGGTGTATGCATGTAATAGATGAAATTTTTTGTGCACAATTGCCCAATTCCAAAAGAGTTTTTACAAGAAAAAAATTCCTTTTAAGGACTAGAAGCTGCACATCAAAGATTTATACCTGCTGTTGTGCTGGAACTTGGCCTTTGCTATCTGTATCTAGAACATATTGGCTACAAAATTCATCCTTCCATACTAATGCTAATGGAGTATTTCCATTCTGATAATGTGCATGCCTGAGACAAAGATTTGATTATAAAGAAAATAAAGATGAAAAAATAAACAATTTGCGAATGCTGTAGACTTGGCTTCTATAGATTACCAACACAAGGATGAATATGGAAAAAATGATTTCAGTAATATCATTTCTTTCTAGCTGAGATGTCAGTAAGAACATACTCAGTTATTCTTTTTAAAAAGGAACTTGTACTGAACATTGATGCAGAGGTACTTCGATAGAAATTATCCTATAATAGAAACTGCTTACATAAAGTCAGATAAATTTAAAATCAAGACCCACCTGATCAAACAGCTTGCTTCAGCAACTTGTAAATACAACTTGGGACAATCTTAATGAGGATAATACATAAATATCTAAAAGTTTTACATCGATTTAAGATAAAAGATGTGTTCCATGATTGGCACATGCAGATTATATGTTTGACTGAACAAAAATACCCAAGGATTGGTGTGCAAAATGGATTACAATATCAAAACAGGACCAAGAAGGAAGACAAACAGCTAAGAATTGTTTGGTAAAAAGATGTATAAAAGAAGAAATAAGAATTTTACTAATGATTATATAGTCATAAACAAGGTTGCAAACAACATGATTTGCACAGCACTAGAAATGCATAAATTGAATTAATGTTAGAAAGGAAATTAAACAATCATTATGACAGTCAGAGCCTTACCTATTGTAAAACATTAGCCCATCCCTGATGTAAGGTAGACCTCCAGCATATGCCGCATGCAAGCTAATCTGGTTGCAATCATATATTGGTACAACACTAAATTGATACCTATGACATGCTGATGGAGGATTACAAGCTCCACTTTCAGAAAGCTTCGAGTTCAACCAAAAAAATCTGAACTCCGCGCTACAGTCATATAATGAGTATCCTCGCCAACAAACCATATCAATTACATAGTATGTTTGATTGGGCTGCCAAGAAAAGCCTCAAAATGAATTTCAAATCAAACCATTGTTCTCACAATTCACTTAGAAAAATGAAGGATGATGACTACTATAAGAACAAACCTCATGAAATATGCAATCCAGAATACAATAAACGTGCGATGGAGCTGACATTTCTTTTGTCCTGGCACCATTAGGCAAGGAAGATGGAAAACGATGCAGAACAGAACCATTACGGAGTCTGCTCACCGTAGAACCATTAGTGGAAACAACAAAGCAGCGTTTGCCAGCTGGCCTTGCAAAGACGTACCTAACCATTTGTAATAAAATGTTAAGCAGCAATAATCTTCAGAAAAAATCAATTTTCGGCCATGAATAAATGATAATTTGTATTCAATTCAGAGAAGAATGCTTTCTAAACAGCCGTGGTCAAATAAGTAGCCAAAGTAGGCCAAAGTCAGTTTTTGCAAGATAATCAATGTATCCAGAATACATTCATATATGCTGTTTTATATCTTAAGATTTATCCATTATGAACCAACTCTAATCCCATTAGTAAATAAAGAACATTGACAAGTTATAATCATTTTTTCTTACACATTACATTTAACTTTTTTTGCAGGCATGTAATTGACTCTCTTAATCATCAATCATTAGAGAATTAACATCTGGTGAGACAAAACGCATATTAAATATTGCAAACCTTCACAAACCATCCATTATAAGGTTAGTACCTTAGTTTTCATTCAGTAAAGCTGCATACAACTACTATGGTGGTATGTTATTGCTATATGCTAGAAACTATCATTCTTGCACATAGGTGAGCAAGTTATCCATTGAAGTTGTTTACCAATATGATGCACCAATGAAAGGTGTCTAAATCTCAGACATTGTTATATTTTTATCCAACAAATCCAATTGCAACAAATTTCTAATAAGAAAAGCAGGGCATAACATTACCAAACAAAGCCTTACTATCTTATCACTTGAGTACCAGACCCTTCAAATAAGCACCTAATTATCTCAGGCAATTTGCCAATTCTCTTGTTTCTTTATAGATTCTTGCTTAAGATATTGTGTTCAGGTATTGCAGAGAAATGTTATTTTCAATGATTTTCCTCCATGGTAGCTGACTCAATATAAATTCCAGCAAGAAACAAATATATCTCAGAATCAACACATTTTATCCAAAAAAACTTCTAGTATGTATTCACATAGTAGTGATAATTAGTTCAAATTCAGTTTGTTAATCAAGCAATGAACCAAGATTGATTTGATTAGATAAGCACGATGGATTAATGAATCATAAACAAACAACAGCCAACTCAATCATGTTTAGATCACTAAAAGCTCAATTAGAAACATAGAAGAAGATTAAGAAATTTATCAAACAATAGTCAGACCTTAACTTTGCTAATTCATTTCATTTATTTTGCCTTGCTCCATGCTTTCAGAGTAATGAACAATATAAGACTATTCAAAACTTCAACATTATAAAGCTTTAAAAGTAAAAACTATCAGTGAAGGAAACTTTAATACAACTTAGGGTCACAAACTTGATTCATTTTGTGAATAAGTCATGCCAATCTTGTCAAGAAATGAGCTACGCATTAAAACATTAATTTGAATATTCAAACATCAGTTTGGCTTGTGTTCGGCTTGTTTGGTCTTTATCCTTTTACATTAGCTATGGATTCATTCGCTGATCACAATTAGCATAAGATTTCATGATGTGTATTTTTCTTATAGTGTCCTCATTGTAGGTATAGAAAGAGAAAGAGCTATAGAAAAGCTAAGTTATCAAGCACATTACAGAACGAAAGGGTTATAATTACATATCTGATGGTATACATATATTTCAACCTACTCTAAATAAAAGAAGTAATATCATGAATATTACTACTGGTAGGTCGAATGAATTAATAAGAGTACATAGTTTAGATAAGTTGGATCCATCCTAGAAAATGGATTAATAAATATTGATGTTAAATATCCAAGAGGTTTACAGGAAATGCACAGGAACATTTGGCATGTTATGTGTTCATCTAATTTTCCTCAAAACTAAAGGGAAGTTTCAAGATTCATAATGCCATTTGTATAGAATGTTAACCTTTGTAATTCAAACATACACAATATGCATGGGCGGACAAGCAGTTCCACATCAAAAACCAAAATTAGAAATGAGTGCAACTCGAAAAATTGTCTCCAAGATAAATCTGATTGAATGATTTTTTGTTTTTTCACATCATCGTCATACATTTGAAGGTTGTTTCAATCATTTTGCCAAATATATGTAAATGATATAATTAGATTTTATTTCTCGTTCTTTAAAATAGTTGCAAGTTAATTTTAAAAAGGCATGCACCTCATTTTATGATGTTGCTTCAAATGCCTTTGGTCTTTAATTACTCAGTATGGTGACAAACTTCAACCATTGTATTTAGCCCTGCAACTCCAACTTCTTTTTTGAGAAGTCTTGATCAACCAAACCAAATTTGTCTCCAAAAACTTTTAAGAATAGTTTCCTGGAAAAACATCTTTTTTTCCTATAAAACAAAAGGTTTAGAATCATGTGCTGTATTACCAGGACAGCATCCTTTATAAGAAAGAATTATACCAATCTATGCACAGCCTTCAACCTTTTCAGCAAGAATAAGGAATCATGATAAATCATTTAAGCATGATTTCCTCAATAATATCCATTGTATCATAATTCACATTGGATGCAGAGGGTAGGTGAGCCACTCCAAAGCATCTTGCTATGAATGCAAGACAATAACTCAGGTTAAAAGTGCCAACATTTAGTGTTTAGGAAGGGAAATTCTTTTTCTAACACAATTTTTTGAAAAGTACCACCAAATAAATTCAGTTCCTGCTTATATGTTATGCATTTGTTATCCTAACTTTAAAAACTCAAAAAAAAAAAAAGCTTTAGTAAATTTATTCTCCAAGAAATAAGGACAAAACACAAGAACGTGACACAACATGATGGCAAGACAACTTTCCCAAAACAACATGTGGACAAGGTGAATTCTTTTTTTTTGGCTATCAAGAAATAATGGGAGAAGAGGAGAAAAATATTTCAATTTTGTTAATGGCATTCACTACTTCATTTTATTCAAAACATGCACAAATGTCAAACCATGAACCAAAGTGCCATTGTTGGACCCAAAGCTACCCCAATCATGTCATGAAGCATCCAGCTCTGCTCTTGAAGTGTCCAACACACTAAATTTTTTATTTAATTTGAACAAGTCACATGCAATTTTGACACAATTTCGCATGGGTGCATCAAAAAAGGTGGCCAACACTAGCATTGAGAGACAAATAAAGGTGTATGTGCAATCCTAGATCAATTCAATCAAACAAGCTAGATTAAAGCTCTGCTTGTTAATGGCTTTAGCGTTCATAAAGTTCAATAATGGAGAAACGAAAATGTGCTTTGAGAAAAAGAATATGCAAGTGAAAAAGAATTTTTTTCATAAGATAAGTTTGTCGCATTCTAGTGATTAAAACCAGCATATTCAAAATGTCAAATGGTCAAAAAAATTTACAAAAAAGGCTTAAATGTACAACAAATTGAATTATCTCAAACAGAATAAGAAGCAACTGATTTAGCCAAACGCCCAAGATTAGTTCAGCTTGTATTCTTATAAATTAGAGCCTAGTCTACAGAACATAAGAAAGCAAATGCAACTGCTAAGTTAGAATTTCAGTCTAAGAAAGGTTGAAACCGTAAAAGGACAAAATTATTTAAGAAAATATTTCATTAACGCTAACTCGAGTATCATCAATCACTTGCTTGAGAGAACTAGCTTGTTTTACCAGTTCTTTAATCTTCAATAGTCCATACTCACCAATCACGATCTAGATTAGGAGGAACGTCAATCATCCACTCCGGAAGCATGAGCTGCCGCGCGAACCAACGGCGGGCCTCCGACCCCTTCAGCTTGGAAGCTTGGACGACATCCAAATCCCTAGAGGAGGGAGAACAGGGGCCCTGATCAGGTACAGTCTCCATAGCAGCGACATCATCAACATCGCCGAGGTCGGGGAGTTCGACTTGGATGGCCAACGTCGTGGCGTGGTAGGGAAGAGTAAGGACGGATGAGGCTAGGCGGCGAGCGCGGTTCTGTGAGTCCGACCGCTGCTGAGCTTGTCGGACGAGCGCGATCTCGCGACGCCGCTGCTGGTCGGAGATAGCCGGCCGTTTAAACGGACGACGAAGCTCGTGAGTTGCCATCTCCTACCCCCGAGAAGCTCTCCCGCTTCGTCGCGGCAGACTTCGCCCCAATTGAAACCTTTGTGCAGAATGAGCACCACTCCGGTGAGTTCCAACTTGGGCTTTCGATCTTCCAGACGATAATTACTATTTGGCTTTGACATTTGGATGGTCGCCGGATAAATTTTTAATTAAAATTAAATTGTTATGTTATTTTTAAAATATTTTTCATTATAGAAATTTTTTAATGTCATTTTTTCAAAAACATTGATAGTTATGATTTGAAGCTATGCCCTTTTTTTCTTTTTTTTTTTGTGAACAAATGATCAAAACTTAAAAAACTATAAAGCTAAAAATCTATCTCTAGAGTAGCAAATTCATGTGGGAGGGGCATTCTCCTTCTTCATGTAAATTCTTTAAGAATAGCTAATGGACGAAGAAATCAATAACATTAGCTAATAAAAATGCATAGGAATGATATATGATCAAAAGTCACAAATGTCAAAGATAGGTGACGTAAATGAAACATGACATAATCATCATGTAAAGCACACCGAAAGACAATGGAAACTAAGACTCTCTCGACACAAGCTCCATCACAATAGCTAGTAAACGGGAGGAGGGTGGAAACAGCAATTATGGCATCATGGAGCTTCGAATTAGAGGCAGCAAAGGCATAGAAGTGAACTTCAATAACAGTTAGAATGTGCTCATCGTGGTCATAGATAACTGTAGTAACCCTAACTTTAGGCTTTGTGGAGCAAAGCTTGGAGGAATTTGAGGCTCATAAGATAGCAATAATGATAAATAAGACAACAATCCTAGTTGTAACATGATAAATATTAAATCTAACTGTAGCATGATGAATATTTTTTAAAAAGTCAGATGCAACAAACAATTTAGTTGATTTTGGCTGAACTAACAAGACTTTGGTGCCAATTGTTACTTGATGAATATTGAATCAAATAGAAAGGCATCCCAATGTTCACAATGTAGAGTCTATTGGGCTAAGTAGGGAGGCCAACCCAGTTGCTTAATCATGCCTTTTATGAGTGCCCTCATACTCTTATTATCTTACATACTATCATTTTTTTGTATTTTAATAGGAACCAATGTAAACTAATTTTTTGTGATTCTTAACTTTGTGTAGGATATGGTGAAGAAATATTTGAATGTCAAACAACTTGCGATCGTGTGCAATGACTTCTAATACATTTGGTAGAACTGCAACACCCATGCCCATAGGGGTCAGATCGAGCCACTTCCGTTTTGCACTTTGCTCATTTAAGTAATTACTCTCTATCAATTCTCCTCTCCTAGATCCTCTTAGACTTTTGGGTTATAACTATTGAACTCTTAGTCTTCATACCACTAGTTTAATAACAACAAAATTATTATATTATTTTAAAAATATTTTTTCTCAAATATTTTAGTTTAAGTATTTCAATATTAAATAAGTAAATCAATTAGAAAGCACGATCATTAACTTAATAAGCTAATTAATAATACTTTGTATTAACCATAATTAATACTAAGAGAAATATAAAACTTGAGTATATAAGAATAATACCTTTTATAAGTCAATTTACTTATTTTAGGAGATAAAATTTATAACAATTTACTTGAAACACTATGATTTGATAAGATTGAGTATTAGTGATAAAAAAATTTTAAAATATTCTTTCACTCATTTAATATTTCATGAGTTATATATTTCAGCTAGGTTATTTGACATATAAAATATATTTTATAATAAGTCAAATTTAATAACTTGTATCACTTAGTAAAGGTTAATCAAGTACCAATTAAAATTAGTATGAACTATGTATGTATTCGAAAAATTATAATGATCATACGTGTATGATGACATCATCGTATAATATGAATAGTCTATTTATGTGATTAGATAAAGAAAAAGATTTAGACAATCCATAAGTAAACAAACTTAATGAGATGCTTATACAATTCAATATTAGTATCATACTTGTACAATAATGATCTAGTTCTAAATTGATATCTTAAATATTCATATAATACAATATTTTGATTGTACAAGTATGATCTTTGTTTTCTTGAAAGATAACGAATTTATAAAGCTAAAGTGCTTAGTATAATGTGATATTCATATTATATAAGCACAACTAGATCCATATACCATCAAATTGGTGTTCTAATTAAGTGATTTTAGTCTAAGAAGAAATGTTTGCCTGGTTATTCAAACATGATTTCTTATATCATACATGATCTTATTTAATAAAGAGATGAAAATTTCACTTAGGCAGTTATAAGACTTAAAAAACTTCATGTAGTATGATTTTCTTAATCAGGCTTATACAATACAATATAATAGAAAGGAGTTGAAGATTTCATAGAAGTATGATATTCGTCATTATCTAATATGATGTTCATAAAACCTGAGCAATGTGAATTGAATCTAAGGATAAATAAGAGCTATATACCTTCTACTTATCGTACAAGTATAATCACATATTAGTAATAAAATGATATAATCAGATAAGTCTAAATGGTCAAAAGATTATTAATTTATAAATATCATAAAATATAATCAATATTGAAAGATGACTAATAATTAGTGTAACTGCCTACATTTTCATAATGTCTAAGATATGATAAAATAAAAAAAATTAGCTAATTAAAGTGTGATTAGGTATGTTAATATTAATAAAATCAATTTCTAAAAATATGATGTTAGACATGATAATGTTAAAATGCTAATTAAATCTCGAAAAGCATGTTATCATTTCAAAATTTGTTAAAATCTTATTTAAACATTCCAATGTAAAGAAATATTCTAGGAAAACTTAATGATATTAAGTTTTAATTTTTTGAAATTTAAATTGTTGATAAAAAAGTTTATAGAATAAAGCTATAAACATAACTTTCAAAATTTCAAGAGTGAAGATTTGTAATTTCATGATTTAGGGTTCTATTGACTTCACGTTTGAAAGGAATGTTCAGAATTGTAATAGATAATTTTTTTTTTAAATTTGTGACGTTACTACTTTTAGGAAATAGAAATACAAGAATTATAGAAGAATAGTGTTGTGTAAAGGTAGAAGTGGAGCTTAAATTATCTTGTTGATTGTTGCTTATCTTCCCATAATACCCTAGTCTTGAAGTTGATTAATTAAATGGTGGGATTCTCAAGTAAGGAGGTTTTCTTTGGTCAAGCCTTTCAAGTTTTAAGATTGGCTTAGGGATTTGATTTTTTTCTTGGGAATTGATTTTTTGAGAGAAAGATAGAAATATAAATAAGTGAAAGTTTAGTGATATATGTAAAAAGTGTGTGATAATATACAATTAAATACATACATAAACACCATACATGTACACTCACACACATTCAATTATTTTAATCGCCAACTCACACGTGCTAGTCGATATATCAAACCAACTTAGCTCATAATAATAACAATAATAATCAAATTTTAATTGTGGTGGTGCATGTTTAACCTAAACCAACCCCTGGACCATCTAATTTGTAAATGTATTAATCAACTAAAATGACATTGTTATCCCCTTGAGCAAGTATATAAGAACAATTAATTTTTTCTCCAAGTAATTTTAAAACCCTCTTTCTATGTGGGCATACAAGAAGTGCAAGTTAAATGTTATGCATAATAGTTACTAGGAATTGAGCAAACCTCTTCAAAACATCTATCACTATGAAAGAATGTTATGATTTCGAGAATTCTCACCAATGTGTTGTCTACAGAGAGCTCCAATCAGAAGGGTGTTCTATCTTGTGGGCTTGACATCACTGGCGAGCTATGACCTCTATCTTATGGGATTTATCTTGATGTTGCTACGTGAACTTACCTTGAGCTGCTATGTTGAGTGAGGGATGTAGGGGAAGCTCAAGTTGTTAAGAGGAAGGAGGAAAAAAGTGAGTGTTGTATGTAGGATTTGGTTTTGTTTGAAGGGTTAGTTATACCAAACTAGTGAGATGAATCATGCTAAAGGCATTAAATTGATGGGGTTTGCTCTACACACTTGGGTATAAGCATGTGGGGCCCATAAGAGTGATCTATTGGGTCATGCATTGCATGGGGGGTTGGTTAAAACACTTGATCAATTAGGTTTGAGATTTATACCATCTAATTAATTTATTTATTTTGGCAGAGAGAGAAAATGAGAGAAAGGAAAATGAAAAATTTCATAAGTAATAAATAAAAATAAATGATGATAAAATTGAATAAAATTTGATAAAATAAAATATAACATAATAAAAATAATAATATAATACAAAATTATAAAAAAGGTCAAAAAGTTTTAAAAAGAAATTTATAATTTTTATAAGACACAGCATAGTATGATATTATCATACCATACAATTTAAGGGAGTACTGAAATAACCTTAATTAGAGAAAATCATACAATATAAAAATAGTCATCATATTAATACAATTAATTTCTAATCGAACAATTTAACAGGGTAAGAAGGGGTTCATTGTATCATACAACATGGTAGTATTCATTGTATAGGTCGATTAGGTGAGAGAATAAAGTTGGAATGGTAATAACATAATATATTATCCAATACGACTTATAGGGATTATTATATAATTATGATAATGGAATCATAATAATATAATAAATAGAAAGTAAGATAGATTTAGACAAAGTTAAGCCCAAATAGTGAATATATTGTTTTTTGCTTGTAAGTTAGAAGCCATTAAATGATTTTATTTCTTGGCAATAATTGAAGATTCTTGTGTAGATTTGTTGTGGTTATGATTAATGAATGATGTAATGCTAAGTTTCAAAGCATTAATAAGGTTTTTAATTACTTTGAATGAAAGTTGTTAGATTCATATGCTAATAAACAATCTTGTATATATGTTATGATTTCATGATATTTTCATGATGATTGAACATATATATATACTTTGTTTATAATATTAATCTTTTCATAGCAAAGTTATTTAGTATAAATAAAATAATGTCTCTTGTGACCAAATTTTGAGTTATTAGAAAAATGTTGTACAATGCTAAATTGTATAATATGATATGTTGTTTGAGAAGTTCACCTCTAATAAATTCAAAAGTTTTTACCAAACTATTAAGTACATATAAATAGTATAGTTATGACAAAAGTATCATACTAGTATGATAAAAATCGATCCAAACATTGTGAAGTCCTAAACTAAGTCTCATTTCTTATATCAATTATACAAGTCATAAGGTAGATCCCATTACATGATATATATTTTTACAAGATGTCTAATCCTCAAGAAAATGTTGTCTAAGATGATTATATACTAGAATACTTGCATAATGCAAATTTTACTTACATTAATCTAATTGAAAATGGATCATATTCACATAATATATATAATCATATTTGTATGGTAGTGACAAAGTTTACAAAACTTATCATATTAGTTCAGTTTTTAATCATTCTGCTATGTTCATAATATGTTTTTAATAATTAAACAAACTAATTTGATATTACTATCATTATAATATGATAACAAAAAATCCAAAATATATAAAATAATAATTTTAACACTAGTATTACTAGTTTGATACTCAAATCATCTTAGTACTAAATGAAAACCCTAAGAGATAGTCCATGTATTTATACGATAAATATATCATACATGTACAATGCTGAATCTCGACATTTTAAGCATGTAAAAATATGATGTATGAACTTTGTACTATACGATAACAAAATAAAAAACAAACTAATAAATATTTTTATGATACAATAATTATATTAATACATACTATAAGCACAAAAAATAATTAATATAAAATTTTCACATTAATGCGCAGTTACAATATAAAGATTTCAAATTATATGATGTGTAACACTTATATATTAACATATGTATCATACAAAACCTAAACTAATAGGAAATAAATAAAATACTTGCTTGAAGCAATCTTCATGCTCATATGAGTCTAACCGAAACTTCACTCGTGGAGATCACACAATACACAGACAAGGCTGATATATCGTATGCCTTGATTCATGCTTCTAATAGACTACTAAGTCGACAAACGTACTTGTATAATGAAGATAATATATTTTGTGTTATCGTAACAACTTCAAACTTTAATAGATCATTTGATTGATATTGGACATCATATTATATAAATAATAAGCATAAAATAACAAAGCTTGATTTAAGTAGTTTTTCATATAGATTTTCTTAATTAAAAATTTGAGTTGAACTTATAACAACTTATAAAAATATGAATAAGGTCTTATTATAATTTTAGTGAACTTAATAATTTAAGATGAGTTTTAACAAAAGAACACATAAGTTTAAATATATAATGGGATATTAATTATGTTCTATAAAAACAAAGTGATTGGTTCAATAATTATAACCCAAACAAAGTGTAGATGATGAGCTTTGGAAGGACAACCACTCCATTAAGATCTTGAACAATGGTTTCATGATTTGTAAGTTGAGTCCAGTTTAAGTAAAGATATTAACACTCATTAACATGTTTTTGCATGTGGATTATTCCATGAAATATTTGATTAAACTTTTTAAATGATTAATCCCTACTTGATCTTAAGGTATATGATCTATAAATTATTAAAAAATCAATAATAAAACTAACATAATAGTTTTATTATTATTAAATAAGTAATATAATGACAAAGGATATAATGGTCCATACCTTTAAGATATGATAGTAAGAAGTGTCTTATTTAAGTTAGATTTTTGGTATGTTATTAGCGTAATAGATTTTTGTTTAATACTTATTTTAGATTGGATGAATTTATAAAATTTTGTATTATGATATTTTAGTTATATCAATATTTTATTTTATTTATATGACTTATTTTGGTTGGATTATAGATTTTGTCTCATCATTAAGTCCTTGTCAATGTTTAGTGCTCTCATCTATCACTTTAAGTTACACAAACTCTAATTTAGCTATATTATTAAGAGGATGGTTGGGTGGGGTCTTAACAAGTAGTTTGATAAGAAATGTTTTATTATAGCTAATGGAGATTATTTGAAGTCGTTAGAGAGTATTGCAATTCCTATTTAACAGTGCTCAAACTAAGCAAAATGTTAATTATTATTTGAGTATCTTTAAGAAATAGATTACTTGATCTCATCCATTAATACCTTTTTTATGTTCATTCTACACTTGAACTAAGTTGCAAATCATTTTGATTTAATTTTTATTTAATATTTTCTTTTCTTTTTTTTATCCTTTGAGAAAAGATTCACTCTCATAAAAAAAGGAGATAAATAAAGAAAATTTTAAAGGATAAAGAAAAAAGACCCCTTTTTTTGCCCCTTCAACTTCTAGTATGGACTTTCTGGAATTCTCAACTATACTTACTATATTCTTTCTTGGGAGAAAATTAGACTAAATTACATCTCTTGTGCATTATTTTAATTATGAAGAGTTTTTTAGAAAATAAACTTATGTTGTTTAACTTTGACCACTTGTATTAGAGTGAGAGAAAAAAGGAAATACTCCCCAACATTGAAAAGAATCTGAGATAAGTTAAGTGCATGATAAAAACAAAACTAAAGAAAAAGTTCATAACTATTGTAGCAACCAAGACTTAAAACAGATATCTAAGCTTAGTGAGATCACTGCATGAGAAAAAAGAGATAAAAAAAACTTGTACCAATATGTATTTGTTTAATGTGATGTGAATTATAGGATAAATGCCCTTAATGATTTGTATAATATTAATCGAAGATGCATATGTAGCTATTATGTGAAATTGTTTGATATGTGATATATGTTAGAATGGTAGAAATCCCTAAAGCGATAATATAAATTAGAAATATTATGTAGTAGTATTTGATAATATAATATGAATTGACAATAATAATCTCATCATGATAATGAATATGATCAAATTAACTTGAGAATGAAAAACTGTATTTATTTGTTATGTTGGCAACATAGTAATATATTGCTTAATAATTGAAACAAAAAAGATATATACATTAATGATCTTTAAGAAGGTAGATCCCTAAAATATCATCAAGAGAGAACGTCTTGAGGATGCTTGATTTTTTATGATTTATAATGTTCTTATCAAATGTTTAGTTGTATATGTTACTTGAGCAGAAAATATTATAATATTTTAGTTTCAAGCTTCATCGTTTTATAAATTATGTGATAATATTCTTGAAAAAGAAAATTTTAATTGTGATAAAAATCACATAAAAGAAAAAAGAAAATATGTTATTATAATAATAGTCACAAAAGAAAAGAAAATAAAAAGAGTAAATATGAAAAGAAAAAAAAAGATGATTTGATGAATAAGATGTAATGTTCAAAATGAAAGTATGAGAGGTTGTCCATAGTGATGACAATCCAATCAAAAATAACAAGTTATAGAGACAAACCCAATGGACTTTTGTTTGGATTTTTTTAAGTTTGTAATAATTTGTTCTTAAACTTGTCTAATTGGTTTATGAAAAGGGTACTTTCTTAAGCTAATAACTAAAAAGATAAAAATAATAAAAAACATATAAAATTTATAAAAATTAATGTAATAAATTTTTCATATAGAAATTATTTACTTTCATACTTTATATATATTATAATGTTGTAAATGACTCATACATATGATTACCCAAATATTGTATTTTTTTAAAATAAAAATATATACATTTACCACTAAGTTAGTGTTAGTTTGCTCATGCTTATTTTGGCTCCACACTTTCAGATTAAAAGAGAATATCATTGTTTGGCTATTTGGATGGAATGATAGCTAATCCTAGTACATGATTTTTATGTTTATTGTATTTAAAAAAAGGATATGTGAGATTTTTTGCTTATTGATTATTCTATCAAACATGCTGTTTTTTAAAATAAATCTAAAAACTTAACGTTCCATGAGTTATACAAATATCACTTCTATAAAGGACATAATGATTTTCTTAAAAGTATTTGAATCACTTCCACAACTTGATTTTAAAAAAAATTGAAATAGTTTTCATTATTTAATGTTTTATGAAAGAAAATAGAAGAAAAAAAGGAGTCAGTGATAATGAAGTCCAAGTAAAGTCAATAATAAAAAGGTGGATGCCACGTTGACTTACCTAAGCCTTTGACATGCTATATGATTACGCACTTGTTTCACATTTATCGATTATTTAATTAAATAATACATTACTTGTATTTAATATATTATAATATTGTATGCACACCCATATTATACAAATATATTCATGCAAGTAATAAATAAATTATATGCTTTCAATAACTCATGTAATCAAATCAACATTCATCTATCAATATATAGTAATCATTAAATCCGAAACACTACATATGATTTAAGTATCCGTATATTATATCATATAGATAAGTTTGCTATTATTCAAGCATCAATACATCAAGCAAACACTCATTTTGGCATGCAAGATCCATCTACTTGAATATTAACGAGTGTTAATTTTACTTTCCATTTCTATATCTTTGTTTTCTTAAAATCATACATCGAGCTTTCATTATATTTCTTTCATGTATTTAATGAACAAGCTTAGAAATTTTAATTGCATTATTTGAGGCCCCATTGAACCCATTAAATTAAAGCTCTTTTTGTCTGATTGTACCATTAATTGACTCATTGCATTGCTCAATCCTTTTTCATTTGTTTGTCAAACATGTGTTCATTAGATGTATGATCCATTTGATTGCTCCATTGAACTTATCATTTTCTTACTTTTAAGTTCTTATAAGACTATTTACTCTCTTTATCGAACCTTCTAGTCATTATTGAACATTTATTAGATCATATGACATATGTTTGATAGAGATTTTAATCATATTTTTATTGAATTGTTCAATCTTTTTGGAGATTCAAGTTTTCTAAACAGTCAACTTTTAAATTCTAAACCTTCTATTAATGTTTCTATGACCCCTCACAATTGGAGATATCTTGCTTCACCCTCTCATGCATCTTATTTATGCATTATAATCTTATATCACACTAGATCTCTTCCAAATCAAAGGTATATTTAGGTGAAAGCTTACTTTGTTTCCTTAAGAACACTACCTCATGAATCTTCTCCAAAATTGGGGTCTTTAACAAGCTTCTCCATAATTAGTTCACCTCCATTCTCCTTTGCATGAATTCTTTAAGAATCGGAACTTATCTTTGGAGTTTTTTTTCTCTTTCCTCAATTTGTAGTTGGGTAAAGATGTGATAAGAGAATAAAATTATATTTTTAATTAAAACTTTATAATGCTTTGTATTCATTACTTTTTCAATAACAAATGAATTCTAAAATTTGTCAGATTAATTTTAAATCAAGATAGTGTTGAGCTCTATATTTTTTTATTAAGTTGATAATTTTTTTGACATCATTTGATATTTTTAAATTTTTTATTTTAAAATATATTTTCCTTAAAATAATATTATTTCATTCATAATAATGTTTTTATTACATTCAAAATATTGCAACTAAACAAAATTTGAAATAGGAGCTTTAGATGTAAAAAATTTCTTCTTCATATAAATTTTATTTTCAAAATTTAGAAGAGTTTGGGATATTTTCTTATCATTTCTTCTTCCAACTCAAATGTAAGTTCTATTTTAGTTCAGTTGGCCCATTACATTTTTGTCATGGAAATTGTTTTTTTCTTAAGTATTCAATTTTTTTAGTAAGAATCCTTGTTGGCTTTTCTTCATAGATTAAGTTGGTTTGAAGTTTTATGATGTTCAAATCATATTGTATAATATGCAAATGATTAATAATATACATTTTTAATTTAGAAATATGGAATATATTATATAATTATGTCAATGAATATGGTAATATTATGTTATAGATAATTTCATTATTTTTCTATAACTTATAAAGCTTCAATATATTGTGTCCTCAATTTGTCACTTTTCTTAAATTTGGTCAATCCTTTCATCAAGCCATCTTTAAGAAAATATGCTTTCCTTATCTAAATTCTACTTTCTTGTGGTTAATATCAAAATATTTTCTTTATTAGTCATATGCACTTTGAATTTTTTCTTAAATAATTTAGACATTCTCGAAAGTTTATTCAATAAATGATAGTTTCACTTTTCTCTCTTTATTTTTTTTTACCAACATAATGAATATTAGTATTTCTTATCATATAATACTTCACATGACATCATCTCTATATTGAACTGGTAGTTGTTATTATATATGAATTCAACTAAAGTTAAGTGCTCCACCTGAACATGTCCAAAATTAAGAATACATAGTCATAGCACCTTCAATGTTTTATGGTTCTTTTAATCATACCTTTTGTTTTGAGGATGTAATATTATGTTGAGCTTCAATTGAGTCCCAAAGGTTTCATGGATTTTCTTCTAAAAATGGGATGTACATTTTTAATCCCTATAAAAAAATAATTCAATACAAGATATGAGAGGTTATTATGCAGGACCTTGGAGACGATGAAATTGTACGAAGAATTAGTGAAAAAAACCCAAAATACAAAGCTAACATGCATAATTTGCCCTACATTCTCATCGCATGGAGGCAACTTCCTATTGCTTCTTCTTCACTTTAAATGCAAAATTTTTTTCAAACAATCGTTGCCATATTGTTTCAATTCTATTATATTACAATATCTTTCCAATAATCTTGATATGATAGATTTACATAGTATTAAACTGATTGCAATTTTCTTCTAATTTTATTTGTGCAAGCCTACTTGCCCACATGCATCTATAATGATTGCTAATGAAGTTTTACTTCCACATGCCTATGCATACATGCCCACACATTAATCCTAGTCAACCCAAAGCTTTGTAGAACCACTTATTCTGTCAAGCTCCCCACCTCAAACAAGTACTACTAGAGTAAACAAAACATTACAGATTTTTTGCTACTACAACATCAAGTGAGGACAATAAATAAAACCTAAGGTAAGGACCCGACGGTGAGACAAACCCCAACTCCTATTTGAACCCATTTCAAATATTAAAACATGTTTTTAAAAGTTTACTCACACTAAAACCTCCTCTCTCTCACGCATCTGGTGAAAGGGCTCTCATGTATCCGCAACTTTCCCAGCTCTTGGTGTAGTGGATATATGGGATGCATAACCTATGATGTAAGCATTAATGAAATTTTTACAAATCTCAGTAGATAAATTCATAATAATTAACCAAGTAAATAACAGGCATATAATGAATAGCAAAGATGAATTAGATGCATAAAACTAAAACCATATAAGATCTTATATATAAAGTTAGATGAAAAACTGAAAAAAATACCAGTTGCTTATTATTTTTAATTATAAGTGTGTTATTAAAAGACCTGATTCCCTTTGACGTATTATCCTATATGGATCTAATCATCATCAAGAAAATGACCTCCAGTCAGCATCCAACCAAACACATAACACTAGACAGATATCTGATTCGAAGAGAGATACCCTGATATCCCACATGTTGGGCCTAGTGCCACCAGGTAGGTATGATACCTATACCTTGCGAACCAACATGCTAGGCCTGGTGTAAATTATCATGGAGTCATAGCAAATAACATCAGGCAGATATCTGATCCGAAGATCGATACCGTGCGATCTCACACGTTGGGCCTAGTGGTGAGGACAATGTTCTTTGGGAATCCCTTTTTCTTATTACCATTTTTCCAACCATTAATCCAGATAATTTAGCCATATCAAAAGACCATTTTGTTCCATATTGTTTCTTTCTTTATCATATTGTTTCTTTCTTTATCATACTTTTTCCTTTTTAGTTTTTATAAAATTGAAATAAACAACAACAAAAACATCATGTGATAATAAGAAAAATCACGTAAAAACACATATTAATGTGCTACATCACAGAGTTAGGAATTTATCTACATTTTCTTGATGTCCTTATGGAAAAATCCTCGCCGGCCGTCACTGTCACGTACCGAAACTCTTGGAATCTTCTTCGGCCATCACTGTTGCCTGTGGAACTCCCATAATCCTCATTGGCTATCATTGTCACCTTATGAACCTCATAGAATCCTCTGAAAGCACGACGGTGGTTGTCGAAATCTCGCACTTAAGAAAATTCTCGCTGCAGCGTTTTCACAGAACCCGCACTCTGGTAACCTCCCAGTAGTCGTGTTTTCGCAAAAGTGCTTTTCAAATGCTTTCACTGCAGCCAGATTTGTTTTCGCAGAAGTGCTTTTCAAAATGCACCCTGGTTAGCTTTTATAACCCCCGTTGAAATTTCTCGAACCCTCGTGAACCGACTGCCAGAAGGCTCGAGAACCAGCTTTTTGCATAACACCCTATCCGAATTCATTATTTGTGCATAGATCCTCTGAATTCGTTATTTGTGAATCGACTTTTCCTAAAATTACACATATACCCAGCCAACATCTTTTAAAATTGCAAATATACTTTCCGCTAAAATGAATTTGAGCTATGTCGATATTTACAAAATTACAAATCTATCCTCAACATTACTAATTTATCTCGGATCTTTAAAAGCATTTTGAAAAATAAATATGAAGTGATCCATGTCTCACTTTCCTTCATATCGAGGAGAGGTTATAATTTGAATGATCAATTAATGTGAATGTTAATAATGGAAGGCCAATGGTAAATAGACAAGAGATTAAGCTAATAATCCCTCACAAATTGACAAGTACATCAATTTTTCACTAAGTATTATTATATCCTATAGGATTATCCAAGAAAATAAGACATTACACCCATGAACCATGATGTTTGATTGAGGAAGATATTTTTTATTTTTATACTTAGCTAGAAGGTTGGTAACATATACAAAATGATCATGATGTAAGGAGCAGATAGTCAAGTTAGAAATGAACAATCCTCTAGCTTGCAATTGATAGATACCACTTTAGGCATATACATCTTATCTAAGAGATTATAAATAACATGCTCATTAAGCAAATGCTCCAAAGAAAAAGCTTCAATTAACTTTTCAATAGTAGTAAGTATTTTAATAGAACTAGAAAGTGGGGATAGACAATGAGTTAATAACAATATTAATGAGAGTGGTTTTGCTAATAAGCAACAAAATCCCAACTTCATAAGTTGAAATTCGTAATTGTTCTTGGTGAATGATCTGCTAAAAGTCGTAAAATTTAAGTTAAAGATCGGTTAAAGAAAATCTCAAATATTTTCCATCATTTCCATACTTAATATGAAAATTGTTGGCCAACATTGCTCTTTAAGAGAGAGCCATCTATTATTAAGAATTATAAGAACTTGATTAAATTAATATTTTGATAGATATAACAAGTTTGTAACACCCCAATAAACATTTTAGCATTGAAGATTGAAACAAGATAGAAAAGAAGATTGCCTTGCATGGGTTATGAGAAATGTTTTAGGGACAATCTTGATGACAATTACTTTTGCAATCTATTTAGAGTGAGCATATTTCATTTCTTTAATCTTGCTTTTTAAATGCTAATTTATATTGAAACCTTACAAAGCTTATGAGAAATTATGTGCGAATTTATTTATATAATTAAGACCAAGAATACAAAGTCATAACCGAAACCAAAGCACCGATTTGAGCTTCAACCTTTCGTCTTATAGACCGCCCGGACACCCGTCGATCGCCCTTTCCCTCCTCCCCCCAACCTACACTGCCAATTCTCACGTCGGAATCCATGACGTCCTCCTTCCCTCCCGGCGGTTACCCTCGGTCCCACCTCTCCCATCAGCCTCCTGAAACTGCCGAGACATCCTCCACGAACCCAATCTCCGGCCCTGGCTTAGTCTCCTCCCTTCAGGGACCTATGCATAATCTCCAGATCGGGCGCCCCCCGCCGCCCTCAGCCGTCCCGGCTGGTCCTCCGTCATTCCTCTCAAGCGGTGGATCCCGCCCTGGCCCTCCCCCTCAATCCCTCCCATCCCGTCCTCAATTCCCCCAATCGTCCGTGCCGACGCAGGGGCAACCTCAACAACCTCCGTTTGCCCGACAGTCCCCTGCTTTACCCAACGGCCCTCCCACCTTTGGTCCTTCCGCGACGCCCTTTCCTACCGTTCCCCACAATAGAGCTCCGCCTCCTACAGCTGCCCCTCCCCAGGCTTCTCACCATTTGCCTGGGAGCCCCCCAGCAACGAATACTATCCAGCCGTCGATCAGTGCATCCCTGTTTTCTGCTCAATCCGTTACCGTTCCGATGGGTCCTCCTCCTGCTTCGGTTGGTGGCCTTCCTGTGGGACCTGCTCAATCCCAGGCTTTGACGGGAAGTATTCCACAGCAGTACTCTGGGCCGCCACAGCCTATGCTGCACGCCCGGCCGGCGCAGCCGCCGCCGTACGCCGGGCAGCCGCAGTTCGCCGGGTCGGCACAGCCGCCGCAGTACACCGGGCCGGCACAGCCGCCGCAGTACGCCGGGCCGGCACAGCCGCCGCAGTACGCCGGGCCGTCACAGCCGACGCAGTACGCCGGGCCGGCACAACCGCCTCAGTACGCCGGGCCAGCACAGCCTCCGCAGTACGCCGGGATGGCACAGCCGGGGCAATTCGCCGGACCGCCGCATCCACCAATGTCTGGTGCTCCTCCATCTTTTGGATCACCTCCTATGTGGCAGCAGCAACAAACCCGTCCGGTGAATTTGTCTTCCTCTATAACGCGTTTTGGTTTTGTGTGTCCTATTTTCCTGTGCCCGTCCATCATCAGTGATCTGGGTTTGATTTGCGGTTGGTTTTGTCTAAATACCATTGGCTTTATACCTTTTCCCGATTTCCTATTGCATGTATCCAAATCTAAATTAGAGGCCGTTTTTAGATAAGTGGGAAGGTCATGCTTTTGACTTCTCTTGAATAGGGATCCAATGTAGCAGCTGCATTGCTTTTGTTTGAGGGAAGTGGAAGAATCTTGCTGAAGTGGATTGCATTGTTGGTTCTTATTGGACGTTCAAAGGGGTTTTAGTGAATCAATTATCTGTTTTCACTTGGTTGTCAATGTTCAATATATGGGCTTTCCTTTAGGAAAGTAAGAGGGAACATGCCATGCAAATGATGGTAGCAAATGTGATAGACTCATGGGCAGTATAAGATCTCAAAATTGTGGCTCAGATGCTTTGACTGTTCTTTTATGATAGGTTATGCACTATTAACTTTAGGAAAATTGTGATACTGGATGCCTCTATGGCATCCAAATCTTTGGCTACCTAATTTTTCTGGTTGGTGCAAATCTTTGTATCGTTGTTTCTATGATATTCAAATCTTTGGTAATATCATGGAAATGCTGAGTTTATCCTTTTTTGTTTTGGTTATGGTTACTGTGGAGTTTATTTTGGTTAGTGTTATCTTACTCAATATCCAGTTAGGGTTTGCCCTAGGTCTTGTTGACATGTGTTTAATTTGCAATTTTTTTTATTGTGAAATATTATATTCCGACTTTGGCATTGTAAATTTCATATGGAATATATAGTTGAGTAGATGTTGAACCTGATTTGCAAACCTATGATTATCAACTGAGGAATGCTAAATTTTGTTCATTTCCTTGTCAATATGGAACCATATTGTCACTAAGGCATGCATTTTTGGTTTGGTTTTTTAGATGCTCATGTATTTGCTAGAGTGATGTTTGAGTAGTCTGTCACCTTTGGGTTGTGCAGGAGAAAATTTGTCAGTGTTTTCTCTAATTATTATTATTTTCTTGCTTATCTCATTCATTTAAGACCGTAAATTTGATTAGAAATGAATGTGCTTTATGATTTGATTTATGAAATTTGATCTTCAGCTTGCTTTAATGAAAATATGTTTTTTTGCACCAAATGTCATAATTATTATGTGAATATTTATTGTTTTCATCTTTGTAGATTGAATAGGTTATTAAAATTCATGATAAACCGTGAAATGGATTTAAGTTTTTTACTCAATGGGACTAATATAAAAAAATATTAAATGACGATGTTATGTTTGTACTCTAAAATTGTGATATCGTGTTCCTCATTCCATGCTCATTTTAGGGCGTTGCAACTATGTCAAGTATGATGCAAACACCACCACGGGTGTTTGGTGTGCCTCCGACCTTGTCACATCAAAGTATTCCTCCAGCTCCATCAGCGGTGGGTAATTCACCACTCGTGGGATCTCAATCTTCTACACCATCAAAAATTGATCCCAGTCAGATTCCGCGACCTGTTTCTGGTTCCTCAGTTACCATCTTTGAGACTGGGCAAGGAAATCAAGCTAATGTTCCTCCGGTATATCTCATTTATTTTATGTGATTACCATTTGTTAAGTAAAAACTGAGGTGATTCAGTTTTCATGTTGTTACATTTAATAAGAGCTGAATTTCCTTCCCTGCATATTATGTTTTGTTTTCACTTGTGAAACTAACTTTTGATTTTTCAACTTTCCTAAGCCTGCCACAAGTGAGTTCATTGTGAAAGATACTGGCAACTGCAGTCCAAGGTTGATGCGATGCACATTGAATCAGGTGTGCTTTCAGGTTTTTTAGTTTCCTATTATTTTTTTGTGTTTTAATTGGGTTATGTTTTTCACAGATACCATGCACTGGGGACCTTTTATCAACATCTAGCATGCCATTGGCTTTGATGGTGCAACCGCTTGCACTTTCAAATCCATCCGAGGAGCCTATACAAGTAATCCATCCTTGATTGTCTATTTAATTATTTATCTTTGGTTAGTCTTACATAGTCAAATAAATTGGGTGGTTTGGAAATATTCTTACATTTGTGTGAATTTCTTAAAAGAAGTCTTTTGCCAGTGCTTAACAATTCACTCTAGAATGTGCCATTCTATGCTTTTTGATTCTTATATCCAGATGATTGGGAAGCTTATTCTAAATGGAAAATCTACAACCTGTCTCAATTAGTTACTTTGACTACATTGTGCTCCAAAAGTTTTAAGGTTCATGCAGCAGCTATAAACAAATGCTGCTTGATAGCCGGGTAATAAAAGTGTGAAGACCATGTTTGTCTGCAGGTCTTTTTAATGTTATCACTGCTTTAATTAGATTGTAGTCATATGTTTCTATGAATAGGTGCATGCAATTGGTTGCATTTTGTTCTTTTAGAATGGACTTCAGATAAACTTTAAAATAACTGCTAGGCAATGGAATTTTTTCCGAACCAATATGACATGGATGTTTTATGAAATTATGCTAGTGCTGACCCCTTAAAGCAAGGGTTTTACTTAAATATAGTGACTAGTGAGCAATGGTCTTATATTGGTGCACAAGTATAGCAATAGATAAGGGTTTCAATATCATCTTTGATCCATCAAGTGAAATGCTGTAGGTCTAGATAGGAAATCCAAATATAGGTACATTAACTAACAAATCTATGGAGCTAATGGATATCATGATTTTGTAGAAAGATACATTTATGTGAATTGAAGAAACTAGTGGGTGAGTGAGAATGCCAAGTTGAAGTGTTTGATAAATTATATGACCAATATTTGTAGAGACATGGTTGGAATCATGGTTTTAAAGTTTTTTGATAAATTGTCAAGGTGCCAATATTGTTGTTTACTCTTCTCATATAGGATTAGTTTGTAATATAGCCCACTTCATTGTTTTTTTAAATTTTATCACACATTCTAATCTTCAGAATTGTCCATTTTATTACAAAATTTTGTTCTTAGATTGGTTCTTTGGACTTGATTATTGGAATTTAGGATAGATTTGATTCTTATAGAGTTGAAAAGTGATAGAATAACCTTTTGTTGGTGGAGGTTATCTTATCTAAATTAGTGTTATTATTTATATTTGTAAGGTAGCTTAGGATGTGGTTGGGGAATTTAAAACATGCACCTAAAATTAAGTGACTTGATGGTGAAAATAAGAAGCACAAAATAATACTAAAAAGCAAATATTTGTTATAAAATATGGCTCAATTGCAAGTATATGGAGAATTAGGAGAGTTAATACAGTAGCTTGACAATAATCTAAAAGAGTCGTTATTGATATTAAATGGCTTTTGATGTTTTATATAATAAATTGGATATGAAGTTAGAAGAAAGACATATATGTAAGGAGTTTTAGGTAAGTAGCTCAAGTTATGTGTATCAAATACAATGATAAAATAGTTGTAGTCAATAATTTGTATATTAATTTAGATGGATTGGTTATTTTCATAAGTCAATTAATATTGTGAAATAGTGATTGATTTAGGGGAGCTTAGGTGTTTGAAAGAAAAAAATGGTTTTATTGGTGAATCCATAAAATGGAGCCAAGGAAGCTTGAAAGTGCCTGACATGTGAAAAAACAATAGACCCACATTAGTGGTGGAAATGCTCTTTGATAACTATTTACGAGTACAAAAGGAATACTAAATTATTTAATGTTGAAAATCTTTGAGATAAGCATAAAATATTTTTTTGATAACTACTTTCAATTGTAAAATTGATATTTAGAATTGTGTTTATTATAAGAAAATTAAATGAACAAGCCACTTTGAAGCTTTGTAATAGAGTGATTATGGTATGGGGTCAATATATCTTAGAAGGAAATTGATTTTATGCTAAGAATGCTTACCATATATGTTATATGCTTTTTATGATGTTTAATGGAGAAGTTTAGGAAACATGTAAGGTTGATTTGGCATGCTATTGATATGATTGAAGTAATTTGGATAAAGTTTAGTGCTTTTGGCATTTGTTATGATGGGAACATTCTACTCAAGATCAAAGATGATTTTGTAAGGTTGCAACTAGATCAAAATTTTTGTATGTTACTAGACATTGCAAAGATAAGTAAATATTAAATTAAGGATATTAGAAATAAGTGCACATAGGAGAAGATTGATGTAACATCAATCAAAGATATACTTAGGGAGAATCAACAATGATTTGAACAAGTTAAATTTAGAGCACTTAGAGGTCATTTTAGGGGACATTCATTATCGGAGTTATTTTGGTGAATAGGAGAACGAAAACAAGAATACCAAAGGAGATAGGACAGGAGTTTATTAGAAAGGATTTGACATCCTTGGATTTTAAGGGTTGTTTATGATGGCTAGAGATGACGACATAAGTGAATTCATGTGTATTCAATACTGCTTAGTACGACTATGACTTAATTGCTGTTGTTATTGTTGAAAGTGAGTTGAAACCTTGACATCTATGAGTGAAATGTCAAGGCAATGCCATTTCATCACTTGGCTAATCATAAAAGCATTGTATTGCTTGTTCTATGTGTAAAGGTATACATTTTTCTTCTTTTTTTTTGAAGTGATGTGATATCCACTTCGATTTTTTGAGTCGACGTAGTAGGATATTTCTTGATGTGATATCCCATTACAAAGCTTCTTCCATTATAGCTTGTGGTTGTTATGGTCAATGTCTAATATCGATTTACTTATGATTAATTTTTTGAGATGGAAGTTGAAGTATTAAAGGACTTTTGGAATTTGATAAGTGCCATGGGTTGTCTATTTGAAGGGTTTTATATTGGGTATCTAGTATTATGATTTCCTTCATGATTGTTTCTTTTATTGATCAATAAATTTAAAATTATTTAACAGTTTATATGATGGTCACAAAATGAACAATGAAAGTAGCATATGACGCACAAATATAGAATTCATTACTTTAGAATTAAATATTTAATCACATATATTTTTTTAATTTATAAATGACACATGGTTATATTTAGGTTATTTTCTTATTATCTAACAAAACATTATTAAATAAAAAAATACTTGAAATGTTTTTTTAAATTACTTTAACCCATATAGCCTTTAAGCTCATTGTGTTTTATTTTTTTAAAAAGTTATTAAATGTAAATATTATTAAATTTTCAAATTATGATACAAATTTTTATAATTTACATCAAATAATGATAAGTTTACAAGTTATTTAAAATATGTTTTTGTAAGGTACAAAGCACATCTATTTTGATTTGAGTTATTGGATTTTATTTTCTAGTTAAAAAAATATGCGAAAGATATTTTTGAAACTATTTTTATTTTTCTTATTTTTTATAGACCGACAACTTTTGATACATGTAATAACCTCTTTTATCAAAAATAGTTTCATATGATAGATATTTATAACAATACAAATATTTTAATCAGTGAACAAAAAAAAATTCAATATATTCCAAATTTAAATAATGTAATTTGGAATAAAATATTACAATTTAATGGAATATTGTTTAAACACATGCAAACAAAATTGGGTATAGTTTTGGAATATTTTATATAATATAAGTAATGTTAAATTATAATTATTGTATAAATGATTAATTATATATTAGGTGTTAGTTTTGTAATATTTTGTTATTGCACGTGTAGGTTATAATTAAGTTATGATTGTTGTATAAAATCTCTTTTGCGGACAAGCTTAGAAGCTTTAAGTTATCTGTAAATTGCGAAAGTTGCTTCGAGCTACATTCTATGCTAGTAACCTTAGCATTCTAAAAATCTTGCATTTGAATTCTAAGCCATGAATTCTGTTTATCTGGGAATCTCTCTAAGTGCACCATCATCATGACATGCCCTTTCTAGCTATATATACTTAATCACAAGAAAAGTCATTAGTAACAACTAATGTTATTCTTTAGATTTAGTTATTCAAACACCCTTAGGAGCTCATGGAGCTAACATTATACATGCCTTGATTATTTTTTTCCTCATTATTAATTGAATTGAGAAAAAAATAATTGATTTTATAAGTTATAATTCTATCATTGAATGATGTAATCTTTTTGCTTGGTAGAATAAGAAAGTTTCATGTTGTGTTATATGGGTTCTTTGCTTGTGTAAGATTTAAATTTAATTTGTCTGAAATGATTTTAATTTGCATAACTAAAATTAGAGTGCAATAAGTTAGGCTCAAAAAATCCTTGCATTTACCTTTCTCCATTTATGAGCATTAGATTTTGCATTGTGCTTCTTGATTATTTCTAGTCATAACTTCTTTGTATATGATATTATACTAGTTTCAAAACGCATGATAATATTGTAAGATCAGGTTATTTCATATATAGGATACATTAAAATATGTCCCTGATGTGAAGGGTAGCCATTAGATTTTAATTTTAATTTTTTAAAATAAAAAGTTTAAATTTATTTTGTATTCAATAGAGTGTAAGAGATTTAATATATGATGCTTAAATAAGTTAAAATTGTAATAATTGGAGCATGCAATCTATCAAAATACTAATAAAGGACAATAAAGATTAGCACTTAGTTCTACAAAGTTTTTTTTCCTTTTCATTTGTATTGACAAATTAGGAGGTTTTTGACCACTTTACTTGGAGGAAGATAATCATCAGAAAAATCTGACAAGATCAATGTATCGTCAGAGACTATTGTGTTATAGTTAAGTTCTGACAAAGAGAATGCTTTTACATGTAATTTAAGGGGAAGTTTCAATTTCTTTATAACGATTAATAACTATGCATTTCTTGTAAACATGATGAAATCTTGTAGTAGGACTCAAATGAAGAGCTTCCGTCATATGCTCATTTAATGATAATACTCAAATTGGGATTTCAATGTAAGTGAGGAGATAGATGAGAATCCAATATAGAGGAAATGAGATCTGAGTTGGTGGGTTTTATAGTAAAAGGGTTAGTAGAGGCATTGAAGATAGTGATCTGATCAGTAGAGATACCCACAATGGTGGTAGGAATTGGAGCAATGGTACCTTGATCAGAATAGATTTGAGAAGTAGTATTAGATGAGCTTGGATGTAAATTTGCTTGTTTTGCCTTTAATTGCTTGGGTTTAGGTTTTTGTTTTCAAATTTTATGATTTTTTGTCTTGTAATTTATAATGGGTTGTGATTCTTGTGCACTTGGTTGAGGTTTTGACAACAAGTTGATTCTTTATGGTTGAGCATGCAGTAGAGAGAATAGAAATCAGTGATATTTTAGTTATTCACATTATGTCAAAAACACCTATTCGTATTTCATCGAACAACTCATTTAAAAAGTTTACTTCTATGCATATTTTTACAACATTGGGTTGTGTGAAGAAAACAATTGCTTTATTAATCTTAACAAGTTTCCTAATAAGTTGACTTAGAGAAAAAGAGAATGTTGCTAAAAAGTGTATTAAAAAATAAAATAGTGAGATCCAAATAAGCAATAATTGGAGACTCGGTCCCAGTGGAGGAAAAATGATACCACTTGAATGTTTTCATAGTGAAGTCATGGAAGATCAAAATTTGACGTAACTAGCACTTAAGAAAATTGTTTTCTTATTCAAACTTAATTAAAATATGCTTAAAATTTAAGAGTCTAGTTGTTTCTTGTAAACCCAATTGTCCCAAAACCTTTTCAAACAACCTCATATTAGGACGACCTGAAGAGAAGTTTTCAACCAAAGCAAATTTGAAAAGGTTGGAAGTAAATTTACATCCTCTTTGGAGAAAATAATTGTTGACTTACCTTTGTAAGTGGTAGCGACCCTCACAATAGTTGATTAATCCATGATGAAGGTGCGATTAATATCAACAAGTTCTATAGTGGTAGAATGTTTGGTTTTGCAATTGAACGATGTTCTTAAAGGATTGTCATGAATGTTCATTAGACCCCTTAATAAGGCTATAGTTAAAAAAGAAGAGGGGGTTGTAACTTAACTCTTGAGCGAAAATGACTATTATAGGAGCTGAAATTAGAGGAGTAGAAATAGGAGTAAAAATGAGAGCTGAAGAAAATGGGACAATGACTGAAGGAGATGGACTGGAGACCAAATAGGGAGGGTCAGCCATCATTACCCACACCACGTAGCAGTGGGACTTGGCAACATGGGTTGACACTTCCCTTTCGAAAATCTTCTCCTTTTTCCTTTTTCTCCTTTCTTGGATTTTTATCTTCACCTAATCCCAAGGAGGGTGCTGGCGAGCCTTGTTGGATTCTCCTCGATTTGGGTCATGACGAAAGGCAAAATAGCGTATAAAGTGGGAGGTAGAAATTATGTTTCGTGAAAACTTGTGCGTTTGCATTGCTGGATGGGAGGTTCAGATGCTCTGTCCTCTTCCACTACCCCATTAGAAATCGGCAAGTGACACGACAGAGAGAGTGTTGGAGAGATTAGGTTTTTGCGCGAATGGATGCCTTGTCCATTTCTTTCATTCTCATGGAGCAAACTCGAGAACTTATGATGACTGAATGGGAGTATCGGATGCCTCATCCTCTTCGACTGCTCAATCGGAAGTTTGCAAGTGACATATCGGTATGGAAATTAAGAGAATAAATGTGAAGGAAAGTGTGGAGAGCAGATGAGAAGGGGAACTCAAAAGTAGAGGAAGGTAAATGCAAAACTTTAAATTACATGTAAAAGGTTTTTAGTTTTTTTGAAGGGGTTAACTTTTTTAACTTGCATTAACATTTATTATTACGTAACCTCTTAAAATTAAGGTATTCCTTCAATCAAATGTTTAATAATTTAGAGGTGAATTTTGTACAAAGGAAATGATTATGGTTTAGAGAATGAACTTAATTAAGATACCATGGATCAATCTTCATAAGACCATTTGAGTTTAACTAATAATAGATGTTAATGCTTATTAAAAAAGTGAGCCCCTTTAAAAAATTAAAAAGCTTTGATATGAGAGTTAAAATCTGATGGTTATCCTTCAATCAAAGGTTTAATAATTTAGAGGTGAATTTGGTGCAAGGGAAATGATTATGGTTCAGAGAATGGACTTGATTAAGATACCATGGATCAATCTTCTTAAGGCCATCTAGGTTGAATTATTAGTTTTTGATTGTTTGTGAATCTTGGTTTGTGACATGAAGTTTTCATTGTTAACAACCATGTTTTGATTATCCAAGGAGGCTTCCCAATGAGTTAAGTTACAGTCAATTGGTTGAATTCTTTGATGTTTAAGAATTGACCACACCTTGCCAGGTTCTTGGGTAGAAGTGGGAGTTGGAAGATTGCTATTTTTTTCTATAATTTTTATGTTGCTAACTTTCATTGTCAAAGTCATTCGATGTGAATAATACTGCGGTATTTTTTGATGACTTATTGATCGCATTTTTTGTTGGTCTTGTTCTTGTGTACTTTATTTTTTATTAACTGTTTTTGTTCTTAAATAACCACTTTTTATTTATGTTTGAACTTTGTGCTCCACAATGTTATTAATTAAGTTGTATCATCTAATGTTCTTTAGGTTGTTGATTTTGGGGAGAGTGGACCACTTCGTTGTTCTCGTTGCAAAGCTTACGTAAACCCTTTCATGAAATTTGTTGATCAAGGAAGGCACTTCATTTGTAACCTGTGTGGTAAGCATTTAAGTTTTTTGATTGTTACAATTTTTTTCTTTTTTGTTAGATTTTGGAAGATATTATTCCTTGATATTTTTGCAAGAGATCATCAAGGAATGGTATCTTTGTAGATGCAAGGAGTTAATAATTAGTAGAGTATCGTGACATTATATAATTCACTTGCCCAATAACATTGGTGAGATCAAGAGATTTTTTTGTTGTATATTATTCTCTGTTATTCGATCTGTTCTTTCAAGCTGTGTATACCCATGGAGGAGGAGTTAATATTTTGTTGCTCAGGCAATTGAACTGAATCTGCTGATACGAATACTAGGCTATACTTATCACTGTGCTAGATTTGTAGATTTTAGCCTGGTTAATCTTTCGTTGTCTATTGCTGCTAACATATCAGATCTATAATATTTTGATTTCCTATAGGTTTGTAAAGTTCTTTTTATTTCTTAATGTTAGAAGTCTCTATTGTTCTATTGTGCATATTTAGTAAGAGGATGCTTAGTGTATTTTTTTAGTTGAAATTTCTGTTGCAACTTAAACTCTAAATTGGCTTGCTTTTTGGTCCCCCAAAAAGCTTACGATGAAAATAAAATAAGAACATGAAAGATGATCTACTTCCCTAAATCATTTGGGCGGGTCATGTGATGTTGTTGATGCATGGTCATTCTTGAATTTTACAATTTACGTTTTGAGAAACATTTTGCAATTTATTAAGCCTTGCATTCTATTTTTGATCATGCACTTCTCTTAGCATAAGAAAACATATTGTTTATGAACTCTTTTTTATATATTAATTCTTGTAGTGTTGGATGGTAGTCTAGTTTACATCCAAGTATTTGGTCATTAATATGCTGTTTGTTCCTTTCAACAATTGCATGTTTGTATTCTTTTTCTCTGCATGCTCTTGATTATGTTTTTTTTTTCTAATTTATTCATTTAAGTGACTCTGCCGTACGGTGATGCCTTCTTCATATTTCTTATTGTTAATAACATTTGTGTAGGACATAATGATGAGACTCCTCGAGATTACTTTTGTAATCTGGGACCAGATGGTCGACGTCGTGATGCTGATGAGAGGCCTGAACTGTGCAGAGGAGCAGTTGAGTTTGTAGCTACTAAAGAATACATGGTATGTTAACACCCTTTCAATTTAAGTTGAATTTCATCACAAATGGAGCTTTTCATGCTTGTATTAGTATATGGATCTTGCTAGTGTGTGTAGCTCTTTTGATATGATACTCGTTTATGAAGCACATATATGATATGGGCATGTGACTGCATATGCTTCAAGATCAAAAAGAGGTGAGTAGGGATAAAACACCCAACAAGAAGAATTATGGTGCAACAAAAAATAACTTTAAACACATGCTGAACTAACTAGGTGTAGATGAAATGGCCTGGAATATCTTATATGGAAGCAGAGATATGATTAGTGTACCAAGGACTGAGAGGATGTTTGGTACATTTATGTAGTGGTTTGGGCATATCTATAGCCATATGAGTGGTCAATGGTGGTTGGTATAATTTTGAACAGCTATAATCCAAACCATGTATGAATGGGAGTAGGCTAGACGCAATGGACTATGTGGTGGCATTGTGGAGTGTGGAGATAATGTTGGTTGTGAAAACATGTGCAGTGAGTTTACTTATATATATCTATTTTTATGTTGGCTCTGTATATGATAGAGGATAATACTTGGGGCAATTTTGTTAATTCAAGGTGTGTTGCGAAAATATCAAGTTTTGGATGATAAGGGGGAAGGTGGAGCACACCTTCGTGCTTTGCACTTATGAACATAACTTGCAATGAAAAATATTAGAAAAAACATACATGTAGCAGAATTATTATTATGTTAAATGTTTTAAGTTCATAAAGTGTTTCTAAATTTTTTTCATCTTAAAATATAAGATTAGTAGTCATTCATCTGAAAAAAGTGGGACAATAAAAAAGCTATAACTAGTTATCAATCATTGCGAGCACTGACTGTATTAATAGCTATTTCTTCTTGAGTTGATCATCCATCTTCATAAAAACAAAATTCCTTGGTCTCATTGAGGCGAAGTTAAGAAATCTTTAAAATGTGCAATTCGCAATATCAAATGGATAACCTCCAAAATCTCAGGTCATGTCTTGCATATATTGTGAATCCTAGATACAAGGAAATGATTATTATGCATAAAATAGTTGTCTGTTTGTGTTTTAATTTTCCCTTTTATTAAATGGATAAACGAATATCACATAAGCCTCCTAGCAATTGAGAATTCCGGGATGCCTTTTTGTTGTATGCAATCTGAAACCCCAAGTGCGTGTTGCATCATCTTCCAAATTTTATTTTCAATTTTTTGTCTTCATTGAGAAGAATTTTCAAACATCACACTCTTTCTTCAACATCCTTACGTATTATAAGGCAACTCTTTTAGGATATTGTGGCAGCCATTTGTACCAAAGAACCTATGATTTGCAAAAAAAAAAAAATCATTTAAGTTTATTAATTGTTATGAAATTGATCTATTAGTAAAATTTTACATTGGGTACATATTAGGCTCATGAGAATATCATGAACAACACTAAGAAGTGTTTGTTCATTTTTTTTCTGTTCACTTGCATCTATGGAGAACTGTTTTCACCTTTTTCAAGATATCTTACATTTCATAAACTAAATTCAAATATGATCTCATGTATTTGCAGCTTTATGCATTACTTGTGGGCTTGATCTCTAAAAACATATGAAGGAAATTCTATTCTTCTCCTAAGTAAAACATGTTTTTGGGTCAAAATATATGTATATTTATTTTAAAAAATATTAATTTACTTTCAAAATAAGAAATAAATAAACCAACGAGTCACTAGGATTTTTTTTCCTCAAAAAGGATATCTAGGTTCAAATTTGAGCATAGTTCTCAACTTAATTAAAAAGAACTATTGAGACTAATTCAATTCCTTGCCACATTTGAATACAAGTTAATCATGAAGTTTTATTTGTTAAATAGTATAATGGATTTAAATCTCTTTAGTCACTCTGATCCTATCTCAATTTTATCAGCAATTTAAATCTAAATTTAAAATTATATTGTTAGAAATTAGTGATGTAAGCTTTTATAAGATGGGACAATTCATACCCAAAATTTGAATATGCATGGGTTTTGGAGGTAGATAGCAACATGTATTCAGCATGAGATATCTCAATTGTGAAAACAATGAGGTCAAATATGGAAGGGTAAGCTTATAAAAGATTTCATAAAGAGAGACGTAAACTTTGGCAAAGAGGGAATTTTTGTTTTCAAGAAGAATAGAGGAGAGACTTGCTAGAAAAAATAATATTAAGGAAATCCTGAAGTTTGAAGATGGTTTCTATGAAAAGAAGAGTTGAAATAAAAGGGGATTTTTTTGAAAGATTTCAACTCAAAACACTTGTGCATAATATGAATATATGAGTTGTTTTGGGCTTGCTAAGGATGTATTACATATACTTTCTTATTTTTGTCTTCTATCTTTGATCGAGTGCTTGTTGATAATCATTCTTTCGGCTCAATGTCTAGTTAGACATATATCATAGCTAGACTAGTTAGCAGAAGTTACTCAGTTTGAAGAACTGACCATGTAGATATCTCGAGACCCACGTGCTCAAGGATAAGTGCTCGAGACCTAAGCATGCTGTAGGTCTATCTCTCGAGATCCAAGCACTTAGGACAAAGGTTTGAGACCTAGGTGCTTAAGGATACAAGCTTGATATCTCTTTCACGTAGACTCTCATCTCAAACGTGTCAACCATTATTGGGGTAACATTATTGTTACTCTCACATAAGCATGCATTATTAAAGTAATGTTACCATGATTCCCATATTGGCACAGGTTATTAGGGTAATGTCGTTGTCTCTCCTATACATGCACTCTTTCTAAGAAGATGAGCTTGTGCGAAGCTTTTTTAGTTGAATTATTCCCATGAATGCGCTTATCTTAGAAAGATAAGTTGACGTCAAACTTCTCTAAATAAATTATCACTATGTGTGCATATTCTAGAAGATATGTTAGTTTTTGCTTTTATCTATATAAGGATTGGTGGGAGACTAATCAAGGATAGGTAAATCAATACTCAAGAGAAACCTTGCTACATGCACTTTGCATTTGTCTCCTTAGTTTTCCTTGTTCTTTATGGATTAAGCTTTCTCAACTCCCTCACCACAATGTAATTTCACCCTTTATGTTCTCCAACGAAAGAAAGTTTTTTTCAAGCTTGAATTTCCATATCAGCATTTTTCGATGTTGTTTGTGAGAAGTAATAGGAAATCTGAAATAAGAATTGAAAGAGGTAAAATTTGTTTCTTGAAGGAAATTTTTGAACCTCTGTCATTAAGAGGAAACAAAGATTCTTGAATCTTTACCTCAATTGTTGTCAATCTCTAAGCCTTCTCTTCCTCCTTTCAATACTTCTACTTTATTTGTTCCAACCATAGATAGATTGTTTTACAAAGGTATTATTTGCTCTTCTTACCTTGATAGAGGAGCATCTCAACGCTGTGCCAGTCTCTCTACCAAAAGTATTAACATCAAATCTTTCCCTTTCTATTTAAGGGACTTAGGAGGTCACTCTTGCTTCACTTGAGCCTTTCCAACTTTGAAAATCAATCACCACAAATCTTCCATCAATGTGAGATATCTTGATGTCTAGAAGGTCTTAGTAGACTTGCTCTAAATTGGGAGGAAACATATCTCGTCAAAGCTATGGTCGAATGAAATGCATATCAACTCTAGGTTGAAAAAGGTGTTGAGCAATCTTGATAATTATATTTTTGTCCTCTTATTTTATCTGTTGAATGCGTGACTTAATTTGGTCTAAAGCTTTTAACAATTTACATCACTTGCATTTTGATATTTGTTAATTTAGATAGAGCTGCCCTTTTAAGTTCAATCATAACAAACAATACAAGTTCTCAAGGTCTAAAACATAAACAATTTTTCTTTTTTCTAAAAAGAAACTACATTTCAAGTGAGTTTATTAATTTCAAAACCTCTTGAAACTCTCTCCTACTTTAAACAAAACTGATGAAGTATCTTTCTCAGTTGACCTTGTTAATGTCCTTGTCTCCTAAGCTTGGCATGATGCTTAGGAATGCAAGTATCTTTTCATCACTTGAAGCTTGTTCTTCTCTTTAATCTTTTATCAACTTAACTTATTATGTGAAACTTGATCAATTCATCTTTGACCTTCTTCTTTTTTCCATCATTGCTCTATAACTTGAAGGCCTTGAGAAAATTTGCATAACTCTTCAGCAAAAGTACCATTATTTCTTTTTTGTTAATCGTTGCAGGTTAACAAAAGCAAAATACAAGTCCTAAAAGAGAAACTTACAAAGCGCCTTCAAGGACTACATTCTCGAGGACATATGAGGGATACAATCTCCATCTTTTTTATCCTTCATGCTCATTGCCCTAGAAGCACTATCATTTTTGGCTAATACAGATAATCTCGAGATGTCATACTTTTCGACCATGAAGGCATATAGTTGATCTCTTTGAGCCTATTGAGAGGATGGATCTGCTAATCTCCTTTGTTGTTTTTTTGAAATTTGGAATAACCATTTACCCTTCTATTTTCTCCTGTCTAGGATAAGGGATAACATTAGCTTGGCCTTTCTTATTCTTTTCTTCACCTCTTTTCTATCAAGTAAAGACCTTTAGAAGTTCAATCCTTACTCCCTCTCTCTTACCCCATCAATGTCCTACCATATGAAGACCATGAGTTAGGCCTCACTTCCTTTACTTTCTCTCACAATTGTCTCATTAAGTGAGTTTCAAGAGACTTTTCCCTTGTTACCTCTTTGTATTATTCTCAGTTGTTATATCGCATGAAGGTCTGGAGATGCATGGTCTCGAGTTCTTTTCTATTTCCTTATTGTCAATTGCATGATGATTTTGAGAGGTTTGTTCACAACCAATTTTCTCCTTCATTAATATTGTACTGTGTAAATGTCTCGAGAAGCATCTCTTCATGTCTTCTCCTCTCCTTCATTGCTGCTATGTGCACGAAGTCTTGAGAAGCACGATCTTGACTTTATTTCCTCTCCTTCGTTGTTGCTTTGTTACGTGAAGGTTTTGAGAAGCGTAATCATTGTTTGTTTTCTTTCTCTGTTTCACCTCTTTTTCATTGAGTGATGGCCTTGAGAAATTCAGCCATTGTGCCCTCTCTTTTGCATACATTATTATTCTACCATATGAAGATCTCGAGAAGTAGCCTATGCTTTCTCTCTTTTTTCTCTTCTTTGCTAATCCAATGGACGAAAAGATCGAGATATATGGCCTTAATTAATTCTCAATCTAATCGTTGTTCTATTGCATGGAGTTGAGAATTGTGGTTTTGAATTCTCAGCCTCTTTGATCATTGATCCATTGTGTGTAGGCCTTGAGAAACTTGGTTTTGGCATCTCATCATTTACCTTTGATCCATTGTGTGAAGTTCGGAAGAGGTTTAGTTTTTTCTTCCTTTCCTTTTCACCTTCATCACCACATTATCATTCGAGGGTTTTGAGTGGCTCAGCCCTTGTGTCCTCTCCTTCCTGCATTCACCGTTTTGAAAGGCATCGACAGGCAAATTCTTTGCTTACTTTCCCTCCATCTGAAGTCTTGCTCTTGAGATTGGTGAATTACAATGTCACCATCAAGCTTGAGCCATTCTCATGAATAATTGAGCAACTTTCTCTCTCTATTAAGGGGCCATTGGTGGTAAGGAATTGATTTTCACCTGTGAAGTTGTAAGAGAAGCTTTTGTGGGGCAAATTCTCATGCACAACTTCTAACAATAGATTCGAAAATATCCATTGCCATCGATTTCTTCTAGAAAAAATCGTCCATAACATCCCTTTTTTCCCTTGATAGATTCATCACCTTTCATCGGAATTCGAAGCATTCAATATGGCATTGAGACTACCTATATTGGTAATTCCTCTTCCTTGTAAGGCAAGTTAATAAGGATCCTAACCTTAGCTGGCTTAATAACTTAATGGGGGTATTAGGTAAGTTGATGATCAGGAGATTTGTGACAATACTCTATAGTACAAGCAAATTGTGTCTAATGAAATCCGAATCTATTAAGCAGCAACGGGGTTCGCTTTGGAGACTAAATGTCTGGTGATAATTGTTGCCAATGTAATAAGCTATGCCAGCTCAAACAATTTGATTTGGAGGATTTGGTGGCCAATTTGGAGCAATTGAATTGCTTGATTTGAAATGACCGAATTGTTGATTTGGATGAAATGAATAGCTTGTTTGAAGCACTCAAATGACTGATTTGGGGCAATGGAATAGTGGGTTTAGAGCAACTGAATGGTCTAATTTGGAGGAGATTCTTACGGTTAGGATTTATCTATATTTTGCAATGGAGTGCTATATAAACTCCTTAGCTTTACTGTTTAAAAACAAAACTCGAGAGAGAGAGAGAGAGAGAACACAGCTAATAAATGCTAAATTGAGAGCTACTTTTTCTAGTGATCAAATTACTCTCCCTACTTTTGTTTCATTTTCTTTCTTTCTATTCTCTTGTAGCCTCTCTTATATCTTTTGTTTTATAGACTACTTGACCTTCTTCTCAAAGAAAGATCTTGGAAGAAAATGATGTATCTTTCGACCATAGGATAATAGTGGACACGAGCAGTGTGTTGAATCATTTGGTATCAGTGCCTTGGTCGAGGTCGGTGGTGGATATAAGATATTGAAGAGAACAATTTACATCTCATCAACAATCTAGAAATGAATTTGATGATGTTGGTGCAGTAAAGAGGAGGCCATTCTTCTGAGTTGAACATGCACATCTCACTTGAACGATTCAACTATTTGTGGAGGTCATGATAAAGGATTTCAAAGAGAACAAAAATAGGATAGATGAGACTCCTACCCACGGGTAGTTGTTGGACTGGATCTAGATGATGAAGAAGATAAGGTGAACCAAATAGTTGCTGAGAAATTGTCACATCCATTTGAGTTCGAATTGAAGATGGACTTGCTAACCTATGATGGTGAAGTCAACGTAAAGTAGTTGGTTGTGTGGGTGGACCAGATGGAGGCGTACTTCGTGATCTATGGGTTTACATTCAGAAATAATATACAATTCGCTAAATTGAAACTTACAAATCATGCTTTGGCTTGGTAGAGTACACTTCTCAAAGGACATCGAAGAAAAAAAACCATAAGATGGGAGTTTTATCTGATGGCCTTTCTTGAATTTTGGAGTTGTTGGCATACATTATGACTCAAAACTAGTGTAGCTTGTGTAAGAGTATATGACCAAATTTAGAAGGCAAGTAGTGGCTCTTGGTGGATAAAAAGTGTAGGACTTTATATCTAGAATTGCGGTAGAATCACAAGAATGCTAATATGAAACATGCAATGGAGCAAGAGAAAAATGTAGTACCAAATACAACAATAGAATCGATTATGGCACTCATCATTATTGTGGGCATTTTTGGAGCAAAGCTATGGAAAGAACTTTTTACATTTAAGAGTTAAGTTTAAGGTGAATATCGTGAGACCATATTCGTTGGGCATGTGTAAAGCGAAATTCATTATCAATCGTAACTTCATAGAGGAAATAATTTGTGAAGTGGTATTTTTAGACATATGTCAGCTAATTTTGGAAGCACTGTATTAATGGGGTGATGAACAGTGTATTACAGGCATACACAAAAGTACCAACTCATCAAGGACAAGCAAAAGCACAATATATATTCAATTTGTGAGATGCTATTACTAGTTCGATGGTTATTGGACAGGTTTAGTGGGTGATAAATACATGCAAGAGCTGTGTTCTTTTAGTTAATCGAGAAGAAAAGCCAAATGGACAAATGTTGAATATGATAATAGGGGTAGGTAGTGAAAGATTTTCTCCAAGGGTGTGTTGCACTCTTGGAGGAATCAAATGCTTTACCTCCTAAGCATCATGTGGAGCATGAAATTATGCTTACTTTAGAAGTGCCATTATCAAACCTTTTTATGTACCGCCATTAAGTGGTAGGAATGGAAGAGATCAAGATGTAGATTATAGCATTGATGGAATTAGGAGCAATTCAATTGAGCAGCTCACACTACGGGATAGCAGTTATAATGGTTCCTAAGAAGTATGGAGAGTGGAGAATATAAGTACATTATTGTACTTTAAATACGATTATAGTAAAAAATTGTTGTTTGTAATTCAAAGAGGCAAGGATCTTTATCAAGTTAAACCTAAAGTTAGGATATCATCAAGTATGTATAGGCAAACAGGACACCTGGAAAATGACATTCAAGATATGATGGGGCTTATATGAGTGTTTTGTGTTATTTTTTGGATTATATAATACATTGGCTACATTCATAAGGTTGGTGAATGATATTTTAAAGTCGTATATAGGTGAATATTTTATCATTTACTTGGATGACATGCTCATCAATAGTAATAATTTAATGTAGCATAAGGTCTGACTGTCTTTCAATTGTTATAGAAACTTCAATTGAAGTTTAAAAAGTGTAAATTCAACTTAATAATGCTTATTTACTTGGGTTTCAAAATAGGTAACGAAGATTTGAAAGTTGACAATGCAAAAGTGAATGCAATACATAATTGGCCTTGACCCACAAATGTAACCTAAGCTCATGGCTTTGTGGGAGTATGCCACTATTTGAGGAAATTGATCAAAGGATTTTCAATTGTTGTAGCACTATTGCATGCACCGACTCTAGTTAGTTATAGATTTGTGTGGAAGCCAATTGATGAATAAGCGTTTGTAGATTTGAAGTTGAAGCAGCCATATTGGAATTACCTGTGTTATGCCAACTCTTTGAAGTAGAAAGCAGATACATTGGGAAATGTGATAAGGGCCATTTTTCTATAGCAAGGTTGTTCTGTAATGTTTTACTTAGAATTGCTACAAGGAGCACAGCGGGCTTATCCAACATACGATAAAGAGTTTCTTGCTCTACATCTTGCTATAAAGCATTGGAGACTATGCTTGCTTGGGAAGAAAATTGTTAGTTATTTAGATCATAGACCACTTCAATATCTTTAGACAATCAATGATGCAACAAGTATGACATCTTAAGTGAATGTTTTACCTACAACAATTCAACTTTTTTGTTAAGTACAAATGGAGTGCAAAATAAGATGGTGAATATGCTATCTAGACAGCTTGTATTTGTAATTTGTCTAATTTTACTGATGGAATTACAATCATGCAATGCTAAGGTGTATTCAACCCTTTAAGAAGAAGATAAAGACTACTGAGAAATAGTCCAAGAAGTGAAGATAGTGCATCCCATTTGTATGCCCTCAAAGAAGGTTTGCTCTACATAGGCCTTCAACTTTGCATTCCATTCGGGGATGATAAAAAGAAGTGGATCTGTGTGACGCATACATTGAAGGCAGTTGGACACTTCTGAATCAGTAAGATCATTAGAAATCTACAAAGATATATTTATTGGTCAAGGATGAAAGACGTCTCTAAGTTTGTACGAGTTGTACACACTACAGTACTGCAAAGCTGAGTAATCGTAAATGCAGGATTTATATGGTGTTACCCATACCAAGCTGCCAATGTGAGTCAATGGATTTTATGGAGGGATTACTTACAACATGGAGGGGCAATGATTAGTTGTTCGTGATAGTGGATTGCTTTTCCAAGATGGCAGAATTATTATTATTATGTCAACAAGAAATAACAAGCAAATAAACAACCAAGGGTTTCTTTGAGTGTGTGTAGGCGCATTATGGATTGTCAAGTAGTTTTATTTTGGATTGTGATTCCAAATTCTTAAGCAAGTTTTGGATGTTGTTATGGAGGCTAATGGATATGAAATCATAAAGGAGTACGTCGTTCCATCCACAAATTGATGGAAAGATAAGTTTTCAACTGTACCTAATTCATCTCCTAAGAGGATACATTCCTTAATGAATGAGGGGTTAATAGGATATAATTAGTTGGATTCAAGCAAATGAGATGAAATAAAATGCTGTTGATGCCTTTTTGTTTGAAATACTCATGATTAAAAGTAAGTTTTATAAGATTATTGTGATAATATTATATGGCACTAGTGAAATTCAAACATATAAAGGAAATGATTATTGTTCAAATGAAGATATTGAGATGGTTAAGTGGTTATCTTTAAAAATATGTGATTATAAATAGGCATATAAAAGGAAAGATTGACATAGCATCAATTAAAGATAAGTTTAGGGGGAATAATTTTTAGATGATTCTAACATATTAACTATAGAACACTTAATGTTCTTGTAATGAGTGATTGATTTGAATTTGCTCAATGGAATGAGGAAGAAGAAGACCAAAGGATCATGACAAGAGAATATGAAAAAAAACTTAACTCTTGGCTTGACTGAATTTTATGGAATAGCTGCAAATTGATAAAGTGCAACAACATGAGATATTGATGTAAGTACCACTGTTTAGTGTGTTAAAGCTTACTATTATTGCTATTCTGCAATATTTCTTTGCTTATGTATATTGATCTGCAAATGACTACACTACTAAGTGATTTGTTAGTATTTTTTTTGGTCCAGATTCGAGATCCTATGCCTGCTGTTTTTTTCTTCCTTATTGATGTGTCGGTTAATGCCATACGGACTGGCGCAACTGCAGCAGCTTGTAGTGCAATCAGTCAGGCTATTACAGATCTTCCGGTAAATTGGCAAAGTTTATACTTAATACTTGATTTTGCTGGTTGTTCTCATTAGTTATAAAATTTTCACATCATTTAGGCACTTCTTCATTATGCTTTTTTGGTCGATAATGCATGCACACCTGCTATGCTTTGTTTCAATCACTCTACGACCAATGATGCCATGTTTAACAGTTTGATATTTATTTAAAATTCTTGCTTCGCATCTCTCATCATTTTGCACCCAATGAGATTTAATGATACTTGGTTATGAGATTTGTATCTTTTTGGTTTGCAATGTCTCGTCTGTGTGCTTGCACTGTGCTCATCCTTTCCTTCATTGTCTTAAAAAAATATCTTGATAATTATATGATATACCGTGGAGCTTGTAGTCATTGAACAAAGAAATTGTTTAACTGAAATTGTGTACTGTTCGGCTTTAGAATATTGCCTTTTGATTTTCTACTTGATTTCTCTTTTCAATAAACTCAAGTCTGTAAAATGTCATCCCCATGTGTTTTTGTTTTTTGGAAGAAATATTCTAGGATGAACTACAAGTAGCTGGGATTTTACTTTGTTAAGAGAGAGAAAGGTGTTATTTGAACTGTAATAGATTATCTATACAAATTTAAAACCAAAAAGTTTGCTAAGGAAATTTCTGTTTTCTACTTGTTCTTAGCTTCAAATTTTTATAAATTTTTCGTGCTATTTCTATAACCTGTTGGTTGATTTTCTTTTTTCTAAACAAGGAAAATGATGCTATGCTTTATTTTGAAAAGTTGCTTTCTTGGAATAGCAATTCTTTAGATTTTTTTGCATTATCTCTATAAGTTTTGGTATGTAATCTTTTATGATCTTTATTTTTGGATGTATATGATATAACACATTTAACATTTATTTGGTATTTGAATTTAGTAAATAGTGATCATCGAAGAAGTTATTTGCTAATAAATCATATCAATTAATATTTATTGTTATCCAAAATGATGATTTATTCTTAATCATTTCATATTTCCTAATCCTAAACTTTTTTTTTATAAATTTTATGTTTTACTTTTTAGCATTTAAAAATATCGTCTAGAAATATATTTGACAAAATTGTTTTTGGTGCTTATAGAAGATTTGCATTAGTGATTTTTTGAAATGATGTTTGCCATATTTGTTACCTTAGTTTTTGTTTCATAGGACCTTTGGTTGTGTGGATGGACATGGACAAGTGTGGAGTAGTTGAATATTCTCGGAGAAATAGTAGAGATGAGGCGTGAGTTAGGTTGAGACTCAAGGGCTTGATAAAATGTTTTGAATTTGAGGATATAAGAAAGCATTATATTAATTGGATATGTAGTAATAAGGACGGCTTCTCTCTAAAAAGCTTTAGGTATATGAGTGGAGAATATAAGAGAATTGACAAATTTTAAAAGATGATTTATAAGATTGATTTGGGTAAGCATTTTGAATGTGTTTAGATAATTGACAATTTCACAATCTAAAAAATCTCAAGAATTTTTATTTTTGAATAATGAAGTAAAAATATTTCTATGCATAGAAAATTAGAATGATCTTAATGGCAATGTCAAAACAAAATTATACTATAATTATTAGAACTAATCAAAATAGAATTTATTCCACATATTAACTTTGGATGTTATATATTGGGAGCGGTGTTAATCTCGAGAAGATAGAGACTCTACATCTCATTATTGTTAGTTATTTTTCTTGAATCTAAATCTTAATATTGATGATGATTTTTTTGAAAATTTAGCAACATAGTTTTTTTTATTGAGTTTATTAATATACAATAAATTACAATTTGATTTAGGAACTAATAACAGAGAGTTAAAAACTAGGTTTTTTTTGAAGTGACAACAAAGCATATTCCAACCACTTTTGATAGAGAGCAATCATAATATGAATGATAAAATTCTTGTCGCACGAATTGTAATTTTTTAGAATAGTATTATCATAAATCATATGATCATACACTTTTGAATTTTTAATATATGAATTCATTCTATTGGTTTTAGTATTTAATGCATTTTGAAAGTTATTTGTCATACCAATGATCTAGTACCAATTATTGTATTGGGACCTTGCATGATATTTGTGTTTGTTGCCAAATGGTTGTGGATTTGAAGAAATTTTTTGTTAAAGAAACCATGTTTTCAAAATTAGAGGTGAGTTCAAATGTGAACAAAGAATAGAATCTCTCTATCTTCATTTTGTATTTTGTAGAAGACGTTTTCTGTCTTTTCTTTATATAAGGAGGCGAAGGAGTGATGCACTTGTCAAAGAGATGTTTCCTAGATTGTGGCAAAGACATCCCTTGATGTTTTGTAAAAAAACATGATCAATGGCTTTGGGATATTAGGATACAAATTTATGTTATTGAAAGTCTTTGAAATAACACTCTTAGTTCTGAGAACTCATAGGAAAATATTGATTAGTGGATCAAACCTCACAAATTAAGTAACATAGAAGTCCATAATCTACATCAACAGAGAGTTTATGAAAAATCAAATACTTGAAGGTGTTGTAGTTGGCATTGGATGCAACACCTTTTCCTTTAGATATCAAAGGGTAGGAGAGGAACTTATTGAAGCCGTGGCAATCAAGTCGGAAGGGTTTTTCCAGTGTCGTGAGGGATAGCTAGAGGGATCGAGAAACAAGACTGGGATTGTTTATTGCAGTTACAGGTGCCCAAGGAGATGAAAGGGCTTCATGATGGAGGTTAAATCTTTTGGAGAAACCAAATGAGGTGATGTAGACGCAATCTCGGAAGTGCGAGGGATCAGGGAGTAGTCGCGCAAGAACGAGACAAGCTAAAAGCTGTCTAAACCTTGTTATAAAATACACATGCGACAAAATGGAGGAAGATGTCACAGGACGAAAAAAGCAGAAGGAATAGTCACGATGGAAGCCTTTCAAAGTAGTTATGCGATGGAACAATACATATCAGTGCCATTGTAGCTTCAAGGGATGGGAAAAGTGCCGTAGCGTCTATCGGGAAATGGGGAAAAGTACTTTAGTGTTGTGTGATGGACTTATAGCTTTATTTTGACATTAAAGGCAGAATAAATGGAGACACAAAGAAAGATTTCAACAATGTAGCACTCTGATACCTTATTAAATTTAGAGTGGAGGATTATATTTTTCTTTTATTCATATTGGGAATATATGGGAAGTATACGGTCAGAATAGTGGGTATTTCCATGGTTATAATTTTAGAAGAAATCTTTCTAAATAAAGGGTTAAAATTAAGGAAAATAGTTTTGGTGACAAGTTATCCAAAATGATCTTTAATAAATATAAATATCGAAGTCAAATTTAATAAAAATTATAGTTATTATAACAGTTAATTTAAGACTAATTAAATTTTCAATTTTACAGTTTTTGATGTGAATTATTGTACTTAATAGTTTTTGTGTGTATTTGCATTGGTCATCTATCTTGAGCTTATCAAAATTATATGTTTTTTAGGAATTTTGTTTATGCATCCAAGTTGGCATGGATATTGATCAATATTCCATGTTTTGTGACATTCGGAATTTAAAGCTTTTGCTTATTGTTATACTTCATTTTAGTCTTCTTAACATTTGGATGCTGCTCTTTTGTAGGAAGGTCCTCGGACAATGGTAGGGATTGCTACTTTTGATTCTGCTATACATTTCTACAATCTGAAACGAGCTTTGCAGCAGGTAGCTCAAGTGTTTTAATCTTTAGTTTGATGTGATCTATTATTTGTGCATTGCTTTGCACATGCTTTTGTGCAGAAATAAATATATCCTACTGTTATATTTTCAATATTGTGGCTGACGTGAAGTTTACTTCCACCTTTCAAATGAGCATGCTTATTTTTTTTTTTACTAAAGAATTAAAACAACATTATACTAGTATTATGTGAAATGGAGGGAAATTTGTTTAACAAAATTTCCATCTGAGATAGCCCATGAAAAATTAGCAATATGCACGAATTATTTAAATCAAACTAATTCTAGCATTTGAATCTTACGAAATAATTCAATTACCTAGATACATGTGAGAGTTCAAATTACAACATCAATAATTAGCATTGTTACCTCATTAAATTTGGTCAGGTACATAAATTCTTTTGACTGTGTTAAAGTCTATCTATTAACTATATTTTCTTAATATTCAAGTATTAAATCCTATCTAGTAGTGGACTTTCTTGTCTTTTTTGTTGTCTTCCTATATTTTGTAGTTTACAAAAATAGTTTTAATAACTTATATCTCTTAACAGGGACATTAAGTGAATGTTTAACATATTAAAAAATCATTTATGTTGACTCTGCCTAGGCTTATTATCAATTATTGTCATAACAATATTTTTTCAGGCTTACCCATTTCTAATATCATCTTAATGGGCATAGAAAATCATGCCTTAAAATTTTGGGTCTCACATTGATGCATTTCTCAAAGGTGAATAAGCTCTACTTGTCAATGTTACTCTTTGAAAGACACTTTTCTGTAGCTGATTTATGTAGAAAACTTTTGGCCACTTTTGACATTTTATCCAAATCATATGGTGCAGCTAAGTACTTTTCATCACGATGCCCAAATTTGATGGGTTAATATTTTATGTAATATAGGTTTTGAAGGATACCGTTGTTGAGATTATGGGAATGGGATTCAATTTATGGTACCGAGATAGTGATATTATTTTTGTTTTGATTTTGAGTACATGTCTTTTAAATGATAAATTGCTTTTAAGCAAACATATTTAATTTTTTAGGCATTTGAAAATTATGATGCATTTTATAATATGTGATTTTTAGCACTTTTTAATGCAATACTGTAAAATTAGTTATTACTCAAAAATTGCTAAAAAATGTTGAATTTTATGATGAGTTTTTTCTATTTTTTCAAAAAATGAAATGATAATGATCAAAATATTGAAGTAGACAAAGTTTACTTAGAACTATTGTCCAATAAATATTGTTTTTGATATGTAAAGAAAATTTTGAGCTTCAAGCAAAAATACCCTTGCTCATTCTGTCTTTCTAAGCACATGAAAGTAATGTTTCTTTTTATTAAACTGAACACTAATAAGCGAGACATGATGACAATGCTTTTATGTCTATTTAGTGTCTTATCATCTTTTTGCTTGCTCTTATTTTGGCTTCTATTCTTGTAATAGGTGAATTTGTTTGATCATATTACCCATAAAATTTAACATGTGCTTTACTTTGTTTCAATTCTTATTACATCCATTAGTTGGGTCCATCATCTTCTTGAATTGCGAGTATTAGCATCTTTGATTTCTTATGTGCTCATAATGAAAACCACAACAAGGTTATGCTATTACCATGCATATGTTTGGTATTGTGCTTGTAAAAAAGTGATAATCATTATGCACTTTACTTTTGTTATAGCTTAATAACTTCATTTAGCAGATCATTGTGTGTTGGATGAGGATAACGAACCATTAAATCACACTATAATTGCGTCCGTGTCATATTGGATGAATGACTTGGATCATACAACCATGTTATACACAAAGGATTCTCTAAATGCTAGTTTCTAATGAGAAAGTGGAAATACTTTCCTATTAGATTATAATTTCCTGTTAAAAGTGCTTCAAAAAGAAAACCTCATAAAAGGATCTGATATGTTTAGATGCAGTAAAAGTTTGTCTTGTTTATGGATTTCTATGTAGCACAATGCTACTTCAAGGTACATCAGATATTGTAGTTTCATAAACTGACTTTTAATTGATTGCCTTGTGTTAGCCTTTGATGCTTATTGTTCCTGATGTACAAGATGTTTATACGCCACTTCAGTCTGATCTAATTGTTCCAGTAGTTGAGGTTAGTATTCAAAGTCTTTTTCTGTTTATGCAGATCTGTTGGTTTTCGATAAGTTGAACTTCTTAGTTATTTCTTATGTTTTGAGGGTCTAGTGCTGCCAACACCTAGAGCAGTTGCTTGAAAGCATACCGACAATGTTCGAGGACAACAAAGTTACTGACTCAGCATTTGGTGCTGCAATTAAGGTATAATTGTTCATAGTGGTTATTTATTCCAAGCAACCCCGCTTTTTTTCTTCTCATCCCCATCATTACTCCTTTTGATATGTCATAGAGTAGTATCTAATGCTTGCATATTCTTCCTTATGGTTCAAGCTTTTCATAAATTTTGACAGGCTTTAATGTGTTGTAATTTGGATATGTTGGAGATTGACTCACATATATTCTGATATTGTATTTTGTACATTTCATTAATATAATATTTTTTATGTGGTTTATTATATAATTGTATTTCACTTTGATAGCATGTATTTTTCTAGTTTTTTTGCCCTTTTTTTCATCTCCTGTATTAATCTTGGCTTATAATAATCTTAGGCTGCTTTCCTTGCACTGAAGCCTACTGGAGGAAAGCTGCTTGTCTTTCAATCAGGTAAAACTAATTAGGTATATGAACTTATCCATTTTGTAGATTATGTACATTTTTTTAATGGTTAGTTCTTTCGTTGGTGATGATTACCAATTTTTTGCTGTCTGGAAGCTCTTTTTTTGTTTAATCTCATTTTATGCAAAATAAAGGATGACAGTACATGTATCATGAAGCATGCTTATAGATAATTTAATTGTTTTGGATTAGCAATTATTTGCAAAGAAAGCAACAGAATTACTTCAATTATTAATTTGTGTTTTACCTTTTATTTTGCTATATTTTATTTTTAGTTATTAAACATCTTGAGTTTAATCATTATCTCTTTCAGTTTGTTATTCAGATTAATGTTGACTAGAAATCTCCTCATCATATTTAGTGATGAAATGTAGTCATATTTAATTTAACAAATTGGCAAATTGCTGAAGTGTGATAGTTAATACTTGTGAGAAGCTTAGAGCATATCTACTAGTGTTTTCAACATTGCTTATAGGTGAATCTTGGCTTAATTACACATTTTTGTCCCACATGTTGCAGGGTTTTTCGTACTGTCGTGTTTTTTTTTTATTTCTTTGCAATGGGGTGCTTAGCTTGAATGAAGCGTGCTTCGTTCAGTATTGTTTCTTGATTCAAAACTTGGAGGTTTATCAACTCTTACATGCATGGGTGATATATATGGTTGTGGATAGAATAGCATGACTTGGTAGCTGAATTTGTTCTTTTGTACATAAAAAAATGTATTTAGACTTGTTCATTGATTATATTTGCATGACAGGGCCCCTTCATTGTAGGGCTATGTTAAAAATTGACAAATTTGGAATTGAGCAAGGCACGAGTATTTCACATTCTAATGGGTGGTGGAACCCATATGAGCTTGTATTTGTCAGATCTTTTCCAACATTATGTAGCATTATAGCTTGTCTAATCATAAGGAACATGTTGCTTTTAAAATTTGTTAGTTGACATCTAGAAGAATATTCAAACTCCAGCAAAAAGCATTGTACTGTAGCTCTACAGCTTGAATATCATGCAAATTAGTTACAACCTTGAGTGTTGCAAAGCATTATTCTTTTTATCATCCTTACATATTTCTTAACACACCAATAAACTTTCAGCTCCATATTCTAAGTGGGATAAGGCCAGTGCTGATGGATATATGTTATATGCTTGCATCTAAATGCTTATGTAGGAAAGTTTCTCTCATATTTCAGATTGCATTTTTTGAAGGGTTAAACCAAACAAAATTTATATTCTCTGTTTTAAGTAGTATTTTGAAATCCCAGAAGATTAGAAGCTATGATCCTTTTTACTCTAGTTTATTTTCTATTCTATTGGTGTAGCAAATAAACAATATTTGATTCTAAAATTATTTAAGTGTTGAAAATCTACATTTGAAGTCGCTCCATATTTATGTATAATATAAAGGAATGGTGGTTTAGTTCTATTTAGCATCAATATGTATTAAAATAGTTATAGTTAAACCTTCATAAATAAGCAAATGGTGTTGTTATATGTTTTTAGTTTACATTCAATGTTTACTTTTCCACTACGATTATGTAAGCATCAACGATATATTTATGAACTGTTCAGTTTTTTCCCCTATTATTTGATGGATTATGGTATGTTTGGGGAGAACTAGAAATATTTTTGGTATTTTTGCTATTCAGGTATCATATTTCATGAGAAAATATGTGTTCTATCTGGAAAGAATGCTGTTATTTTTCTTGCATACATTATTGTTAGGGATGTATGCTTTAACAAACCATTAGTATTTTTTTCTTTTGAATTGCTACAATTATAGATAATATATGCAAGTGCATTGTAACTTTTTTCAAACCTCATCTCTTAGTTATCTGATTTATCTTACAATCTTTGTGTGATATGTTGGAGTGTTGGAAGAGTTTCACGTTGATGTGTGAAATTTTTTATATTTTATTGTTGCATTTCGTCCTTACAGTGTTGCCATCTATTGGAATTGGATCGCTTTCTTCAAGGGAAACTGAAGGTCGAGCAAATGTTTCATCTGGAGAAAAGGTGCTCGTCTTCTGTCTTTTTTGTTTTTAATTTTCCTTCTCTTGTCCTCGTCGTTCTTTTTGAGTGCCAGGTTTAGGGGTTTGTGGCATCTGCATCTCATCAGCCTGAGACATATTTTTGGGCTCGGTCATGAACGTTTTGTAACTCATTCATACATCTTGGTCTTTTCTGCTGTTTCTTGCCACCTAGGTTTTATGTTCATCTTTGATATATCTTTGCATAATTCGAAAATTAGGCACAAATACATGTTTACGCATCTTTAGTGAGTACGTATCTAATTTAAATTTCTTTTTTCTGCTTCCTGAAGTGTGATGTCTAATTTACAGTTGTAGGTTTTGTTGAAACACAAACAATATTGTAAAATTTTATGCCAAAGCTGTTAATTGTTATGTACCATTCAAATTCAGTGTATTTTCCATAAAACGCCTTATTAAATTTCAGGAAGCTCACAAATTACTTCAACCAGCAGACACAACTCTAAAAACAATGGCAATAGAGTTTGCTGAGTACCAGGTGAGAACATAACTTTTTATGTTTGTGAATTTAAACCATTCTATCTTAAAATTGGAAAATGTCAACTGCAAAGGGTTCCTTTTCTATTGAATGCTAACTGTGGTGTGCTAGGTCTGCGTGGATGTTTTCATCACCACACAAGCATTTGTAGACTTGGCCTCAATCTCTGTGGTTCCAAGAACAACTGGAGGACAGGTAATATGTTCAAATATTACTTTGTGTCACACTTTCGAAAGCACTTTATATCCCATTCTTGTTTTGGTGACACGACAGCTAGGCCAACCTATGTGGGAATTGGTTTGACGGGATGATCTCAGAAAGAGCCCTGACTCAGGTCCTTGTATAGGACCAAGGATGGGATAACAAGAAGTTCTTTGATCATCAAATGTGGCCAAGCTGCCTTGGATAGTTTGGTCAAACCTCCCTGGGTGGTTCTGTCAAACCTCATTGGGAAGTTTGTTCAAACATATCCAATTGCCTCTTGGACATTTAAGGCACATCATATCCACCAACCAACCATCTAGGGCAGTCCAGATCAAATTCTGAACCCCTAGGAAACCTTAGTTGTTGTGTAGGATCAAATTCATGAGCCCTGAGAAGGTCCTTGTATAGGACCAAGGATGGGATAACAAGAAGTTCCTCGATCATCAAATGTGGCCAAGCCGCCTTGGATAGTTTGGTCAAACCTCCCTGGGAGGTTCTTCCAAACCTCATTGGGCAGTTTGTTCAAACATATACAATTGCCTCTTGGACATTTAGGGCACATCATATCCATCACCCAACCATCTAGGGCAGTCCAGATCAAATTCTGAACCCCTAGGAAACCTTAGTTGTTGAATGAAATCAAGATGATCTGCCAAAATATCTAATGTGGTATACGCACACGGTGTAAATCTAAATCCTAGGATAACCATAGTACAACTGATTCTAAGCATTACCACAATAAAGAAACATCGCAAATACATGTTCAACTGGCTAATATCGCCAAAATGCAAGAAAATCCTAAAAAGCTACATTTAAAAATATGCAGATCTCCAGATGCCTGCAGAATTCATTTCATTTTGTAGTCTCCAGAGCCATTTGGACTGAATGTTCCATGCTCATTCTTACAAATTAATTAGCATGGAAGTCTGGAACTAGTTAATGTTTGTTTAGCACTGAATGTTAACCCTGAGTACAATGCCTTGATCTTTGAAGTCCAGAATAGTGTTATTCTGTTTTGAAATATACTTTGTGATGTGTTTGATATACTTGGACTTTATGTTTTTCAGGTTTATTATTACCACCCATTTTCTGCACTAGCTGATACTGCCAAGCTTTACAATGATCTTAGATGGAACATTAGCAGACCTCAAGGATTTGAGGCTGTTATGCGTGTGAGATGCAGCCAGGTAATTTTTTTAATATTTTATGTGCTTTAAATGTCCTTTTTAGCTCAATGGTGTAAAGTGCAATTCATCTTTTTGTCTTACAGGGTGTCCAAGTTCAAGAATATTCAGGAAATTTTTGTAAGCGTATTCCTACTGATATTGATCTTCCTGGGGTCAGTATACATAAAGCATTGTTGTTAAGATTTGTTATTTATTATATTATATTGTTTTTTATATTCTACTGATTTCACTTATATTTTTAGATTGTTTGGTGGGTGTATGTCTCATTTTCATCCAAATAATAAAATGTTATGATGTGAAGCTTAGGTCTTACTTTTTAACATCCAAGGCTTTATGGTATTAAAATGGCATAGAGGCTTTGTTTTCATATCCCATCATGTTGTGAGGTGGGAACTTTGAGAATTTAATGGCATGGCACTTATATAGGTTTTAAATAATAACAAAATTGTATCATATTTTATTAGTGTTTTGCTCTAAGTTGTCTCTTTAAGGATATGACTTGGCAAAGATATATTTAGTTTGAAAAGAAATGATTTGGTTGAATTAACAGGTATAGGTGACACTAAATTTTCAAAACATTAGTGTTTGGTCCTCTTTGTCATAGGATCTAGGATTGTTTGATGGCTATTTTGGTAAAACATTTTAAATTATTTTTAATTTTTTTATAATGTCAAGACCTATGGTTAATTCTTCTGGCCCTAGGATTTTTAGTCAGGAATTCAAAACACAATTCACTGTGCATACTCACTTCACTTGAATTTACTTTATAGTTTCTCACATTTAGAATATATTATATATTGCATCAAACATGTCATGGCTAGCATTACAATATTAACCCATGACTTAGGTACTTAAAGAGTTTAGTGACAAAAGAGAAATAAAATTGTTGATATTATGTCTTGCATTTAATTAAAATCCACTTTACATTATGCAAACATTTTAAACATATTGGCTTTATAAGGATGCACACTTTCAAACTTTAACATTTCACTCTAAACATATGGTATGTGAAGTTTCTTGTATTATACCTGAAGTTCATGTACCATACGTGGGTAGTCATGAACAATACATGTTTGGGCATTACTTGAATCCTTTTGAAATGGAGACTCGAGTATAGTATGTTGGGTTTGATGTATGGTATGCTGACTCTTAATTATACTATGTCTGTTGATACATAGTTTAGAGACTTGTGTATGGTATGTCATTTTTAACGTTTCTATGTTAAACCTTTGTGTATAGTATGCTACTTGGGGCATACAGTACATTGAAGATGGGCAAATGCCTAGTTGATTATTTTAAGTAAGAATTTTGTAACTAGCCATTACCTAGCCATTAAAGAAGATTATAACTGTTTTTAGGAAACATTATGGCTACAAATACCTTCCAAATCATAAAAAATTAGTAATGATTCATTGGTAATCAATTAGAAACATCAAAATAAAAAAATTCCTCCAAACTTCATTGCAAATAGCAACCATCAGCATTTGGAAAGTTGAGCTTCAAGTTCCTTATTTCTTCTTGCTGAAGTTTACATCCTTAGTCTGCAAATTGGTAACATCTTTTCATGTAATCTCATCATCCTATTAGAGAAGTGACACTTGAGATTGAAACGGTTTGTAGGTCACTCGTATGTTCTCAAATTGTAAAATTCTATTATGCTTTTGCCTTTTGTTTTGTTTTGAAGTTGTTGTATTTTGACCTATTTAAGTCACCTTGTTTTGGCTCTTTTGGGCATCCTTGTGATCCCTCTGGATCAGGTTGGTAAGCTATTCTTTTATTAGTCTTTTGGCAAAGTTTGCTCAAGTTAGTAAGCCTAGTCTCTTGTGACAAGGGGTGGACTTAGGCTTATTGTTTGGAGCTGAACTGCCTAAATGTCTTATGTGTGATTTCTTTATTGTCGTCCAGTCAAAACTTTGCAAAATTAAGATTAAGGCCTTCTAAAATAATATAACTATCTTCACACGAAATATCTAAAGAATGGGTGCAATTCAACTCTCATCTTGTGGGAGAACTATTCTTTTATAGAGAACATTATGTTTGTGCATGTATGTAAACATTTTGAGAAGAAATTGTGTGTGTGCATGTGTGTATGTGTGATGGGTTTTGTGCATTTAGGAGTGTCCTTGTAACTTCAAGTTCGAGTTTCAGTATTTATTATCATCACTGTTTCTCCTATGCTGTTAGCATGCCTTTTCTCCATTTTAAATTTGATGCTACCTGTCTCATAACTATCACATGTTTCTTTAGCTACTCATTTTTAAGTGTCCTAATACATCTTGATGATAAAAACTAGCTTTATGTTGTTTCACTTATGTCTGAGCACCATAATGATTAATGTGTTGTTCATTTCTTTATTTTTCATTACAGTATGCTTCTTAATTATTAATTGTTTCCCCAGATTGATTGTGACAAATCCATAATGGTGACTTTTAAGCATGATGATAAGTTTCAGGAGGGCTCAGAATGTGCTTTTCAGGTACTAGGAAAGTTTTTTCCTAATTGTTTCCTACATGCTAGTTCAATTCAATTGCGGTCTTTTAACGAATCGATCTCTACTAAATTATCTAGTCCTCTATTTTCTGGAAATCTCTTGCACATTAATTCTAAAATTCTTTGTCTAGTGTGCATTACTTTATACTACAGTATTTGGGCAAAGAAGGATTCGTGTTTCAAACCTTTCACTTCCTTGCACAAGTATGCTCAGCAATCTGTTTCGTTCAGCTGATCTAGATACACAGTTTGGTTGCTTTTTGAGACAAGGTATCTAAGTTGTACTTCGTCGAATCAATTCTGTTTTTATGTGCCAGCTTTTATATGATGGTTTTGTGTTTGTTTTGATTAACAAAATACATTCATTTGTTTATGCGACTTCGCTCAGTGTGATAACAATGACATTTAAGTTAGCTAATTGGTCATTCTTTGGTTGAAATATTCTCTAATTTATGTTTAACTTAGAATTCCAGAATAGCTTTTTAATTTAATTGCTCTAAATTCCTAAATGCTGTGTTACACAACATGACATTTTTGTGGCACTCAGAGCCATGAGCATGACCGATGATATGATCCTTGACAGGGATATGACAAGTCTTGAACAGCTTGGACATCAATTTCTCTGAATATGTTCAATTACATGCTGTTTTTACTTGTCTTTTTGTGTGTCAACGTATGCTTATTCTTTGTAGATATCGCAAATAACTCATGTTAGATTTCAGCCCTCTCTAAGAAACATGATCAAATGCTTTGATATTGTTTGGAGATTTTTATTTCTATCTCCATGTTCATAATCTACTTTATAGCAATTTTGTTTGCCTTTTTCTTTGCCATTTGTCACCATAGGGTAAAAATTGTTAAGACTTTTATTTTCATTATAATATCATTTTCTTTTATTTAAAACTTATTAAAATATTTTAAAATTTTGAATTATAAGTGATGATTCAGGCATTGCTTCCTAACCTCTCTATTTTTGAAATTTAAATTGGATACTCTGCACGGCAACAAGGCATCATGATGCATTCTTGATTTACAATGCCCTAAGGTGTTAAGAACAATAACAGAATTCTTTTATAAGTGTATGGGTTTCATAGTTACAATGCCATAAACTGCTCATATTGTTTTTAATGTCATAAGAGCGGGGATTAAAATAGAAATATAGTTTATATGAAACTATTTAGTTGTTTTGTTGTTTGCCTTCTAAAAAAGAATGACTATTGTAAGTCAATGACTTTTAAAGGATAAATATTTCAGAAGTCAATTGTTTGGTTTGGTGACCATACAAATAAGATTTTAAAGAAGTTCTTAGTTTGATTTGCTAATATTTGGAGGTATTTTTGTTTATTTTATGCATATTTTGAGATTACCTAACCCAATTTTTAGAATTACAAATGTGATAGAATATCCCATGATAAATGATTTAAAATACTAATGCAGATATTCTAGTTGTAAGCATATTACCAATTCATCAGTTCAAAACATGCAGCAATATATGTAATGTAACAATAGTTTGCAACATATGCTTTGAAAGTATAATTCCATGCTTATTTAAAAAATAAAATATATAGTTGTCTGGCTATGATTCCAAAACATCCTTAGATAACACGTTTGTTTGAGATCTCTTTCCTTAAGTTATTTGCACAATTAGTTGAGTGGCCAAATTCGTGGAATAACCAATTTATGGTTTGAACACAAAACAATAGTTCACATACTAGTTATATCTATTTCTAAAAGATAATGTGATAATTTGTTTCAAAACATAATGCAATAATGGCAATCAAATTATGCAATTGACAAGATATGTTAAAAAACATCAACCTTCGAGATTTCAACTTTTAATCATATAAAAGCAACAAATTTTTTATTCAAGTGAGACATTCATATCCAAAATTTGATAGTTTGATCCAAATTAGATCATAACATTTTATGCTATTTGTCAAAACACAATATCATGTTGTAAATCAATGAGAGGGTCATCTCTTGAAAAATTTAATGTCAAACTCCTCCCTCGTTTGATTGAGTCTCTTCATAAAGTACACAAGACAATGTGATAATCAAAATGAGCTAGACAGTTGAATCAGTGTTCAAATTCATCATCACTTGATTTGGGCATGGATAATAGTTCAATATGAGCCTTTTGAAGCACACTATCACAATGGCTTACAGTGTCCATAGCTCATGTGATTTTTTCAACTCAATTTTCTTGGCATTTCATTTATTTTTGCAATGCACTCATATAAGCTTCTTCATGTGCCCTCTTGCCCAGTACTCGCTTTTTTTTTTATTTGTGAATTTTCTCGTTTGGTGCTAACATCCTCACATTCAGCATTGACATCATGATTCAATGCATCCAATTCTACAAAGTTTTTTGAGTTAGCATGCCTACATTCAGCATCATTCATCTCATCCTGCTCAATAATGTTCTCCAAGTTTGAAAGCAGTTCATTGACATCACTTGCAGATTGACCCCTTGCCTGTCTTTCTCCACAAACATCTAGCATGTCGTAGTTATGTTTATATACATTTGAATATTTTTTTAGAATCTTTGTTATCATTCAATAAAAAAGTACAGCATTATTTAGACCAAAATTTGGTTAAAAGCAATGCACGTTCATTATAGTATTTTGCTTTCAATATTATTGTGCTTCCTCCACACCTGTGATAATTTTCTTCACTTCATTCAACTCATCCCTAGACAATTCCTTAAATTTGTGAATATTATCCCATCTTTTCTTTTATATCCGAACCTATTTAGTGACACTCTTTACATTTTCTCATATCTCATCTGGCTCATTTTTGTCACTTTCTCTCTCAAGGAAAGTTATCACTATTAGACAAATAATTGCAATTGTGTCCCTAAAATTACAATAGCATGCAAGTCAGTGAATATAGTTTCAAGTTGGTAATTTTGGTCTAGTTAAGATTGGCTTTGCAGATTAGCAAACCAAACAATGGGCTTTGTTACTTGACTTTTGAAATACCTAACATCACAAACAGCATCAAGCTAATTTAGAAGCCTAAGCTGCCATAACAGCATTCTAATCTATTTCTTTTATACTGCATCAAACGGTACAGGTTATATCTCCTACAACAGCTTAGCAATGTTAGTATCCTGGCCAAGTTTTTTTTTTTCCAAAACTTATATTTGTATATACATGCTTCTTTTATTTCAATTGGTTTGTTTGTAATTTTAATTGATTTGCATTTTTTCTTAACATGATGTGGATCTTTAATTTCATATTTTAATTACTGATTATTTATATGCATTTACGTTTTATTTATGTTGCGAATTTATTTCCTTGTATCATGCAACCATTACATTGATCAAGAAATTATATGCTTACCATACTTCACGTGAGATGTTATGAACTCCTGAATTTGGCTATCTATTCTCTGCAGCTGCAAGCGGTATCCCAACTGCACCTCTTTCCCAAGTTCGTGAGCAAATCACGAATCTCTGTGTCAACATACTTCACTCCTATCGCAAATACTGTGCTACCGTGTCATCTTCTGCACAACTTATTCTTCCAGAATCTCTTAAGCTTTTGCCTTTATATACCCTTGGTATTCGTCCTTAGTTTTGTGAACTGTTGATTTACTTAAAATTATTCTGGAAATTTTGTGTTTAATGCATTGTCAATATAGCTTAGATTGAATGTTTCTTTACACTTGGTAAGATAATGCATGTGATGTTTACATAGGAAGTTGCTGAAATGTGAATGTCTGCTCATAATTCATGGCAATGCCACTATCCGTTGGGGAAGTTCAATACCTGTGCATAGAGAAGTAAACATTATGTTTGTTTTCACAAAAATAATTGACGGAAAGCGCAGAATTTTGAACTATAGATACTTATTTTTTTCTGAATTCTAGATAATTATAAGACTTGGTACTTGATTAATTCTTGTTTCCCATCATGGGCAAGCCTAATTTTTTAAGTGAAAAAAACCTGTTAGAGAAATTGCATAAAGCTTCTTTCTTCACGTTTTTTCATGTAGAAATCTGTACTTGCTAGATTTTGCTTTGAATTGGTGTCATAACCTATGATGTTAATGAAATCTTATAAGCAAGTTTAAGTTCATCAAGGACAATGCCTCTTTTTCTTGAGATAGACAAAACTAGTTATTTGGCTCTTCAGAACATGTGAAGACCTGATGACTGTGACAGGTGTCCCACATCTTCAATTATTATCAATTATAATGAACAGCTTGGAAAAAAGATTGAAATGCATTTCATGTCATGTTTCACATACAGTATCAGAACAGAAACCTGAATTATTCTTGTTGCTATCGTGAACTAATAATTATTCGCCTACTTCTATATTATTTCATATTGCTGTATCTTCAGTTATTACCGACTTCAGTGAGTATCTTCTACACTGATTGTACGCTTGAGCAAAAAAATAATAATTGATGTACTTCAATAGAATCTCGAAGTGTCTGAATAAAAACCTGAACTCTTCTTTTGCTTTGGTTCACAGCTGGCAAACGTATAGAATTGTCACTTGGGGAAGACATCCATAATTTTGATTTGATTGATTATTTTTATGTTAAAAAGGTAGAGGCATATTTGAGTAACAAGTGGTGACCATTTATGGAGAAGAAGAAATACTTGAGTGAGAAACATCAACAAGAAGAAGAGGAAGGCAGCTTCGAATGTGCTTAGGAATTGGAGTTCCCATGGCAATTTGTTCATGGACACAGTGGTTATGCTAAATTCAACAATGAATGAAGGAGAAAAAAAAATTCCTTTTCTGAGATAACAGAAAAGACTTGTAGGGTGATCTTTTCCTATAGGGGGAATTTGGTATACCAAAAGTGAGGAAGGTGAGGAGATTGTTGATCTAGAGGATGATGTTTGCTGCTCAACGCTAAAGTTTTCTGTCGAGGAGAAAGCTAGATTTTGGAGGCCTTTGGAGAACTTGATTATCATCAAATTGTTCGGAAGGCAAGTAGGTTACCAATTTGTAAATTGTAGATTGTTGGCTCTGCGGAAATCAGTTGGAGAAATGAATTTTGTTGACATTGGCAACAATCATTATGTGGTGAGTTACCCATTAGGAGGAGTAAGAGCAAAGACTAGAAATTCTTGAGCATTGCCATGTAGGAAGTAAGATTTTGAACTAAAATGTGTATCTACTGTGAATCTCATCATGTGGCTTGGAATCTGATAAATAATCATGGGTGTTATGGCAAAAAGATCCTTTGGGGTATTGGTAGTCACATTGGATGGTTCATCAAAGTGGATAGCACACTTGATGCAATTTGTTGGAAATAATTTAGAATTTGTGTGGAGGTTGGACACGAATGAATCTTATCTTCCGCTATGACAAATATGGTTATTGATGTGGAGATATCGGGAAATTCCCTGATAATGGAAGTGATGGAAAAAATTAGGCTATAGTGGATTCCACACAGCATGACTAACAAAGGAGGCAAATTTGAAAAATTTTGGAGGGCAAATTGGAAACCAGTTTGGTGGTTTTTGAAGAAACATAAGCAATAAAGGAGCTGAGATGAATATGAAAGGTGGTAATGCCAATACATTAATATACAAAGAACTCTGAATTTTCAATTAAAGACCATAATATTGAGTTTAAATCATTGAGATCTAGGATCAATCAAATGAAAGGATGGATGGAATTAAAGAAAAGGAATTGGAAGCTATAGTTTCATTTGAAAAGCATTCATAAAAAAGGTTGGAGAATGCAGAGATTTCTTAGAATGGAAGGCAATAAAGTATATACATCAAAGTTTTTGGAAGTTAATAAATGAGATAAATTTACTGGGCATTTGGATGCTGGACCAAGTGCAACGTAGTGTTGCAACGTTTGATGCATATACACGTGTCAACAAGGGTGGGATCCTATTTGAATTTTACTTTCTTTGTCATGTTTTAATCAGGTGACCTAACCACTGGTGAGGACAGAAAGCCAGATGATGGAAACAAAAGACATGAGAAGTCAACCTTCAATGATATTGCTGATGCATTAAGGACCTGAGAGGGTTCTCATTGTTTTGTAATTGTTGTGGGTTGAATCTGCCCTTTCCTGCAAAATTTCATGCTTATGAATCCTGAGAAGTCTTTGTTGGAATGCAATGACACATTGTAACAAAGAACTTTTTTTTGTTTTTGCTTGCAATCAATTACTTCAATGAAACATGGTTAGAGGATTTTGGTAATATCATGGTGAAATTGGGAGAAGTTGCTTCATTTAAGGTGGATGTTGTGGGATAAAAGGAGCATATAGGTGATTCAACTTAAACTTATATTTTCTCACCATCAATTTATGATTGTTGGCGGTGTGGGAAGAGGAGCTAAGAATGACTTCTATCTCAAGGATCTGCTTGCCTTGTCTTTTGTACAAGGCAAACAATTTGGACATACTTGTCAAAGGTCAACCAAAATTGTGTGGGGCCTTGGCTCTTATGTGAGAATTTCAATGAGATTATGTCCAAGTTAGGAAAAAAGGAGCTCCCTTTAATAGAAGAAGAAATAGTGGCTTTTTCAAATTCATCGACTAGATGTTGTTGATATGGGGATTCCCATGGTTAACAATGGTTGTCCTAAATGACTAATTTATTCAAGTGTCAACATTTAACTTGACAAGTGCTTTTGAAATGTCAAGTGGAGATTTGGTTTCCTTGAAGAAAAAGTCAAAGTCCTTCTCAAGTTCCATTTTGACCATCACCAGATACTAATCTTGATGCAGGGGATAGACTATTGGGTATAAGCAAAACATCTTTTCAGTATGAGGTGGGTAAAGCATCCAAATGGAATTCAGTGGTTCAATTAGCTTGAAATAAGTAGAGAGAGCTTTGTTAGCATCAACCAAAAAAAGTCCAGGATTCTAAAAATTAGTTGGGAGGCAAAAATTTGCATCTAGAACAATGGTAGTAAACCCATGGTCCAATTAACTTGGAATATTCATGAGTATCCTCTCTAATATTTTGGATAAAAGGACAAGACTTGAAACAAAGGGAATTTTGTTAACATCATTTATGGGAAATCCAAGATTCTAAAAAGGCTGAGTCACATTAAGAATAGCTTCTAGAACCAAGGGAGCATTGGCTAGTGGGTGAAGTCTTTATGAAGTCAGATATAATTTTATTTCATTTGCAATTTATGTGACATAAGAAGTCTAAGAAGAATTTTTTGGTATTCGAGGATAGAAGTGCCAAGGATTTTTAGTTTCCCACCATATTGTTAGAAGAATGAAATCAAGGGTTTAAAGGTGAAATGGTGTATTGATGGAAGATATTGACCAACTCTTTGCCTATGTAAGGTTTTACTTTTTGAATCTTTTAATTTACGAGGGGTTTGATAGAATATCTCTAGTTCATTGCTAAGAGACTTCTCAAATGAGCTTGCTAAGAAAGTATCAAAGGAGGTTAGGTCCATTATGGCATGGAAAGGTTTAATTTCTTATGTTTTTATCTTACTTTTTTGGATGATGGTTGGATCTAGTAATTGAGATGTTTTGGGGCTTCAAGAAGGGAGACCTTTTAAATGGCTTAAATGAAGCCATGCTAGTGATAATTGTAATAGTGGAAACCCTCTAGGATGGTGTGCCAATTCTAGCCAATTTTTTTATATAATGTTTCTTTCAAAATCATAATGAAGATTATCATAAATATCTTAGTGGACACTCCATGATTTTAACTCTATCAAAGAAGTGTTACATTTCTTTTCAGGAAAAAAGATCAAAAGTTTTATTATGAGCATATTAAAGAAAATATCGTTGTCTTTCGAAGATTGTGCATGCAATGCAATGGAGGACAAAATAGACTAATTATAGGACAATTAAGGTTGGTTTGGAAAAAGCTTTTGATAGGATCAAATGAGGTTTCAATAGAAATACTTTGTTTATAGTTGGCTTGCCTAGTAAAATCATTGACCTCCAAGTTGTCCATTGATATTCTATAGAAAGATATTTCCATGGACAGTTTTTCCTCATCCCAAGGAATGAGACAAGGGCCCCTCTATCCCTTGTATGTTTATTCTTTACATGGAAAGAGTTATATTATTCAAGATGAAATTTGCTTGGAAGTTTTGAAGCTATTTAAATTCTTCTTGCATGGAACGTGTGTGTCTCACTTCATTTTTGTAGGTGATATCATTTTATTTGCTGAAGTTTTGGTCAATTAAACTTAGGTGGTAGAAAAATACTTGAGGAGGTTCTTTGGAGCATCAAAAGGATGGATCAACGTATGGAAAATCATTCTTTATTGATTAAAATGAACTACAACAAAATGTATTAAAGTTATAAGTGATATCTTCGGATTTACTCTAGCATCTAATATGGCAAATACTCAGGAGTTCACATATAAGATGGGAAATTTACAAAAAATATGTTTGCTTTCATTCTTGATGAAGCAAAACAAAATCTTGCAAAATGGAAAGGTTTTACTCTATCCTTAACTAGGAGAGTTTCTTCAACAAGTCACTTCTTTCCAGTCTTCCATCTTGTTTAATGCGATCCTCAATTATTGCTCTAAGAACTTTGCAAGACTTTGAGAGGGTGTGTAGAGATTTCATTTTGTGGTACCATGAAGAAGAGGTAAGACAAATTGTGTAGCTAGATCACCATTTACAAATCAAGGGAAGAGAGATGGTTTGGATTCAAGAAGCTTGATACTTTGTGTTCACCATGAAGTTAACTTGTGTTATAATGATCGGTTAAAGTTTGTGGGCAAAGTTGAGGGTTAGATGGAAGAGAGGAGGTATCATTGACTAGAAAGGAAAGAACTTTGACTTGAAGCTATTCAATACAATATCATTATTATTAGACAATTTTAACTGGTCTTTAGGAATAAGTGAAGAGGAAGGTATAGGACACATGCTCGACAACTTGGGAATTCCTCAAAATAATGTGATTCAAAATTTATGCATGGAGGAAATCAACAAAATAAGGTTAGTGATGTTATCTCTAGCGTTATATATGGGGAAAAAGATTGAATGAAAGTTGACTACATAGTGATGTCATTATTTCAGGTTTTTTGGAGTGGATGCCTTTGGGGGGTGACTCCTAAAATGAAATCTACAAGGATTATGAAATAGATGAAAAGCTCTCAATTGCTTTTGTGTGGCTAATGCTAGACAATAAGGGGTGTCCAATGATTGGGTTTGAGAGGAAATTTGGAAGGTTAAGGTTCTAAAAAATGTTAGAATTTTTGTAGAAATTATTGCAGTATGATGTCCACAACAAAGAATGATAAGTTGTGTAAATTACAAATTCAATCAATCTCAAGTAAAACAATAGAAGGCTTTGTAGTTTTTAATAACTCTTGTAAACTTGTTTTAAAAACTCTTGTTTATTTTTAAAACACTTTATGTGAGGAGTGCGATAAATAAATATACACAAATGATTTTTAAATAGTTCGATTTAAAATTGGATATTTGTTTGCCCCTGACCAAAAGGCAAGGCAAAAATACTAAAATGTCTTTTGCAAAAGTTGTTAGGACAAACTCCATATTATGATAAAAGACTATACAAACACTAGGTCAAAGGACCTTATAAGCACTGGGTCAAAAGACCCTATCATTGACCTAAAGGAGCCTAAAATATCTAAGATTCCTCTTTAATAATATGCAATTGCTTATTATCCTTTACACAATGTTCGAACTCCTTTATATAAGAATTTGTAAGCTCTCCAACGGCTCCAAAAGACCCCCTAATTGTTTATTTAAAGTTTTTTTAAATTCATTCAAACTAGTTATTATTCACATATACTAAATTGATCGTATTGTTGGATCTAAGGATTATCCGACCCCTTAGATTGTCTGACTATGTCTTCTGAGATACTAACAAAGGATCTTACCATACATTACAATAACATTGTATAATATGAAGCATTCAAAACATGCTCCCTTAATTGACCTGATCGTACTATCTAATATAATAATACCATACCATATGAAATTTTTGGGTTAAGCTTCATTAAGAGCCCTAGTTTGAAAATAATTATACTATACAATGCATATGATTGTATTGTGTGAATTCATTAATGTTTTTGTTTTAACTTTTCTCTCAGTGCAGTGGAATTGCAATAATCATACTATATGATTAGTGGGATCGTACTATACAATGTGTTATGACTTCAACACAAAGTACAATTGAATTGTCCATTTATGAACTCACTGTATGTTATGATATATTACATAGTATTGCATGATACAAACAATTTTGCACAAATTTAAGGTTTTGCATTTTATGAATATTGATTATGAATTATTATTGCAAACCAATATTTCTAATTATTACTAAGCTAAAGTGATGTGAATGTATATGTCAATTATTTATGCCTAAGTGATGAGATGTATGAGAAATATTTCATGTCATACATAATTTCTTTTCATTATTTTAGCATTTAAAATAAATTGTTACAAGTTTTACATGTTTATCCAAAATAAGAAGGCTCTACAAAAATGTTATCTAAATATGCTCAAGCTCTATATTTCTTTGGTGTCAGTTATGATTTATGTCGAACACTATCAATAAATCATTTTGAGTTAAGACTAAGCTTCTTTAATTGATGCACCTATTTAATCTTGAAATGCACTATTTGAAATATTTAAAAAAAAACATTCGTAAAACAATAAAATAGTTTTGTCATCGTTAAACTAGACTATATGAGATGTAGAAAAAGACATCTTCGTGATTGCATGAAGACTCTCATACGATATATGGGGTGGGATGCTTGAATCAAGATGAAAGAAAATTTCCAATGTGATATAAGGGGAGTGATTTTATGGCAATCTAAATGTAAATCTCAAATCTAAAGGTCAACTTATGCTCAACAAGGAGTGGAAGTTTTGCTTTATGACTCTTGTAAGGTGGAGACTTTGATATCTTTGAGTAAGGCTATGAGAGACCAAACAATACAATTGACGCCCTCTATGGTTTCAAATTGTATATGAAATTGGTCCCTCACGTCCAAAGGATGTTTGAATTATGGCTAATAATGGATTTTTGTACGGCTATATCATACAAAAGTGGTGTGGACAAAAATCAATTTGGATGTTAGTTTGTACAGTTCACTAGTCTAGCCACGAATGGGGGAGTCACAGGGGATGTAAAAAGCTTATGTTTGGTAACCTTTGGCCAAAATATTGTTGTCGATTAGTTCTAAAGGATAAAAGTTTTGTTATTAAGTAAAGATTTGAGAATGGCATGACATCTAGATTGAGCACTTTGATTTTGGGGTTAACACCAGCCCTAGATACATGTCAATTTGGGGTTAACACTAATTCCCAACTTGCCAAGAGGTGAAATTATTTCCTTCTAGCGAGTCAAAAATAATAAAAATTTGATGTAATTGAATATGGGGCTAGAAGATAGAGTTCAAAGTGATAAATAATCAACTGAAAAATCTGAGAAAAAGACTAATTGCAAGAATAACTTTGGATATTATTTGTTAATAATTGAAGAAATCCTATAATAGATTTTGTTGATGTAATCCTAACAATTATCTAAAATATGTCTCTTCTAAGAAAATCCAAGTAATGATATAAAGAACTTTTAATGAAGTCTAGTAATAAATTGTCCCATAGTTTTCTGGAGAAATAATAATTTGAATTAATATTATTATCTACTAAGAAAATATAATAATTGGAAGACTTTTGATGGAAAATGGTTGTATTTCTTTCTAAAGAAATACATATAGATTGACTAATATGGGAAATCCATAAATAAATCCACTAAATAAAATTCTTGAGATGTGAATAATCACTAAAGAGAGTATATAGTGTAGTATGCAATGTATGCAACATGATGCATGCATTGCATATGAACATAGTAGTGCAATTATACAAAATTAATATATAATAATTAACATATTAATAGTTGATATGTATATATTGTTAGGATACATTAGTTCCACATGTTCTTAACTTAGTTAATATTGTAACTCAGGTTAGTACCCAATGAAGCAATTACAAAAATAATATTTTTCTAACTTTTTCAAACTATTAGTGATATAACCTATTGTTACCAATAAGTTTGATTAGTTTATGATTTCATTTTAACTTTTATGTCACTAAATTTAAAATTGTATACCCAATATTATTTCACTAGGTTATCTTGTACAAATTAAGTTTTTTCTACCTAAGTTCAAGTTAGTTTGTATCATATCAGATAGAATTTGAATGATGAGCTCCCATAGCATGTTAGAGTTTTGATACAATCTTATTGAAGTTGAAGTTATCTTTTTTGTCGTTCAAGTATGCCATTTTCGATACAACCTTAGGAAATCCTGGAAAAAAAAGTAAACCAAGTTGGCACAAGTTAACATTCAACGTACTTTATTCTACTATTTTGATGATTTTATAAATTGTTTGATTGTATTACACCTTTAAAGAATACTAGCTGCTAACTAATAGGTGGATTCACATTGAACTTCGAAAGTTTTTGTGGCCTGGATTGTTGCATCAGGATTTAGGTGATGCCTACTAGACCTAGAGGGCTTTGTGCTCATGATCGATTGGGTTTTAGATGTGTAACAATCTTAGGATTTTATCTTAGGTTACCAAGACTTTGATAAATAGTGCTTGTGATTACCAGGGTCCATTTAGATTCATATTTGGTGGAGAATCAAACAGAGAAAATTAAAAAGTATTGCCAAGTTCAAAATTCTTTCTGTTGTATTCAGGTAATTCTAGGTATGAACCTACATAAGTCCTACCAGCTCCATGCTAAGTAGGCAATATGGATGTAGTCAGGTGAGAAATAAGACATGGCCTTGTACCTTCTCTTATATTGCTGCCTTCATCACCAAGCCTCCAAATTATAACTTAAGACTAGAGTTTTGGAGATACGTTCTTCAATAGATGATGCTTTTATGTATATATATTATTTTTATTATTGAAGCCATTGATGATCATTGCACTGAGGAATATGCTTGCACCTTTTCTTGAGTTAAGATCATATGTCGCACAGTGGAAAAATAAAATGTAATCTGGAATGGTAAAAAAATCAAATTATTTGCTTAAACCTTGATTAATATTAAAGTATCAAGCAAAATGAATCAAAACTATGTCATAAGATAGCAAAAAACATCATAACATGGCCTAATATGGCATATCACAATGTAACATGGAGAATCAAAACAAATAGGGTTGAAGTTTACAAAATTTAGTGAAGGTATGATTATCTATGGAAGATATGAAAAAAGAAAGTACAGTCGAAATGCACTAAAATGTATTCAAATAGGTTTTAGGAACTCTTTCAGAAGCAAAAGTACGGTTTACATGGCCAAAGTATGCTTTATACAGTTGCACTTCCTTTAAACGCTGCATTCAAAAACTTTTTTCACTTAAAATGACAGCCTAATATTTGCTCGGATTTTTATTGTGTAGGAAGATGATACAAAAATATTTTTTTGTTTAATAACAGATGCCATTATGATGATTGAAAGTGCACCATATCAATTTTCATAAGTTTTGGTAACAAAATGATAAGTATGTAGAAAAGTTTTCAAATTCCATGATTTTAATGGTTGTGCTCTTCTTCCAGTTTCAATCATGTTTTTATAATTTCTTATGAAATGCATGGATGATTGGGAAGCATGATTATAAAACACCATTGTGAACCATGATTGCAAAGATCAATTGAAAAGAACGACGAATGATTGTGAAGAGTGATTGTGAAAATTGATCATAGTGAAGTGAACGATTTCGATGGAGAATGATCACAATGAGGAATAGTCAGGATGAGGAATGATTGCAAAAGAATGGTCATAGAGGAATGTTCATGATAAGGAACAATTGTGAAGGAATGGTATGGCAGGGAAGAAATGATCGTTCAAGAGGAAACAGTAGAAGGAATGATTGTTGGGTATTTCTAAAACACCACTGCATCATGTGTCTATAATTATGCCTTACTGAATGTGCATTGTATAGACTCACTGTTCTTTGAACTTTATATTCTTCTCTCTTGTTATGCAGTGATTGGAAAACTTATTTCAGAAAGAGGTGTGTTATAAACTCAAGAAAAAACTATGTATATGCTTGAAAATACATTTTGAATGAAAACTGTGTAATGTGAGCTTATTTGCAAAGTAAGAACCTAAAGTAAATTTAAAAAATTAGAATTCTAAGAAAAAATTGAGTTTGGTGTCAAAAAAAAGAAAATCAAGTTTTAGTGTACACAAAAAAGGTTGATGCTGAAATTTATTCAATGAGTTGATAAAGAGCATGGCATGGATCATATGATATTAAGAAAGAAAATTAAGGGAAAAAAAGAATAGAGATAGAGATTTACATGGAAAAGCTGAAGGCAGGGAAACAGGTGGCTTCAACGTCAGCTGTAGAGGTCCAATCTGCAAAGAAATGATAAAACGTCTTCTCTTCTTATACCAAGTTTCATAGGAGTCCAAAAGGGAAAGAACCCTTGGGAAATATCCTCTTTTGGGATGTTTGATGTGAAAATGAATGGAGCCATCCCCCTTCTGCTATAGCCTTGTTCTTTACTTGTGGAGCTTTGGGACCACACCTATGTTTGCCATTTTTTAAGTGGTCGAAATCAAATTAAAATTTTGTCCTTGTCTTTCTTCTCCCTAGGCATGCTGATGGGATAAAATAGTCAAATTTCATCTCAAAGCCATTGATGATGAAAATGCATGCTGCTGATATCATTAGGGATGAGATAAAAATATATAATTCTTCTCGTTAGATGAATAAGTCATGTAGATAGTCTATTGAGCTCATCAATTTCGTGGTTAACTACACTATATACATTCAACCAAATAATGTAATGTGGAATTACAATTTTATGGTTTTGAAATTAGTGAATTCAAATTCACATGGTTTTTTTTAGTTATATCTGGCCAAATTGGGGTGCTTAGACGCTTCTATAGCTCTATTGTTCTTTTCTTCTGTTATGTTCATAGGGTTCCTAAAACGTTTGAAGGTAGCCATGCAAGATTACAGCTGTAGGCGTTCGGGAATCTGTGCACTTAAGCATATCAAAATGCTCTTCCCTTTTGGAAGGAAAGATCATCTTGAATTAAAAATTGCTTAAATTTCATATTCATCCACAAGTATTAAGGAAAATCATCTGACCAATTGACTTCAAGCATGGCACATAGCAAACAAGAAGAGATGCAAAATATTTTCTCTGGAGCTAGTAATACTGATAGACTAGGATCAGAATGTACTAATAGGTTACTATCAGAATAATATTTGTTGACTAATATTGCAATAGTAGACTAAGATAATATGGGTGTTTATCCATGTGAGGAATTTAATTATCCAATTTTGGGCTGCTTCCTCAAAAATATCCTGGCATCTGAACTGGCTTTAGCATTGTTTTGGCAATGTTATTTTCATTACGAAGTTACAGCTAGCATCTCAAATATGATGAACTTCCTTGTCGAATATCGTTTTTTTTCCTGCAGCTCACATGAGATATTAGGTTGGAAATAGCTATGTAATTTGGTTTGATGTTATCGATTTAAGTGTCTTCAGTGATTGCATTCTGAGCTAGTTTATCCTGAAAGAGTTAAGTTTTATTTCTGCCATAAATTGTTGTTGCTAATATAGACAAGTAGTTGCTATATGTGGCGCTATGCACCAAGCAGTGTGTGCTTACCAAACTTTGCTGTTTACCTTGTTCAGCTTTGTCAAAAAGCACTGGTTTGCGCAATGATGGCAGGTTGGATGAACGGTCATTCTGGGTTAACCATGTTGCATCACTTTCCATTCAACAAGCTGTTCCTTGGGTTTATCCGAGAATGATATCAATTCATGACCTAGCTTTGAAGGTAAGTTTGATAGATAGAAACATCAAAATTTTAAAGAACAGTTGAGTGATTTAACCATTAGGGGAGTTTGAAATCCATGCTTTTCATCCCACAGGCAAAAGATGATTCTGTACTGTCTGCTACACTCCCTCTTTCTAGCGAGCATTTGCATGATGATGGAATTTATCTCCTAGAAAATGGTGAAGATTGCTTGTTTTATGTTGGAAACTTGGTGAACCCTGATGTTCTGCAACAGATATTTGGGGTTAACTCTGCGGATGGTATACCAACCCAGGTAAGCAACTATATTTCCTTCTCCATCACATGACAAACGACATGCACGAGAATACTTCCTGCGGGCTTTATCATCCTATTTGCATGTTTATGCTCTATTACATATTGATATACCTGCATATGTATATTGGATTTACACTTTTTTATTACAGGTTTAGTTTTTAATTCTAGATAGGTGTTTCAGGCATATATTTCAATGAAATAACCTCCTTAAGGTGAAATCATTGCTTCAAGCATATGACTTTCCAGGATCTTGCTCCAACTTTAGTCCTTATGATTGAATACTCCCTTATTATACAAATGGCAAATAACTTGAAAGAGTGTTTTCTTAATGTGTTCAGAGCTAAACTTTACTACAATCACATATCCTTTTTGCAGTACAGTCCGTTACAATACTTGAATTGGACAAATTATCAAGCTAGTTTCCAAGTTAGACTTCAATATTTCTGCAAGTTAATAACTTTTTTTAATCTTTATTAATATACAATTTCGATGATTCCTGGCCATTTAGATCTACACTAGTAATTTTTTTTAACTATGTAAGGACCATAAAATATTGAGTTGAAGCTTAAAGTTCAAGTAGATAAAGGCCCACAGAGACATGCTATATCCTTATGGAACAAATGAAACCATATTCATGATTAACGCCCACCTTTTTAGCACATGCAAACATTTTGATTCATTTGATATTTCATTTATTTGACATAGTTCTTACCTTAATTGTTTTACATCTTTGTTTAGCTGTATGTACTTGCTGATACCTAATTTTAGGCTTTTGCCAGACTAACACCTTGCTTTTGAAACCAGTTTGTATTGCAGCAATATGACAATGTCCTCTCTAAAAGGTTAAATGATGTTGTCAATGAGATAAGGAAGCAAAGATGTTCATATCTCCGGTATGTTGCATACCCAAATGCTCGAAATGTTTTCTCGACCATGACTATTTAAACTGTCATTTCTCACAAAACTGAATCGGTTTTGCAGCATGCGACTATGTAGAAAAGGCGACCCATCTGGTCAGCACACAAACCCGGTCCCAAGAACCCAATTGCATCAGTTTTCATGCATCACTTCAACAAGAATAGTCGAACTAATTTATCGTATCTTTTGCAGGAATGCTTTTCCTTTCGAATATGGTCGAGGACAAGGCACCTGGTGGTCTGTCCTATGTCGAGTTCCTCGTACATGTTCATAGGCAAATCCAAACAAAAATGGCTTAATGCATCCTTTTTTCAATCCAGCTTTGCCATCAGCACATGAAGAATGTATTATTCTGTTCAAGCCTTCCATTTCTCTTTACCCCCAGATTGGTGACATAGGTTATCTAAATAGTAATAAACTATTGTGTGCTGTTTGAGGTTCCTAAATTTTTTTTAATGCATCATATATATTGTACACAGATTGTAGATATAGAAAGTGTTGATCATTGATGAGATAATTACAAGCTTAATGCTTCTTTTTCTTCTTATCATGTAGAAGGGGAAATGTTGGATGAGGTTGTATGGTTTGTTCTTGTTAGTGTTCAACAAATATTCATGCAAAATATCTTGCTTACTAATTAATGTGCATTAAGGATTTGTAGGTAACATTGCAATAGACAATTAGCTAAGAAATATATAGTGAATGATGTTAGCTTGAATGCCATGTATAATTTTGTTATCTTTGCTTCATTAGATAGTGAATTATTTAGTTATAATGCTCTCTTGCAATGCATAAAAAATTTGAAGTGTTATATATTCTTGATGTAGATATAGGAGAATTTGCTTAGGAAGCAATAAGCTTGATTGCTAAAATAGAGATAGACAAAGGAGTGACATAGGGAAAGGTATGAATTCTTTGGATATCAAATGATTTGATGTGTTAAAAGAAAACTTTTTTATTTAAGTTATATGTTGAATTCAAATACCTTTTGAAAGGGTATAATCAAATTTGTTTAATGTTGATGTCATTTCTTCTATATTTTTTTTCATTATTGGCATAATTTTATATAAAAAAATTGACATCATTTGAAGGATTAATGTGAAGTAGGAGATGGATAGTTAATTTAGTGTTGGTATAAATTCGTTAAGTCTTGAAGTTATTATTTTATTTTTGAAAACAAATTTGATATTTATGGTTTTAGAAACTCTTGCTAATGATTGTATGTTGAGATTTTAGAGTTATAATATGTATTTTATTGTATTTATAATGCTTAGTTGATAGTGATCATGTTTGCATTTTTTTTTTTAACAATTTATGCAATTATTTTGAAAGTATTAATAAAATTATATTTGATATATAAAATAAAAGAAATCTTTTGCTTGGAAGTATAAGAATATGTTTTTTGAAAAGAAAAATAAAGTGGATTTTGCCTACACGATGAAAATTCTACTAACAATTTAAGAAAATTTATTAGGATTTATATTTTAATGATGGATTATGATATGTGATGTATAATATGTTTGATTAAGTAAATAAGATATTTTTAATTTAAATTTATTTTGATAACAAGAATAAATATTATCTTTAATAATTAAAATCATGAAAGAAAAAATATTTATTTTAGTGAACAAGATCAACAAAATAATTATCTATTGTTATCTATTTTTTTTAACTTTGTATTACATGCTTAGCTTTTATACTTTGAAATTTAAGCATAACATATTAATGTTTTTAATTTTGCTTTTTGAATAGATAATTGACTCGTTTTATATTTATCTTTTAAAATTCATTTAATACACCTCATAAGGAATTAAACTATTCAGGCATAGTATATAATGACTGAAGTTTTTGATATATATTTGAAATAATGTATAATATAAGTTGCTTGTAACTCTTTTAATATATATATATACACTTTCTTGTTATTATAATAGTTTATTTAATAATTTCCTTAATAATTGTTATTTTGAAAAAAAAATGAAGTAATATTATATGATAATTATTTTTTTTTGAAAAAAATGGTCTGAAACTGGTGACTTGTGGTGTGCAGGCTGCGTTTGCTCTGCTCGGCCGTTGGGCAAACTATCGATCACACCGCCGCGAGCCACGTTACAAGCCTGGTCTCCACACGATGATCTTATCGAGTCCGGTACCTTCTCGCCTTTTCTTTTACTTTCAGCAATGCTTCCTCCGGCCGTGAGCCGAGTAAAGCTTTCCCATTTCCCGCTTTCAAAGCGATTCCGAAGACATTAGTTAAAAAACTGCGTATGTTATCCTCTTTTGCGCTTCTTTTGCTCATTTCTATGTTTCGATTCCTTGGGAGTTTACGACCAAGTTAGGTTGGCACTTGCAAACGCTTTTTCCATCGTGCAAAGCTGCAAAAGTTTTTCCTAACATAGAGTAAATGTCATCTGCATCATGAACTTTGTACAATGAAAAAATTGATGTGCTGCATGCTGAAATTTGTGGAAGTGGTCAATGAGATTTGCGGCATTTGCACGAAGATTATGGATATAAGCCTTGTTTTTATCATTCTAGACATTTGTTGTTTCTTTTGATGATTTCGTTGTATAGGTTCGATTTGCAGCTGGAATATGGCGCATGGTTTACAAACAAACTGCTTCTGTGGGAATAGCTTCTCCACCACGTCTGCTAAATTATGTTTGGGAAGCAGTGGCAGAACAGGCAGGATAAAATGGTGGCATGATCAGCATTTTATTCAGGTGAAGTTGTGGCCTGGTTGCAGAATTTCAAGAACTGGTTCATGGAGAAGCTGTGAGGTTTCTATTTATGGAATGAGCTATAGGAGATTGTTTCTGATATCCACACGGAAGTCATTCAAAACACCTTCCGATTTCAGTTTTGCTGCAAAAAGTACTGGGGTACTTGCTTTCTAAAAAGTAATTCATGTTACTTGCTTTCTGTTTGTATGATCAGGTATTTATTCTTTGCATGCTTTCAGGAAGATAGAGAAAGAAATCTTCAAGTAGATTTGAAAGAAGACGTTTTTAAGAGGTTGCAACCATTACAATGTGTGGCACTTGCTGGATTGTTTGCCCTTACACTTTTGATTGTTGAGTCAGCCAATGCAGTTGACTCCCTTAAAACATGTGCCTGTCTACTTAGAGAATGCAGGTATTTTATTCTTTGTAACAATTCCCAAAGGCTGTATGAAGTGAGCTAGTTGTTGGTAGCCACAAGATAGGTGCATTTAGTTGATTACTTCCTTTAGAGCATCAGTTGTTTGTCTTCTGAAGGAAGAGTTGTTAATTTCTAGTAGGTTGCTCCAAATTCCAATCAAGCTAAGATTGTGTTTCCACGGGGTAGAACCTCCTCAGGGTTTTAACACAGAATTAGTAATTAGATCAGGTTTGAGGCTTCTCTCGCTTTTGGCTCCCAATTCTTTGGTCTTCAGAATGCTGGTTTATAGACAGTAAACCTTAACTTCAAAGTTTATAGACATCATAACTAAACCTCAATATTTTAATATCTTTATAGTTTGTTGATTGATTTTCTAATAAATTCTGTGATTTCATATTTATTTAAACTTTCATTTGCCAAATACCCTATTGTTTTGTTATCAGCTACTATTGTCTACCTTAACTTGCATTTTTATTATAAACATTTAGGTTGTTGGCTTTTTGATAAGAAGCTATGATATTATGTGGGTAACACCTTGGAGGATTTAATTGGGCTCAATCCACAAGTGCATCATACCCTTGTAATCTAAAAGCCTATGTTAATATAGGTCATCATTTTGTAAGCTAACGTTATAATTTATTGTTGAATATCTAATATAGAATTATTTTTTATACATACCTTAATAATCTCCCCCTCATATGATAGTCTATCTATATTGAATTTGCTTCCTATTCCACAAGCCATTTTATCTTATCAAGTGTAACTACATTAAGAGACCGCTCAACCATAGTAGAACATTATGGAAATCACTTCCTTGTGACCTTTATTTAACCATCGTAAAGAAGGATGAGACATGTAGGAGTACCAAATCAAATGATAGAAGATGAGGGAAGACAAAAACTATCTTAGACTTTTCTTGAAGAAAGAGAAAATGTGACAGTCTTTATTCAAGATTGAAACTTGATTGTGAGGGAATCTTAGCCAAGATATAGCGGTTTTGACTTGTTGTTTAAAGAGTGAAAGAGATGGTCAACAATTGCATAGGGTGAAAAAGATGGTAATATAGAGTTTTAAAGTTTTTAGAGAGAAAAGTTGAGAAAGAACATAAAGAAAAAGAAGAGAAAAGGTAACGGAGAGTGGGTAACAGGAACTCCTACAACTAGATATCAACCAAGCTTTAATACCAAATAATGAAAGATTTGAATCAAAATTCAAATGTTCAAATCGTAGTAAAAAAAACCTTGATCATAACCTAAAATTTATACACATGCACGATAAAAAGAAACCACATTTTCAAATAAATCCAAACAAATAAATTTTTTTAATTTTTTATTTTGTAGAACATATTAATAGACATAAAAGATAATCTCTAAACTAAAAACAAAAATTATGAAAATATCCTTACCTAATAAAATAATAAAAAATATGAAAACATGCAAAAAAAATTACAAACCCTTAATGGTCTTATAAATGATCTATTAGAAGTCGCAATAAACTAAAAATATAAAATAAATAAGAAGTCTTGTACAACCTATTGAATTAGCTCAATATCATCTAGATGGAGCTCCTCCTACATCAATCTACCCGTTCAAGAAAAATTATCTTATAGAGTTCTACTCTAAGTACATTTTCGTTAAGCTCGTAATCAATCTACATAGATTTGTTTTTAGAGATCAAGATGTTAGGCAAGGGATGGTCTTTTCAATGTATCTAAAAACTAAGAGGAATAAAGTAGGTTATAAAAATAATATTAGATAAAAGATATTAATCAAGACATAGGTAAAAAAATATTTAATAATTATTCATTAGATTTGGCATGATAGAGTTTATCTGTAATTTTCTTCTATATACTAATCATTTATGAAATAAAAAAAACTCAATATCTAAGATATTTTTATGAAACAAATATGATGATAAATTTAATACATATATAATAGTACTTATGTTTCTATATAATTTAGATAATTTTGCATTAATATTTTTGAATTATGAAAATATACAAATATCTAAATAAATACATATTACTAACTGATTATTTTTATCAAATTTCTTTAATCCTAATTTGCTTTATTGACCTAACATACTTAAAACTCTTAGACTTAATTTATTACTTAGTTAAATTAAGTATATAAAACAATCATTTTAAGATACATATAGAGAAAAAGTAACAATATACATAAATATGTCTAAAATATTTTTAAAACTTTTAAGACTTGGATCATGATCAATTTTATTTCTTTTAATTTAATTTTCATTTTCACTACCACTACCTCTTTATCCTTGTTAGTAATTGGTTTAATTTTTTTCAAATTAATCTTTTTATTTTCAATTTTTTTCTTATCAGCAAAGAAAATAACTTTTCAGAATATATTTGTATTGATAGTTTTTATACCAAATCTTTTCACACATGAAAAGTATTAATCTAATTTTGAATATTGTTTTTAATGATATTTTTAGGTATTGTAGTTTTAGATGATCTAAGCAAAGCAAAATTAATAATTTTTGTGGGTGCTTTTATAGATAAGCTTAGTGATTTATATTTTGAATTAATAGATATTAAAATTTAGAATCTTTCACTAGTTAAGTTATATTGTTAGCATCTTTAAGTATTCGAGGATAACGGAAGTCAACTTCTTTTTTGATTTTTTGCCTAAATCTCAAAATAAATTTTTTAGTTTATTGTTAATTTCTATCAAGGTAAATAATCTTAGCTATTAAAACTTCAAATATATTCAAATATTTTGTCACAATAGAATTATCTTATTTTAATATATATAATTATTTGTATAACCTCTTTTTATGATATCTTAAAATTAATGTTATGTGTGATAACATTTTGTCTATTAATTTTATACTTTTAACTATTGTAGTTTTCAATCTATCTAGTTTTTCATTTGTAATAGCATTAAATATGTTAATTTTATTCTTAATATGTACTAAAGTTTTTTTTGTTATATTTAGGAGATATAATAAATAAAAGATGCAATTAAAATATTAAATTTTTTTAAGTATTGTTTAACTAAAATAATGATGCAAATAAAGTGATTTAGGCATAAATTAATTAATTAAATAGTTCTTAGAAAAAAAATAAATTATTAAATCTTTTTTTAATAAGCTATGTATTAAGAATCTTAAAAAAATATGCTACCATGGTTATGAAATAGCTCTTTTTAGGTGAATGATTGAATTGCTTCCATGTCTGGCAATTTGCCAAGCAAAATGCTATATAATAACAATGTGTTATATGTTTCATCATTTGAAGGCCCACATAGACCAAATCATCTGGTTGTTTTGCTACTCAAAATGTTAAACCACTCCAATTGAGTATATCTTCTATGTCTTTGGCCTATAGAAGAAACTAATGCCCTTAAAATATCTAAACAAACAAAAATAGTCTTTAATTTGAAAGTTGGATAAAATATCTTATATAATATAAAATCAAAATTGCTAGTAATAAATTCAAATTTAGATTTGATAGTTTGATATTCTTGATTTGAGAAGAGACATGTTCTTGAGATGCAACAAAAAGCCAATATGCTTTATAGAAACAAGTTGAGATTTATCAAGTTCTTTTTTAGATATAAGTGGTTTAGCCTTAGCCTTAAAAAGGGTAGGCTTAGATAAACAAAGCTCAAGTGTTGGAGGATTAAACAAGTTTTGATGTTTTTAATGTTAGTTTTTTCATTAAAAGTGATAGAATTTGGACATACATGATTGTGAAATTCAAGTTTTGAAGAAGTCATGTATTTAGATGAAATTAGATTCACCATACAGCTATAATAGATTTTAATTATACAATTACACAAATCATATTTAATATGCATAGAAAAAAATTGTTGTTAGTAGAATTTGTATGTAGTATTATAAGTGGATGCGGTAACATAATCTATAAATATGATGTCATTTTTTAAAGTTATCTTATGTTCATGATCACATACAAAACCAAAACATATGTGATAAGCTTAAGGATATGTAAATTTGGATATGAGTAATATTGACTTACATATCAATTAAAAGATGGATCATTAGGTGATAACAAAGAGATAAACATGATGAATTTTGGATCTTAGTAAACTAATTTAAATTACAAAAAAAAGTAAGTAAAAGCCTTCACAATATATCTCATCTAGCATCTCTTTTGAATGATAGCTGCTTTAGCCTCATATTCAATGCTTGAGGAGATGTATCTATTTGTAATTGCAAGGGTCTTCAACTCTTTGAGATTTGTGACTCTATTTTTGGAGTTTTTTTTACAAGAGAGAAAATGTAAGAATTTTTAATCAAGATTGAATCTTAATTATGAGAAAATCTTGAATAAGATAGGAGTCTTTTGGCTATGTTTTAAGGGATGAAAGGAGATGGTTGAAAATTGTATAATTTGGTAAAATTGATGATCTAAGGTTTTTATAAATAGAGGTTGAGAAAGAATATATAGAAAGAGGAGAAACAAGGTTGGCATTGGGTTCGAGGGATCTTTTGGCTTGGTGAGATTTGGTTGATTTGGGAGAGAGTTTGAAAGAGAAAGGGGGTTAGCTAGAGAGAAATAAAAGAGAGAAAATTTGTCTAAAGGAAAAATTGTGAGATAGAAAAAAGAAAGAGAAAGAGAGTAATGGATGGCTTAGTTGAGGGTGCTTGAATTTAGAAGTTTAGAGAGAGTCTATAAGAGAGAGAAACTTTATTAAAGGAATAACCTATTGAAAGAAAGAAGAGACATAAGAAAGAGGTGTATGGCTTAGTTGAGGGTGCTTGAGGTTAGGCATAAGTTAGGAGAGTGAGAGTGGTCAACTAGAGAGAGAAGGAAGAGAGGGGCTTTGTTTTAAGCTTATCCAAGAGTAAAGAGAGGAGATAAACATAGGCATAGTCAGAAATCTAAGAAGAGAGAAGAAAGGTCAGCCTCTTGCCAAGATCTTGAAGGAGATAGCTTATACGTATGCAACAAAAATTTTATCTAAAATAATCCACCTTTCATTTATTCGACGAAGAGTTTAAATAAGTTTATGATTTTCAGTATATCTATTTAGAATAAAAAGATATTCAAAACATAGTGGCGAAGTGCATACATGATTAATGCCAAAATGATAGAAAAATAATGATGGAATAAATTTGATCATAATTTGCATATAAGATTGTAACCCAAGTTGTGTACTTATGCAAGAGAAGAAATTGTTGTTTCTAGAAATAAGATGCCATGCTAAAAAAATCATTCCTTTTTCATGCAATAGCAATACTTAAATAGCATAATCTTAAAATAAAATAAAAATATTAGAATGCTCTTAAAAATAAGTAAAAATAACTAAAACATTTAATACGTATATGAGACTCATATATGACCAATTACAACTCACTAAATCATAATACTAAATAAAAAATTGCCATGTGAACTAATTATGGGCTCTTATCTGCAATTGGGTCTACGGCTTGTGATGAAATAGGAGCTTCTGTGTCTCTGGTTGCATTAGGTTTATCTAATATATCTAATGTATTGCATTAGTTCCTCCACACTGAAGGAACTCTGCTTCATAGAGTTAAACTTTAAATAGTTTCTTAAGTGATTTGTTACAGGTCTCTCAATATCCTCCAATGTTGGCTAAGAATCCTCTAATGGTGGTAGATCTTGCCAACAAATTAAGAACCTGCGAGGAATATCAACTTTAGAATTAGAAAAAACATCAATAAAAATGTTATTAATGGTAAAGAACCTAACACTAGAAGGTAGAGAAGACTGTTTATCAATTGAATCACCTATAGAAGAGTTAACTTGTAAACTCCTATTTTATAAAACACCCTTATTTGACATTAAATTTTCAACATTAAAGTCATTGCTAATAAACATGTTAGATGACAACTTTAGAATACTGGTATTATGATTTGACTTTTTAATAATTTTGAAAATATCATAATCTCACGAATGTAATTTTTTGAATTTTGAGATGTGATATCTCTCTTGGAGAACACACACTAATACATAATCTCTCTTATCGAATTCTCGCATGGTCTATCCTAATTAATAGTGCCTCATATTTTTAGTTACTAGATTTAATCTATTGCCTTACTTTTTTATGCAAATTTTGAAACTTTCTTGTAAATGAAAATGCAAAATCAAAATAATCAATTTTGTTCTAAATAATTTTCATAAAGTTTTTCTAAAATATGAGATAAACTTCACATCCCTATTAGAAATAATAGTATTTGATAACCCATGCAATATAATATTTTTTTTTAAAAAATACTTGATAATATGGGATATATCAATTGTTTTCTGGATAGAAATAAAGTGCATCATTTTAGAAAACCTATCAATTATCATGAATATACTATCAGTGAGTTGTGTAATACGTGGAAGTTCTAAAACAAAATCCATGGATTAATCCTCCTAAGGTCTAATAAGAATAGGAAAAGACATATATTTACTAAATTATTATTTAGTGGCCTTAACTAATTTGGAGATTTTACATTGTGACACAATCTTATGTACATCCTTTTTTATTAAGAGCCAATAAAATTCCGATTCCACTAGAATAATAGCTTTATCTCAACCCATATGACATGCTATTCCTCTTGAGTGTAGCTTAATAATTTCAAAGTCAGCAAGGCTCTAATACCAAAATGATAGGCAATAGATTAACAAGGCTTTGGTACCAAATTGATAGAGAACGAACCTAGATTTGATACCAAAATGGAAAAATGGCAGTAGAGATAAATTCAAATTGTAATTCGAAATTTGGATTGCAACACAAGTTGTATACACTTGCACGAGAAGAAATCGTAATTTTAAAAAGTAAGATACCAAGCTAAAAGAATTATTTCTATTTCATTCAGTAACAATACTTAAATAGTATAATTCTAAAATAAAATTAAAAGGATCAAAATATCCCTAAGAATAAGAAAAAATAATTAAAATAATAAATAAGTTTATGGGTCTCATATATGACCTATTACAGCTTATTAAATCAAAATATTAAATAAAGAAAGATGTTATGTGAAACTATTATGGGCCCTTGCTTGTGATTGAGTCCCTTTGAATTTGAAACTAGCCAAGAATTCTCTACGAAAAAATTTATCTCATTTCTCGGAATTCACAAAACCGGTATCTAGCTTCGTTGAAGGTGGCTTTTGAAAGTTATAGCAACTCTCATGAATAACCCCGGATGACATGCTTTACTTTTTATGTAAATTAGAACATCTTAAACATGCTTTGAAGGCTTTTATGTAAATTAGAACATCTTAAGCATGCTTTGAAGGCTTTTTCATGACATTTTGTGACCTGATTTTGTTCCAACTTAAGTCTGAATTAATTTGAAATATTGAGGTAGACAACACTTATTGCTCTAGCTTATCTTGTTTCACCAAATAAATTAATTCCAGTCAATCTTTTAGCTCTAGTGTATGTTGTGGACAATATCTGCATTGTGATGCATGTAGGTGATCAAGAGGAAATACTCAATCACTAAGACTTGAAAAAGTGTGGATTTAACGTGATTTGGTATTAACTGGTCATCTTCCAACTTGTCCCATATATCTTCTATTCCTTTATAAAAAAAATACCACCCAATCTTTGGATACACATGACCTCTCTCTCTCCTCTAAAGGTTTTCCAAAGGTGACAATATATAGAGATCCTAATAAAACCTAATCACATCATCATAATAATGTAAATTATATATGACAAATAACTCCACCCTACACAAAATCCATTATGAATTCAATTACAATTATGCCAATTATAAAATACAAGACACAATTTCAACATATGAAATCATCCTATATATGGTGATAACCAATGTTTTTTTCCCATATAGGGTGGAACTAGTCAAGTGCTTTAGTAACCCTTCCTGTGCAGCAAATGTCGCTTGCCTGCAAACTTGTAATGATCGTCCTGATGAGACCGAATGTCAGGTTTCTTCCTTCGCTTGTTTAGCAGTATGTTTGTATCTAGGAATGCTAGAATTCTGATTTGGCTTGATTTTTTCCCTTCTTTTTCACAGATAAAGTGCGGGGATTTGTTTGAGAACAATGTGGTTGATGAATTCAACGAGTGTGCTGTCTCTCGCAAGAAATGTGTTCCTAGGAAGAGTGATGTTGGAGAGTTTCCCGTGCCCAGCCCATCAGTCCTGGTGAAGAACTTCAATATTTCAGATTTCAGTGGAAAGTGGTACATAACGAGAGGCCTAAACCCTACTTTTGACACTTTTGATTGCCAACTACATGAGTTCCATGTTGATTCTGGTAAACTAATTGGTAACATTTCCTGGAGGATAAGAACTCCAGATGGTGGTTTTTTTAAGAGGTCTACTGTGCAGAAATTTATTCAAGATACTATGCAACCTGGCATTCTCTATAATCATGACAATGAATACCTCCATTACCAAGATGACTGGTTTGGCTCTTCTTTTCTGCAGTTCCTTTTCTTGTAATTTTGTATCCTTGACAAGCATGACTGATGTTCTTTTTCTAAATTGTATTGCTAAGGTTAGTTGATTTCTGGTAGAATGCACTTATTCCATTAAGTGTAATGCTTGTATTAATAGTTATGACAAAGGGAAAACAATGAACTGCCGCTTCATCTTTTTATTTTTTTGGTCATCTGCTAAGGTTCACACCCGTGGATTTCCAGACAATGGTTGAGAATATAGTATTGTCCTATCAGATTTTTGATGTTTACCTCTTGTATTTTCCTTAACATCCATGAATGATGTACCTTTTTCTCTGAACTAATAAACTAAGTCTGGTTAGTTTGTCACTGAATGTAGTTTACATTTAAATATTGTAATGCTTAGAGAAATAATCTCAAATCATTTGTAATCTTATCAAATTTTCAATATTTACACTTTTCAAATCATTTGTTGATGTCCCTTGGTGCTCATGTTATTAAGAAAAGTGGAATACGATCACCCGAATACTTCATTATCTATCCAAGCTTTTCTTTCAGCTGATGCAAGGCCCACAAAGTCATTGTTTTCCAGTCATTTCATACTGCTCAGCATGTAACCATGGTTGAGATTAAGCAATTAGAATGGCTAATTTGTGACCATGTGCTGAGCAGGAGAGTCACGGTTGAGGTGCTTTCTTCAATTTATTGTGAGCCCATGGCTGAAGCAGTTATGCTCCTTTAGGCTGTGTAACCATTGATGAAACAGTCACTGTTCCTCCTTGTATTTCTCTGTTATAGTAATGGGCATCATTTCTTCTTGTCTCGATGCAATTATTTATCTATAGATGATAACAGCCTTGCTCATCTGATTCAGGTATATTTTATCTTCCAAGGTCGAGAACAAACCTGATGACTATATATTCGTCTATTATCGTGGTAGAAATGATGCCTGGGATGGATATGGAGGTGCAGTGGTGTACACAAGGAGCTCAACGCTGCCTGAAACCATAGTACCCGAACTCAGAAATGCTGCAAAAGAAATCGGAAGGGACTTCGACCAGTTTATAGTGACAGACAACACCTGTGGTCCTGAGCCTCCCCTGGTAGAAAGACTTGAGAAAACCGTTGAGGAAGGGGAGAAGACCATCATCAGAGAGGTAGTGCAAATTGAAGATGAGGTGATGAAGGTGGGCCAAACTGAATTGTCGCTCTTTGAGAAGCTTGCCAAGGGGTTGATGGAGGTCAGAAGAGATGTGGAAAATTTCCTTAGAGGCCTAAGCCAAGAAGAGATGGAGCTTTTGAATGATCTCAAGATGGAAGCAACTGAGCTGGAGAATTTATTTGGAAGGTCATTGCCACTGAGGAAGCTCAGATAGCTTTCTCATCACCATCATAGATGTCTAGTCTATCTTTTTGATCTGCCAATTCGTGAGATACCCCCAGGTAATCCGCAACCTTAGTGCAAAATTCTTGTTGTTATTGATATAGTTAATTCATTGTTTGTGATTCAATGAGGGTTGTAATCATCCATAGGGATGCTTTCTGAAAGCAAATTGTGTGCCTTTCTTCAAGCAAACATGTTAATGATTACTCTGTTAAGATTGGCTATAAAATGGGAGGGGAGTGGCAGTTTCAATGATTGTTTTATGAACAAGCATATGTGCACTATTGTTTTGAGTCTTGTTGGTATTGGTTTCTTCTTATTTTATCTTGTAAAGGTCTTTTTGTGTAAAACTTATAAGTCTTTGTGAAATGAAGGTTTTGAAAAAGGAGCTTTTTAAAAAAAAAAGCTTTTGGAAAAGTTTTTTGTGTGAGATAAAATGCAGTTATTGTGACTATTGTTTGTTTAGGTTTTGCTGTTAATGAGTTGGAAAAGAATAAATTTTTTGAAATGTGCCTATAGACACAATAAGTAAATAGAAAATTAGAGTAGGTGAGACTTGATAGCCACGAAAAATTCTTGGAAGACCCAAGGGAGATTCAATTATAGATAGAGATCAAAGTTTGATTCAAGTGAGCTTTACTTGAAGTCATATAAATGAAGTTCAAATCTTCTCTTGTATCTTCATCTTTCTTGTCTCAATCATTTGTAATCAAATTTATGCTTTTATATGGTTAGATTCTTTGAATTTCAATATTGTAAATTTTCTTTTTAGCGTCTTAGGACATCAAGAATCATCAAATAAGGATGTCGGATCAAAACATTATGCTTTTAATACAAAAAATTATACTATAACTTAAAGACACAAAAGCCAATTTTTCTTGTTGAAAATGGGAGATCAAGTAGAAATTCAAATTTTGAATGGGGCACTTACATATTTTTTAAACTTAGATTATTACCAATTAGATCTGGATTTTACTGGAATTAATCTTATTTTAAAGATGGTTAAGAATTGGATAAAGTTGATATAAGTTTTTCTTGTTTCTTACTATTTAGGTGGTTGGATAGTTATACCCAATTCAAAAGGACCTAAAGATTTATGCTGTAATCTTGAATCTTTTGCTTTCTATTTTTTAATAAAATATGCCTTGATGAATTCTTCTTTGAAAGGAAGAGAAGCTTGAGAGACACACTAAAATGAGGATATTCCTCTTGGCCAAGTCCTCATCTTGCATCCTTGAGGGTTCAAATATAAAGTTAGGTTAAAGATTAAGTTGTCCACAAATTAAGAATTTGAGTAAGATTATTGTTTTAGAAAATAATGGTGATCTACATTAACTCCTCGTTGTCTTAGTATCCACAAACAAGGCATAATGTGATGTCATGACCTATTGAAATTGATAGAGTGAATCTTTTATAGTAGTCAAAAGATTTGTAGGAGTCTCAAAAAAGCATAATTAGAAAAGCATTGCATGTTGTTTGCTTTCTATGGTAGCAAAAGAAGCATATTAGTTGAGAGATTATTGTCAACTCTAAAACCCTTGGCATATCTCAAATTTTATTTAAATTCCTAGCATTGTGAAACTTTTATCCCATTATCTCTACTTAGAGAGATCTATCGCTATTGATATATCTAGTGTTAAGTTCCTTCTTTAGAGAGCCTTTTAACATCAAGTCCATGCTATTGAGCCGATAAGATATGGTTGAAAGAGAGATAGTAACGCATGTAAGAAAAATGAGAGTATGGGAAAAAGATAAAAATAAAGGAAGATAGGTGGGAGATGGATTAACAAGAGTAATTTTTGAGCTATGAGATTTGATTATACTTCCTTAGTCGTGAGATAATATAATTGTTGCCACTGAGACGAAAGTCGTAAATAAATAACCCTTCCTATTTTTGGTTTCTTTGTAGTTCATTGAGCAATTCAAAGGACATGGATGATGATGAATTTGTTTATACTTCTCACTCATTGGATAGTTGTTATCAATAGATAGAAAAGTTATAAATGACTAACTTAATGGTCTAATTTTTGATATTTTTGCAAGTTAAAGATTAGTTTGAGAACGGCTAACTACAAATGGGTTTGAATTTATCCCAAACAATCAAATTAAGAGAATGTTTCATTATTACTCGTAAAAGTTTTACATTGATGTCATAATCTGGTTTTTGATGCTCGTCTTCTAGAGCTTCACACATCACATGAAAAGCACCTCTTGTTAACGTGGAATTTGATTAATTAAACTGATTGTGCTTGCACAATCTTGTCATCCAAACTCAATGAATATAAACTTTGAAGAGATTGACAAAGGAAATCATGATATAAATTAGAAGCTAGCTATTCAATTGCTATGGAATTTGCTTTGTTTGACAACTGTATGTGTACAAAGGGGGTTTAAAAAAGAGGTTTATATGATTTGATAAAAAATATTTTGAGAAAAATATAATTTGGAATGATTTTTTAGATGAAATTTGAAATTGGAATTTAAAAAACACCCATGCTTGAAATTTATCTGAAGAACTTCTATCTGTGGTGCAGTACTCTAATGGAAGCTATTAATTATCCTTTGGGGCTGTAAGGCTTTTCATTACAATAGTACTTAGGTACTTCACATTGCATAGAAATAGAAACAGGATTGAAAATACTGTATAATATTGTACATGCAATTTTATACCAATGTTATACTTTTCTAATAATTAGAAAACAACATATTTTTGTTCAAAATTTTTCCAGGTAAAAGTTTGAAGGAATATTACAGGCCAATTAATTTTCAAGATAGCTCAAATTCTTTATAAATTCGTCTAAAGAAAACAAAAAAAAAATTAAATTTAGAGGAATTTTATTTCATTTTTCTATCTTGCTTTCAAGCTAAACATAGCCATAGGGTTTGTTTGAAAGAATGATCAAAATTTCTAGCAGCAATAATCAATCAATTGGCAACATGAACTCCAATCATTTCACTCTACTCTAAAATTACTCATCAGTTTATGTTGAAAAGTAAACAAATTATATATGACCTTTTTGCAGAAGAATAATCATTATTTTTCAAAAAAAATTTGGTAGCATGTTTCTAATGTAGGTCTGGTAATCAATTTTGCAAAACAAATCATCCATTTATATGATCAAAACCAAAGTATATTCAAAGAAATAATTTGTAACAACATAACCTAAGTTGCCTCACTCAAATTCATTGAAATTATGCTGGAGCATTGCATTCAAGAGGGAACTGAAATGAAATTGGAACATCATTTGTTCTCATTCAGGACTTAGGAAAATAACTATCACATGCACACAATCAAAGTTTTTATTGAGTACAACTGGAAAAAGAATTGAACCGTATAACAAAGAAACATTTAGAAACTAAATCTTCTTTGAGATATTTACAACAATAACAACAACAACAAACAAACAAACAAACAAACAAACAGCAATAAGCTCTTTGATTCATGAGGGACCACCTTCACTTCTTGAAACAGAAGCAGCATATGTTCTGCAGTGAAGAAGCTTGCTGTTAACCTTTCATATTAACATGAGAGAACCAGTGGTAAAAACAAGAAAAAAAAAGTTCCAAGTGTGATCAAGTATTTATTAAGATGAATTTCCTAAGTAATCAAACAGACAAACAGTTTCAAGAAGGTTGCCATTTTTTTTTCTGATTTAATGGATGAATTATAAATTCTAAATGAATTGAACCCAGAAAGGGGTGGAAATGGAATTCTCTCTAGTTATATCTGTTAAGAAGAAAAAACACCCAAAGAGGAAATACTAAGCAAAGTCTAACAAGATTAGCTAAAAAGCTTTACATAGGCGTTACAAGAAATATAGGTTCTGCAGAATTTTACTAAAGAGGCATTTAGTATGCAACATGTTTCTTAAACAAGGGTGCCACAATGCATGTTTGAACGAAATTTATAAGACTATACAACCATAAACCTGCGGAGAAAAAAAGAGGGAAAATTCAAACTAGTAAGTGCAACATGAACAAGCAATTTCATTTCCTTGAATAGAGAAAGAGGAATTTTGAAGAAAAGTTTGAATGCTATGCCCAGAATTGAATTTATGTGGACTAAAACTTATTGGCAAAAAATAGTTACTTGTCATTATGCGCAACCTTTTTTCTAGCTCGAATTGATTTATTGTATGTTCTCTGATTTGAGCTTTATTTGGAGCAATTTTTGCTGTCCAAGAAATCAGCTTTCCTAGAAAGCACAGTACTATTATGAGTTTGGTAATTGAGCTATTCTAGACAGCACTTTTGTTATATAGAACAAGAATCTAGTTGAAGTTATTTTGAGATGATTTTCCAGAAATCTATGAGAAATATGCCAAACACATTATTAGCAAACACTAGTGCTTTTGGAGTGGTTTCAGATAGGAGACTTGTACCATCATACTTTATCTTAAGGTTAGGCAAAGCAAAATAGTCACATATCACATAATACTATTCAACAGATTCGGGGTTTTGGAATGTCATTAAATCAACCAATTCCTTCAATGATTTGAGCAGCCTAACCATTGGAGAAATAACCAACCCAATTGTAAGTTCAAGAATTACAAATACATGACAACAATGAAGGAAAGACAAAATTTTATATCAAATTTTAGGGTTCCTTTGTCAGGTGGTGCTTGAGAAATTAATCATCTGGTCAAGCAAACAAGACTAGATTTTACCTTGACCTTTTTTGTTTCCTCCAATTTGGATTTGATTTGCAATCCGTAGGCACAGTTAGCGATCAGAAGAAAGGGGATTAATCAACATAGGGCCTCCTTAGGGTGATCAACATGCCCATATTATTCTCTGGGTACTCTTGAGCACTTTACAACTCAAGACAAAACCAAGGCAGTTTTACACATAACCAAGGTTTCCATCTTATGAGGCATGAACTTGTAATGAAACTCCAGCTACAAGCAATATGGTATATGAAATGTAATATTTTTATGGGTAATCAGGTTATTGGTTGGAGAATAAGAAAAGGTGTGTCAATGGATTGGACACTAACAGGCATATTGCTTATAATCTCAAATCAACTGTCTGGTTTACCACTTGCAGTATTATTTAGTCCATTCTAATTCTTTGTTTAATGCAAATTCTGTGGCTTTTCTGGCATATTAAAAAAATAGTAAACAGAGCAGCCTCTCATGGCAACCTGGCCTTCTAGATTTGTCATTGCTACGTCCTATTGGCAAGAACGTGAATGTTAAACAAGGTTTAGGAGTGCTAGAGTAGAGAATCAAAACTTTTGTTTATGTTCAATCTATTTCCCTCTTGTCTCGAAGTAAGCAAAAGGGCCACATAAACTAATTAACCTCATGCCACTTCACACGAATTAATTAAAGATGAGAGATTTCATTAGCTTGAGTTGCTCTCCTTTTGATGAAAAATTGATGGGAATATCTTCCATAGAAATCAAGCCAGTTAGATGGCAAAGAAGACTGCTTCTAGTGAATTGCTTGTTTGAAACATCACAATCACAATTAAAGATAAAAGCTTATAGGGATGCAAAAACACCAACAATATTAAATCATATAAAATGCTAACTTGTGTAATATAAATAGAACAAATGTTACAGAAATGAAGACACAAATATGGATGGGTGGTTATACATAAAAAATAATTATAAGAAATGAGTGGAAATGAGAGAAGTTGGTGCATCAAAATTTAAGATAAGCATAGGAAGAGTGGATTCATATTGTTTAAGCATGTTAAGCATAAACCATTTGATACTCTTAAGAGGATGAGTTAAATTGTCTCCTAAAAATAAGAGAAGAAAAATACCAAAAATGAAGGGCATTGCATTTGTTGATTCTTTGGAACAAATACTTATATTATCATTCAATGCAGTAGTAGTTATTGAGTATATAAAATGATAGGTGCATCTTCTTAAAAGTATACTTTTGAAGTTCTTTAAATGCATCAATCATCTTAAAGTTGTAATTGGGTAAGTGGGCAACAGTAGTTGAACAGTCTAGTACAAAACTGGTAGATAAAGGGAATAGTACGATGAAGGAAACAAAAGAAGTTGCTTTGGTTTTAAAGCTTTATAGCAATTAAATAACAGTTTAATTGATAAATTATATATCAAATTAATACCCAATTTTCCTCCCAGTGTGCAATCATACTTAGGTAACATTACGGATGGCAAAGCGTACAAAACCCAAAATTCATTTTAGCTGTAAGTCTGTAAGAGAGACACACAAAGCCCAAATAGAAAATTTTGACTCCAAACCTCCAATAAAATAACTGATCACAGGATATAAAAAGCTCACCACGGATTCGGAATTGGTTTTTCTCCTTGGACTACCCGAAGATTGCTCACGGGAAATAGAAGGGATATTATTCGAACCACTATGCTTCTCCTCTCTCACCTGGCCAAATATGTAACTGTAGCCATCACCAGATGTAGGATCCGAGACATTCCAATCTCCAAATTTTGGCACAGCCGAGCACTTGTCAATCTGTTTGTTCAAAATTGAGAACAAAAGCATTTTTTAATATCACAAACTAACTCTTATTTCATTATGTAAAACAGTAGCAAACTACCACATTATCGCTGCAGTCACCGAGCTTTGTTTTGGATCTTCCTGGAGTGTTGGGAGCAAGCCTATGCTTTTCTGATGAGGTTCTCCTTTCCTTCGAAGGAGAATAAACCCCACCTTTGCTTGCTGATCTGATATGAGGATGATGGACAGGAGAATGCTCGATGCTGTGCTCTGATCCACCATTATGTCTGCTTGTCCTCCTCTGGTTATCTCCTTGGTTCTGCCACCGGTTGGGTGAACCCGAGATACGTTTTTGGATCGATGTAGGTTCGGTACTCCTGTAGTTCACAACCTGGGTCTCGCTGACTTCTTCTCCACTACTGCACCTCTCATGTTTCATTCTTTCTGTTCCTAGCTTGGCTGCAGCTCTAGATGGAGAGGCATGAATTGGAGGATCATCCGTGTAAAATGCTTCTGGGTTTTCAAGGGGATCATTTGGATTGATCATCCTTGCAGCATTCTTTCCCTTCCGAGCATTCTCAAAATACTGAGTGTAAGGAACACTACCCTCATTTTCCCACTTTCCGAATTGGGGCACATTAGCATTTTTCTGCAGCCAAATCATTGATTAAGTCATCCACACCAAGCAGGCTAATTAATATTAAATGAAAATTAAAATGGAAACAAAGGACAGCAATTGCAGAACTTCTTGTGGATCACACAATGTATTGGTCTGGTAAAACACTAATGCCATAAAGCCAGTCAACCTTCTAACATCTCATTAGATAACTGCATTTTGTTCTTTCAAACCCTAATTATTAATCAATACTCACGTTTTAATGGCCCCTTCCATTCTAGCTTAGATTGACAATTTTTTACAAGATATAGAAATTATGATCATGATTTTGTAAAGTAACCAAAAAATGGTTAACAAAGCTTCCTAGGTTCTATCAGGCACCAATAAATTCTATTTTGCAACTGAATCACTTAGATAATGCTGGCGTATTGTTATTAGAACCATCAGGATAAGTTCTTGATTATGTGCAGATTATGCTTCAGGAGTTACCTGTCAACTTAAGAAATCATCTCCAAAATTGTGATCAATGAATGAGGAACGAATTGCAAATTTGGGTGACTGTAATTGTTCAGGTTAAACAATAATAACAATACAGTTTCAACACCTTATAGCTGAGCAATAATGTGACACATAATACTATGTTTTATTATTGAAATTTTGTGATATTATAAAGAACATGGCCTTTTTCCTTGAAGTTAACACCGTTTTGTCAATCATGAAAAAAGGGGAAAGAAGAATACCTATATAGATAATAACAACTACAAAACGAGCACAATTTTGACTTCTTCAAGTGCTTATTCACCAACCTAAATGATTGAAGTATCGAAGGCAGTAAATTCAAAAATAACATTGTAATTCTCGGTAACATTTTTCTGTTCTTTAGGCCTTCCTCAAGAAGTTATCAAACATCTCCAAGAACAATATGATAATGGTAAGATTGACAAGGAAGTTTGATTGTAGGAAAGGGAAGATTTTTTTTTCCTATTAGCGAAAGGGTTCCACCAATCAACACAATTCTTTCACATCATATGCCAATTTTCCTTCACCCTAAATAGGTAATCAATGGAATTGATAAAATTGGTAGATTCTTTTGGGCTGTTATGCCTTGGTATGTTAGGAAAAATTCATCCTCAGCCACAACATATAAATATTGCTCCCATGGGCAAGTGCTGGAAAAGATTTATTAATCATAAGGATGAGGTTTGGACAAATATTATGAACAAAAAACAAATACTCTTAAGAGGGAACATCTGTACTCTTCACATTGAAGGGCCTAAAGCTTTTAAATTCTTGAAGGATAGTATTTCAATTGGAAGTTACTTTGAGGTTGGTCTGTCCTTAGCAATGGAGAAAATGCCACCTAATGGATTGAATTATGGCACCTCGCCTAACTTGACCTAATATTGCAAAGATCTCTGACTCTTACAAAGCTTTTCTTAAAACAACTCTCCATGGTGATGATAAATGTTAATGATTTCCAGATAAAAATCTGTTCAACGTTCCATATTCTATATGACAACAACTTTAGTTCTTGAATAACTTCAAAGCATGAGATTCAATGCTGGCTGGAATTTTAGCACTCAGTATTATTACTCTTATCAATGTTGTGTAATATCAACTATTTTGCAAACATATGATTGGTTGGCTAAAGCCTTCAAAGCAAAACATCCTAATATGACTGAAACTAAACAACAAAATAAGAACAATAATAATAATGTATTGATTAGATTAAATTTATCTAGTAATAAGGATTGGTTCTTTAGTAATAATATTGAAACATTTTTATTTGTTCTTCCCCAATTGTAATGTCGGAAATATTTTGGTTCTTCTAGGCAATACATATTTCCTCTTTTACTTTATATATATTTTTGGGTATAATATTGTCATAATTTTCAAAAAAAAAAAAAGCTAAATATCACTTAAAACATGATAGAAGTTATATATCAATTTCTACTTTATCTTATTACTACAACTTAAAAATGGGCCAACTCTACTACAAAAATCCTGACAAAACCGTATTTATAGCATTGCTTAAACCAGGAAAGCCTCCTCACTATCGCATTGTATAAACCTTTGACAAACTCCTCACTACATCGCCTAAATCCTAGCAAAATTCCACCCAACACACTCTTTTGCAAGATTTATTGCTATTGCATCTTCTCACTCCACCTACTACTCCTACTACTCTAGACCCACTACCCTTACTTTGTTACTCCCCCTTGCCTCCATATGACCTCATTGCCCTCACATTGAACTCTCTGAAGAAGCTGCTTTGAAATCCATCCTAGCTTTGGCTACTCCAAAATCAATATTGATAGCAACAACTCCTAAAACTATTAATTTCTAATGATAAATTGCCCATTTTTTTAGCAAATTAAAAAGAAAACTCGCACTAACAAATACATAGACGAGCATTTATAATGTACCAATGGCAAAAATAAAATAATACGCTATATTAGATAGCAGGTAAAAAAATGGAATTGTTGGAGAAAAGGTGTAAATGGTGAGGTTAATAATATAAGATAACATAATCGTCTGATTGAAGCATCACACGGATTTAAGAGAGAGAATGAATAGTCTGGGTAGTTGTGTGTTATTGGATATTTAAACATCTCTATTCATAAGGAATATTCTCCTTTTTGTAACCAAGATTAACTAATTAAGTTGAAAGCGATATTAGAATTATTCAAAAGAAAAAAAATTATATTTGTAACATTAATGCTTTGGGTTGTGCATTAGTCTTAAAAGTAAACAAACAATAAATAAAATCCTTATGTTGTTATGTTTTATGACAAATACCTTGTTAACAAAGAAGAAATCCGATAAACTTTGGCGGACATCAAAGTCCGATATCATTATCATAATTTGTTAGACAGATTTTCAAGAACAAAACAAAACAACATTTCCACAAATATAGTTAATATCTAATTGGAAAATTGGCATACCAAAAAATCTAAGAGAACAAAGATTGATAGCAAACAGATTTTCAATGAAAATAAGGTTCTGATACATGATGATATCCGCTCTTGCTCTTCTAGCACTTTTCATGCCATCTCCTTAGAGAAGGACAAAGGGCCACATTCTCCTAGATCATGAAGAGTTAGTGCCCCTGGAGTTTTCTAAAAAAAGGTCTTCATAAACTATACTATACTTTCTGTTATCTTTGGAATTTAATTCCCTTTTACATGATCCATGGAAGGGGCTGTTCAGTGCTTTAGTTTGTCTATAGTTTGATTTTTTATTGATAGATATCTATGTGAACTAAACTTATTTTTACTCATCTTTAGGTCTGTTTTGTGAAAACTCTTTCAAAATTTTTAATAGAGAAGTGGGAAGGATTTGTCCTGTTCTTGCTATCTGAAAAAAATCTCTAAATCAAAAGGAGCTTATTGAGAACTAAAGCTTTATTTTTATGATCAACTTCAAAGAAACTCAACTTTTTTTTTTTTTTTTTTTTTTTTTTTTTTTTTAGGGGTGCGCCAGGCCCAAGCAACAGTGCAACGCATGGGCGACGCCTGAAGGCCCCAATAGCAAGCTATTGATTCGGACCTTCCCCCAACAAAAATTAATTTAATATCATAGTGGGCCAATGGCCCACGTATCAGATATTAAACTGATAAGAACAGATATGCACTATACATCTCAATTTTGTTCCTTATACTCTTCTATGGAACTTACTACTTCCAAACCTTAATTAGTAGTTGATGCCATATAGCTTAGTTGGTAAGGACCTTGGAAGAAGTTATTACCAAGATCTAAATTCTGCTCCCTCTCACATACCAATCAGACTTTGCCCTCAATTTCGTTATTAAAAAAAAAAAAAAAAAGAAGACTTATTTAGTAAATACTAATAAATCATTCCATTTCTCCTAACTTCATCATCTTTAGGAAAGATTTTACTAATTTCACTCTTAACACCACAAATCTAATTAAAATCTAGAGATTTTACCTTCGGGTTCTTGTTTCCTTGTCAAGTGGTCTCTGTTTATGCTCTCACAATTGGGCTCATTTAATTTTGGTTCATAGTGTTTGTGCTCCAACAGTCACCTCCCCTTGTGCTGGAGGTGTTCTCATATTCATATGTTATTAATTTAGTGCATTTGGGATCTTCTAAGCAAGATGACAAACACATACCTTTCATAGGCTTAGTTGTATTCATCTAACCACATTGGAGGAAGTTGTACATAAACTCGCTTAAACGCCCTTAAATAAATTTGATTCAGCAGGGAATTCTAAATTAGTGAATCTAACTGCAATAATCTGGCCAACAGCCTTCTACTAATCAATAACAAAGGAATGATTACTTGGACCTCATCAAATCCACCAAATTTCATACAAAAGCATAGACAAAGGTTGTTAAGCACACAATGTTAGAAACTCAAAGCCTTTCCAGATTCAAATATGCAAGTAAAAAAGCATCTACTTCATGAAATTCTCTCCACAGGCTTTTCAGAAAACCATAGGAATCAGTCTCCACAAAGGAATGAAGCACATATAAACTACTAGAGAAAAACAAAGAAACACAAGGTTGTGTGGAGCATCCAAGTTTTTGTTCCACCAAAGATCAAACTACACAAAAATCACTAAATCTCTCTTAACAAACGTTAGCAAGTCCAAAAAAAAAATATTAGTTTCAGATTTCTGGCTCTTCTTCCATCAATAGGAGAAAAAAAAGGCAGAGACATGCATTTAAGGATGTTATCAATACACTCTATGGAATGATTACAAAGGAATTCCCATATTTGTCAAAGCTCTTCCAAAAACACAATTGATAGCTCCAAGGTATAAGATGGCCAAAAGATCCAAATATGTAACATCTCATGAAGTAAACAAAAGAAAACAAAACCTATACATGCAAAATAGAAGATGGTGATGCCTGAGAAGTATGCAAAAGTTTCCTTGACGTCATCACTAAACCTTTTATCCAATAAAGTTACCTAAACTTAAATCTAATTAACACAACCTCCAGCTCACACCAAGCTAAAAAGCGCCGAAACGTTGGCATGTGCTTTCAAGAGGTAAACAAATAAAGAATGAGAGAAACTATAACTCGCAAAAAGGAACATCAAAATCCAAAATACAATTTCGGAGAATTCCTCAATAGGAACACCACGGTGATGAAAGCTACATCCTTAAACCTTAGAACCCAGCTTCCTCAATCCAAATGGCATCAGAAGAAAAACCCAGGAGCAAATCAAAGCAAACGAGTCGAAAGAACTCACTGCCATCTTCGGAGCAGGATTCCGGACAAGAGTCAAAGTTTCTCCTTAGATAGGCGGAGGCCCTTTCGTGATTTGATATTTGGCCAGCAACCGCATTGATGAGGGACAACAACTCTTCTGTTCTTATATGATTTATTTTTTGACAAGTAATAAGCTAGCTTCGAGGCAGAAGTCGCCCACACATCGTCTTCTCCAGCAATCTCCTTCTTTTCGTAGGAAATTTTTAATGGCATTTGCGTGATTTGGTACCAATATTTTATAACGCATGAAGCAAGTTCGTAATTTTTCAAACTCCTCCATTGATTCTATAGTGTATGTTCATTTTTTTTTGTTGACTTAACAAATATTAAAACTACTCAACAAATATTAAAACTTAATATTTCTATCATTATTTTCATATGACAACTATTTTTCAAGTCCTATTTTAAAATTTTCTCTTTTAAAATTTTATTTTTAATAAATATATTTCTTTAAAAGTTCATCATCACTTGTATAAATATCTTTCAATTTTTTATATACTTGCTTTTCAAACTTTTCCTAAACTTTTAGCCTATTATTAAATATAATTTTATGCTTTGAATCAAAACATCCAATACACAAATAATCATTAGAACAAATGATATATAGAAAATTATAAGAGATGATGTCTATAAAAAGAAACTTGAATTATGTAAACTTGGAAATTCAAGCTAATTTAAATAACACTATTAACTTTTTAACATAAGATTTTAATATTCTTAATTATTTTGATTATTATAATTCTTGTTTTAAAATATACTGTTAAGTTTTGCAAAACTAGTTATGTGAAGGTGCAAGTAAAGAAAACAATAATTTCAAATATTTTGATAAAAACTTTGAATCTATATTCATCTTTAGCTAAAAAACTAGATAAAAATACTAACACCAGTTTAATAAAAAAACTTATAATATTAACTTAATAAAAATCAATAACATTATGTTAGTAAAAACTTATAACATCAACTTAATAAAAATCTTACAAATATCGAATTTCTAAAAAACCTCAAGTTAAAAGTCTCAAAAATTAAACAAAGAGAATCAAATAAAGATGAATACAAGATTCCTAAAATCAAATAAACAATTAAGCAAAAGGTATGCTATAAATTATATTAAAATAATTCAAAAGTTATCAACTTAGCTAAGATGCAAGGTTTGTGAAGATGAAACAATTGCATGAATTAAAGCCATTTGTGTGTCTCTTAAAAATGATGAATATAAAGTGAACTCCTTTTTAAGGATATTCTAATTATGCATTAATCTTATCTCTTATATTTGAATGCATCTAAATAGCCATTTTCAGACTCTCAAATGGCTCCAACATCATCTCTAATGACTATATAAGAAACCAATCAAATTAATCATAACTCACATTCTGAGCAATATACTATTTGATCCATGAAATTGTACAAATAAGATGTAACTCTCAATATATTGTCTAACTTGTCGTCTCTTGTCTGATTAATTCATCATCCTCGTACTATGAAGCATGGTATAAAAGATGATTTATCTTATTTAAGGCAGAAAAGAATGACAATTACAATTTATGAACATAAATTTGCTACTATAGCAATGTGTACTCCAGACATGGTGAGTCTTATGGAACAAAGATGTTACATATTTTGATGAGGTTTGAAGGATTTCTATGAAGTTGTTTTAATAACATTAAGAATTATTGATGACGCTAAGATTGTGGAACTTGTTATAAAAATAAAGATGTTGGAGAACGAAATGGAATCAATGAAGAAATTTGGAAAAAGAAAATCGAACATCAATGATTCAAAAATGGTTTTCCACAAAAAAGGAAAAATCAATGGTACTGATAATGGTGCATCTAATAGAGTTGGTTTAATAAATTTAAGTCTTGAGAGAGGCATAATAATAATATTTAGCACTAAATTTATTTTACTTAATTGTAGGGTTTTGTATTCTTTTATTTAATCATGCATGACAAAAAATTCGGTTGTTAAATTACAAAATTTAGATGAGGTATTTCTACTTAGAATACTTAAAAGGAAAAATGAATAAAATAAAAATGCTTATTCAGGAAAAAAATTCCTTTTGCATATAATTATCTCACCAATGATTAAATTTGATGTTATCTTGGTTAGTAATTAATTATACCATTATATATTTGAGATTGATTACCAAGAAAAGAGGAGAGAAATCAATTTATCAGGAGAAAAGAATTTGATTTACTTTGGTTAAGGAATAAGAATTTTTATTATATTAGGGTTGAAAAAACCAAAATTGTTCATTGAAAAATGTGAAGGTTGTTATTATGAATGTTTATGAGAAGCTTTCTAATCTATCAAAGATACTAGAAGTATGTGAAAATTTAGATATATTTTAATAAAAATTACAAAATCTATCTTTAATAAAGGATATTCAATTCGAAATTTAGTTAGTTTGAGGTGTTAGATGTTTTTTAAATCTCCATACAGAATGACATTAGTGAACATTTAGGAGAACAAAATTCATATTTAAGAATTATTTGATTAAGGATTTATTTGACCTAGTGTATCTTATTATGGAATATTAGTTTTGTTAGTGAAAAAGAAAGATAGTTGTCTCATGACATATTAATTAAAGAAAACTAATGTGATTATCATTAAAAATAAATATCTTTTTAATAAGAATTGATAACATATTTGATTAACTACAAGGAGTTGTAAGGTTGTCTAAAATTGATTTAATGTTTTCTTCGAACAAAAACGATTGTTGCTTCATACTTTTATGAAGACTCAAGCCATTGTTCATTTCAATAATTTGTTGGATTGAAACAATGGCAATAGACTTCCACTTTAATCATGTACACCATCAACACTTCTCAAGCCTACTTGTGTTAATATGATGAATACAATATTGTACATTTTACCATTATCCTGACTAGATATTTCGATCAAATATTTGGTTTTCGTGTTTCATGATACACTACTATAATGTTAGTCTATTAATAAAAATAATTTACACACAAAATGATAAAGAAAGAAGATATATCTAAAACAATTTTTAAAATAAGTTATGCATAAAATGAATTTTTAGTATTATCTACTAGTTTAACAAATACCCTTGCAATATTTATGAATTTAATTAATATGGTTCTTAAGTGATATTTAAGTTAGTTTTTTTATTGTGTTCATAAATGATTTATTAATTTATTTAAAGAATGAAGAAGGGTGTGCTCTTTATTTACATAGAATGTTACAAATTATGAAAGAACATCAGTATATACCAAATTTAGGAACATTATTTATATAGGATAAAATGTGAGATATTTTATCAAGCTTCAAGTCTTGAACTATATTTTCAGTCAAAAGAAATTGAATTTAAAATATAGAAGATAAAATTTATTAATGAGTATGGCTTGAAAATAATATATTATTTAGAAAAAGCAAACATGGTGGTAGATTCTCTATGTAAAAAAACATGTATTAACAAAGTCATTAGTTTTGAAAGTAAGAGACAAATAAATTGTCAAATGAATACATTGTAATTTAAAATTGCAATTCAAAAAAGTGTGACATTGATATTCCATTATCCATAAGCTTGGACTGATTAGAATCAATTAAAGGGGACTCAAAAAAAGATGTAGAATTACAAAAATTATCTCAAATGATCAAAGAATGTTTGTTATTTGATTTCAAATTAAATTAGAATGGAGTGCTTGATTCCAAGATAAATTATGTATTTCAAAGCATTAATAATTAAGACAATTATTATTAAACAAAACACAAAATTCAAAATACTCTATTAATTTAAGAGAGAATAAAAAATATCAAGAATTGAAGTAAAAATATTAGTGATTAGGATTGAAAAAAGATGTAACAAATTGGGTGAAAAATATTTGGTCTGTTGCAAATGAATGGAGAACTATAAAAATATTAATAGTTTGAAATTTGATTGACATAAATGAAAATTTTTTTTTTATCATGTTTTGAAAAATATGTTAGATTACTAAAGTATTTCAGAATTTTAAATTAAACAAACTTTTTACAAAACTTCTTTTAGAGAAATTCAATAGTTTTTAGTTTATGATTATTGGAGGTTTTATTATTTTATTTTAAATTTTTAAAATAAAAATGTTGAATTGATATTTTATAATTTATTAAAGGAAATTTAATAACTTTTCAAACCTAGTGGTGTAATATTCTAGAGGTACAAGTATTATTTAATTAATTAAATTATTTAGAGAATTAATCAAGTGATAACAAAAAGTTGACCAAAGAATAAATATACTTTGAAACAGAGAGAAGACTTAGTAATATCATTAGACATAAGAAATTTATTACATAATGACTTTTATAGATTTTTTTTTATGAAAACCTAGATTTTTTTTTGAAAAATCATGTATGCTTAGAAATATGGGTTATGAGTTATATAAAGGATGAGAATGTATAATATAGAATTCTTAGTTATTAAAAATCTTATGATATAAATTTAATTTAGTTCATATTTGAAT